>CM045769.1:168513811-169113811 GCA_025200525.1 Camellia lanceoleosa
GGGTATAATGACAAGTATAACATGGGGACCCTCAACAAGGTTGATCCCTTCTACAATGTTGTATAGGGACACAAAATAAGCTTACTCACAGTTCATGACATGCTCCAAAACAATTTACATATAAGCCAAACAAATCATGCAAACTTACGGTAAATAGGAGAGATTATGAAGCAAGTTCGAGATAGGGGCCCTAAAAAGGGTTGAGCCCTTCTTCAATGTTGAAGAGGGGCTCAAAATAGGCCCACTTACAGTTTACATTATGCTATAAAACAGATCACTCATAGGCTAGAAATTTCATGCAAAATAAAGGCATACAAGATGGTATTGAAGCAAGTACCAAATGGAGGGCTCAAACAGGATTGAGCCCTTGAAAAAACATGAAGAATAGCTCAAGAGAAGGACCCTTTCAGTTAGGGTCAGAGCCTAAAACAGTGAAAAAATAGGCTTAAGAAAAGAAGCAAGAAAATGCTACAAAAGAGGGAGATGGAGACTCACCCTTGTAGACCTTTTCTTTTCTACCTCTTGGCTTGAGGAATGTTGCTTCTAAGCCTCTGAGAACCTCTCCTTGCTGCTGGAAATGGAGTGGTGGTGGTGGTGCTTGATGATGATGAAGAAATGGCACCAAACTTGAGAAGAATCAAAGAGATGGAGATGGATATGTGTTTGTAAGCTTGAGACAAGTGTTCTAACTCTTGAGGGAGAGAGAGAGATGTATGCATGCAAGGATGGTGTGTCAAAGTGTGTGAAAGAGTGTAGGCCTTAAGGGATTAAGTTCCCTTGCTTACAAAATATCCCCCGAAATCAGATATTTTGGGGGATAAAGCTATACAGCTGCTATGCACACCTCCCAAGGAGCATGGCCGGCCATCTACTTTTCTTTGGAGGTGGTGGCGGCCACCCCTATGCCGACCAGCTAGGGGTCCAAAAGGGTCAATGAGAATTCTTGGCCATGTGTTTTTAGGGTCCTCCCATGTGTGTACAACAAGACCCTATAGTTGGAAATTGGCAACTCTGAAACAAGAGAGACAACATGCCACTTTTAGAAGGGGTTCAAAAGGGTCAATGAGAATTACTGGCCGGCCATGTGTTTTTAGGATCCTCCCATGTGTGTACAACACAAATATGTGGTTTTGGCTCAAAGAAAAAGGCCCTAGGGTGTTCAACATTAGCCTGGAAGTGAAAAGCAGTAGGGCGCCGGAGGAGCATAATCAGTTCTTTGAGACAATTGCTGGCCTTCCACCCTCCAGTGATCTTCTGGTGATAAAAGCAGAGGTACTGCCAAAATGAACAAAAGCGATGCAAAAGCGAATGCTCGGGGCCAAAACACGCATTCGAGATCCCAAAAGCCGTTAAGCAGAAAGTGGTGTTTGGCCACGAAGTGGGTATCTAAGACCCGGTGTCGCCGAAGGCAATAAATGAGATGCATGCCAAAACCGGAGGAATCGGAGATGGTTGGGTGGTCTGAACCAAGGCACACGCCAGACGGCTCAAAACCGGAACCGCTCCGAAATGGGCAAAATGGCCTCTGACCCACGAAATGTTGCCCACAGTCAGCGATTGATGGTCTACGGACCTCTCTCCCTCGGAAAAAGCAGAGAAAAGAGTCCGGTTCGCAAACCGAGGCAAGGCAGAAGAAAGTTCGGAAGTCCGGAGGCGGGCGCCGGCGCGACTCTGAGACTTCGAACGAAAGCTAATATGCAACATCACCGAGCGCCTAATCGGTGGCGTCTGAGTCTTAAGGTCGGTCAAAAATGGGGTGTCTACACCGGGTTCTTTTGGGGCAGATGGTGGTGGGAGGGACAACAATGGCATTTTTCCATTTGATGGTAGGGTTCCAGATGCCGGTGGTTCGAAGGCTCTTTATAGATTTAACCATGGCTACAGTCGTGGTTTTTACTAGAAGCTTATATGGCTGATTAATATTAATGTTTTTTTTACATTGTACACAGTTTTTCTTTTTCTTTTTTTGTCGTTGGTGATGTTGAACCCTATATTGGAATAAATTGGTAGTTTTATGTCTGTGATTCATATGGGCGTTATGAGTTTACTTTCAATTTCTTGGAAAATATTATATGATTTTTGCCTTCTGAAAGTAATTAATTTTTATCTCATCCAAGAAATTGAAAGTAAACTCACAACGCCCATATGAATCACACAGATAAAAGTACCAATTTATTCCAATATAGGGTTCAACATCACCAACGACAAAAAAAAGGAAAAAGAAAAACTGTATACAATGTAAAAAACATTAATATTAATCAGCCATGTAAGCTTCCAAGAAAACCACGACCATAGCCATGGTTAAATCCATAATCCTAAACCCTACCATCAAATGGAACAATGCCATTGTTGTCGCTACCACCACCAAAAGAACCCGACCGCACCAAATGGTAAAGCACCAACACCACCACCTCCAGGAAAACTCAGTCCCGCCTGAAATGTCGAGCCAACACCACCTCCAGCAAAATTGGGGCCCGCCTGAAATGACGAGCCACAAACACCACCACCAAAAGAACTCTGCCTATCAAAAAATCCACCACCACCACTAAAAGAAGTACCACCACCACCACCAAGCCCAACAAAAAATCCACCACCACCAACAGCAGTGTTACCACCACCACCACTCAAAGAACTCAGCCCAGCAAGAAATCCAACACCTCCAAAAGAACTAGGCCCTGGATAAAATTCAACACCTCCAAAGACCACCACCGTAAGTTTGGCCCACTCCATATCTAAAGGGATTGGCGGTCGTCCATGCACAATCCTATCAGTGATTCAATCTTAGTCCCGAGTTCTATTATAGCGACCTTAAACCGATGAAGCTATGGCGATTCATCTCCTCAACCCACCCTTCCACGATGATGTTGCCTCAACCGCGGCCATCCTTAGCTGATCTAGGATTGCGTCGCGCTGCTTCTCCACATCCAGAAGGGCATAGACGTGGGTCATTTGTAAGTTAAGATCCCGGACACAGGCGCTCCTATGGGCCTTCACCAGCTGGTGGGTCCCACTGTTCAGAGGAGTGTCCCGGGACAGAAACCTGGTGGTGATCATATCGACAGTTGGGTGGCTAAAAGAGTAAGCCTTTTGCCAAGATAGAATACTACGATTCCCACCTCGACACCACCGAGATTGAAAGCTCGCTGGCTTTCTTGAAGAGAACGGATTGCCATTTCGAAAAGGTGACTTGGATGTTACTCTCGTTCTACATTTTGGTCATGCTGATCTTTTTGCGGCCTTTTCTCTTTCTCTCCATGGCTAGGGTTAACATAAACACAAGAAGAGAATGAAGTTGGGTGTGCGTGTGTGTCCTAAAGCCTGTGGTTCAAAGGGGTATTTAAAGATGTTCGGCCATACCTTGTGGGGCTTCTTTGTTTCATGGGATTAGTGGGGCTACCCAAAGAATCCAAACACAACTTACCTAAAATTCACTCATCCAAACACCTACTTACCTAAAATTTGAAAACCAGAGATTCTTTATGTAGGCCCACTAATCCCGTCAAACAAACAAGCCCTACAAGGTATGGCCAAACCTTTTTCAATACCCCTTTGAACCACATGTTCTAGGACACACGCACACACCCAACTTCATTCTCTTCCTTGTGTTTGTGTTAACCCTAGCCATGGAGAGAAAGAGCAAAGGTCGCCAAAAGATCACCATGACCAAAATGGAGAACGAGAGCAACCTCCAAGTCACCTTTTCGAAACAGCGATCCAATCTTTTCAAGAAAGCCAACGAGCTTTCAATCTGTCTTAGGCCGAGGGGAATCATAGTATTCACCGCAAAAGGCCTACTTTTGGCCACTGCCGATATGATCATCGACAAGTTTCGCTCCAGACGCTCCTCTAAATAGTGGGACCCACCACCGGTGGAGGCCCACAGAGCGCTATGTCCGGATCTTAACTCGCAATTGACCCATATCCGTGCCTTCTAGACATGGAGAAGCAGAAGACACCAGAGATTAGTTCATGATGGCCACGGATCGTGTAACATCGGGTGGGAGGGTCAGTTGAGGAGATGAATCGCCACAACTTCATCGGTTTAAGGTGGCGATGGAACTCAGGACTAAGATTGGAATCCGCACTGATAGAATTGTGCATGAACAGCCTACCAATCACTTTGGATATGGGACAGGCCAGACTTCTTTTGGTGGAGGTGCTGGATTTCATCTAGGGCCGAGTTCTTTTGGAGGTGCTGGATTTCTTGCTAGGCCGAGTTCTTTTGGTGGTGGTGGTGGTAACACTGCTGGTGGTGGTGGTGGATTTTTTGCTGGGCTTGGTTGTGGTGGTGGTACTTCTTTTGGTGGTGGTGGTGGATTTTTTGATGGGCATAGTTCTTTTGGTGGTGGTGTCGGTGGCTCATCATTTAGGTGGGCTTTCTTTTGAGGTGGTGTTGGCTCGCCATTTCGTGTTGGCTAAGTTTTGCATTGGTGGTTCAAAGGCCCCTTATGGATTTAACCATGGCTATGGTCGTGGTTTTTACTACAAGCTTATATGACTGATTAATATTAATGTTTTTTTACATTGTACACAGTTTTTCATTTTCCTTTTTTGTCGTTGGTGATGTTGAACCCTATATTGGAATAAATTTGTACTTTTATGTATGTGATTCATATGGACGTTGTGAGATTACTTTCAATTTCTTAGAAAATATTATATGATTTTTGCCTCCTGAAAGTAATTAATTGTTATCTCATCCAAGAACTTGAAAGTAAACTCACAACACCCATACGAATCACACACATAAAAGTACCAATTTATTCCAATAAAGGGTTCAACATCACTAACGACACAAAAAGGAAAATGAAAAACTATGTACAATGTAAAAAACTTTAATATTAATCAGCCATGTAAGCTTCTAGTAAAAACCACGACCATAGCCATGGTTAAATCAAACCACCCAGATCGAACCCTACCATCAAATGGAACTGTTGTCGCTACCACCACCTCCAAAAGAACCCTAAAATAGTAAAGCACCAATACCACCACCACTATCAAAACTCGGGCCCACCTGAAATGGCGAGCCAACACCACCTCCAGCAAAATTGGGGCCGCTTGAAATTAGGGGTGTGCGCGGTGCAGGTCGATGCGGTTTGAGAGAAAAATAGAAACCGTATCGCGGGTGGCGGATTGATAAAAGTGTTACTAGAATTTGCCATTTTCCTTATCAAAAACCGGCAGTTCGGTTGGCAAATAATGGCGGATTTGCCTTGGCGGTTTGGGCGGATTGGCGGTTTATAAAAATATAATTCAAATTACAAAACTTAAATCAAAGAATAAAAAAAAGATGAGAGATACCGTGATGTTAAGCATCTTGCGAAGCTTTCTTCTGATGCAACAAGTGTAGCAACAACATGATAATATCAACGACTATGCCATCAGTTCATTACAAGCATCTGTGGAAGCTATAATGATCAAATACAATACATAAAATTAATATCATTCAGGGTTTACAATATATTGAAAATGTTTACTGTTGAAAAGTAGTTAGATTGAAAAGTGAGCTGATGCAAGTTTGCAACATGACTAGAAAAAAAAAAGATTGAAAAGTGAATTGGAATCCAACTTTATTTTGAATTACTGACATCTTGAATTCCCCTCGAACAGTAATGTAATACTATATTCTAAGGTATAGAATAACAAACAAACTTAAGTAAAAAAGAATTTTTAGAATCTTATAAAACATGATTTAATAGCGGTGCGGGTCGGTGCGGTTTGGAAGAAAAATAGAAACCGGCGGATTGATAAAAGTGTCATTAGAATTTGCCATTTTTCTTACCAAAAATCGGCGGTTCGATTGGCAAATAATAACGAATTTGCCTTGGTGGTGCGCTTTTGGCGATTTTGGCGGTTTCAGCGGTATTATACACACCCCTACCTGAAATGATGAGCCACCAGCCCCACCACCACCACCAAAAGAACTCTGCCCATCAAAAAAGCCGCCACCACCACCAAAAGTAGTACCACCACCACCACCAAGCCCAGCAAAAAATCCACCACCAGTAGCAGCAGTGTTACCACCCCCACGACCAAAAGAACTCGGCCCAGCAAGAAATCCAGCACCTCCAAAAGAACTTAGCCCTAGATGAAATCTAGTACCTCCAGCACCACCACCAAAAGAAGTCTTGCCCACCCAATATCCAAAAGGATTAGTAGGCTGTTCATGCACAATCCTATCAATGCGGATTCCAATCTTAGTCCTGGGTTCTATCATAGCAGCCTTAAACTGATGAAGCTGTGGCAGATTCATCTCCCCAACCGAACCCTCCCACTAGTGATGTTCGCACTAACCAAATGACCATCCCGAGCCGATCTAGGGTCAGGCTTGCTTCTCCACGTCCAGAAAGTCCTGGACATGGGTCAATTGCAGGTTAAGATCCCGGACACAGGCGCTCTTATGGGCCTCCATCAGCTGGTGGGTCTCACTGTTCAGAAGACCGTCCCGGGACAGAAACCAGTCAATCATCAAATCGACAGTGGGGTGGCCAAAAGAGTGGTACTTTTTGCCAGGAGAGAATACTACGATTCCCACCTCGGCACCACAAAGGATTGAAAGCTCGCTAGCTTTCTTGAAAAGACCGGATCACTGTTTCGAAAAGGTGACTTGGAGGTTGCTCTCATTCTCCATTTTAGTCATGGTGATCTTTTGGTGGCCTTTGCTCTTTCTCTCCATGGCTAGGGTTAACACAAACACAAGGAAGAGAATGAAGTTGGGTGTATGTGTGTGTCCTAAAACATGTGGTTCAAAGGGGTATTTAACGAGGTTTGGCCATACCTTATGGGGCTTGTTTGTTTCATTGGATTAGTGGGGCTACCCAAAGAATCCAAAAACAACTTACCTAAAATTCACTCATCCAAACACCTACTTACCTAAAATTTGAAAACCAGAGATTCTTTGGGTAGCCCCACTAATCTTATGAAACAAACAAGCCCCATAAGGTATGGCCAAACCTCTTTCAATACCCCTTTGAACCACATGTTTTAGGACACACACACACACCCAACTTCATTCTCTTCTTTACGTTTGTGTTAACCCTAGCCATGGAGAGAAAGAGCAAAGGCCGCCAAAAGATCACCATGAGCAAAATGGAGAACGAGAGCAACCTCCAAGTCACCTTTTCGAAACGGCGATCTAGTCTCTTCAAGAAAGCCAGCGAGCTTTCAATCCTGTGTGGTGCCGAGGTGGGAATCATAGTATTCTCTCTTGGCAAAAAGGCCTACTCTTTTGGCCACCCCACTATCGATATGATCATCGACAGGTTTCTGTCCCAGGACGCTCCTCTGAATAGTGGGACCCACCAGCTGGTGGAGGTCCATAGGAGCGCTTGTGTCTGGGATCTTAACCTGCAATTGACCCATGTCTAGGCCCTTCTGGACGTGGAAAAGTAGCGCAACACACCAGAGATCGATTCAGATGGTCTGGTCGGCGAACATCGCCGTGGAAGGGTCGTTGAGGAGATGAATCGCCATAACTTCATCGCTTTAAGGCGCTATGATGGAACTCAAGACTAAGATTGGAATCATGAGATAGGATTGTGCATGAACAATGCCAATCCCTTTGGATATGGGGTGGGCCATACTTTTTGGTGGTGCGGAGGTCCGGATTTCATCCGTACGAAGTTCTTTTAGAGGTGCTGGATTTCGTGCTGGGCCGAGTTCTTTTGGTGATGGTAGTGGTAACACTGCTGCTGGTGGTGGTGGATTTTTTACTGGGCTTGGTGGTGGTGGTGGTACTTCTTTTGGTGGTGGTGGTGGATTTTTTGATGAGCAGAGTTCTTTTGGTGGTGGTGCTTATGGCTTGTCATTTCAGGTGGGCCCCAGTTTTGCTGGAGGTGGTGTTAGCTCACCATTTCAGGCGGGCCCAAGTTTTGCTGGATATGGTGGTATTGGTGCTTTACCATTTGGTGCAGGGCCGGGTTCTTTTGGAGCAAATGGTGGTGGTAGCGACAACAATGGCATTGTTCCATTTTATGGTAGGATTCAGATCTTGGGTGGTTCAAGGCTCCCTCGATTTAACCATGGCTATGGTCGTGGTTTTACTAGAATCTTATATGGTGATTAATATTAATGTTTTTTACATTTCACACAGTTTTCTTTTTCCTTTTTTGTCGTTGGTGATGTTGAACCCTATATTGGAATAAGTTGGTACTTTTATGTGTGATTCATATAGGCGTTGTGAGTTTACATTCAATTTCTTGGAAAATGTTATATGATTTTTGCCTCCTGAAAGTAATTAATTATTATCTCATCCAAGAAATTGAAAGTAAACTCACGACGGCCATATGAATCACACACATAAAAGTACCAATTTATTCCAATATAGGGTTCAACATCACCAACAAAACTGTACAACATAAACAAACATTAATATTAATCAGCCATATAAGCTTCTAGTAAAAACCACGACCACAGCCATGGTTAAATCCATAAGGAGCGCCCGATGAGGTGTTTTCCGGGCCGTCTCGTGACTATTGCACGATTTTGGCCCCCGATGGCCTATTTTCAAGCTTAAGTGTGAAAAAGTGCATTTTTGGACTTAGTTTTCAAACCGGAAGTCCCGTGCTAGTTTTGTAATTTTCCACAACTTACTTTGATCCCTCCCGAGGTGTTTGAGGTGTTACCCGGGCCGTCTCATGGCTGTTACACGATTTTGGCCTCTGATGGCCTATTTTTCAAGCTTAAGTGTGAAAAAGTGCATTTTTGGACTTAGTTTTCAAACCGGGAGTCCCGTTCTAGTTCTGTAAGTTTCCATAACTCACATAGGTCCCTCCTGAAGTGTTTGAGGTGTTTCCCGGGCCGTCTCATGGCTGTTGCACGATTTTGGCCCCTCTATGGCCTATTTTCAAGCTTAAATGTGAAAAAGTACATTTTTGGACTTAGTTTTCAAACCGAGAGTCCCGTGCTAGTTCCTTAAGTTTCCATAACTCACATTGGTCCTCCCGAGGTGTTTGAGGTGTTTCTCGGCCGTCTCGTGGTCAAGGTAACAATTTTGGTCCCTGAAGGCCTATTTTCAAGCTTAAGTTTGAAAAAGTGCATTTTTGGACTTAGTTTTCAAATCGGAAGTCCCGTGCTAGTTTTGTAAGTTTTCACAACTTACTTTGATCCCTCCCGAGGTGTTTGAGGTGTTTCCCGGCCGTCTCGTGGCTGTTACACAATTTTGGCCTCCGATAGCCTATTTTCAAGCTTAAGTGTGAAAAAGTGCATTTTTGGACTTAATTTTCAAACCAGAAGTCCCATGCTAGTTTTGTAATTTTCCACTACTTACTTTGATCCCTCCCGAGGTGTTTGAGGTGTTACCCGAGCCATCTCGTGGCTGTTACATGATTTTGGCCCCTCGATGGCCTATTTTCAAGCTTAAATGTGAAAAAGTGCATTTTTGGACTTAGTTTTCAAACCGAGAGTCCCGTGCTAGTTCCGTAAGTTTCCACAACTCACATTGGTCCTCCCGAGGTGTTTGAGGTGTTTCCCGGGCTGTCTCGTGGCTGTTGCATGATTTTGATCCCCGAAGGCCTATTTTCAAGCTTAAGTGTGAAAAAGTGCATTTTTGGACTTAGTTTTCAAATCGGGAGTCTCGTGCTAGTTTCGTAAATTTCCACAACTCACATTGGTCCGTTTCAAGGTGTTTGAGGTGTTTCCCAGGCCGTCTCGTGGCTGTTGCATGATTTTGGCCCCCGAATGCCTATTTTCAAGCTTAAGTGTGAAAAAGTGCATTTTTTGGCTTAGTTTTCGAACCGGGAGTCCCGTGCTAGTTCCTTATGTTTCCAAAACTAACTTTGGTCCCTCGCAAGGTGTTTGAGGTGTTACCCGGGCCATCTCATGACTGTTACACGATTTTGGCCTCCGATAGCCTATTTTTCAAGCTTAAATGTGAAAAAGTACATTTTTGGACTTAGTTTTCAAACTGAGAGTCCCGTGCTAGTTCCTTAAGTTTTCACAACTCACATTGGTCACTTCTGTGGTTTTTGAGGTGTTTCCCGGGCCATTTTGTGGCTGTTGCACAATTTTGGCCCCCGATGGCCTATTTTCAAGCTTAAGTGTGGAAAAGTGCATTTTTTGACTTAGTTTTCAAATCGGGAGTCCCGTGCTAGTTTCGTAAGTTTTCACAACGCACATTGGAAATCCCGAGGTGTTTGAGGTGTTTCCCGGGCCATCTCGTGGCTGTTGCACGATTTTGGCCCCCGAAGGCCTATTTTCAAGCTTAAGTGGGAAAGAGTGCATTTTTTGACTCAGTTTTCAAACCGGGAGTCCCGTGCTAGCTCCATAAGTTTCCACAACTTATATTGGTCCCTTCCGAGGTGTTTAAGGTGTTCCCTGAGCTTTCTTGTGGCTGTTACACGATTTTGGCCCCCCGATAGCCTATTTTCAAGCTTAAGCGTTGGAAAAGTTCATTTTTTTGACTTAGTTTCATGCCTACGTGTTGAAATAGTGCAAATTTCAAAGTAGTTTTTAAATTGGGAGCCACGCGCTTCTTTCGTAAGTTTGCACAACTTATGTTGTTTCGTCTCAAGGTGTTTGTGATGTTTCTCAGATCTTTACATGCATATTTCACTATTTTCCCGTGACCTTTCACCCCTAAATGTCAATGTATTTTTTTATTCTACCCTAGTTGATTAAGAAATTTCTACTAAAGTAACATAGAAACATAATATACTAACAAAGCCTACTAATCCAATAAAATAAATTAGTAGAACACACCGAACTGTATACCCTGACCGGGATTGATTTTGATCCACACCGATGTTTTGTCTTCATTTGCATCATATTATTCACATTAGCTAGTGATTGTTCCTACACAATTGAAACACCAATAAAAACAAGAAAAGATAGCATTATTAAGAAGAAACTTAATTTTTGACAATCAACATATATAAAACATTTTACTTTGAAGCTAGTGAGAGAGTTTTGACTAAACATTTTCCAAAAATATAATCTACTAACTCTGGTAACTAAATTTCTCAATAATAATTCTTAGGCTAGCACAATGGATTGAAAGATGTCAAGCTTTTTGAGTATTACTCTTTGGTGGCAATTATAGAGGGCCACTAGTTCAGTAGTTAAATTGTGGCATACTAACTTTCAGGATTGTGGGTGACACATTAAACTCTAGAAGGTGACGCGATCAAATGAAAAGAAATACCTAATTTCAATAGAGAAACAAACTACTCTAAGCCCAAATGAGGACAAATGTGAAACATGTCAGGCTTTTTGAGTATAACCGAAAGTCTTGGTACATGCTTTGCAACATCTATAAGAATATGGTGTCAGCTTGATGAGGGGGTATATATTTTGAAGCTAAATAGAGAAGGTAGATTCAATTTTCAAGTGGAGTCTCAGAATAATACCATGAGGGACCTCGATCGCCTACTGCTCGGACTTCTTTTTTGTTTGTTGTGGTTCTTAATCAACCAAAAGTCCAACTCGCAAATCGTTTGAGAAAACAGATTTTTGAAAAGTAGTGCCAAACATGGATCGCTTTGCGGATCTGAGTCGCCACCTAAATATTTTTTAAAATGGGAAATTTAGGAAACCTCGACTCGGTCTTGAAGGCCACGTGTCCGTCATCACCAAAGTTGTCTTGGCTCGGGAGCTTGGGTACGATCGGGGAAGGTCAGCTATGAGCACCCCCTTTCGCCCGGTCCGAAGACCCGCCTCTACTAACCACGATATCCGATTTTGAAAACATTACATGCTCTTGTTTCGGTTATTAGCCTAGAATTACTATGTTATGCCCACAGCAAATAAGTATAGACTAGATTGCCTAATTTGGAAACAAACATTGCATATCCGTTCGTTTTGAAAGCTGCTGGATTTTGCTACTGCAAGTAGGCTAAAACACGGATTTCAACGAGTTTTTCCAACTCAAACAATCCAACCTCCATCCACAGGCATTCAAACAGTTTATCTCATGTAAGCAACTAGCCGCATGGTAAGCCTACTATCATGTTAGCATTCACACGCATGCGAGATGCTAAAACATAAAAACTCACCTAGTACTCTGTGCCAAAACAATAAACTAGTTAGCAAAAATGCATGCCCTAGTTCATGTTAGAGTGACTAATGCATCGCATGCAATGGTGTAATCTAGTCAGGCTCGCTATCTTAAGCATGGCATGTGAAATGCTACAAGTAACAAGTATTCAATTTGGAAATTGAAATACAATGCAGTTAGTGTGATGTACCGAGCCCGGTGCATGTAAGACAGATGTATGGATGCACGCATGCTATCATACTGTTATGCTAATTTAAATATGCCCTAAACTAATCATCGTAAGCAAGTAAATAAAAAGGAAGAAAGAAATGGGGGTTGGAAGACATACACGCCACTCACACACACTTATTACAGATTTGCCCTCACACGGAGAGACCAAAAGAATATACAGTCCCAAAATAACACAGTCCAAATACATAATAAATTATTACAAAAAATTCTAATTTAAATTGAATTCAATGTAAAAAGAAAGGGGCCTCAGCCCTGCCTCGGGATACGCGGATGATGCATGCTCGATCCATCTTGCCCGGAAAACCCGTGTCATGCCACTGTTGCTTCTGTTTTTACTGCCCTGTCTCTCCAAAAATTTCCAAAGTCCCAGAATACCTTCCTTGCATGCTGCTGTACACCACCGGCTGGAGGACATGCCCACCGGCCATCCAAAATTTCCATCGGCTGCTGGGAAGATTATCGGCCATCCATATAGTGCCGGTCGGCACTCTAAACTGCCGGTCGGCATAAAATTCCTGCAGATGACAGTTTTGACAGCAACAGCAGACAGACAGTGCATGACATGGAGTTTTGAGCATATGTAAGCATGGCTAATGCTTCCTATCATGCTTGGGACTCAAGGAAGCATGACCCTTGGTTCTTGGGCTATCAATTATGCACCTTGGTGCATGATAGCCTAAGAAACCAAGATTGCATTTCAATGTCAATATGCATGCAACACACAAATGAGACCAAAACCTTATCATGCCTAGATCAAAGGCCTTGGTGACCAAGAGTTGAGACAAGTTGCACCACTTGTAGTGTGAACTTATCTTAACCCTTATACTTGGTTTGACACCCCAAACCAAGACATGGAATGCATGTACACAACAAGGCTCAAATGATGTAATATGACATGAAGTGCAAGACATGCCAAATGCAATGCAACATGTTATAGCAAGTGTGCAATACTAGGCATGCAAGATGCAAAGTATGATGCAAACATGGACAATTCTTGTAAAAGAACTAGCATATAACAAGGCTTTGCAAATCAAGCATGCAACAAACATGATTCAAGCAAGCAATAGTAGACTTAAACCATAATGGGACAGACCTCAAACCTCCCCAAAATAGTGGCAAAAGTGCCCAAAATGATGGACCAATTCTCATGCAAACATGCAAGCAAATGGGCCCAAAACCAAGGCATAAACAAGAGGCTTTTCACTACCATCAACATGACCATTCATAGCATGTATTAGGCCACCAAAAACAAATCCTTAGCATGCAAAAATACACACACACACACTTTGATATGGCAGCCCCAAAATACCCTAAACATACAAGTATGCATAAGGCATATTCCTAGGCATAAAGGAGCACATCCTTAAAAGCATGAAATAGGTCACGTATGCAAATATATAAACATGATTTATGGACTGAAATATGATCCTAAATGATGCCAAATCATGAGGATGGTCCAAGCTAAGCATGTTAGAGGCCAATATGCTTAAGGCTTACAAGCCAAAACACAAAGCAACCACATCAAGCACACCAAACATGGCAAAATCAGTGGCTCACAGCCCTTAAACATGACAAGTCATGATCAAAGACTTCAAGAAGCTAAGCCAAAACATGAAGATATGCAAGGCTAAACATATGACATATTTCTAGGGAAAATAGAGGATTACTAAGCAAGTATAAAAAGCATACTAAAGACCACAAAATCACTTTTGGACAGAGATGAAATATGATCCAAAACACCCAAAAAAGCTCTGAAATGGTGCCAAAAACAAGCAAGCATGTATATTCCCTTTTAAGCCAAAGGCAAAGGCAAAAAAGGGACAAATGGGAGAGGGGTGTCCCTCCCCTATACAAGACTTCAAACCACCTTCTTTACCACTAAAAACCCACTGGTTTTCAGTGGTGAAAGGACCCAAAACAACAAGGCAAATAAGGCTCAAAGTAAAGACACCAAATAGGCCAAAATAAGGCCTAAAAGGGTGAGCTTGCACTCAAACCACAAAATGACCTTAATGAAAGTTCAAAAGCAAGAAAATATAAGACTTTTTTCAGTTATACACAAAGCTCAAAACACAAAGCAAGATAGGTAAAAACTTGTTGCAAAAATGGGGAATCTAAAGTAAAGTGCTCACCCTTGAAGAACACTTGAAGAACAGGTGGTGCAGCCCTCCTCTATTGATCAAAACTAGTCCAAAAACTCAACAAACAACCCTCCAAGCCTCCCAATCTCGAGCTAAGGTGTAATGGTGTGTGTATTGGTGCAAAAGTAAGGTAAAACCACACTTTTAGGCCTAAAAACACACACACAAGAGGAGAGAGAGGGAAAATGTAGAGAGAGAGATATATGGCAGATATATAGATATAGAAGCTCTGGTTTTTGATCAAAAATGGCCAACCTCTCTCAAAGGGAGAGAGGTGGTGTTTATATAGGCCAAGACAAAGCCAAATGGCTTAATGACTAAGCAAAGGAAAGGTTCAAGGGGCCAAAGGGTCTAGGCTTCTTGGGAAGCTAAGATACCGCCAAGCTTCTCCAAGAAGCTTGGCTAAAGGTTCAAGCTTCTAGAAGCTTTAGGGGTTCAAAAGTGCAAAGTGGTCACTCCTGCACGGATGAGTGATGGTGTATTCCACTGCACACTGGCATGCACCATGCCTCAGGGGTTCAAAGGGTGCACGCCGGCCACCAAAAAGATCATCGCCACAAAAAGGTGCCGGTCGGCAACATATAATGCCGACCTGCCAAATATTTTAACAAAACAAAGGCCGGTAGACATATGCGGCGGTGATGGTAGGAAGGGGGTGTGGGGATGGCCAACAAGCCATTCCCCTTCAAGATAAAAACACGTATTTGGTGCAAAACCAAACACAAACGGTCGAGTTCGGGGATCTGAGGCAGGCGTGGCGAGACCTCCGGGAACTCCAAACGAACACAAACATGGATAATCACCGAGTGTTCAAATGGTGACGTCCAAGTCTTAAGGACGGTCAAAAATGGGGTGTCTACAAGTCCTTGGAGTGGTGTAAACTTGACATGGAAAATGCTTACAAATTATGATTGTATGAACCATAATTTTTTGTTATATGTGACGGAGAGCATGAGATTTGGAGCTAAATGGAGAAGGTAGATTCAGTTTTCTCTCTCCAATAAGGAGATCTTTAGCAAACCTATGTAATTTTTTGTTATATGTGACGGAGAGAATGAGATTTGGAGCTAAATGAAGAAAGGCAAATTCAATTTTGTATCTCTACAATAAGGAGTTAATAAGGAATCCTGTCTCCTCTTCTGTACATTCTGATTAAGGAGGCCTCATGAACAGTTTAATTACATGACAATGGGCTTCATGAACCAAGGGAAAGAAAGGCACAAAAGGTGCATCTAAAATCCCAGCGTGGCTTTTGATGTATACACTCTTCTCTGCTCGATTCTGTAAGCTTTACAGCATTTTAGAAACATATTATCTTCAGGCAAAGCCTTACAAATTCCTATTACAACTAAATGCAGTCTAATATACCCTTAACGCTTGCAACTAAATGCAGTCTGATATGCCCTTAGCATTTCTCATTATCTTTACTAAATCAAATGCAAGATAGATGCAAGCCGAATTGCAGTAACACTTACATCTGCTCTCTCTCTTGTTCTTTTTGATGGATATATATCCTTTACCCATTCAATTTCAGCCACACGATACCTTCATAAATCATTAGGGACCAAAAAAAAGGCCTACTTCAAAAACCAGACAACTGGATAAAATGGCAATCATATGAATAGCCACCATAATGGATAAAAATTGCATGAAACAGGTAAAACGGGAACAAGAAATATAAGAAAGTATTGATATTTCACCTCCAGAAAGAAGTGTCCATTTGGGAGTGGCTCACACCTATAGGAAAAGAAATAGAAAATTATTTGTGATGAATAAAAGAATGAAGACTATATGACAAAACAATTAGTGATTCATACAAAACAATAACACCTACTCCGTAATCTGCACTTTACAAGCAAAATCAGCTATTGAACCTGTCGTAGTGTCAGTGATAACCCACAACATTAATGGCCAGTTGACATCCAGTAATAATGAGGAAAGAAAAGGACCATCCAATATAACCTTAAAGAAGAAACGGAAAGAAAGGACCAGTCACAATAATCTACCATTCCCATACGGTGATTTACTTCCGTTATTCTCCTAACCTGTCATTCAAGTATTTAAGAAAAAATAATAATGAGACTATTATTTTCTATTCCAAGAAGACAAAAAGAACAAAATTTATGTAATATGTGTTCGTTGACTGAGACTGAATAGTCCAATTATCAACTTCAGGATATCCATCCGGTCATTTTTCCTATTTCAATTCCAAGAGTGAATTACACTCAGTACTAGGCAATGGACAGGAATAAAAAAAAGTTTCATGCTTCACTAGAGTTAGAAACTATGTCATGTTGCCATTTTAATTAGCTCACCATAAGTCTATAGTTTAACATCACAGTTAATCTCATATATATTTTTTATTTTTTTGGTCATTTTTGATCATGCAACAGTTAATCACTAAGTTTAAGACATTACAATCATGCCATATAAATAAACATATGGTCTCCAAATTTTATAAATTTAAATTAAAAAATATTATTCGCACTCCAAATTTTATATTCTAACATACTTCGGACATTGTCTCATTTGTAATTTTAACTGAAAACAAATTTCAAAGTGTAATTATAAAACTGCGGGGTAAGAGTAACAATCATTTAAATATGACATATTCATATATTGCTAATAGATGAGTTCACACTGGATGTATGTATGAATCTGTTTCTTAATAAAATTATAGAGTATTACCCTCCCTGCATCAGTTATATCATTATTTTCATTACTATGTCCAAAGGAGGAAGAAAATATCACATCAACTAGAAGATTTTGATTTTAAGCCACATGAATGCAATTGCAAAAGCTTGTAGATTCTTATAGTTAATATTTAAAAAATTGAGGTTGAGTTTTCTTCAACCATAGGAGAGAATGATGCGATTCGGAATCAATGCAGAAACAAAGCAACAAAACACAACAATTTCAGACAAATCTAAGGGTTTCGATTTCCTCCAAAACAATGTTCAATCAAATATGAAATTGCTATCTCATTTCTCTCTTTAGAAGTACGAATTAGTTACCTGGTGAATGAGAGAGGAGAGATCTGGATTTGTGTAATTTAAACTACAGATCAGTTAAGAAAATTATCAGAAATTAGAAAACGATTTCTGGAGAAAATAATCAGACAAATAAAAAATTACATACGATTGATTTATATATGTAGAGAAAGAGAATGTAGAGAGAGAGAAAGAGAGACGATGAATCGAACTCACAAAGAAATCGGAATAGAACGACCTCCCCGTAGAGGAAATTAGCCGTCGAAGATACCAAGGCCAACGGTGGTGGCGGCGAATCTATGAAGGTGAATCAAACTCCAAGGGAAATCAATGCCGGAGACGCGTTCATGTTTCTGAATCAGAGGAATAGTGGCTGGTGGTGGTGCCCGTGTGATTGTGTGAGATGCCGATGGAGAGAGAGAGAGAGAGAGAGAGAGAGAGAGAGAGAGAGAGAGGGGAGGTATGAGACTGATGTAGGTATGTTATTATAGAAATTTTCCAAGTGCTCTGCTCAATCCTATGTGTAGACACCCCATTTTTGACCGACCTTAAGACTCAGACGTCACCAGTTGAGCGCTCGGTGATATCGCATCATCAGGCTTGTTCAAGTCCTGTGGTCACGGCCGGCTGCCAAGTCTACCTCCCTAACCATCTTCTACCTGCGTTGGGTTTAACCAACCCTCTCTCCCTTCTCTGTTTCTCCCGAGGGAAGGGAGTGGTCCCGTAGACTACCTCCCGGTGGTCGTGAGCTACCTTTTGTGGCCATAGGCCATTTTGCCCATTTCGAGCTCCTAGAGTCTTGCTGAGCTCAGTCACAAGCTGCGCTCGACCGCCCAACCATCTCCGAAGTTCTCCGGTTTGGCATGTGCCTCTGTTTAGTGTTCCGAGGAACCCCGGCCCCCGATGCCCACTTCTTTCGAACACCATAGGTGCGGCTTGTGTTCTCGATTTTATTTTTTTGACCCCAAACCGAGCTTTGGTCCCGAGCATTCATTTTGCATCACCTTCTCCGGTTTTTATGAGACCTGCTTTAATATTTCGAGGAACCCTGGGCCCCCGATGCCCACTTCAGGGTCAGATGCCACTTTGCTCATAGTTTGCCAGGACCCCAAACCGAGCTAGTTTGGTCCCGAGCATTCATTTCGCATCCATCTTCTCGGTTTTGGCGAGGTCGGTTTTTGGCGGTACCTTGTTTGTCATTCCAGAGGACACTGGGGTCGCAGATTCCCACTTCGCGGCCGAACGCCACTTCCGGCACCATGCCTAAGACTCATTTTGATCCCGATTTGTCTGCCTTTGGCCCCTAACGCTCATTTCTCATTAGTTTTTGTTCAAACTTGGTGTACCTCTGCTTTCAACATCGAAGATCACCGGGGGTGGAGGCCAGCAATTATCCCAGATAACTGGCTTTCTGCCTCCGAGCCCGCTTTGTTTCACTTCCGCCAATGTTGAACACCTTGGGGGTATTTTCTTCCAACCAAAGTTACATATCCGTGATCGACACCGGAGGACCCTACCAACTATCGGGTCGGCCGTGAGTTTCATTTTTGGGCCTCCTTCAAGCTCTATGTTGTGGCTCTGGTTCGGTGTTGCCAAATTCCGACCTTGGAACCTTGTTCTACACATATGGGAGGACACTTTGGTATGGTGGTCGGCCGAATTGTGCCTTTCATTTTTGGGCCTCCTTCAAGCTCTATGTTGTGACTCGGTTCAAGGTTGCCAAATTCGACCACAGGGCCTTATTCTACACACATGGGAGGACACTCTTGTATGGTGGTCGGCCGAAATTTTGAAGTTGTTTTTTTTGGGGTGGCTGGCCGGCCATAGGAGGTGGTTGGCCGGCCCCCTTGGGCAAAATTACCCGGCGCAGGCAGATTCTTGCTTTTACTGTCCTGATATCTTCCAACATATCCCGGCATCCGGATATTTCGAGGAAAGATTGGGTGCTTTCCTCCCTTTACACCCCACTTCTTGCCTATTTGAAGGCCCTCCCTCCTTCTTCAAGGTTGGAAAAAATCTCTTCAAGAACACTAAGGCAAAAACCCTAATCTCCATAGCCAAAAAGCTCCAAAAAGCTTCAAGTTCTTGCTTGATCCCTTCATCAACCCTAAGCCTCACCATTCCAACTTCAATCCCAGCAGCAAGGAAGTGAATTTCAGAGGTTGAGAAGCCACAAATCCAAGCCAAGAAGCAAAGAAAGACAAGTCTTCAAGGGTTAGTATTCAAAACCAACTTTTAGGGCATTTTCTTGATCCTTTTCTATACTTTAATTGGTTGATAATTTGGGCTCCGACCCCTACTTATTTTAGGTGTTAAAATGTGCCCCTCTACAACTTTGTAGAAGGGCTCAACCTCATTTGGTGTTTGTATACACTAGTTCCTTCAATATTCTTCAAGTTGGTAACATTTTTGCATGCTAAAATTGACCTATTTGTGTTGGTTTTTGGGGCTCCAACCCCTACTGGTTTTGTGCTTATTTTGAGCCCCTCTACAACATTTTAGAAGGGCTCAACCTCATTTGGCCATTCCATATACCACCTCTCTTGGAAATTCACTTTAGGCCCTAATTCTTGCATGCTTTGTTAGGCTTACTTGGCTCCGGATTTCAGCCTTCATCAGGCTTAGAAATAGCCTTGTTTTTGTCTCCTTTCCATGTTATGTTGAGGGCCTTAAGCCAGTTGGTGTATATTTTTGGTACTTCCTTTGAAATCCATCAAATTTACCGTATTCTTGCATGTTTTGTAGCCTCTTGTGCTTTTGGTTTTGGCCTTTGGTCAGAACTGAAAGGGGCCTTATTTTGACCCCCTTTACATGTTTCATGAAGAAAATTTTGTCATTTGGTGCTTGCTTTGCATGACTCTTGTTATAGCCTCTTTTGAGCTCCATTTTTGCATGGAATTGTTAGCATGATTTTATTTTGATTTTGAGGATGTCATCTTCTGAAATTGTGCCTTTTTTTAGCTCATATTCAATGTTGTAGAAGAAAGTTTGTCCATTTGGGGTTTGCATATGTCACTTGTCTCAATACTCCTCTTTTGGCCACTAACTTTGCATGCTATTGTTGATCTATCTATGCTTGCATTTTGGTCATCTCTGTTACTGAAATAAGCTATTTTTGGGACTGCCTTGCTACTGGTTTTGCTTCCATGTGCTATTTTTGCATGATTAGTAGGGCTATAGGCCATTTTGGGTGCATATTATCACATTTCGGGATGAATGCATGCTTCGAGTGTCATTTCGAATTGTTTCGGGGCTGTTTTCCCCTTTATTTAGGTGCTGAAATTCCATTACCATGCTTGCATATCATTTCCCGTGCCATTCAGATTATTTTTACATTGTTCTTGCCTCGGTTTTATATGCAATGGGCACGACTTCGAGGCACCTCATTCTTATCATTCCTAATTATGTGAGTGTGGTTGAGGCCCTCTCATGTTGGCGTAAGCCCAATTTGCATTTTCATGCTTGTATGCCATTGCCTCGATTTGCGTGTCATGCTTCGCGTAGGCAAATTTTATTTTTACCCGACGGCCCTATGTGAGTGAGCCGAGGCTCTCCCATGTTGGTGTAAGTCCATCCCAGATTCCGTATGCCATTTCATTGCATTTCATCATCGCCTGACGGCGCTACCAGGCACGCTGCCGAGGCACTTCGATCTTATCCGATTTTCATTCTTTCATCATCGCCGACGGCGCCCGGGGCACGCTTCTTTGTGCACTTCGTTATTCGATTTTCATTCTTTCATCATCGCCGATTTGCGGCGCTACGGGGGCACGCTTTTGAGGCACTTCTGGCTTATCCGATTTTCATTCTTTCACCATCGCCGACGGCGCGCCCAGGCACGCTGCTGCCGAGGCACTCACTTTCCCTTATCCCATTTTTCTTTCATCATCGCTCGCCGATTTCATAGCCACGCTGCGCAGCAGCCTTATCCGATTTTCTTCTTTCATCATCGCCGACGGCGCGCCGGGGCAACGCTGCTTCTTTCAACTCTTCTCCTCTTTTATTTTTTTTCATCGCTCATCGCGGCGGCCACGCTGCCCGGCTGCCGGCTTCCCTTCTTATCCGATTTTCATTCTTTCATCATCGCCGACGGCGCGCCCCAGGCACGCTGCTTTCGGTGCACTTTGGTTTTATCCGCTTTTCTCATTACATCATCGCTGACGGCGCTACCCAGGCACGCATTTCGAGGCACTTCGCTTTATCCGATTTTGCATCGTATCATCGCCGATTTGCGTGCGTGTGCATTTCGAGGCACCCGTCTCCTTCCATTTTGGTTTCGTTTTCGGCTATCAGGCACGCACTTCGAGGCACTTCGGTTTATCCGATTTTCATCTTCAAAGATCGCTTTCTTGCGGCGCTCGCTGCACGATTTCGAGGCATCCCATTTTCGTAGATCGTGAGTATCTGCGTATTCATCCCAATATTGAGTTGTGCAAATCGCTCCTCGCCATCATGCATCGATATGCGTGATTGGTGGCGCGAGATCGAGACATGCATATATTTGTGAAATACACTCGCTATGCCCTTTTCCCGCTCTCCATTGCAAAAGAAAATGAAGAATTATCGCCTTTTTAATGCACGCAATTCGAGGAAAACTGCAAATGAGGCTAATCAGGCATCCCAAAGGATTTCAAGCCCAGCAACCAAAGATATACTATCCACCGAGCGAGGGGGCCCGTAAGCGGGGTCCCCGGCTTGCACGCCAGCCTCAATTTTTTGTAATTAATTTGTTAATCAATTAGAATCAGATTATTTGATCAGATATTCTTTTATTCGTCTCAGATTATTATTTATTCGGACCTCTGAGGGCAAAATTGTAATAAGGGTGTGTGAGTGTGATGTATGTCTTCCAACCCCATTTCTTTCTCCCTTTTATTTATCCGCTTTGGATGGTTAGATATAGGGCATATTTCAATTAGCATACCAGATGACAAAGATGTTTGCATCATTCATCTGCTTTTGCACGCATCGCCCTCGGCGATCATACAAACCGATCAGATTTCAATTCCAAGTTGAGTACTTGATAGTCAAGCCATCTCATATGCCATATTTAGAATAGCCGAGCTCGCTATCTTAGTTGCATTTTGCATGTGTTGCATTAGGCATTTCAAAGACATCTAGGATCATGCATGGATTTCTAATGAGCTTTTGTTTTGGCTTGGAGTACTAGGTGAGTTTTATGCTTTAGCATACTTGCATCCGTGTGAGTGTTGCCATGATTGCATGCTTGCCATGAGGCTAAATGCTTATGTGATATAACTGCCTTGAATGCCTGTGGGTGGAGGTTGGGTTATTTGAATTGGAGCAATTCATCGATTGATTGTTAAGCCCACTAGATTGTGGCAAAATCTGTATTTTAAAGCCTACCTGCGGGTAGCAAACCATCTTTCACAAGCAAACATGAAATGTTTTGTTCCAATTCAGACGGCCATTCGCATCCATTTATACTTGTTTGTCATGAGCATCACATAGTAATCCTAGGCTAATAATCGATAAGAGCATACAAAGTTTTCAAAATGATATCATGGTTAGTAGAGGCTTGCCTTGACCCAAGGAGAGGTCTTTGGCTCACGATGTGACCTTCCCTAATCGTACCCAAGTTCCCGAGCCAACTTTGGTGATGACGGACACGTGGCCTTTTGGCACCGAGTCGTGGTTTTAAATTTCCCATTTTAAAATATTTAGGTGGCGACTTCGTTATCAGCAAAGCATCCATGTTTGGCACTTCTTTCAAAAATCTGCTTTCCTTCAAAACGACGGTTGGATTTTGCGGACTCTTTGGTCAAGATTTGGAAACCGCAACAAAATCGAGTCCGAAATAGAAGTAGGTCTCTCAAATTGTGTATACACTATGCATAAAAAATGGAGAAAAAAATTGTAGATAAAAAGATTTTGAGGATGAGTTTATAAATTATTTTTGTATTAAAAAAATGTAGATTAGAATATCTAGTTTATTGGGGGAAAATTTTTTTTAAAAAAAAATTTGTCATATATACTAGAAATTTATAAATATCTAAGGACATATAGAATTTTTTTTATTATTTATAATTAAAATATAATTTGGTGAAAAAAATTAAAAATAAACTTATTGATTTATAAGATTATGACTTTTTCAGAGTGAAAATAATTTTTTAAGAAAATTTTTGTAGTAGGAGTTTTCACGGCATATTAATGCATGTCGTGTAAAGTTATGATATATTATGACACACAATGCATGTCATCTTAAGTATAAATATTTCACGGTATATTTTTGCAAGCCGTGAAAATATATGTTTTTCACAGCATATTTTTGTATGTCATAAATGTATGAATCAACAACATACCTAATAAGTATGTTGTTTTTTACAAAGCATTAATGACTTACCCAAAATAAATGCCGTAGAATACACTAATTATGGCATGCATTTGATGCATGCCGTAAACACAAAGCCGTAAATAGTGATATAAGTTTATAAATTATTTTTGTATTATAACTAGAATATCTAGTTTATTGGAAATAAAAATAAAAATTTATCATATCTATTAGAAATTTGTAAATATTTAAGAATATCTAGAATTTTTTTATTATTTATAATTAAAATATAATTTCTCTAGAGATTGAGAGGGTTTGGGACAAAAACAGGTATGGATCTAAAATGAGAGGGAGTATGGCGTAAGTTTTTAAATAATTTTTTTTTTTACTTTTTAAATTCAAATAATTATCATATACTTAGAAGGAAAATATTTTTTAATTAACGACTTACATGGTATGTATATTGTTATTGACAAAACATTAACGGCTTGCACACAAAAAAAAAAAATATCGTAGAATGTACTAAGTACAACATGCATTTAATGTATGCCGTAACATGATGCCGTAAATAGTTAGTTTTGTTGTAGTGTTTCCCTCTAAAAACCTTTAGTAACTAAACCATTTATTTGGTGACAAAATTATTTCCTCACCAAAAGATAAAATTATTGAACACAAAAATAGTTTTCTCACTAAATAATATTAAAATATTAAAAATTATTGGTGACGAAAATATATTCATCATTAATAAATTTATTATTGGTGATCAATTTTTTCCTCACCAAAAGTCTGAAAATTTTGGCACCATCCAAAAAATTAGCGGGAAAATCTTCAGTGACAAAAAAAATATAAATAATGACGAAAAATAATTTCGCCACCTAATTTTTTTATTATGTATGTAGATTGGTGACGAAATTTTATTTTTGTCTCTAAAAATGGTACATTTGGAGACGAAATTTTTTTTTCTTTACTAAAAGATACGTCTTTCGTGATAAAATTTATTTTCGTCATTAGTTTTCATCTCCAAAGACACTTTTTGTTGTAGACCATTGTTATTGCTATAATTTTGCAAAAAACAAAACGTGGAAGCAGCAAGCAGAATGAAGAACATGGATTACGAAATCAAATATGACTAAAATTGAATAACAGAATTGGATTGGAATGCACTAATTTAAAATATAGAAATTAATTTTCATAATTAAAATATAGAAAATAACTTACAATTATAATTGTAGCAACTGCAAGGATCTTAATTGGATTACAAACGGGAAGAGGTAATTGTCACTCAAAGCTCTCTATTTTTCTTAAGACTGAAGAATGAAACTTAGAGTTTTCTGAATGAATACATTACAATATATAGAGAAATAAAACAAAGGTGCATGTGACTTCTTTGATTGATGAAAGCAGCTGGCAGCGCATGAGGCAAAGTAGATGCTGTCGGTTGCTTTCGGTGGAGTGATTGCACGAATATGCAGCTTTAACAAAAATTGATTGAGTGAATAGTGACGGTAAACAGTAAAAGTGAACAGTAACTTTTACTATTCATCACTTTCGGTGGAACATGTAAATATAGGAATCAATATAGATACAAATTAGCAGCTTTTCTCAAAAGAGTATTGATTGAAGCTAATTTGTATTTATAGGGAATCCTATGTTGATCAGGCATATGGATCCTGAGCATCTTGGAACTTAGATCTGCCATATGAGATGGGTTGAGTAGTTGATCCTTCAGAAGATTGTGACTGATCTGAACTGTCTTCTGAATTTTTTGAACTGGTTGACTGAGCTTCAGCTTGATCTGTAATTTGACGGGCTAACTGGAACAATTCATTCCTGGATAACTTGGGCTTGACCTTTGATTTAGCTTTGGGCTGAGCAGGAGGTGAAATGGGCTTAGCCTTAGCTTTGGATTTTGATTTGGGCCGTGAGGGTTCCTTGGGCTGGGCCGAAACTACATGAGCTTTGGACTTAGCCTTGGATTTTGATTGAGCCGGCTGAACTGATTTGGATTTGGATTATTTGGGCTTGGAACCACTAGATGAGGGGCTTCCAAGGTTGATTGGAGAAAGATTGGGCTGACTTCCTTAGCTGATTGTAGCAGTTGGGTTCTGCTGGGCTTTAACCATAGAGGGAGTTGGAGCACATTGATCAATGGGGAATTCTTCTTGAACAATTTCAAAAATTCTAGGCACATTGAACTTAGCCCACCATTTGACTGAATGTTGACGGGTGATTATGTTACCATCAATTCCATAATGCCATTTAAATATCCATGGAAGTTTATATTTGGATATAAAAATTAACAAAGATGGAAATTGTCTCTGATGAGTGGTGAATGGGTAAACAGAGAAGAAATAGTTGACTAGTTCAATGAGATCACCAGGAAGGATATCTGAAATGGTGCCATAATGAGTCCACCATCTCAAAAACCAGGTAGGGAACTCAGATTTGAATTTTTGATCAAAGAAGATGAACCAGGAGTGACTGAAAGACTCATTTTGGTACAAGAAGATCTTGAACCAAGCATCAACATAATCATGGTAATTGTATTGAACAGAATGACCAGGTAAGTCTCGAAGCTGATAAGGAGGACCCCATTCAGCTTGGGAAACAATACTATGGATGTAAATGGAATGATACAGAACCTTGCTAGCATAGGTTCGATCATAAATGGGTTTAATCAAAACTGATTGATGATGGATCAAAATATCTTTGTAATAGGTAAGTGTTTTCTCTGGATGTGAGAGGATGAAATGACATCCAGAGCCAAAATGGGATTTAGCAATTTCATGAATTACTTGGCCTTTAGGGTGACCGGGTTCTTTATAGAATAGATTAGTAGTGTGTGATTTGGTATAATCAGATCGGGATGACCTGACTGGGTTAGCAGGGAATGGAGTAATAAACCGATTGGCTAGAAGCAAAAGGATCAAGTGGCCAGCAGATGAGTAATTGGTCGATAAATGTTACCAAGAACTTGGTAACGGTTAACCACCATTTCAAGAGAGTGAGATCAAGTTAATGACTCCAAAAGAGGTGGAACAATAAGTTGATTAGGTTTACTAGAAGACGGGACCAAAGCCTTGGAAGGAGGCCTTGGGAAAGACATCTGTTTAAACAAGAAACAATGATCAGTAGCAGAGATTAACAACCAGAAAGAAGATCAAGATAATTTTGATGATGATTCAAGCAATTATAATTGTGAGCAAGTGAATTGCGGCGAGCTTGGATTTGATGGTAATTGATGTATTGGGCTTTTTTAGTAGTTGGTTTGGCTAATTTGAGGCGGCGAATACGATGGGTAAGTTGTTTGATCTGGGTTTTGAAATAGGTAATTCGGGATTTATGATAAGAAATAAATGGTGTAGCAGTGTTCATCCCTTACCCCCCCTGTAAAAATTCTCGGGTAAGAAAATCAGGAAGGGAATTTTGATAACCAGGTATATAGGAAATATCAAAATCAAAAATACTTAAAATAGATTGCCAACAGGCAAAAATTTGTTTACTAGCAAGATTTTGAACATCTTTTTCCAAAACATATTTAGCAGATTTGTAATCAACACGGAGTATAAAATTTTGATTTAAAATATCATCTTGAAATTTTTGAATACATAATACAGTAGACAAAATCTCTTTTTTAATAGTACTATAATTTAATTGAGCTTTATTCCAGACACCAGAATGATAACGAACAATCTGTTTAGAGGATTGAGGAGTGACTTTTTGAAGAAGAATGCCACCATAACCAATATCAGAAGCATCAATTTGAATAATTTTGAATGAATTTTCAGTAGGAATACCAAGACAAGGGAGAGACTTAACATAGTGTTTGACTTGTTGAACAATAGCAGTATGAACAAATGACCAAGGAGGAGGATTATCCTTTAACCTATCAAACAATGGTTGACAAGTCTTCCTAAGGTCTTTGTAAAAATCAGCAATATAATTGAGAGAACCTAAAAACCGTTGTAATTGAGTTTTATCAAGAATTTCATCAGGGAATTTAGACGCAAACTCAATTGATCGACTAATGGGCAGAATAGTATTGTGGTGAATATCATATCCTAAAAATCTAACTTTAGTTTGAAATAGTTTGATTTTGGGAGCAGATATAACTAAACCATGACTTTTAATTGTATAAAAGAATGCAGTTAAATATTTCCAATGTTCACTAAGTGATTTTGAAAATATTAATATGTCATCAATATAAACAATAGAAAAATGATTAAATGGGTTGAAAATATCATTCATTATATTTTGAAATTCACTAGGAGCATTTTTTAAATCAAATGGCATTCCATTCCATTCATATTGACCAAAATGTGTGTTAAAAGCAGTTTTATATCTATCTTTAGGGTGAATTTGAATTTGCCAAAACCCATTTTTTAAATCAAATTTACTAAAAATAACAGCTTGACTAAGTCTTTTAATCAAATCTTTTTTATTAGGAATAGGATATCGAATCCATTCTAAATCAACATTTAATGGATTGTAGTTAATGACTAAATGAGGGACACCTCGCTCTAATTCAAGATTTTTGTTGACATAAAAGCGAGGCAAGACCATGGTGATTTACTATGACTAATTATTCGATTTTTTAATAATTCATTAATTTTTTTTTTACACATTTCAAGTAATTCATAATTCATTTGAATAGGTCTAGATTTAGTAGGAATTTGGTTTTCATTAAAATTTTTAATATATGGTAAAGTAACTACATGCTTTGTTCTATGCCAAAATGCAGTAGATAAATGGGAACAGACAGTTGATTCTAGTTTCAATTTGAAATCATTAATTTGAGAAATAATAACAGGATCAGTTAATTGTTGGTCAATTCTTTTGTAATTAATTTCTTCTTTAAGGAAATTTAAATGTCGTGTTAAGTGATTAATAGTATGGGAAATAGAACAGTCTTTCAATTGATTTAATTCTAACATTTCAGGAGGAGACAAGAATTTAAATGTGACAGGTTGTCCTAAAACATGTGTAGTTATTCCTTGACTAGATGTAGTAAATGGATATAGTAAATGGATAAATGGTGTTCCTAAAATAATTTTATCAGTCATATTTTTGACCAAAACAAATGAAGTTTTAAAACATACATTATCTTGACAAATATGAACTTTAGGTAATTTATATTTAATATGCATTTTACTACCATTAGTAAAGGTTAATTTCTCATGACATTTTTCATAATATTTAGTAGAAAGTAATCCTTCTTGTATGCAATTTAAATCATCACCAATATCGATCAAAGCAATTAATTCTAATTCAAAATCTTCAACAATGATTTTAATTCTTGAATACCATTTTTGAATATAAAGTTTATTAATTAGATTTAATCGTTTTCTTTATGATTATGTGATTGTGATCTGTTGTCAAATATTAATTTATCGTGATTAGTATGATCGTAATCGTAATTAATTATGTTCAGACTCATTAGGAGATTCATGAACTGAGTTGTGGAAATTATCTAAACTTTTATTAAGTTTTAATGTAATAATTTCATCTTCTAATTTTCGATCTTTTTGTCGTAATTCGTTAATAGTTTGTTTGATTTGGTTGATTTCAGATTGTAAATCTTGAAGTGTAATTTCTTTAGTTTTATTTTTAAATCTTTCTAAAGTCTTAGATAAACTAATAATAGGTTTATCAAATTTGGGTTTATCTTCTAAATGAAGCAGTAAAGATTTTAATTTATCAATATATTTTTGTTTTAATATTGGATCATCTAATTTGCTAATTAATTCAATAAGAGCAGATTCTTCTTGGGTGTTTTTAGTAAGAATAGTTATTTGTTTAGCTGGTTTACAACAGACATCATTGCATCCGAGATTAATATTATTATCAGAATCGTCACTAGGTGAATGATAATCTGATGAAGTATTTGGATGATCAGAAGAGGAGTTGCTAACAGATTGATTTAATTGGAAGATTTCGAATAATTGATTTTTGGAATTATCATCAATTTGAAGTTGATTAACTTTATCTTTTAATTTTTGTTTTTCTTTACATTTATTTGAATAATGTCCCTTTTGACCACAATTATAGCAGGTAATATCTTTATTGTTTTTAGATTTGGGATGTGATTTTTTATAATATTTCTTTTTGGGTTTAGCATAAAATTTATCATTAGATTTGGAAGGTGAATAATCTTTTCGATATTTATTAGAGTGTTTGGATTTATGTTTATGTTTTGAATATTTGTGTGATTTCCTACAAAAAGGTGCAACAGGAGGTAAACCATATTGTTCACAAAAATTACCTAATTCATATTTAGCTTTATGTTTATCTTTAGTGGCTTTTTGACTAAGTTTTAAATTAATACACATTTTTAATCCTTCCTTCTGAATAATACTAATTATATCACCATAAGTTAAATTGTCATATCCAATAACACCAATAGGTTGACTAAGAACATCTCTAATGTTATGAGCAAATAAGCTAGGTAATCCATTGATAAATTTTTCTTTCCAAAATAATTTAGTACAGTTTTCTCGTAACATAACTCTAGAGGTAAATACATCTTTATACCATCTAAAATCACTTAAAGTTAGGCAAGTAAGGTTACTAAGTTGATCATGTATGCGAGAATAAATATTAGTAGGTGTACCAATAAAATGTCTAATAATAGTATAAATTAATATATTAATGCCATCAAGGTGGCAACATCCAATAGTTTCATCAAAGATAGGGAGACCATTATCATCAGTTTGATTAGCATAGATGATGGACTCTCTTTGGTCATCAGTTAAATATTTTTCCCACCAAGATTTGAGCATACCAGTAAAACCAGAAGTAATTAGGGAAACAATTTTAGATTGAGAATATTGGGGATAATTGGAGAGGTAACTATTTGAGACCATAGATAAATGATTTAATTTTTGAAGTATTTGATCTTCACTAAGACCATCAATATTCCACTCGTATAATTTTTTGGAAGAAACAAAAAATTGGTTACTAATATTATTTTCTTCATATTGGAGGTCAGGTGGAGTAGGTCGAGAATACCAGTTTTTGGTAGTTTGAGGATTAACTTTGGGATAATGAATTTTATAAAGATTAGAAGATTGGAATCGTTTGGCTAATTGATTTATTTCATCATCAGTGGTGTCAGTTTCAGATTGGGTAGAAACAGTGTCCATATTAGGTTGTTGATTTAAAACAGTAAGACCTTTGTCTTTAGAAGGTGAGGCATTATTAGTGGTAGATAGTTTGGTAAATAATTGTTCAATAGTTTTGACAGTAGATTGATCGTTAGTAACTAGGTTGGTTCTTTTGGAATGATGACTAGGGAGATTAAGTAAAGGTTGATCTAAAGGTTGTTTAGTAGATATAACAGATTCTAAATTTGTTTCTATTTTATCTAATTGTTTACCAATAGTATTTAAACATTGATTAGTATAATTATTTTGTTCAATAACTTTTTTGATTTCAGTATCATTTCCAGGTAATTTGAAAGGAGAAGCAGAAATTTCAGAACCTTGTTGATGAATAAATATTTTTTCAAGAGGAGGATGACTAGAGCTAACAGATGTAATTTTAGAAGTTTTCCATTTATGTTTGGTGATTGTATTTATCTTTTTATAGTATTTATCAACATATTCTAAAAGAGGTAATTCGAAGCCATATGCAATCATAAAATCATACAATTTTCTAGTGATCTTGGATTGTTGTTGTTTATCGATTTATCATAATAAGCATGTCTGAATTTTTATTTTTAAAGGACTTAAATTCAATGAGTAATTTATCGAGATCAAAGTTGAATATCTTTTTTCATTGTCATTAATTGAGGATTGACTGAAAGTATAAATTCTTCAAAATCAGTTTGAGTGGGAGAATTATTAGAGGCAGTTTCTTCCTCAGGTAAATTGGGGTGTGTAGAGTAAACAGGTTTACTAATTTGAGAAGTAGCAGTATTATCAACACCTTTTAGTTTAGAAGGTTGTCCTAAATGAATTTGACTATTTTTCCGAAACAGCGGAGTATTAAAGATTTCATCTTCAATTTCAATTTCAGAAGGTACATTAGAGGTGCTATGTCTGGATGATTGACTACGATTAAATTTAATACGAACTGTACCATCATTAATTTGTTGAATATCTTGGATATCTTGAATAGAAGATTGTTGTTGATTATGTTTATAATGTTCATAGAGAATAATCCGTTGATAAGATAAATCTACATCTTTCCATTCAATCATTTGGGGAACATTAATATGTGTATCAGTACTACTACTTTGGATTAATAAAGTTTTATCTTTTGGGGATTTATGCAGAGTGTGAACATTTAAATTAGTTTTCATGCACTTATAATGAACACGATAAATTAAAGCAATATTATGAGTTTTATTCATCATATTGGTAAATAAACCATTTAATTGTATATTTAATGTTAATGCATGTAAAATATTTGGATCTCGTAAACTAAGTTTAAAATCAGAAAAACAATTAAAATCTACCGGACCTTTATGAAGACCAGTTTCCATCATACCCATTAGACTATCATTATAATTAAAAAAGCGAGCATCTCTTAAACATAATAAAACATAAGTATTTTTCCCTTGTTGAGTTAATGGTTTAACATCGACTTGAATTAAACCTATGTGAACAAAATTGTAATAATTTTTTAAATATCTTTTTATGAGATTAGCATCAAATAATTGACAGGTTTCCTTGGGTTTTTCTAAAGCATATACTTGTTCAATTGTTTTAACATGCAAAGTTACTTTGAAAGCATTCTGTATAAAAGAAGTTTTATAAATTTCTTTAATTGGCAATTTGGGTATATTCCATCCGACATCAATTTTATCATTTTGTATTTCAACATCTTCTTCATTTATTACTAATCCTGGATTAGGTATTGAGGGCAAAGTAGTTGACCTAGAACTGATTGAAGAGTTACTTCTAAATAATCGATTCATTGTTCTTTTTAATTAATCAATTTTACAGATATCTTAATACATACCCTATTCTTGTCCAGTTTACCACATACCTTGTAACTTCACGTACTTGTGTATACATACATACCCTATCTTTTGATCCCTATGTCACTATCTGCCTAAATCGAAGGACTTACACTGGACTGGGAAGAAGTGGGTGACTTAAACGTAGGTGGAATAATCGCAACAAGGTGGATAACACGGATTGATCTCTTGGGTGATTAATATGAACTGAAAACGCGATTAATCAAATAAACAATAGAACTGATTAATTGGAAGAAACAAAGCAGTTAGAAACAGGATATTAATTGTAATGATATTTTGCCAAATTATAGCAATGGTGCTCCAATGGTCATTTGCTACTTTGGCAAATCCCAACCAACTTTGCCTCTAAATTTATAGGTGTTGTTTGGATATAGATTTTTTTGTAATTTTATTTTTGTTTTTTTTGTCTTTCGTGACTTTTTTTTTAGGATTATTTACCAATAAATCCAACTTCACAAACTGTTATACCAAATAGTCCCACTTTTATTCTATTATACCAAATAGTCCTACTGGTGGGTTGATTTGGTCCTTTTTGGTTTTTTTTTTTTTCTATTTTTGTTTCACTGTGTGGACGAGAGTGCCCTTGGTTTAATGTGGTACTGTTTTGCTAGATCAGTTCCTTTTTTGGAAACGTTGCTCATTCCAGTTTGGCTAATTTTGGTGATACATTCAAATACGTTTCACCAATTGTGAGGTAGGGTTTTCGAATTTGAATGTGTGTCTTCCTTGCCGACGGCTGTGTGGCACACCCTCAGAGATTCGGAAGGAAGGTGGTGGTGATGGGTAATGGCAGCGGTGGTGTCTGCTGTGCTATCTGTGTGTGAGAGAGAGCCGCTGCTGCCTTCCTGTGTGTGTGTCTATCCCCTCCCCTTTTTTTTTAATCCCTCACGAGAGAGAGATATATATTTTGTGTGTTTTTCAACTAGAGAGAGAGGTCTGTGTTAATCTTTTTCACTCCCAAAATCCACCGAGAGAGAGAGAGAGAGAGCCAGTAGATGCATGTGTGTTGATGTCCCGGCGTGCCATGTGTCTTGTGTCTTTGTGTGTATATCAGCTGTGTGTGTGTGTGTGTGTGTGTGTGCGTTGATGTCCCAACAGGCCGTGTGCTCGATGTGTGTGTGTGCGTGTTGATGTCCCAGCCTATGTCGTGGTGTGTCTTGTGCTGTGTGTGTGTATCAGTGTGTGTGTGTGTGTGTGTGTGTGTGTGTGGGTGTATGTGTTGAAGCCACCAATGTGTGTATGTGTGTGTATTAGTGTGTGTATGTTATGCGCTGGGTGTGTCTTAGAGAGAGAAGAGAGAGCTGGGTTTGGTGTGTGCTGTGTGTGTGTGTGTGTTGTGTGTATGGTGTGTATAAGTGTGGCTGCTAGGTGTGTTAATGGTGTCTTGTGTCTGCTAGAGAGAAGAGATATGTGTGTGGCTGGGTCTCCATGTGAGAGAGAGAGAGAATGCTGAGAGAGATGAGTGAGTGTGTTGCAGAATGGGTTAACCCCCAAACACACCAACCCAGCCAAAAAAAAACCCCTTATAGCAGATTGACATTATGTGATACCCCCACAATGTATCACATGCAACACACCACATCCATTCACTAAATGCGCACGTAAGACACATACGCACCACACCCAAGTTACGCCCAAAATCCACAACTGACCAATATAACGTTCAAATAAGGGTAATTAGGTCCTTCACAATTACTAAGGACTAAATGGTGTAGTAGAATAAAAATGGGACCAATTGGTTCACAAGTTTAAATTTTGAAATTTATTGGTAAATCTCCATTTTTTTTAACAGTTTGTAAAAAAAATTACATATTTATATTATTCTCGACTAGACAAATATAAAAAATAAAAAAAAATTGAAAAATTGGAAAAATAAATAAATAAACATATTTTATCTTTTTATTGCCTTCATTTGAAAAAATTTATTTATTTTCTTAATATATTTTATTAAAAAAATTTAATATAGAAAAAATATATATAAATTATACTTTATTATACTTTATATAAATATTTTTTACCAAGATAAATTAAATTACCAAAATTAAATTTCCAAGAAAAAATTAAATCACCACCACGGCTCTTTCACCAAAATTATACTTTATATAAATATATTTTACCAAGATAATTAAGAATGATCCAACCCTCTCCCTCTCCCTCTCCCTCTCACTTCTTTGTATAATCATCTTCCTCTCTTCATCCTCCAGAATGATCCAACCCTCTCTCTCTCACTTCGATTCTGTCTCCCTCTCCCTCTCTCTCACTTCTACCCCCCACCGCTCTCACTTCGACTCTCTTGATCTCACTCATCTCTCTCTCTCTCGCTCTCTTTCACTCGTAGAACCCAAATCTTTGTAGCTGTCTCATTTCTACAGCCCCGCCGTCTGCCAATCACCCTCTCAATCGATCGTCCATGTCTCCAAATCTCACAAACCCACCTCAATCAATCATCCATGTCTCCAAATCTCACAAACCCACCTCCAATCTGACAAACCCACCTCCTTCATCATCCATGTCTCCAAATCTCACAAACCCACCTCTATCTCCCATGGACATGGAAGACCACCCGTCGAAGACCACCTACCTCCTTCATCTCCCGCGATGGTGTCGATCCCTCTCACTCTCAGTCTCAGTCTCACTGTCACTGTCACTCTCTTCTCTCTTTCTTCCATCGGCCATGAAGAAGATTGAAACCCTCTGCTTTCTCTCACTCACCTCTCTGTCTGACTCCTCCAATGGATCGGTGATGAAGAAGATTGAAACCCTAATGATGAACACAAACAAGATCATCCCTCTCTGTCAGGTAATTTTTTTACCTCACTGTCATCTAATTTTTTTTTTGAATTTTCTGTGAAATTGATGGTGAAATTGGTGAAATTGATTGGTGAAATTGATGAAATTGGTTTTGATTGAAATTTTTGAATATTTTTCTTTTTTATTATTTATTTTATGTACAATGTTTCTTATTTAATTAATTTTATTTGTACATGTTAGGAGTCGATTATGCAATTGTAGACAAGGATTTATCACAATAAACCAAATTAAAACAGATTTATTCTAATCACTTATCAAATTAAACCCAAATTAATCATTTCAGAATCAAACTCAAATTAAAACAGATTTTTTTTAATCATTTCCCACCAAATCACTCGATCCAAATGCAGTGTAAAAATCACATGGATATTATCACAATAAACCAAACCAAGATAGGCTTACAGATAGATGGATCAACAAAAATTAAACCAAAAATCAAAATAATAATAAAGAAAATTTTAGCAAACATACCAGCACTGCAAGATGGTGGAGGATCGGAGTGAGAGAGAGAGAGAGAGAGAGATCGAAGTGAGCCGTTTCAATGATGGAGGAAAAGGGACGACTGGTTGTAACTTGTTTCCTTCCTCTTGAGTCATTGATTTACACAGAGAGAGAGAGCATAGGCTTTCCTTCCACGACCTTGTGGTAAAAATAAGAGAAAAACACGATATTAAGATGGTAGAGATGATATTAAGATGGGAGAAAGAGAAAGAGTCTACATACTTCTGTCTTCAGAGACAGAGAGGGAGAGGGAGAGCGAGAGAAATGTGAGGAGAGAGAGAAATGTGACGAGAGAAACAGGTGGTGCTAATTTGTAAATCATCTACATAGATTAAATAAAAAGAATTTAAATCTCTATAACTAGCAAGTAATTAAATTGGTATTATGTTAATATAGTAGTTGATTTTTTGACATTTTGCAAAAAGACGTGTAGAAAAATGTACAGAAATAGAGAGAGTGATGTGATAACTTATAATGACTTTTTGACAATTAACCAAGTCTGCAAATAGGACCTTAGTGTGTTACAGTTTTTTATTTATTGTGATATCACATAATAATATTACTACAAAAAACTAAGGTTTTAGAGACCAAAATTTAGGGACAAAATTATTTTTTAGGGATCAAATAATTTTATTGCGAAAAGTGTCATTATATTTTTAGCAACAAATACTAGACATTAGTAATGAATTATTATCCTTTTGAGACCAACTTTTTTATTTCAAAAAATAAATCATTTTGAGGTCAAATTATTTTGTCTTTAAGAGTCTATTTATTAGTGACATTTTCAAAATTTTGTTACTAAATGCCTTATTTTTGACTTTTCAGGACGACTTTTTAGCGATTATCCTCATGACGATGGAAATTGGTCCCTAAATGTTTTTTGCAACAAAATTTTCACTTTTAGAGACCAAAACATTTGGTGTCTAAAACTCTTATATGTTGTAGTGTATGAGTTAGATCCCTTAATATGTTATCTCATTTTGACATTTAATGATGTGAGAGAGAGAATAGAGAGATAGAGAGATAGAGAGAGGAGGGATAATGATTGAAAAGTGGGGTCCATTCCACATAATTAGGGACAGATTGAGGATACTCAATTAGAACTTCCAAACATTTTTCTAATAATATTACATAATGACTATTTTGGGAAGTGGATTAAAAGTCATTTCTCAGCTTTTAACCCACTTCACTCTCCTACAAAAAGTCAAAAAACAACTTTTAACCACCTTCTCAAAACACCCCAATGCTCTCATTAGGAGTTTCTTTCACCTACCAATAACATTAATAAGGAGATTATAAGAATCATAGATCCACATAATACTATGATATTATGAATAGGATTACTAATATTAAAGATTATATACGTTATGAAAATATTTGAATTATGTTTACTTATGATATGGTACAAATGTTATGTGATTAAATTTTACTTGTGAAAAAAATAATGTGACAAAACAATGTGAGATTGCTAATACCATGGAGTCATAGTATTGGTAATTTTACTATTTTGCGAGATTAGCAATGTTATGAGGCTATCAATCCCAATTTCATAACCAAAAAATGATAAATTAGATAACACAAAAAAACTGTGCATTTTATGTGGGCCCATAGGATACGGAATCCTAAACTTTTGGTGCGAGATTTCATTTGGTAGGATAAATTTATTCTAATTATTGAATTATATCTCGAGATTTATATATTTCAAATTTATTTTATTTTATTTTTTATTTTTTATTTTTTATTTTTTTACTGTTGCCTATGCATCTAAGGAATTGGGAAGAAAATATAATTCAAACAGCTACTTACTAAAATTTTTTTATCAGAAATTATAATTCAAACAACTACTTACCAAAAAGAATTATAATTATAATTATTTTATTTTTATTAATTTTGTCCAGAAATATACCTCATCCAAACACAGCTTACCTAAAATTCACTCATCCAAACACAACTTACCTAATTTTTCGCCGCGCAGGGCTGAAAAAAAGGGGTAATGAATCTCAAATTTCATGAAGTTTTATTTGTAAAGTCATTACGATTTCAAAACGGGAAATGAACTTGAATGCGTTCCTAATAAAATGAATGGAGAATTTAATGTGAGAGATAGTTTGACATTGAGGCATTTAATTTGTGAGAAACTTCGTGGAAATCAAGTCATTTGATGTATTAAAAAATAATTCATAGAAAATATATACAGTTTCATTTTTTTGTCATTTATTTATATATATATTTTTTATGGATTGTATGAAGAGATTAAAGAAATATGACCTTGTCCAGTGTCAAATATGAATGTTTTATGAATTTCATATGGGAGTGATTACTTACGTAAAGTTTACTTTTTATGTACCAACAAGGTTTATTGAAGGGAAAAATGACGATTTATTGAATACTCTTTTCTCACAATTACCTGTTGCATTCTTTATGCATTCTAAGAAATCATTCTAAAAGTTTCTTTGGAATATCAAAACTCCTTAATCATTTGATTATAGTTTGAAAGGCTAAAAAAAAGTTTTTGAATAATCACGGACTTGTATAAATTTTTCCTATTGATTTTAGAACCTGCAATGCTTTTGAAGAAAAGCATTCAAGTCGACCAAATTGAGTTAATTTTTCATGTAAAATATATTGCACATGAATTGGCAAATCTTTTTTTTTTTCCCAATATGCGATGGCACAATTCATGTAACGCCCTCAAAATAATGACAATAAACCCATCAATCGAACATGCATCAACATAATAAAAGTCCACCTTCTTCTATTTAATCAACTGCATAAAAGTATTACATGTAAACAATAAAAGCGGATGCCTTAAAGGCTTACAACTTTCCAAGTTAACACTTGGTTACAATCAAGAGAGCTCTAGCTCAATACACGTAAAGCCCTTGGCTTGAAGTTACATGCAACACATCAAAAATAAGTAGAAGTCAAAAAGTCCATCCGCCACTAGCCTCCCAAGCTAAGTCCTTGGAGGTGGCATGCTGCCTGTACCTTAAAATGATGTTCCCATATAGGGTGAGCCACAGCCCAGTAGAAATATACTAAACCAGTTATGAATAATGACTAAAAGATTAACAGTTGATAGATGGTCAACACTTTTACATTCTTTCATAACACATTACAATTCCAAGACCTTCAAGTCTATATTCAATTCACTCTCCATTTTCACTAAATTCTCGCTTATAACTCATGGCTCGTAACTGCCACACAACTCATATGAAACAACAGTTCATATTAACCACTTACAACTTCATTACTTCCACAGATATGCATACTAGCTATATCACATTCCCAAGACAAGCATATGAGCTTTATCTACGGAGTCCATCCCCTATCTTCTCCCAAACAACATCCGGTTTAGAGGTACCTCCCTATCTTCCCTAAACCGCGGAGTACATCCCCTATCTTCTCCAACACAACACAATGCATATAAACAACAATTATACACATCACAAATCAATACATAAAGTTAATGTATTCTTCAACTGTCATTCTTAATGACACATTTCAATGATTGGTTTTAATTTACCTAATCATCATGCATTGTCTACAACAATCAAGACTATCCTCCACCGATAGCCCAAAGCAGATATTTCTAAACGGAAAATAAATGCACAATGGATATATAATCAACATCTCAATTCCACAATTAATTATCCCAATTAATTAAACAATATAATTATAACATTTTCTATAATTAACATTTAACCCCTAAGGTTCCATTTTCATCAATGATTCCACATTAATCTCATTTCTATGTACCAACTGCATATAGGTTTATTTAAAACAAAACCCCAAACTTTTATAAAATTGCATAAAAGCCCCAAACTTTCCCAAAATTACGCAACTATCCCCAACACATCAAAATGTCAAAATTAAAAGACAGAATCCATAAAGAGGAGTAGGATATCCCTACCTCAAAGTTTAAGCCCAAAAGGAGATGAAGACCCAAAGATCAAAATGCTCCAAACACCGACTTTTTCAGATTAAATCGAAGCCCTCGCCAACCTCTACCTTTTTAACAAAGCAAGATGGGAAGGAAATGATCCTAGATAGATCAAACCTTAGAGAGAATATAAAGCTAGAGAGAGAAGCTCTCAGATCTGGAGGATTGGATCAAAAGTTTATAAAAAATCTAACTTAAAATTCATTGCCGAATCGATATAAACAAAGCTCGCTGAAGGAAGACTTGGTCGCCGAGCGACCGTAAGAAAACCGTAGCTCGAGCCAAGAAGGTCTCGCCGAGCCAACATCCTAGAAGCTCGCCGAGCGAAGAAAGCTCGCCGAGCAAGAGCTCGACCCTTCAGTTCTGCACCTAGACGCACGCCGAAGCGATTTAACCGCCGCTGAAGCGAAGATCGCTGAAGCGAAGAACAGCTCGCCGAGCGAAATCATGGTGTTCAGTTCCACCAGACGTTAGCCGCCGCTCAGCGAAGCCGCCTGCTCGACCCACCAGACAAAACTCAACTCGCCGAAGCGACCAACTCTCGCCGAGCGAAGGACAAAAATTTCAGGCAAAGAACCTTGGCTCCCAAACACAACCAACTCAAGCAAACCTGCCCAACACATCCTATAACTCAAATACAATATATGAAAGGACGTAAACAGGATAACAATCCACTACCAACATCCACGGACACATGTCCGGATCACTATACAACAAGGGGTAAACCCGGGATCGCTATAATTCATGAATGCAAAATGACTTGTACAGCTAAACAACACCTAGGTCAAGCCGATACATTTATTTATTTTTTGATTGACAAAAGTCGGTTGTTAATTGTAGATTAATACTTATAGAAGTTAGACATTTCCACTCTTGCAAAGTACTAAATGCTTGCCTCCTTAATTAAACTTCCCCTTAAGGAGAATTGAACGTATAGATGAATGTGATTAAGTATAAAACCATACATTATATAATGCGTAATTTTTTTTCAATTCATTTTTTTTGCAATTTTTAATTTTCACACAAAGCAATACCAATCAGATTTTGCTCAGTGTGTTGTGAATTGTAAATTAATTATACAAACTATACAAGTCCAACCTAGAGAGTAACCTATTCGTAAATATTCAAGGTCGATATAATCCAAGAAAAGATTTCTGAAATCTACACAACCTCTAACAATGTCAAAAATTCTAGCAAGACTTGGGTTTATACTTTATATGGTAAAATGAAATCAATGGCATGATTACTAATTTTTTCATATACAATTTTGTACAATTATATGATGCAATTTTTGTATGATACTTTTTTTTTTTTTTTTGAAAAGAAGCCTTTTGCATTTGAGTATGCAAATTGGTTTTGCACTTCTAAATTTTGTGTTTGAAAGGAGGCCTTTAGCACCTACCTTGTAGATGGAATGAAAAATGAGTCTACACCATTGATTCTCTGTAGAATGAATGATTTAAATGATATGTGTAGTTTAAGATATAATTAGAATATGTGATGTGTGGATTGAGAATAAAAATATAAAATCAATTTTGTAAGTGTGTATTGAAAAATTATGTACACCAGGATAAAAGAGTCTGTGAAAATAGAATTTCCCCAAAATTTTGGTGGTGGGTTACCTTGCAACACCACGGTACTTAGAAACGCCCCTAGAAAATTCGCTGCTTTGGCACCGCAGGGAAGCTAAATACTCTTCCTTGGACTGCTTTTGCATTTCCCCAAGGTCCTTGGTGTATGTATCAATCTGTATTTTAAGTAAATTTTTTTATAATAAAAAAATAAAAATAAATAGTTAGCTGAAAATAATTCATGCATAACTAAAATTAATTACAAACTTCCTAGCAAAAATTAAAAAGATGAAAATGTGACAAGGAAGTGGAAGAAAAAATAGTACCGGAAAATTCAATGCAGTATCAGCCCCCCAATACTTAAGGGCCGCGAGATCGTAGGTATGAGCAGCTGCTTCCTCATTATCATATGCTCCTACATTCAAGAGAGAAATAAATTAAGTGACAACAAATCACAATACTGATATTGAAAATTTTAAAAGATTGTTCAAAGGGAAGGGCTCTCATACACAATATATGCATTGGTTGAGGCATTGATTTACACACAGAGAGAGCGGAGGCTTTCCTTCCACGACCTTATGGTAAAAATAAGAGAAAAACACGATATTAAGATGGGAGAAAGAGAGAGAGTCTACATATTTCTGTCTTCAGAGAGGGAGGGGGAGAGGGAGAGAAATGTGAGGAGAGAGAGAAATGTGGTGTTAATTTGTAAATCATCTACATAGATTAAATAAAAAGAATTTAAATCTCTATAACTAGCAAGTAATTAAATAGGTATTGTGTTAATATAAATCTCTATAACTAGCAAGTAATTAAATAGGTATTATGTTAATATAGTAGTTGATTTTTTGACATTTTACAAAAAGACGTGTAGAAAAATGTGCAGAAATAGAGAGAGTGATGTGATAACTTATAATGACTTTTTGACTATTTACCGAAGTCTGCAAATAGGACCTTAGTGTGTTACAGTTTTTTATTTATTGTGATATCACATAATAATATCACTATAAAAAATTACGGCTTTAGAGACCAAAATTTAGGGACAATTATTTTTTAGGGATCAAATAATTTTATTGCGAAAAGTGTCATTATATTTTTAGCAACAAATACTAGACATTAGTGATGAATTATTATCCTTTTGAGACCAACTTTTTTATTTCAAAAAATAAATCATTTTGAGGCCAAATTATTTTGTCTTTAAGAGTCTATTTATTAGTGACATTTTCAAAATTTTGTTACTAAATGCCTTATTTTTGACTTTTCGGTATGACTTTTTAGCGATTATCCTCATGATGATGGAAATTGGTCCCTAAATGTTTTTTGTAACAAAATTTTCACATTTAGAGACCAAAACATTTGGTCTCTATATGTTGTAGTGTATGAGTTAGATCCCTTAATATATTATCTCGTTTTGACATTTAATGATGTGAGAGAGAGAATAGAGAGATAGAGAGAGGAGGGATAATGATTGAAAAGTGGGGTCCATTCCACATAATTAGGGACAGATTGAGGATACGCAATTAGAACTTCCAAATATTTTTCTAATAATATTACATAATGACTATTTTGGAAATTGGATTAAAAGTCACTTCCCAGCTTTTAACCCACTTCACTCTCATACAAAAAGTCAAAAAACAACTTTTAACCACCTTCTCAAAACATCCCAATGCTCTCATTAGGAGTTTCTTTCACCTGCCAATAACATTAATAACGAGATTATAAGAATCATAGATCCACATAATACTATGATATTATGAATAGGATTAGTAATATTAAAGATTATATACGTTATGAAAATATTTGAATTGCGTTTACTTATGATACGGTACAAATGTTATGTGATTAAATTTTACTTGTGAAAAAAATAATGTGACAAAACAATGTGAGATTGCTAATACCATGGAGTCATAGTATTGGTAATTTTACTATTTTGCGAGATTAACAATGTTATGAGGCTATCAATCCCAATTTCATAACCAAAAAATGATAAATTAGATAACACAAAAAAACTGTGCATTTTATGTGGGCCCATAGGATACGGAATCCTAAACTTTTGGTGCGAGATTTCGTTTGGTAGGATAAATTTATTCTAATTATTGAATTATATCTCGAGATTTATATATTTCAATTTTTTTTTTTTTTAACTGCTGCCTATGCATCTAAGGAATTGGGAAGAAAATATAATTCAAACAGCTACTTACTAAAATTTTTTTATCAGAAATTATAATTCAAACAACTACTTACCAAAAAGAATTATAATTATAATTATTTTATTTTTATTAATTTTGTCCAGAAATATACCTCATCCAAACACAACTTACCTTAAATTCACTCATCCAAACACAACTTACCTAATTTTTCGCCGCGTAGGGCTGAAAAAAAGGGGTAATGAATCTCAAATTTCATGAAGTTTTATTTGTAAAGTCATTACGATTTCAAAGCGGGAAATGAACTTGAATGCGTTCCTAATAAAATGAATGGAGAATTTAATGTGAGAGATAGTTTGATATTGAGGCATTTAATTTGTGAGAAACTTCGTGGAAATCAAGTCATTTGATGTATTAAAAAATAATTCATAGAAAATATATATAGTTTCATTTTTTTGTCATTTATTTATATATATATATATATATTTTTATGGATTGTATGAGGAGATTAAAGAAATATGACCTTGTCCAGTGTCCGATATGAATGTTTTATGAATTTCATATGGGAGTGATTACTTACGTAAAGTTTACTTTTTATGTACCAACAAGGTTTATTGAAGAGAAAAATGACGATTTATTGAATACTCTTTTCTCACAATTACTTGTTGCATTCTTTATGCATTATGAGAAATCATTCTAAAAGTTTCTTTAGAATATCAAAACTCCTTAATCATTTGATTATAGTTTGAAAGGCTAAAAAAAAGTTTTTGAATAATCACGAACTTGTATAAATTTTTCCTATTGATTTCAGAACCTGCAATGCTTTTGAAGAAAAGCATTCAAGTCGACCAAATTGAGTTAATTTTTCATGTAAATTATATTGCACATGAATTGGCAAATCTTTTTTTTTTTTTTTTCCCAATGTGCGATGGCACAATTCATGAATGCAAAATGACTTGTATAGCTAAACAACACCTAGGTCAAGCCGATACATTTATTTATTTTTTGATTGACAAAAGTCGGTTGTTAATTGTAGATTAATACTTATAGAAGTTAGACATTTCCACTCTTGCAAAGTACTAAATGCTTGCCTCCTTAATTAAACTTCCCCTTAAGGAGAATTGAACGTATAGATGAATGTGATTAAGTATAAAACCATACATTATATAATGCATAATTTTTTTTCAATTCATTTTTTTTGCAATTTTTAACTTTCACACAAAGCAATACCAATCAGATTTTGCTCAGTGTGTTGTGAATTGTAAATTAATTATACAAACTATACAAGTCCAACCTAGAGAGTAACCTATTCAGAAATATTCAGTGCTGATATAATCCAAGAAAAGATTTCTGAAATCTACACAACCTCTAACAATGTCAAAAATTCTAGCAAGACTTGGGTTTATACTTTATATGGTAAAATGAAATCAATGGCATGATTACTAATTTTTTCATATACAATTTTGTACAATTATATGATGCAATTTTTGTATGATACTTTTTTTTTTTTTTTTGAAAAGAAGCCTTTTGCATTTGAGTATGCAAATTGGTTTTGCACTTCTAAATTTTGTGTTTGAAAGGAGGCCTTTAGCACCTACCTTGTAGATGGAATGAAAAATGAGTCTACACCATTGATTCTCTGTAGAATGAATGATTTAGATGATATGTGTAGTTTAAGATAGAATATGTGATGTGTGGATTGAGAATAAAAATATAAAATCAATTTTGTAAGTGTGTATTGAAAAATTATGTACACCAGGATAAAAGAGTTTGTGAAAATAGAATTTCTCCAAAGTTTTGGTGGTGGGTTACCTTGCAACACCACGGTACTTAGAAATGCCCCTAGAAAATTCGCTGCTTTGGCACTGCAGGGAAGCTAAATACTCTTCCTTGGACTGCTTTTGCATTTCCCCAAGGTCCTTGGTGTATGTATCAATCTGTATATTAAGTAAATTCTTTTATAATAAAAAAATAAAAATAAATAGTTAGCTGAAAATAATTCATGCATAACTAAAATTAATTACAAACTTCCTAGCAAAAATTAAAAAGATGAAAATGTGACAAGGAAGTGGAAGAAAAAATAGCACCGGAAAATTCAATGCAGTATCAGCCCCCCAATACTTAAGGGCCGCGAGATCGTAGGTATGAGCAGCTGCTTCCTCATTATCATATGCTCCTACATTCAAAAGAGAAATAAATTAATTAAGTGACAACAAATCACAATACTGATATTGAAAATTTTAAAAGATTGTTCAAAGGGAAGGGCTCTCATACACAATATATGCATTGGTTGAGGCATTGATTTACACAGAGAGAGAGCAAAGGCTTTCCTTCCACGACCTTATGGTAAAAATAAGAGGAAAACACGATATTAAGATGGGAGAAAGAGAGAGTCTACATACTTCTGTCTTCAGAGACAGAGAGGGAGAAGAGGGAGAGAAATGTGAGGAGAGAGAGAAATGTGGTGTTAATTTGTAAGTCATCTACATAGATTAAATAAAAAGAATTTAAATCTCTATAACTAGCAAGTAATTAAATAGGTATTATGTTAATATAAATCTCTATAACTAGCAAGTAATTAAATAGGTATTATGTTAATATAGTAGTTGATTTTTTGACATTTTACTAAAAGACGTGTAGAAAAATGTGCAGATATAGAGAGAGTGATGTGATAATTTATAATGACTTTTTGACTATTAACCCAAGTCTGCAAATAGGACCTTAGTGTGTTACAGTTTTTTATTTATTGTGATATCACATAAATAATATCACTACAAAAAATTAAAGTTTTAGAGACCAAAATTTAGGGACAAAATTATTTTTTAGGGATCAAATAATATTATTGCGAAAAGTGTCATTATATTTTTTGCAACAAATAGTAGACATTAGTGATGAATTATTATCCTTTTGAGACCCACTTTTTTTATCTTAAAAAATAAATCATTTTGAGGCCAAATTATTTTGTCTTTAAGAGTATTTATTAGTGACATTTTCAAAATTTTTTTGCTAAATGCCTTATTTTTTACTTTTCAGGACGACTTTTTAGCGATTATCCTCATGACGATGGAAATTGGTCCCTAAATATTTTTTGCAACAAAATTTTCACTTTTAGAGATCAAAATATTTGGTTTCTAAAACTCTTATATGTTGTAGTGTATGAGTTAGATCCCTTAATATATTATCTCATTTTGACATTTAATGATGTGAGAGAGAGAGAATAGAGAGAGATAGAGAGAGGAGGGATAATGATTGAAAAGTGGGATCCATTCCACATAATTAGGGACAGATTGAGGATACTCAATTAGAACTTCCAAACATTTTTCTAATAATATTACATAATGACTATTTTGGAAATTGGATTAAAAGTCACTTCCCAGCTTTTAACCCACTTCACTCACCTACAAAAAAGTCAAAAAACAACTTTTAACCATCTTCTCAAAACACCCCAATGCTCTCATTTGGAGTTTCTTTCACCTACCAATAACATTAATAAGGAGATTATAAGAATCATAGATCCACATAATATTATGATATTATGAATAGGATTACTAATATTAAAAATTATATACGTTATGAAAATATTTGAATTATGTTCACTTATGATACGGTACAAATGTTATTTGATTAAATTTTACTTGTGAAAAAAATAATGTGACAAAACAATGTGAGATTGCTAATACCATGGAGTCATAGTATTGGTAATTTTACTATTTTGCGAGATTAGCAATGTTATGACGCTATCAATCCCAATTTCATAACCAAAAAATGATAAATTAGATAACACAAAAAAACTGTGCATTTTATGTGGGCCCATAGGATACGGAATCCTAAACTTTTGGTGCGAGATTTCATTTGGTAGTATAAATTTATTCTAATTATTGAATTATATCTCGAGATTTATATATTTCAATTTTTTTTTTTTTTTTTTTACTGCTGCCTATGCATCTAAGGAATTGGGAAGAAAATATAATTCAAACAGCTACTTACTAAATTTTTTTTATCAGAAATTATAATTCAAACAACTACTTACCAAAAAGAATTATAATTATAATTATTTTATTTTTATTAATTTTGTCCAGAAATATACCTTATCCAAACACAACTTACCTAAAATTCACTCATCCAAACACAACTTACCTAATTTTTCACCGCGCAGGGCTGAAAAAAAGGGGTAATGAATCTCAAATTTCATGAAGTTTTATTTGTAAAGTCATTACGATTTCAAAGCGGGAAATGAACTTGATTGCGTTCCTAATAAAATGAATGGAGAATGTAATGTGAGAGATAGTTTGACATTGAGGTATTTAATTTGTGAGAAACTTCGTGGAAATCAAGTCATTTGATGTATTAAAAAATAATTCATAGAAAATATATACAATTTCATTTTTTTGTCATTTATTTATATATATATTTTTATGGATTGTATGAGGAGATTAAAGAAATATGACCTTCTCAAGTGTCCGATATGAATGTTTTATGAATTTCATATGGGAGTGATTACTTACGTAAAGTTTACTTTTTATGTACCAACAAGGTTTATTGAAGGGAAACATGACGATTTATTGAATACTCTTTTCTCACAATTACCTGTTGCATTCTTTTTGCATTATGAGAAATCATTCTGAAAGTTTCTTTAGAATATCAAAACTCCTTAATCATTTGATTATAGTTTGAAGGGCTAAAAAAAAGTTTTTGAATAATCACGGACTTGTATAAATTTTTCCTATTGATTTCAGAACCAGCAATGCTTTTGAAGAAAAGCATTCAAGTCGATCAAATTGAGTTAATTTTTCATGTAAATTATATTGCACATGAATTGGCAAATTTTTTTTTTCCCAATGCTGCGATGGCACAATTCATGAATGCAAAATGACTTGTACAGCTAAACAACACCTAGGTCAAGCCGACACATTTATTTATTTATTTTTTGATTGACAAAAGTCAGTTGTTAATTGTTAGATTAATACTTATAGAAGTTAGACATTTCCACTCTTACAAAGTACTAAATGCTTGCCTCCTTAATTAAACTTCCCCTTAAGGAGAATTGAACGTATAGATGAATGTGATTGAGTATAAAACTATACATTATATAATGCATAATTTTTTTTCAATTCATTTTTTTTTGCAATTTTTAATTTTCACACAAAGCAATACCAATCAGATTTTGCTCAGTGTGTTGTGAATTGTAAATTAATTATACAAACTATACAAGTCCAACCTAGAGAGTAACCTATTCAGAAATATTCAGTGCTGATATAATCCAAGAAAAAAATTCTAGCAAGACTTGGGTTTATACTTTATATGGTAAAATGAAATCAATGGCATGATTACTAATTTTTTCATTTAGTTAGTGTTTTTTAAATAATTTTAATTACCTTTCAAATTGTTTATTTTTGATAAAAACATGTTTATGTGGTTAAGTGAACACCCTGCAAAAAGGGCAAAAAGCCAAAATGAGTGTTTTTTATTTTTTATTTTAAATTGTGAAGCATGTTAAAAGAATGTAAAAAGGTCTTTATTTTGAATTAGTCCAGCTAAAATTGACTGTTATTAAAGTGATTCTGTAATCATAATCTCGCGGTGACAAAACGTTCTGATGATTTCTTCTATACATTATGCTCTTTACTTCTTTATTTTATTTAAAAATATTTTTGATTATTTTAAATTTTTTTGTGTAATCTTCAATTTCAATGGGTTTTATTTGGAAAAATAGAAAAGGTACAGGTTCAGAAAAAAGCAAGTCCAGAAGAATACGGCATTAATTATTTTGTTAATCCTAACTACTTTCTTAAGGATACCTAAATCTAATTATAGTTCATAATTAAATAGCTAATAATAATTGAATTAGATGAGATTTTATGGGTGTTGTACGGTTGCCATACACGTACATATACATCATTACAAGAAGCAAGAAAATGCATGCCAAATGAGCGTGGATACGTACGCATGCATGGGTTGAGAAATGGGAAATATGGTGAAAAAATAGAAAGGGAACTTCATTATGAAATTTTTCTTTCAAAACTGATTATTATCGTTCACAGTGTCACAAGAAAAATAAATATTGTAAATAGTGATTTTTTTAATATTTTAAAAATATTTTTAATTTTTTTTTACATGCATTATGTTTGTACTTGTCTAGGGGTGTGAAAAATGATGACAGAGGTGGAGAAAGAGAAAATTAGAGACGCGTATAAGAAAGATGGGGCCAGGTATGTGATGTATGCGTGATTGAAATAAAAATTGGGTTTGCATGTACATGCGTTTGACATGCATTATGTTTGTATTTGTAGAGCGGTTATGTGGGCTAACAATGGACATGATGTGTGTGTGTACTTTGCAGATATTAAGTCGCTTGTTCGGCCGTCGTCGTTGCGTGGCAACGTAAGTAATTGGTTTTCAGTTCTAATATTATTGTTTGAATGTCTCTTTTGTTTAAAGTTTGGTGTACTAATGTACCATTTTGTGGCATGTGATAGATGCATATGCAGTCTTGTTGATGGAAGAACAAGATAGACTTGCTATTGGAGTGGAGTTCTCGGATAAGTTATACATTTTTAGTAGCATATGCCTTGTGAGTTTGTCACGTTTTTTTTTCAAGTTCTATTGGGAAACTATGTGGTGCATGGTTGGAACGATTAAATCTAAAAATGTAACGGGTGAAATAATGATACAGGATATGTTAAAGAACGATAACATTAATGCACGGGAAAGGTTCGTATTGGACAACTTCGCAGCATGTAAAGATTGTCTGTACGTCCACTTCCCTATTTGTTTCAAAACACTGGACACTGGTTGTTTATGACACTGAAATGGGTGGCTGGAAACATTACAACTCTATGAGGCCCCGGGCTGGAATAGAAGACAAACACTTTTAAGGAGGCGGTGTTTGTGGTGAGTAATGTGTATCGTTATCTGTGTGGTGTTGGTTTATTTTGTGTTTTAGTTGTGTTTGTTTGGTAATGGAGCGGTATTGTTTTACAGAGGGACACCATTCTTGAAATCCAGCAGGGAGTCGTGGCTGGATTGGGCGATGACGACGCAACACAGATTGGTGAAACGGGTGTGGAGGCAGCCTACAGCAGAAACACGACTCGTACGTGTCTTTTACAGATTAATTTGAAAGTAGATATAACGAATGTAATTTAGTATATGGTTTGTTGAAGGAGTTAATAAGTTGTGTGTTTGTGTTGTCGCACATTGCAAGGAGGACTGCACAATCATTATGTGTGCTGTGATGCGTCAGTATGTACACCGTGTTGATGTCAACAGATCGTTGTAAGGGGATAACTGTGTCATCTTGCGTGCCAACATGGTTAAATGGTTTGTGAATGACCATGATAGGGGGCTGAAGGACATTGCATGAAGTATGATAGTGTTTATTTTTTATGGTTGGGATTGATCTGTCGTTTGGTTTTTTGTTCGGCAATATGGTGGTGTTACGATAGAGTGAATTTTTTTGTGGGGTACTTTTTGCATAGTGATGAACTTAGTTTATTTAGTTTGTGTTAGTTTTTGTTAATGTTTGGATTGGTTTTAACATTGGGTATTAAATTATGAATAATAGTAATTGCGGATGGCAGTTAAGCGATTATGTGTTATGTTACAATTGTGATGGTGTTTTGTAAATTTACTGCTTTGGACTTTTGTATGCTCAGCCCGTATTGTTGATGTAAGTGGGAACGATAGTATTGTTTGGCTATGTATGTACGTGTGTGCTTGTTGCCATGGGTATGGTATATGGTGTTGATGGCCTGTGAGTGAGTGTTGGGAATGGGTCGGAAGTTTGCGTTCGAAAGGTATTCGTTAGTCGAGCGTGCTGATGCGTGGACACAAGGTGTATGGAATAGGTATGTCGTGGTTGTGTGATGGTAGAAGAAGAGTATTGCATTTCGCATGTAAGTTAACAGTAAGTGACACAATTGGTAGTGGTTTATTGTAACATGTGGATAGGTGACATTGCGAAAGCGTTAAGAGTAACTGTTATTAGTGGCGTGTGTACGAACATTACGTTAGTTGTGGCAATTCATAGGAGTGGGTGGCGGTGCAATTTGTGTATTGTTATGTAGTGTGTGTTGTTACTGAAAGCACAGTATCTAAAAATAGGAATCAAATTAAAACAATGGATAATTGAAAACGATTTAATGGAGAAAAGTAAATGAATATCGCACTACACTATTAATGGTAGGCTTTTTGGGAACATTGTCCATAATGCAAAATCACTTGAAAATGAAATGCATACATGGGAAATATGTGTAACCAATGATTATTAACTGGGAAAATAATGTAATAAAAATTTGAAATAATGTGTTTCCACATGCATGGGTTGATTTGCTATATTGGTTCTTTGCAGGTCTTTCGGTTGTGGTGTCCTATGTGGCTGCACCTACTGCAACGTATCGGTTGCACTTCCTCACCGCGTGACGGTATCCTCTTCTTCTTGGGCCTGCCAGGTGGTCGTTTGACAGCAAACGACAGTATGACTAAATTGTGGGCATGGATTTGTGGTTATTCGACTGTTGGTATTGGTGTTTTGGTTGGGTTGTATGACAAACGATATTTTGCGACATGGAAATAAGGCTCAATTAATGCGTACAAATCTTGCCCACTTTTCCAAACGGCAACAATGGCATGTGAGAATAGGAACCCGTTAATTTGCCACTAGAAGCACGAGCATGTGCATCTATCAACATTGACTATCACGGACGAGTGTGAGTGTACCTCGTACACTGTGAGGCTTGATTGGCTTACAGTCCATGACCTCCCGTCGTTGTATGACTTTTCTAAGCGTTTTTTCATTTTTGGACATAACACACCATGCCATTTTTATGATGTTTCCTGCCTGGTTGACATTTGTCACATTATTTGTGTCCTTGTATTGTCCACCAAACGGGTTATCGGTAGGTGACGTGCCTCAAAAATCCAGTTGTTGAAGGATTCGACAGCGTTGGAGGACATCTCGCCATACCGGTTGCCTCTGCATTACAAGGTGTTTCCCAACATAAAAGTGGCATTAGTGTACATAACGTAATGTAGCACTGCCCGGTGTATGTTGGAAGCGAAAGGTACAAGTGGAATATGTTAAGGTACGCACCTGAAATAAATGTTCGCCAAATGTAGTGGAGGTAGATTTTCGAGGAAATCGATTGCAATTTTCTTACTGGAATTGGTGAACCTTCCTACCATCTCTTCAAATGCAATAACAGTCGGTGTGTAAGCACAGTTGTTAAACTTGGTGATCAACCCAATCCGATGGAAATTGTTCATATATTTCAGTTTGTCCTTTAGGTTCGTTTGAAGGTGTTGCATGCAAAACGCATGTTAAGCATTCGGGAAGATAATGGGCATTGCCTCTATGAGGCCAACATGCCGATCTGATATGAATGTAAATGTTTTGTCATCACCGAGCGCGTTACGAAGATGCTACAAAAATCATGACTAGTTTGTTGCGTTTTCTGCACTAGCAATTGCAAATGCGACTAGGAACAGTCCTGCATGGGACTATGTTGGTTAGTTGTGTGTGAAGGTGACGTTGGATGTTTGGCACGTAATATGTTAAAGTAGTAGTGGCATATTGACAGGCATGGTTGTGTGCCATATGTGCGTTATATTTGTGTAAATGTTAAATGTATCTCAGTTTCTGTCCTTAGACGTGGCAGCAAGTAAATTCCCTTTGAACCTCTTCTTCAAGAAAGTGCCATCTAGGAAAAGTAATGGTCGGCAATGTTTGAATCCGTCAATGCATGCTTTGAATGATATGAAAAAACGTTCGAACCAGTTGTCATGCTCATCACAATCAATATTGATATAAGTACTCGGGTTGTGTTTCATCGCAGCCCTACTTTACCACCGTAGCTGATCGAAAGATGCGCTTTGGGCCCCAAATAACTCGCCTCTGGCTTTTTTGACACCAAATCAAGCAAGACGATAACTTATTTCAAGGCCGTAATTTTTTTTCAAGTCAAATGCAACATTAGTAGGCCTGGTTAAAAGCTTATCGCGGATACGATGTGCGAAGATGTCGGAGACCAAGTCTGATCCCAGACGGCGGTTGTTGACTGTACGAATAGCGACGCCATAAATGTGTTCATTGTTTCATTTATGAAGGTAGAAAAAACAATTAGCGTCCAATACTCGCGGATGTACCAACCATGTGCAACCCTTCGAGTCTCGCAGCGAACACAGTGGTAATTCGTATTGAGTCATTTTTCAAGTACTTGAATTCAAAACCACATTCCACCGCATATTTGCAAAGTACTGTCCGAAACTCAGGCGCACCCCATTCGGAGCTCTGTCCCACATAAGTTAGTTCGTTAGCCCATGGTGCTGATAAGAATGTCTTTTCATCATGTGGACAGTAATTTGGCAACAAATCGACATTGGACTCATTGTTAATCTGGTGAACACCGCGTTTGATTCCGCTCGTGGCGAGGCTCGATGTGGCGTCCACAAAATCATCGTCTGTTGTTACACTTACATGATTACGTGACTCAACCATAATGTCGATTAGTTGCAAACGGAAAGATAATGCAAGGTGAACCATATTTTGCATATCTACATCATTTTGTAATGAGATATTGTTGTAACCCAGAATATTGAAAAACAAGCAAACATTACCTGACGTAAGACCACCAAATTTGTCACACACAAAATTAGCCAAATCGACAAATGCATAAGGGGATTTGAGATTGTATGGGACATTGGTGGACCGGAAACAGCGCAACAACATAATAACGTCATCCATCCCTACATAAAAATTAGTTACAGACAGTTTAAAAAGTAGGAAGTAAATTAATAACACAGAAACACTTGTGTGTACCACACGACAGCCCAAACTATACATTACAAATGGTTTGCATAATGCACATAGTAAAAAACGCATCGGGAATTTTGTGTGTGTGGGAGGGGGGGGTGGTCACAGACGATGATGAAAACTTATGCAACAACCATTGTACAAGAGGGAAAACAATAGCGTACCTGCCGGCATATATGTTTACGGCGTTGCAATGTCGATATCGGTGTAACCCTAGAGTGGAATGGGTATGAGAATATGTATGTGCTCCCTCTGTGCTTTGACTATGGTGATCAAATATTCTATAATATTCTGTGTGACACAGTGAAGGAAAGGGTATTAGGATATGAACGCGATCCCTAATTCTGTGTCATAAGATGGGTACTAGGAAATGGACGTAATCCCTAATTTTGTGTGACCTAATAAAGGAAAGGGTACAAACGACCATAATATGAAAATAAAAATCAAAACAGGACCCACTAGTAATAATGTTATAACAAATGGGATCTCCTAGTACATGTGTAAATCGGTAGGACTAAATGGGCTTGCTGATACTAATATGGGATTTTTGGATAATTTTTCCATAAATTTATGCATTTTTTGTGTGTGTATGTGTAGTTTTCTTCTCTTAATTTTCTTTTATCCAATAATGTAGCGATCCCGGTTTCGATCATTCTTTCATGTTTTGCCACTTCGACTGGGCCGGTCGAGGGTCGAGCTAGCCGGTTAGCTCATGGGGTCCAGGCTACGCCTTTTATGGGTCCAAGGGCCTACCGGTGGGTCGAAATGGAGTGCGGAGAGGCCGCATGTGCAGAAATGAGGTCAAGACGTCTGAAAAATAGGGCAGGGGGCTGAAGCACACTACTAAAAAGCCAAGTGCGGCTGGAGGTTTGGGAAGTTAGGTAGATCCAGAATTTTTCCTTTTCTTCTCTCTTTTGGCTGATTGAATGTCACATTATATAGATATATCTCTCTAAAGACATTTTCTCTCCCTTCTCTCTACATTTTCTACCAAAAATCTCACAAGATCTTTGATTTCACCAAATCCATTGAGATTTAGATCTAAGTCCTTTATCAAAGTTGGTTATCTAGGCGAGAGTTACGTTGTGTGCGATGGAGATCGAGTTTAGGCATCGTTGATTTTGGGGTTTCAACTCGTTTCTTCTTCAAGCTTGAGGTAGGGATTTTCTACATTCTAATATAATTTTTAACTTAGTTATTTGCTATTGTGTATAGATGATAAGATTTGGTTGTAGTTTGGACAAATCTAGGATATGAGTGTGAAATAAAAAGAGAGGTTTTGATGAATATGAGATAAATGAGTATGAGGCTTGAATATAAGATCATGTTGTGCCAAAATAGTTGATTTTGGTGTTTGGGTTGATTTTTGGTGAAAGGGGGATTTTGCCCTAATTTTGATTAAATTATTAGTTTGCATAAATAATTGGGATTAACATTGAAAACGTGAAATTGGAAAGTTGTGATTATAAATTGTGATATTGGATATGTATTATCTCACCTATGGAAGTTTTGAATAAACTATTTATTTTGATATTGAACATCTTTTTAGAAATAATTGCATTGGGCTATCGGTGGAGGATAGCTATTATTGTTGTAGAAATTACATGAGGATTAGGCGATTTAATACTAATCCATTGTTGGTGTCATTGAATATGACCATGTTATAGATACATTGTATATGTATATTTATTGGGCGGAGAAATGAGATGTACTCCATATGTGATTATGTCTATAAATACATTACATATGTATATTTGTTTGGGAGGAAAAAGGGGATGGGTTCCATTTAAAGCAAGTTGGCCGGAGTGTTCTGGGTGAAAGACTCGAAATTTTATATATAAATGGGTGCCGATTCCTTCGGACGAAATATTCGTAAAATGACAGGTTTGAAGTGTTTATGTGAGTTTTGCATAATTGAAAAATCATTGAGTTGTAGTCTCATTTTGATTGTTGAAAGATAACGAATTTAACTCATGAATTGAGTAGCATATATGAACTAGAAATAAAATTAAAGGAAAATGGAATAAGGTTGGTCTTAGTGGCATATGGATATGCAGGTCTTGTGGATGTTTCAGGATTGGTATTGTTTATGTACGTGGTATTTATACCTTTGCTAAACCTCATAAATTGTGCTAGATTATTTCTACTGGGCTGTTGGCTCACTCTATATGGGAATACCATTTTCAAGTACATGTGAGATGCTTCCTCCAAAGCAATAGCGTGGATGGAGTTTTGGGATGCTAGAGCTTCTTAATTATGCCTTGTGTGTGTATGTTTGTTATTTGTAAAGCCAAGGGCTTAAGATGTAATGAGCGAGACTCAATTTGTGTAACCAAGCAATGACTTGGAAACATGTAAGCTTACATGGCATTTAACTGGTTGTTAAACAATGAACTCTGATATATGAAAGTTTGTTATTTCTCATATTTATTCCACATATGAGTTATCTTTATTGTATTATTTTGGGGGCGTGGCAAATAAGGAAGCTCAAGGAAAATGAAGAGGAAGTAATGTTTATGGACGTGAGATTGTTTGATTTGATTTTTGTGTTTGATTTGTTTGGTACATTATATTTTTTTTTCTCCAAATTATCCTTTTGAGGTACACCCAAATAAAACAAATTAAAAAAATTCAAATTACATTTGAAAAACCTTTCTCTTGTTCATGTACATACATGGAATACAATCAGGAAACCATGCATCGGCGAAGGCGGCACGGACAAAGGAAGATGGCGAAGGAGAATGGCGAAAGAGGACGACGAATATTCAGTTTGCTTTTCATCATTTATTGTTTGGACTTTTAGAACCGAACAAAGTGAATTTGTTTGGACTTTCATAACCGAACAAATTCATTCATTTGCTTTGTTCGGTTATATGATGTCGAACAAAGTGAAATTGTTCGGTTCTGAAAGTTCGAACAATAATAATGAAAAACATGTTGAATATTCGCTTTTACATAAAGAAAAATATAAAAATCAATAATTATACTTTGATATTTATGTGAATACTTACCTCTTCTTTGATGGATTGTTTAAAAAAATTGTTTTGATTATTACTCTCATCCATTGTTTGATTTTATTCAAACTTTCTTCTATTTGCAAGTAACAATATAATAAAAATAATGATGCTGATGTTAATAGTGAGTTTTGATAGGATGGATTGGAGTTTTGGAGTAAGGAAAAAAAAAGAAGAGAAAATAATTGAAACTTGGGAAAGAAAATGAAGAGATTCGAACAGTAAAAATACATATAATTGATTAGGGTGTGTCATGAAAAAAATCATATTTTATTTTTAATATTTAATACGTTTTATCCTTTATTAATAAATTCATATCAGGATACAAAAGAAATTTTAATTTAATTTTTGAATTTTCAAATAGAATGACCCGTTTTTCTTCTTTCTTCGTTTTGGTTGGGGGATCCAAACAGTGGATTGGGCCATGGGCCAATAAACACTTTAGGCTGCAATTGTCTCGTAATTTAATGAGGTTGGTTAAAATTACATATTAAAGGGTTTAAAACTCCTAATAACAGTACTAGGATTGCCTTGTAACAATTTATGTCCCCAAGATTTTTATTTTATTTTATTTATTTTTTAAGTGCTGCTATAGCATCTAAATATTTCACTAATATTTAAAAAGAAAAATTATATGTGAATTTTCATATGACATGACGGTTCCATAATTTTTATTTTTTACAAAAATTTGACGGGTCTCATGTATACATATAATTAAGAGTCCTAAAATTTAGAGGCCTTCTTAAATATAGGCCTTAGACAATTAGCTTGTTAGACTTGTCTCTCAGTCAAACTTAGTTATTATACTTTAGAAACCCCTTCATATTGCTTACCTGAGTCTGTTCTCTTGTATTTTGTCTCTTTGTCACTTTCATATGTAATTGAGTTATTTGCTATTGAATAGCTCAAAATTACAGAGAATCCAACTACAAAAACACGTTTAAAATGCGATGAAAAATAATAATTAACATGGTAATATATAGTAATGTAACCTTTATAAATTTATGCATTTTTGTGTGTGTGTGTGTGTGTGTAGTTTTCTTCTCTTAATTTTCTTTTATCCAATAAGGAAGCTCAATGAAAATGAAGAGGAAACAATGTTTATGAACTTGACATTGTTTGATTTGGTTCCTCCTATTACTTCACCATCTTTTGTATCACATTCCATTTAAAAATTTATGACTATAAATACGAGTATACATTGGGCATAACAAATGTATCACGTAACAATATTATTAATTTGTAAATAAATTTATATTACAGTAGTGAAAATTACATAGCTGGACTATGGATAAACATTCAAGTATTATGATTGATTACATTTCAAGGGAAGAAAAAAAATGAATAATTAACTTAGAATACACTACACTCTATTGAGGCTCCAAATACCATCTAATTTTAAGAGAGAACAAAATTACATGCTTTCTCTGTATTTTATTGAAGGAATGATAAGTAAAACTTAATATGTTAAATTTATTTATTTATTTTTGTAAAACTTAATCTATTAAACTTTTACATAATGAACCTATAAAAAAATGTCCCGTAAAACCATTAGTCGACTGAACCTGTGACTTCTCATTTCATTCAACAATGTAGGTACTTTACTATAGAGAGCGATGACATTGATGAAATTTAAAACTTAAATTTTTTGAATAATATGACAACCCGGACATTCACTTTAAATATTGTAGAAAAATTTTAATTTTTTTATTAATTAATTACTTTGTGACATGATGTAAAACAATAATCCCTCAAGTACTCGATATATGTAAGGGTTGGACCACGGGTCCACCGCAAACCATGTTTTAATGTTTTGATTTGATGATTCATATAAAAAAGTACAAATAAATTTCAATTCAGGCCCACGGTCCACCACAGGTCCCATTTGATGACCAATACTGAACATATACGCATTTTTGGGGGATTAGCTATCCATTAGATATCTAATTGGAATAGAAAAAAATTTACAATTAAACGTTGGAATATGAATCCAAAAGATTTGTATTCCCAATCTAATACTTTAATTTGGCCAATCAAATAAGTCCATAAAGGATAACAAACGAACATATAGAAGTGGGCAAAGATTAGTAGCTCGAGGTTGGTTTGTCAAAAATTTGAGAAACTTGAGTTTGATTTTAGTCAACTAGATCAAATAAACTAGCTGAGCTCAAATTTTTTTTTTTTGAAAAAAAAAATTCAATTAATTTGCATATTAAGTGAAAAAGAGAACATTATGAGCAAAATGTAATTAAAAATAAATTTCATTCATTAATAATGTAAATTTAATATAAAATAGAGAAATGAAATATATTTGATATATTGTTAAAAATAAATATTAATTTATATATTTTTCGTTAATGAGCCTAATTGAGTCGAGATTGGGTCTACATGAACTCAGCTCAATTATTAACTGTGTATACAAATTTATCTTGAACTCATATGAGTTTTAAATAAGTTGATTATGAAGGTCTTTTCACAGTTCTTGAATTGAAGGGTTATTTTTATCTATATTTCTAGTTTAAGTAAAGTCAAAATTTGCAATAACAAAAAGAGTAAAGTTAAAAGTTGAAAGTGCAGAAAATAGGGAGAATGATGTGACAATTTATATTAACTTTTTTACTTCAGAGTAACCATGACAATGGTATATCTATGAGTAGAGTTCTCAAAAATGGGTGATACTAGTTTTCTACAAATTAAAAATAAGTAAATAAATTAATAATTAAATAGAAAAAAGGGGGGGGGGGCGGCGGATGGGGCAGGTTACCCACATTATTCTTATTAGAAGACAGAGTTAGTAATAGAAGCTTTACATGGAAAAATCAATAATGGATAAATTGCACATGGTTATAATGGTATTGTTAATTAATCAAATCACAAACGTTACAAATACTAGATAAGTTTGAATTCAACAATTTAGTGATTTTCCAAGTAATACAAAACCTTATGATTACCTGATATTTTTAGCAGTTTCTTCAGCTTTTCTATCCAATTTTACGTTACGAACATCGACTTTTCCTTATATTTTTCCGTTTTCTATCTTCCTCTCTTGAAATGGTGAATTGTATTTTGCTTTTACAGCTCAAATTCATTTTGACATATTTTAATTTTCCAGGTAATTTTGTATATAATCCCATTGTACAATTATATCATTTAATTTTCAATGGTAGCAATAGTATTGATTTTGAAACTTAAGTTTTCTTCAATAAATTTGTATACATAAATAAATAAATTTTTTTAAAGAGTTTATGCATTATAAGAAGGTAGAGAACCAACCACAATTTTTTTTTAGGAATAAACCAATAACAATTGTCAAATATGAAACAATTAATTGACTTCAAGCTGAATACTAGTAAGTTTCTTTTGAATAGATGAAAAAATAACATTTTCCCATGAAGATTTTTAATTTTTTTGGGGGGGTTAGATCATAGTAATTTACAACTAAACAATTGACTTTGACATGAAAAGTCAACTAGCTTCATATCTTATTATGCCAATTACGAAAAAAATTTATTTTATAAATCTCATGCATTAAGAGCATAAGATTTTATAACTCTCAAATTAGTACATTAATAAATTAGTAATCAAAACCTCAAAACACAATTATATTGGCCAGCTTTATGAGTAAATTCCTAGCCCTTTTAAATTGCTCATGTTTCATCTAAACATCTGCATAGTAAATGTGAATTCTTTTTTTTCTCTCTAGTGGGAAGAGAAGAGTTCTTCAATAGTTTTAGCCATGGCAAAGAAACCAAGCATGGGTCACCAAAAGATCAAAATTGCGAAAATAGAGATAAAAAATCACTTGCAAGTCACCTTCTCAAAACGCCGATCTGGGCTTTTCAAGAAGGCAAGCGAACTTTGCACGCTTTGTGCCATAGAGATTGCTATCATAGTTTTCTCTCCGGCTAGCAAAGTGTTTTCTTTTGGCCACCCTAACGTGGATTCTATAATTGATCAATTCCTAACTCGAAACCCTCCACCTAACACCACCACACGCCACCCTTATTGAGGCTCATCGTAATGCTAGTGTGCGCGAGCTCAACTTACAACTTACTCAAGTTCTCAATGAATTGGAAGCCGAGAAAAGACGTGGTGAAACCTTAGATCACATGAGAAAAGCTAGTCAAAGACATACTGGTGGGAAGCTCCAATAGACAAGCTTGGCTTGCATGAGCTTGAACAACTTAGGAATTCAATGGTGGAGCTCAAGAAGAAGGTAACGAATCAAGTGAACAAAATTCAAGTCGAGGGCACCACAAACCCTTCGCCATTTTTCTTAGTAAATGGCACCAGAATGGTTGATCACTTTGAGAGTAAAACATCTCATATCAATGCTTCTTCTTCAACCACTCCTAATGTGCACTACTTTGGCTATTATGGTCATGGATTTTTTTAAGGTTTTCTTGTCCATTTTCATGTTGGTTCCAAGCTGGCTAGTACCTTACCAGCTTTAAATGTCAATAAATAAATCTTTTTTCAGTTATGTTTGTCCATGAATTGTGATGTTGATTTTTCATCTAATATTCCTTAGTGCCATAATAAATATTAAATTAATTCATTTTTGGCAAGTTATAATAATCATAATTTTATTAGTTAAAATTTTACCTTTGTATGGATAGAACACTACAAGGAAAGTGGGCTTAAAAGACGAAACTTTTTGCAACAACACATTTGCCGTCGCAAAAAGTGACTTTTTGAGACGGCACAACTTGCCGTCGCAAAAAATGTGACTTTTTGCGACGGCACAACTTGCTGTCGCAAAAAAATGTGACTTTTTGAGATTGTACAAATTGCTGTTGCGAAAAATGTGACTTTTTTTGCGACAGCAGAAAATGCTGTTGCGAAAAAAGAGAGTATTTGCGATAGCATAAATTGTTGTCACAAAAAAAAAGAGTATTTGCGACGGCAAAGATTGCTGTCGCAAAAAAAAAAAAAAAAAATAAGTTTTTGCGACTATAATAGGTACCGTTGCAAATATATATATATATATTATGGCTTTGAGACGGCTCCATATATATATAGTCACAAAATGGTTTAAATAAATGCAACGCTATTTTTCTGTCACAAAAAAAAAAAATAAATAACGTCGCCGTACTCTTTTGATATAACATTTCTTTTTTCACCCATTTTTTCATCTTCCTGTCTCTCTATCTCTGTCTCTGTCTTCTCTTTCTCTCTCTCACTCATCACTCTTCTTTCTATCTTTCTCATCTATCTTCTCTCTCTGTCTCTTTCGCTCATCTCTATTCTCTCTACTCTCTATCTCTCTCTTGCTCATCTCTCCTCTCACTATCTCTCTCTCGCTCATCTCTCTTCTCTTTATCTTTCTCTTGCTTATCTCTTCCTTTTATCTCTCTCTTGCTCATCTCTCTTCTTTCTATCTCTCTTTGTTTCTCTTGCTCATTTCTCTATCTCTATCTCTTTCACTCTTCTTTCTTCTCTCTCTATCTCTCTCTTTTTCTATGTCTCTCTCTCTCTCTCTCTCTCTCTCTCTTTCTCGTTTATCTCTTTCCGCTCTCTTTTTGTCTATCTCTCGCTCATCTCTTTTTTCTCTCTCTTTTTCTGTCTCTCTCTGTCTCTAACTCTCTCTCACTCATCACTCTTCTCTTTCTCTTTGTCTCTCTGTCTGCCTGTCTAATTGTTTGTCTATCTCTCTCTCGCTCATTGTGTTCGCTTTGCTCACTCTCCCCATCCTCTCTTCTCTATTTACCGAGTTCCTTTTCAATTTATCAAGACACTGCAAGAAAACGCATTTTTAGCGACCACTTTGTCTCTCTCTCTCTCTCTCGCTCATCACTCTGTTTCTGTCTGTCTGTCTGTCTCTCTATCTCTCTATCTCTCTTCTCTATTTGTCTCACTCATCTCTCTCTCACCACTCATTTCCTCGACCACCTTCACCACTACTGCAAATGCCATTCCACTACCACCATTACTACCACTGTTGCCACTCCACCTCTATGACTATCATTACTACAACCATCGCCACCACTCTACTACCGCATACTACTACCATTACCTCTCATCCACCATCGCTACTCTATCTCCTCTACCACTACCACAACTTCACCACTAATCTCCTTCGCCATCACCATCACCACCACCACCACCACCACTATCACCTCTTATCCATCACCTTCACCACTACTGTTGCTTCATATCCTCTACTACAAAAAATTAGTTCCTGATTTTTAATAACAAAAAAAAAAAGGGTCATAGAAAAAATATTTTTCATTGACCACAAAAAATTATTTATTTTAATGAAAAATATTTTTCATTAAAATATTACCCCTACTTCTACCAAATAATAAAAAATAATAATAATTTTTTATTCATTAAAATAAAAATGAAACAAATAAATTTTCAACCTTAGTAATTAAAAGAAACTGAAAAAAAATAAAATCATTAACTATAAAAAAAAATTTATTTTAATAAAAAAAAAATTGGCAACGGCAACCTCCGTTTTTAAAAAAAAAAAGAACCGTTTTATTATTTTAATATTCATTTATGATGAAAACTCAAAAAAAAAAAAAAAAAAAAAAATCTCCTTTCCCCCCAATCTCATGGACCAAAATCCCCAATCCCCCCCCCCCAAAAAAACCCCAACCTCTTGAACCAAAATCCCCAATCTCAAAAACCAAAAATCCCCTTCAGCCAAAAATCCCTAATCTCTTCTCTCGGCTCTCTCTCTCGGGCGGCGACTCTGATTTACTTGATGGCGGCAAACGACGGCATCAAGTAGCGTGTGACGAATACAAAGTTCCTCATTTCTTCTCTCTCCTTCTCGACCCTTCTTGCCTTCTCGCCTTCCAAGTTCGTACAAAACGTCGCGGTTTCATCCGAGTACGAGCAAGAAGAGGACCTATTGAGCGATGCAGAGGAACCCAATTTCTCTCCTGCACTCAAACTCTTCGTTGGAAACTTACCTTTCAATGTCGACAGTGCTACTCTTGCTGTGTTGTTCGAACGAGCTAGAAATGTGGATATGGTTGAGGTATGAATTTACATTTTCGTCTATCTATGATATATATATATATATAGGTTTGGGGTTTAGTGAGATTTTAATTTTCTAGATAATGTTTTGTTTGATGTAAAATATATGTTATTTGGTGTGAAGGGTTATTTTCATTTTCATATTTATTTATTTATTCTTGTGAACTTCTGTTAATTTTCAAGTTTTGCTTGTGAAAATTCTTTGACTGAAATATGAATTTCTGTGGGGTTCAGAATTGAGTTCAAATTTTATTCTTTAGGTTTTGTCTATATGAAATAGATATGGGTTTTTATTTTTTATATAATTGAAACAAGGTTTACAGAGATTTTAGTTTCATAGATAATGTTTTGTTTGATGCAAAATTCAAATTATTTTTGTTTGATGCAAAATTCAAATTATTTTTGTTTGATTTGTTTTTTCCTGATTCCATTATAATAGTTGCTCTGCTTCTCTTTTGAGTTTGATCCTTTTGACTTTCTACATGTTCACCTTCTCAGCTTTCCCGCTGTTTAGCAGTGGAGAGAATACTATGGAAATGACAGGTCTCTATTTCTCTATTTGAAATCTGAGAATACTTGGAAGTTGCTATGGCTCGACAGGTACTACTTGTTTGCCTGACTCAAAATTGTTTTGTTGGTCACTCAGTGTTTTTTTTTGTTGTGATAATTTACTCTGTTTTATGACATTGTTGTTGTTATTGAGTTCGAAATTGAAACCAATGAAATTGAGATGACAGTGATTTGATTGAATGAGAGGGTTGGTGGTTTGGTCAGAAACAGTGGGTTTTTTAGACCAGCATCTTTCCACACTTTTCTCAGTGCTTCTCCTCCTACTTCCTCTATTGATTCTACATCAGATTTGGATACAGAGGTCAGCAAAACAAAATTGGAAAAATTGCAAAACAATAGAAGGAACAAAAAATTATATATTAGTGGAAAAATTGTGTTTGGGGCAAGTGTAACATGTGTCCGATGCATGTACTACTTCCCATACGTGTTACATACATTTTACTTGCACTAAACACAGATTGCACATTCTTTTTAGTTTTGATATATGTACCTTTGATCATCATATTTATTCCTAATTGCTTGAACTTATTGTATTTGTATTCATTTGCTTTATTTATCCTATGCTACCACCAATGCACTCTATATGCAAGACGTTATTATTAAAATCTCAAAACAAAGAAATTTTAAAATATGAACGTGCAAATTAACTAGTAATATAAAAGTGGTTGCTTAAGATGAATCTCTGGTTTTGATTACACTATGATTGGTTTTCAGTCAACAGGGTCATTCTTCCATGAGAAGTGCATAACTCTTGGGAACTTATTGGGTCTCATTTTGTAACTCTGTTGAAGGCAACCACTACATGGTACACCTATTGGTTATGTTACTCTTTGATCTAGCTTTACAATTTCAAGTCACCAAATAGTCTTTGAACTGCTTGTTAAAATGCCTGACCCAGAAATGTTTATTTTGAAATGATAAAGAATTAAAAATGCTATATGTTGATCAAGTCACCTATTGGTTATGTTACTCTTGGTTTGTTTTCTAACTCTAATGTTTAGGACAATTGATGTGGTGATTACACCTGGGTTTATTGACAATTGGATTGGGAACAAAACTGCAGGAGCCTCTATAGCTTGTAAATACCAATGTAATTCTTTTTCTAGTTTTCTATTTAAGAATTCTTATTCTAGAAGTCAAAGTCAAGTCTCTAAAAGTCTAGTTTTCATTTTGCATTTCAAGAAGGTGATTCTATTTCTTCCGGGTTTCTGTCAGGTGGGTTGTGTTTTTTTTTTCCTTCTTCTTTTTATTTTTTATTTTTTAAGTTACGGAAATCTATCTATAGATTCTGTAAGTGTTTGATGCCATGTCTTTATGTCTGTTTTATTTTATTTTATTTTTGTTTCTTTCGATATTATTTGTTTTGTGGAGTACCAAAGACTCATGTGTGCTGGTGTGGATGACTACTGAGCTTGCATGTGATTATTCTCCTTATCAGCATAGAAGCTTTGATGGAACTAGTAACTCTTTGGTAAGTTACTACAAATATTTTCTTTCATATCAGTAATTTCAGTAAAATATATATATATATATATATTTGCAGTGCTGGTCATGGGTAGAGGATATTCTTGAGAGAGAGAGAGAGAGAGAGAGAGAGAGAGAGAGAGAGTAGCTGATGATGATGCATAAATTACTACATAAAGGTAATTTCTCTTACCCTTAATGTATGCACTTATTGCTTCTGTGTGGTGAAAAGATCCACCAATGAACTCTCACCTATCTTTATTTTTAATTTTTTTTTTATTTTGAATTTTTTTTGAAAGATTAATACGTTTATGCATTCCCAAAAAAACTGCTAACATTTAGAGAACAGGTAGAAAGCCATGGCTTGTGAGAAAAAGGTAAAAAAAACTCAAAACCAAGCCTAGGCTTATGATATAACAATAGGGGAAATAACATTTTAGTTGTAAAGTTAAAAAAAAATATCAATCTCAAACAAAGTTTTTCATTAATGTGAAATGATTTTTCCTAAATTCAACTGAAATGATGTTTTCCCTATAACAATATGCTGAAGCTTTGCTTTTTTCTATCTTTGTCTTCTTTTAGAAAGGATTCAAAGTATATTTGATGAGTAATACTAGTACTATACAAACAAAAATATTTATACAAAATATTTATTCAAATTGATTTGACAATCTTGGATCATATCATTTTATATAACAAACAAGGAAATAATAGTTCAATTTATATTCGTTAAAAAAAAAAAAAAACAAAAAAACAAAAAAACAAAAAAAACAAAATCAGATTAGTGATAAATTTTAATGATTAAAGTCATAAAGTTTTTCATGAATAAGTAATTATTTTGGAAGAAAACACTGATTTGTAATTTTTTTTAAAAAAACCTATCAATGTGACTTATATTTTAAAGAAAGTTTGTTCCTGCATCATTTTTCATATTTGATTAAATGTAGGGACATTCTCCCAAGTGGTTTTTATTTTTTTTGGTATGTGGAAGCATTCTAGGTCTTTGAAAATTGGAACTTGGGGAACTTACACCTTACTACTTCAATCAATTAAAAATATATATACATATATATATTGATTGTTGATGAGGGAGGAAATGTCTTCGTGACAATGTCTACAGTTGATGAGGTTCAGGCAACTGCTCAGCAATTTAATGGCTATGTAAGCTTTGTTGTTTTCCACATTTCATTTGATTGTGTGTAAATTGTACTTGCTATCTTTGATGGGTTGTTATCTTTGATGGGTTGTCTTCATTGTTTTAACTGGACTTGCTATCTTTGATGGGTTGTTATTTTTGTAGTGTTAGTTGTTATGTTATTATTTGGCTTTATATATTTGGTAGTTTAGCATTATTAGTCTTATTTTGTTCTTAGTTAGTTAATTTTAAATTTTAAGTTGTTATGGGATAGTTTTTAAATTAATTGTACACAGCCCAAAAGGATAGATGCTAGGCATGAGAGACTTGTAGGAGAAGACGGGACTCGAATCGGGTTTTCGGTTTAGGAGTTAGAGCTGTATTTCGCTATAGGCAAACTAGTTGCTTAAGAAACGTGAATTCGATGTGTTCATATCCAAAAATCACCAAACGGCGTCGAAATAGCATGAAACTTGGCACACAAGACTGCCTAGGCACAAGAGACTTGTGGGAGAAGACGGGGCTCGAATTGGGTTCCCGATTTTGGAGTTAGAGCTGGATTTCGCTCTAGGCAAACTAGTTCCTTAAGAAACTTGAATTCGAGGTGTTGATGCCTCAAAATCACCAAACGGCATCGGAATAGCACGAAACTTGGCACACACGACCGTCTAGGCGCGAGAGACTTGTGGGAGAAGACGAGACTCGAATCGAGTTCCTGGTTTGAGAGTAAGAGCCGGATTTCTATCTAGCCAAAATTGTTTACTTAATTATCTTTGTAATTATATAATAGTTAAAATTTTATATTTTTTTTATAATTAATATATTAACATATAATTATATTGTCATTAATTATTTTTATTTTTTGTTTTTAGATATTTTCCGAGTAGGAGTTTGCTTCTTGTGGAGCGCAGACGTGTGAAGAATGTGACTAACTTTTGTTTTTGTTACTCACGGAAGAATCATGAGGAAAACTTTTGTTGTTGATTTACGTTATTTTGAATTGTGAACAATATTATGTATTTAAACATTATATTTGTATTATGCAACATTATCTAGTGGGGTAATTTTGCTGATGTGTTGTTATGAATACAAGAATATTTTTATTATGGATGAATTGTTATTTTTATACTGGAATTTGTATATTATTATGCAATTATTGGTTTCTTTTTTAGTTATTTTTCATTTAATACAGGTGTAGACGTCCTCGAACGTCCTGGGAAAAATCCCGTTTTGTTCATTGGACTCACTACAGTTCGGACTCGATGTCACGGTTCTGAATCTAATCTCGCAAAATGTAATGCGAGACCGATAAATCAACGAAGAGTCCAAATCTAGCATATCGTTTTGAGAAACAGATTTTTAGAAAAAAGTGCCAAACATGGACTGCTTTGTCAGATACAAAGTCGCCACCTAAATATTTTGTTTTGGGGGAATTTAGGAAACCCTGACTCGTGCCTAAGGCGACGTGTTCGTCATCACCAAAGTTGCCTCGGCTTGGGAACTTGGGTACGATTGGGGAAGGTCATTTCATGAGCACCCTCACTCGCTCGATCAAAGATCGGCCACTACTAAGCATGATATTTTGTTTTGAAAACATATGCGCTCTTATTCCGGTTATTAACCTAGAATTACTATGTGATGCGCAGAGCATACAAGTATAGACTAGATTGTCTAAGTTGGAACAAAGTATCGCATATCCGTTTGTTTTGAAAATGGATTGAAGTTTGCTACTCGCAAGTAGGTTAAAACGCGGGTTTCGACGAATTATTCCAATTCAAGCAACACAACCTTCACCCACAGGCATTCAGGCAGTTATATTACATAAGCACATAGCCTCATGGTAAGCATGCTATCATGGCAGTCACTCACACACATGCAAGGATGTTAAAACATAAACACTTACCGAGTACTCCGAGCCAAAGAAAAAAGCTAATTAGAAATCAGCTAATTAGAAATCATGCTTGAATCTTAACCATGCTAAGAATGCCTAATGCAACACATACAAAAATGCAACTACAATAGGCTCAGCTATTCTAAGATGGCATATGAGATGCTACAATCGATACATATATTCAACTTGGAATTGAAATACAATGCAGTTAGCATGATGCGCCGAGCCCAGTGCATGCAAGACAGATGAATGAATGCAAACATGAGAACATAAGTATGCTAATTGAAATATGCCCTAAAACTAACCATCATAAACTGGTAAAATAAAAGGAAGAAAGACGTGGGATTGGAAGACATGTATCACACACACGCACACTTATTACAAAGTTCGCCCTCTCGCGGAGGGTCCGAATGAATAGTACAAAATAAACTAGCTAATCTAAGCTAATTAAACTAATTGTTACACAACATTAATTAATTATCGAATTAACTAAGTAAGGAAACTAGCATGCAAATTAAACAAAATGGACTGCCTCAGCTCTGTTCTGAATGATAGGGATGCATGCATGCTCAAGTCGCCTTGTCGGGAAATCCATCGCGATGTCTCGATTTTCTTCTGTTTGTAACTGGTCCCAGAACACTGTACAAAGCTCTAGGAGGCTGCCGACCAAATTTTGCTGCTGGTTTTCGGTTTGCTACAACAGAGAGCAAGAAAGGGACATGACAAAGTATTTTCAACATATGTATGCAGGACCACTCTCCCTATTATTGCACAAGCTCCAGGGAGTGTAGTCCTCGATCCTCGTGCCACCAATCACGCATCTCGATGCATGATGGCCGATGAGTCAGATTGTACGACTCGATGTAAATGAATGCACATATAAACACAACAAGGCCTAAATTCTATCATGGGTAATCTGGAGTGTCGGCGACCGAGAATCGAGGCAACGTCATTACTTGGAGTACTTAAACATCCTCGCTTCCGTGTTTGGACTAAACTCTATTTCAAACACAATGCAATATACATGGCATACACAATACAACTAGCATGCAACCTTAAACGCAATGCAACCTAATCATGCTAGCATGCGAGGGATGATATGCAAACATGCAACTAGCATACACAATGCTATGAACTAAAAATGGCATACTCAATGCACATGAACTATATGGCATACGCAATGCACATACGAAGACGGACATGCACGAAGACATGAACAAGGCATACACGATGCGATGATCAAGCATGCGACAACATGGATATGGCATACATAATGCAAGATGGACTTAAACTAAAATGAATGGGCCTCAGCCACACTCAAATCAGTGGCCATACGTGATGAAAATGAAGCAACAACACACATGTAAATATGCACAAATACAAGGGACCAAACCTAAGGCACAAAGTGCAACTCCACCAAAGCATGGTAAGCATGAAATATGGCATACAATCACATATTTTCTAGCTCTGAAATGACATGCAAGATGGTCCCGAATCATGCAAACACCTCACACAATGCATTCTAGATGGCCCAAATACCGAAACTAGTGAAGTGGATTACACTATAGGCATGCAAAGCAATACTCAAATGGCCAAGCCAGCCCCAAACAGTCCCTATGTAGGCCAAAATAGTAGTAAATATGGACGAAAATGATGGCTCGCAAAGCATGGAACTGAAGCTCATGAAATGGTCCAAAAAATGAGGTATTCATGCATAACTCTCAAACACATTCAAAGAGTGGAAAGTATGGGAATATGGTATACATATAAGCTCTGAAATATGATTCACAATGATGCCAAAACATGGAAACACCTCAAAATACGCATGCAATAGGCTTCAAAACTCAAAGTTAGGCAAGGGTATTGAACTACAACCATGCATAGAAAACATCATTCGACCATGACGCCCAAAAATAGAGCTAAGGCAGTCCAAAACATGCACAAAATCAGTTTAAGGCATGGCCAAAAAGTGCTAGAATCAAAGGCCAAAATAGCATGCAATGTAAGCTAGTAAAGAGGATTTGTACTACAAGCATGTGAGGCAATCAAGAGGCCACTAAACCAGCAAAATTCAAAGGTATGCCATGCCAAATAAAGCCTAAAAACCCACTGAAACATGGTTAATGCATGCAAGAATGAGATGCTCCTTTGATATGCTATGAAGAAGGTTATTCTACATATACAAGATGGACATCCAATATGAAAAAACAAGCTCTGGATAGAGCCTATGAAGGTCCTAAAACTCTTCAAAAATGGCTTGAAACATAGCTTGGAAGCATGCAAATAAGGGCTCCTTTGTAAGGCCAAAAATGCTAGAAAAAAAAAACAAGGAGAGAGAGGGTCACCCCTCTCTGATTTTGGCACTCAAAACAGCATGCTAGCCACTGAAAATCCACTAGATTTCAGTGGCTAAAAGGCCAAACAAAAGCCAACACAAATGCTCTAAGGCATGGCTCAAAACAAGGTAAAATGAAGCATGCAAGGGGGTAGATGACCCCCAACAGAAAAATAATCTTAAACAAACATGTTAAGGGCCTCAAAATAAGACTTTTTTTAGTTTACACCAAAGCTCAAATATGCTTGCAAGTATAGCTAAAAGATGAAGCAAAATAAAGCCTTAAAAGGGAGAAAGTGTGTTACCCTTGTAGCACAAGAGGACCAGCAACCTCTGGACCACAAAGACAGCCTCTCAACCTCTAAAAATGGCCTCCAAGATGCTTAGAGTGATGGTGGAGGGGTTAGGTTGGGAGATGGTATGCAAAGGTGCAAGAACCATGCACTTTTTGAGCTTGGATGTAGAGATATAGAGGGAGAAGTCTTGTATGCCTTGGACAAATTTTTGAACCCTCTACAAGGAAGGGGATCCCTTCTTTTATAGACAAGAGGGACTAAAGCTTCTCCTAGAAGCTTAAAACCAAGGGCAAACATCCTCCATACACATGTATGGAGGATGCAGTCTGTGCCTACCAGCTAGCACAGCTGGAATCAACTCACTGAAATAGAACTGATGGGAGCTGGCCGACCAGTTCAAGTGGTCGGCCGACCACTTGCCCTGGTCGGTTGACCAGGGTCAAAAGGTTCAAGTGGTCGGCAGCCTCCCAGGGTGGTCTCCACATGCAATGCAAGCAAGTGGTATGGTGGGAGACCAGCAATTGTGGCCCAAAAATAAGGGAGACCAGTTACCTGACAAGAAAACCGGTCGGTTGGGGAAAAGTGGTCTCAAGGAGAAAAGGTGGTCTCCCACCCTTGAACCACCTTCCAAACAATGAAAATAGGGTCCATGCCAAAAATGAACCAAGACAGATGCAAAACGAGGGTTTGGGGGCCAAAACGCGCAGGTGCCCCAAACCCATCGATCATACATCGAAAGTGGCGTACAATCACGAAGGTGGTCTCTCGGTCCACAGTGTTCCTCTAAAGAGAGGAAACAAGGTGTGCGCCAAAAACCGGAGCAAACGGAGAAAGTTAAGCGGTCCCAAACCGAGGCGTATGGCCGACGACTCCGAAAATCAAAAAATTGGTCTCCAAACGGGAACAGTGGTCTACAACCACGAAAAGTAGCCTATGGCCACTGAGAGATGGTCTACGAGACCTCTTCCTCCCTTCGGGAAGAGAAAACAGAACCTGGTTCGCAAATTGAGGCAAAGCACAAAAGAGTCCCGAAGTCCGGAGGCAAGGCTCTTAACCGAGACTTCGTAACCTCAGAACAAGCACAACATGCGCAATCACCGAGCGCTCAATCGATGACGTCTGAGTCTTAAGGTCGGTCAAAAATAGGGTGTCTACAATAGGCAATTTTCAAATTTTTTTTTTTTGCGACGGCACCACGTCTTCTCAAAAAACATTAGAACCAAAAGTATTTTGTTGAAACAAAAAACCTTTTGCGACGGCATTTTTTACCGTCTCAAATAATCTTTAGCAACGGCAGGTTTCCCATCGCAATAAAAACCCTTTAGTGACGGCATTGTTTGCGGTCTCAAATAACACTTTTAGTGACGGTAAAATAGTGTCGTCGCAAAAAATCTCAAGTTTTTACCTATTATTAGCGACACCAGAATTCCGTCGAAAAAGGCAACTTTTGCCGTCGCAAAAAAAAATGCGACGACATAGTGTCGTCGCTAAAGGGTTTTAGCAACGCCCTTTGTTGTGACCCTCCATTTGTTATCACTAAAAGTCAGTTGTCATCGTAAAAAAGTATTTGATACGGCATTATGAGTATTTGCAATGGCATTTTGCCGTCGCAAAAAGTCAAATTTTTTGTAGTGGAATGGATTTAAGATGGCTTTCCAAGATGTTACTTTCACACTATTGAATGAAATTCTTTAGAAAATTATGTTTAATTTATATTTTCCTATAATAATAATGAGCTCAGTCTTGGGATTAATATGGATGCTTCAATCCTATTGTTATGGTAAGAGAAAATTACATTTTACCCTTAAAGTATGACTAAATACCACTTTATCACTCTAACCATGAATTTATATCAATGTAAAACTTCAATTAAAAAGTTCATTACATTAATGAAAATAATCATGTGGCATGCACATGATAACTCTAATACTGTGATATGTCGAAATGAGTATATCTTGAAAAGAAAAAAAAAATTAATGACATCAAAATTTATGTACCCTTTTTCTAATTTTCCCATAGCCTAAATTTTCCATTGAATTTTTTTTTTCTCTAGCCTTCACAACAACCAAACGAACCCTAATTCATCACACAGCTAAAATTTGATCGCTTTGGTTAGGTCAGTACCTAAATTCAACAAAAAAATTTACAAAACAATGAGTTAATTCATCCCAAAGCATGCATGACAAATCATGAAGAAAACATATTAATTAAAAGAATTAATTCACAAAATAACAAACATTCAATTTCGTTGCCAATTGGTCGAAGATTCAATGGAATTTCACTACCCTTTGACCCCCAATGCATGTTTAATTTTAGATATAGTGACCATAGTATTAGGGAGAGAGGTGGGGTGGGTTTGTGCTTAGTGAAAGGAGATAAATTGGAAAGGGTGAAAGATGGGGAAATGGTGGATATGGGCTTGATGACCCGTTAAACTTGCTTAAACTTGTTACGATTTATAAGGTTTGGGATAACAGTTCAGATCTATATGACTAAGTTTAGAATTTTTTTGCGATCGTTTATAATGTGGGTCAGACTACTAAAAATGCATCAAGCCCGTTTTGTCCCGCTCACAAATTATATACATTTTTATGTGTTTGTTTTATATTGATGTCTTTATATTTTTTATTAACATAATTTACGTATTAGAGCATCTCTAACGCTTAGTCTCTTTTTTTCATTAAATTTGAGTAAAGATTTGGGTTAAAAATTTCATATAATACTAATCGTTTCAATGCTAATTTTTCAATTTTCATCAAACAACCAGTCGACTGAGAAAACGACCGGAAGGATGTCCAAGCAATCAACTGACTTGTGTAAATTGATGGGCAATTTTGCAAGCAGCTAGTCATCCAATGTATTGTGATGTCCCAACGGCTAGCTGCGACAATAACGGCTACCTACAACAATTTGATAAAACACTAAAGTCTTCCTCAATTTGATGAAAGTTTTGAGATTTTCCTCATTTGATATGAGTTTGATGTCATGGTTAGAGTAGCAAAACTATACTTATTTTATCAAAATTAAATATGATAAATAAAAGAGTAAGCGTTGAACACGTTCTTACTAGTTAGGGCATCTCCAACGGTGCATTAAATTTTTCACTAAATTTGAGTAAAAAACTAAGGAAAAGCTCCCATTAGATATCAAGTGCTTCAACAGAAGGTTTTGCAACTTCGTTAAACCATTGGTCGACCGGGTGGATGACCGGGTGGATGTTTGACCGGTCGACTGGCTAGTGCAAATTTTTCACAATTTTTCTTCTTGAGGTGGTCATCCGGAGGGTCGATAGGCCAGTGTAATTTTTTCACAAACTTTTGCCTTGAGGTGGTCATTCGGGAGGACATCCAGGCAGACATCCGGTAGTGAAAATCAAACAGTTATGAACAGTAATTTGATTAAATGTATATTGGTCATCAAATATCCTAGATTTGATATCGATGTGATGAAACTGTTAGAATTGAAAAAGGAATCATTTTTCATCAAAATCAAATTTTATAATAAATTTGATACACGATTGGAGATGGTCATATGTAAAAAGATTTGATGTGATGCACACTTTATTTCCTAAATGTGTGTACTATATAAAGGCTAGATGGGATAAAGTGGTATTAAATTATACTTCAAAGAGATAAATCCTTATATTTTGTGATCCTGTAATATTTTTTTATTTACTAATTGTTATAGAATAATGCTATACAAATGTAAAAATTAATATAAAAAATTATACGGAAGGATAGGATTGAATTGTTGGACTATCTCTCTATAACAAAGAGCTCATCCGAATACCACTATATTATTAAAATGAAATATTCTATATAAAACATATGAAAAAAATAACATTTTTGTAAAAGAAAATGATTGATACTATTAAAAAGTCTTTTCTAATTTATCTAAAATGACATAGCATGTCGCATGTGAATTTTTAATATAGTCACAAACTAAATCATATAGTTGAATTGTGAGTCTTAACATTTCTCTTTTATTTTTCACTTTTAATTTCTAAACTATTTTTTAAAAAATTATTTCATCTTAAAATTTTCATTTCATCTATTTAATTTAACAAAAATGCCAAAGATCCCAAAAATTTTATCAAAAATTCTACTAAATGTGTCACATGGGTGTGGGACCCATATGAGACCCATATTGTGTGGGTTCTATACTCATATGAGATATTTGGTAAAATTTTTAGTAAATTTTTTAGAATCGTTAACATTACTGTAACAACGCCCGCGAGGGACCCCGCTACAGCTCGGACTCGATTTGTTGTCACGGTTCTAAATCTGAACCAAAGAGTCCAAATCCAACAAATCGTTTTGAGAAAAAAAGATTTTGAAAGAAGTGCCAAACATGGACTGCTTTGCCAGATGCAGAATTGCCACCTAAATATTTTATTTTGGAAAATTTAGGAAACCCTACCTCGGTGCCAAAGGCCACGTGTCCGTCATCACCAAAGTTGCCTCGGCTCGGGAGCTTGGGTACGATTGGGGAAGGTCAGCTATGAGCACCCCCGTTCGCCCGGTCCGAAGACCGGCCTCTACTAACCATGATATCCAATTTTGAAAACGTTATGTGTTCTTATTCCGGTTATTAGCCTAGAATTACTATGTTATGCGCACAGCAAACAAGTATATACCAAATCGCCTAAATTGAAACAAAACATTTCATGTTTGTTTTGAAAATGGTTTGCTACTCTCAAGTAGGCTAAAATACAGATTTTGCCACCCTCAAGTGGGCTTTAGAAAAGGTGATTTTGCCACTACCTAGTGGGCTTAAGACTCACATTTTTAATGCGTTATTCCAATTTAGGTAATTCAACCTCTATCCACAGGCATTCAAGCAGTTATATCACATAAGCAGCTAGCCTCATGGTATTCATGCTATTATAGCAACACTCACACGCATGCGGTATGCTAAAGCATAAAAGCTCACCTAGTACTCCGTGCCAAAATAGAAACTAGTTAGTAATCAATGCATGATCCTAGTTCATGTTAAGTGGCTAATGCATCACAGGCAAAATGCAGCTATAATAGGCTCCTATTATCCTAAACATGGCATGTGAAATGCGACAGATAACACGTATTCAATTTTGGAATTGAAATACAATGCGGTTAGCATGATGCGCCCAGTCCGGTGCATGCAAAACAGATGAATGAATGCAAACATGCTATCATGCTGTATGCTAATTTAAATATGCCCTAGTCTACCATCATAAGTAAGTAAATAAAAGGGAAGAAAGACGTGGGGTTGGAAGACATACATACACTCACGCATACTTATTACACAATTGCCGTTACTCGGAGGGTCCAAATAAATATTACAGTCCGAACAAATAATACTAAATTAATTATTACAAAACATCTAATTAATTTACAAATTAAATGTAAAGAAGGTGGCCTCTGCCCTGCCTTGGAATGCGTGAATAATGCATGCTCGAGTCTGTCTTGCCCGGAAAACCCGTGCCATGCTACTGCTGCCTCTATTTTACACTACCCTGCTTCTCCAAAGACTACCAAAGTCCTGGAACATGTTTCTTGCACACTATAGAATACTATCAGCTGGAGGAAATGTCCACTGGCCATCGAAAATATCCATCGGCTGCTGATGGAGTCATCAGCCATTCACCAATGGCCGGTCGGCACTCTATATTGCCGGTCGGCCAAAAATCCCTGCAGAATCTAGTTTTTGACAACAACAAGGACAGACAGTGTATGGCATGGAATTTCAAGCAAGTGTATGCATGGCTACTCTCCCAATCATGTAACAGACTCAGGGGAGTGTGGCCCTTGATCCTCGGGCTATCAATTGTGCATTTGATGCATGATAGCCTAAGGAGCCAAGGTTGCAATTCAATGTAAAAATGCATGCAACACACAAATGAGGACCAAGACCCTATCATGTCGAAGTCAAGGGCCTCGGTGACCGAGGGTTGAGATGTGTTTTGTCACTTTAAGTACAAACACCCCTCATCCCTCACACTTGGTTTGACACCCCAAACCAAGCAATGCAATGCATGTTATGCAAACATGGCTCAAAATGTAACATGATACTAAGATGCAAAACATGTCAAATGTGATGCAATCTATCATATTAAGTATGCAAAATACGAATTATATGAGATGCAAATGCGATGCAAACATGGGCCAATATGCCATAAGGCTAGTATGGGACAATATGTAATGAACCAAATGAGCAACAAGCATATGATAAGCATGCAATGGTGGACATTGAACCATAAATGGCAGACATCAACCTTGCCATAAACAGTGGCCAAAATGCCCAAAAAGCTGGACAATATACACAACAAACATGCAAGCTAATGGACCTAAAGCTAAGGCACAAAAGAGGGTACTCCACTACCATTAACATGACCACCCGTGGTATGGATTAAGCAACCAAAAAAACAGATTTTTAACATGTGAAAGAGGTCCCCAAAACTCAATAATATGGCAACCCAAATGCTTTAAACATACAAGCATGCAGAAAGGCCTATTTCAAGGCACAAAACTTCAACAACTTAAAGCATGGTAAGGGACATAAATGACAATGTAAGATCACATTATATGGACTGAAACATGATCCTAAATGATGCCAAACCATGATAAGAAGCTTATACTAAGCATGTTAGTGACCCATAGAACCAAGGCTTACAAGCCAAAATGCAAGACAACTATACCAAGCATGCCAAACACGACAAAATCAGTGGCCAACAGACCTTACACATGGCAACATGATGCTAATACCTTCATGGAATTAGGCTAATGCATGCAAGAATCATGGCCTAAACACAAAATACATTTCTATGCCAAATAGAGGAAGGTGAAGCAAGTATATTAAGCATGCAAGGGAGCACAAATCCAACCAAAAATAGAGATAATATGTGACCTAGAGACACCCAAAAACCTCTGAAATAGGGCCAAAATTAATCAAGCATGCATGTTGCCTTTTAAGCCAAAAGGCAAGGAAATGAGGCAATGAAGGGAGGGGGTGTCCTTCCCCTATACAAGACTTCAAACCATCTTCTTCACCACTGAAAATCCACCGGATTTTAGTGGTGAGAAGGCTAATACAACAAAGTAAACAAGGCTTAAGGAAAAGGCACCAAAAGGGGCCAAAAGAGGCCTAAGAGGGGGATTTCGACCCCCAATGCCAAAACACCCTTAATGAAAGTTCTAAAGCATGAAAATACAAGGCTTTTTTATGTTATACACAAAGTTCAAATTAGCATGCAAGATAGGTAAAAAGTTGTTGCAAAAATAGAAAAACTAAAGCAAAAGTCTCACCCTTGAAGAACACCTCAAGAACAGTCAATGCAACCCTCCTTTTCTGATCAAAATCAGTCTAAAAACTCAAGAATCAACCCTCAAAGCCTCTCAAACTCGAGCTAAGGTGTGATAGTGTGTGTGTTAGTGCAAAAGTAAGATAGAACTACACTTTTAGGCCTAGAAACACACACAAAAGAGAAGAGAGAGATGAATCTAGAGAGAGAGGATGTGTCTAACAGATATATAGATATAAGCTCTGGTTTTTGTTCAAAAATGGCTAACCCTTGACAATGGAGGAGGTGGGATGCTTATATAGGCCAAGTAAAGCCAAGAAACTTAATGGCTAAGCTAAAAAGAAAGGGTCAAGGGGGCCAGGAGGTTCAAGGCTTCCAGAGGAAGCCATAACAGCTGGCCAAGCTTCTCCAAGAAGCTTGGCCAAAGGGTCAACCTTCTAGAAGGAATTAGGGGGTCAAGGGTTCAAAACAGTCACCAACCGCATGGGGAGGAGTGATGGTGCATCCCAGCTGGCACAGCTGGCATGCACTATGCCTCAAGGGTTCAAAGGGGTTACACCGGCCAGCAAAAGAGGTCGCCGGCAAAATAAAATGTCGGCCGGCCAAATACAGTGCCGACCAGCCACTAGTGTTAAGAAACCCTGGCCGGTGGAACCCATAAACGGCCGGTGATGCAAGGGAGGGGCCGGTGGGATGTGGGGATGGCCAACAAGCCATTCCCTACCCTCCAAGGCAAAAACACAAGTGTTTGGTGCCAAAACCGAACACGGAGCAGATGAGTTAAGAGATCCTAAGACAAGGCGCGCAACCGAGACCTCCGGGAGCTCAAAACGAACACAAACAAAGACGATCACCGAGTGTCCAAGCGGTGACGTCCAAGTCTTGAGGACGGTCAAAAATGAGGTATCTACAATTACTCTTAATTTTAATTTCAATTAATACGGTTTAATTATGACTCTCTCCATTCTCTTTCACACATTTGTAAGGTAAATTGCATTTAATCTCATTACTATTGCCATTAGAAGAGAGTCTCGTTATGCATTGAAAAATATTATTTACACAATAAATATGTGCACAAAAACTCTCAAATAAGAGCAGGTCTTACATAGGTCCCACATGTGTGGACCCAAACTTTCATATAAGAGCTTTTATGCACTGATTTTTCAATTTTTTTTTTTTTTATGAATAATGCTAGACATTTTAAAATTTTTATCAAAGTTTGTATCAAATATCTTACATGAGTGTGTGACCCACACAATATGAATTTCATGTGAGTCTCACATCCATGTGAGATATTTAGGCCTCGTTTGGGAACCCTTCTATTTAGCCAAAAAGTCAAAAAATTACTAAATTAGCCAAATAGTCAAAAAATTATTAAATTAGCCTGTTCCCAAATGAGGTCTTAGTTGAATTTTTAGTAGAAATATTGAAATCTCTAACATTTATTTTCTTATAAAATCTTTTTCATCTTATCTGCATTTATTGTACATTAAATTCTTAAAATTAGTAATAGACCATAGTTTTTTTTTGGACTTTCTTTTGGATCTAAAAGCCACTACAAGAAATTAAAGATTTTAAAAATAAAAATTTAATAACAAAATCATGTTTTAGAGACAAAATATTTTTTTGCCAAAAATATTATTATTTTATTTTTAGCAACAAAATTAGACATTTAATGATGAATTACTAACCTTTTGGGATCAAAAGTTGTCCCAAAAAATAAACATTTTTTCGACTAAATTATTTTATCCTAAAAGTACATTTATTAACGATATTTTCAAAATTTTATCTCTAGAAGTTATTTTTATTTTTTATTTTCCAAGACAACTTTTTAGCGACTGTTCTTGCGATAATTGAAATTAATTCCTAAATATTTTTTATAATAAAATTTATACTTTTTAGAGACAAAAAAATGGTCTATAAAATTCTTATAAGTTGTGGTGAGTTCCTAAAAATTTAAAGACTAAAAATCTAATATAGACGAGCAATTTTGATTTAATTGAAAAGGCATATTTTAAAGCACTTTTTAATTTTAGTGAATTTTCTCAAATTTCATTTAATTTTTTTTAAAAAGGTTTTATCTTAAAAAGTGCTTTAAATTAAATTAAAATTTGAACAGAATTTTTTAAAAAATCACTACAAATTCAAATTCAATTGAATAATATATGTTAGTTTAATGATGATGTGCTGATATATAAAAACTGTTGATGTTTTTTCAAAAATTAAAGTAATTATTATGAGAAATAATATTTATTATTGAATTTATCTTACTTATTGTGTAAATGCTGTACATATATGATCCTTTAAATTTAAAAATAAAATAAAATTATCATGTCATATAAAAAAACCTAAGAGGTGAAATGTGATAAAATATTATGAGAATATGTTAAAGGATTTAACTATTTTTTATTGTCTCGTGAATTACATGAAATTTTATATACATTATATATCTCATTTTTTCCCATGTCTCTGGCTCCTTTTTTCGATCTCTTCTACTCTATTAATGCTCATTATTAACAACCTTTATCATCGTCTATCGCTCTTACCACCAACCACTATCACCCTTCTTTACCTCTTCCCTCGCCAACGGTTGCCAATGCCAACCATCTCATTGGTATTGGATCAAATGGATGCTTCCGGACCTGTGGTGGTAAATTAGTTATAAGTTTCATTTACTTTTATAGTATAATTCAATAATAAATTATTTTGAAAAAAAAGACTATGGTATATATCCTATGCACCTTATAATTATAGAAAAAAAAAATAGTATAATTTCATATTTTTTAAGTCATAATTAAAAAAAAAGAAGTCATAATCAAATATAAAAAAAATCATAACCAAATATCTTAAAATAATATTATAATTAAAAAATAAAAATAATCATAATTAACAAAGAAAATAATATAATTAAAAATACCTATAATATAAAATGTGTGTAATAAAATTCTCTTTATTTTAATCATCTTTTCCTTGACGTTGGCTGCCTATGATGGAATATTCCACAACAAAAGACGATTAGATGGAACAACTGAAAAAGGACAAAAAGACTAGTATTATCTAGTTCTTGATTTCATAAAAATATTAAACTAAAAATGTCAATATGAGAACGGAAAATGAGTGGAAGTACTAATTAGTACTATCATTAATGATGTGATAGTAGGTCTCACCATGAATGATTTGATGTTTTGGTCTTAGTGTTGTATTTTTTTTTTTTTATTGAGTGCCATGTCATTAGTGGTCTTTTTAGAGCTGTAAAATTAGTGGTCTCTATCATTATTGTATAAGAACACCTTCAACAGTTTATTAAATTCAAATAAAAATTGGAATAATTTTTTTTTTAATATCAAGTACTCCAATAAAAGATTTTGAAGTTTTATCAAATCATTGGTTAATCAGGGGGACGATCAACTAGTTGCCTGGTTAGTTTAATTTTTTTTTATAAATTTTTGCCTTAAAGTGGCCATTCAGGGAACAACCGGACGGATATCCGGAAAAACATCTGGAGTACATCCAGCAACGACAATAAATAATATTTTGATGAAAGACACATTAATTCTCAGTTTGATTATAAAAAAAATCTTAAATTTAATACGTATTTAATAAAACCGTTGTAACAAATTTTGAAGCTATTTTTTATCAAATTTAAATTTGATAATAATTTTAAGTAACCGTCCGAGATGGTCAAAAAGTTAATCCGTATGTCAAATCCTCATTTGCTTGAATATTCTCTTTTTTTAGGGGTGTTTAGAAACTATATAAACCACATTTTTTTTTTGAATTTTTTGTCTTTAGTATTTTTTAAAAAACTATATCAATAATATTTTTCTGATCCATTTGGTAAAGATGAATTTGAAAAAATAATTTTTTTTTTAAAACAATTCTAACAAAATAAAAATTTTAAAAAAATAAAAAATCTACTATTTTTTTCTTATTTTTATTTTTTGGGACTTTTTATAGATTTTTTTAAAGTCTTTCGGATTGTCTCTTTGAGTTAAGGAATTATTTGGCATCTCCTATATTAGTACAATTTTTAAATTGTTTTTGAATTATAACACATTTTTATTTTTTTTATATATTAAAAATAAAAATATATCATTTTAAACAATTAGTAAATTTAACAGTGTAAAACTTTTTAAAAAAATTTAACAAAAGTTTATTAAAGAAAAAAAAAAAACAAATAAACAAACTTCAAATACCCACTTAATTAAAAAAGCAATACTTTAGAAGAATAATTCAGAAAGATCCAGAGACATTTCTGATAAATTTGTTGTGGCTAATGGGACCATTACATTTTTGGGTTGGAATTTTGCAAAGGAGAACCATGCAAACAAATATTTTGAACTAGGAGTTTTCTTAAGTGTGCAAGTGCACATTATGTGCCACTTACACAAAAAGTGTAAGTATAAGGTGTAAGTATAAGTATAAGGTGTAAGTGTAAGGTGTAAGTAGGTTGCATATGGTGTGTAACCTCAAAAAAGGTGTAAGTGTAAGGTTTAATTTTTTATAAAAGATGTAAGTGTAAGGTATAAGGTGTAAGACGTAAATTGCACACCATAACCAAACCCTTTGAACTAAGTCCAAGTTAGGTCCAACTGGCAAAAAAAACAAGGTCCCAGGTAGCATCATAGCTGTGTAAGGGCTGTGTAGTTTTCATACAAACCAAGCCATTAAAAGCAGAGACATACAAAACGACAAGATTTTGGAATGGAACGACAATGTGTTTGTTTGGCAGAAATTATTTACGGCTTATTTCAACTTTCAGCTTAATTTAAGTTATTTTGATGTGTTTGGTTTAACTTATACCTTGTAGCTTATAGCTTTGTGGAAGTCAGAAATCAGCTTATTCTTTGAGTGGGACAGGAGATGCTTTAAGAATAAGCTGAAAATCAGCTTAAGCTGAAAGTTATAAGCTATAAGCTGTTTAGACATAAGCTATAAGCACTTTCCCACAGCTTTACCAAACAGGGCTATTATGGAGTGTTTTGAAAAGTTGGTAAAAAGTTAGGTTCCGTTTGATAAGTCTCTCAAATTATAGTTTTACTCATTGATCTGAGTGTATTGTTTATTTTGAGTTTTCAAATCATAATTCTATACCCATTTCTCAAAACTCAATTCAAATCAATATTTTAATTTTTTAAATTTTTTAAATTTTTAAATATTTTAATTTTGTTAAGATTTTAAATATTTTAATATTTAAATATGTTACAATTTTTTAAATTTTTTAATTTTTTGAATATTTTTAAATTCAAAATATTACGATTTTAATTTTTTAAATTTTAAAATATTTTATAAAAATAAATTCAAACTCTATTTTATAAAAATATTTTTAAATATTTTAATTTTTTGTTATGTATTTAGTTATGATTAAAGTGTAAGGTTGTGAAAGTAGTATGCAATTTCGAGTTATTTTGGTTATGAGTTTTAAAAATAATTTCTTAATTGAGTTTTGTTTTATGTGTTTGGTTACGATTTGAGTGTGAAATTGTTTTTAAATTTAAAATATTCACATTTTAAATCATTTAAATTTTTTGAATATTTAAATTATTTAAATTTTTTGAATATTTATTTTAATTTTTTACTTATTAAATTTTTAGATTATTTAAATATTTATTATTTAAATTTTTTGAATATTTATTTTGAAAAAAAAATATTTCCTTTGCAGCATTTTCAATAAAAAAATTGATTAATGTTATTTTCTGTTAATAATAAATTTTTTTAATTGAATTTTAAAAAGAGTTTGGTTATGAGTGTTGATTAGAATTTTTAATAGTGTGAAAGTAGTGTGTTTTATTATGAGTTATAACAATTTGAATTAAGTTTTGAAATTTTTTTTTAAAACTCATAACTAAACAAATTTTTTTACTTCACATGTCAAATCAAACTTTCAAAACTCAATTCCACACTCAATTCAAAACTCAATTCAACACCAAACAAATTTTTTGCACTCAAATCATAATTTCACAACTCACAAACTCAAAATACAACTCATACTCTCAAATCATATTTATAAAACTCTACCAAATGCAACCTTAGTTTTTTAACTTTTTAATTTTTTTGATGACTTTTTTGATAAAAAAAAAAATTGAATTATTTTAAGTAAAGAGTTAAAAGTGCTAGAGAGAGAGAGAGAGGGGGGGAGAGAGAGAGAGAGATGAGATGCTGCTAAAAAAAATGTTTGGGAGCACTAATTAGTGCTTCCACTAATTAGGTGGCAGTGGGTCCCGCCAGTAATGATGTGATATTTTGGTCTTGGAGTTGTATTTTTTTTTTTTTTACTTTTTTAATGCATTAGTGCTATTAGTGGTGGTGTTTTTAATGGGATGAATCATTGTTGTGCTGCTAATTGCCTAATTACTTTGCTGGCGCCTTTGTGTACGTGCGCACAACCCATCCACTCACCAGCCCTACCCCACGCTTTAGGAGTGAGCAGCGGATATATTGATTCGTTAAAACCGATCAAACGGAATCAATCCGTCACATTTTGGACGGATGCGTGATGATGAGCGGACGGTTGCTGATTGATTTTTTCCAATCCGCTAATTTGGCGGACGGATGACGGATTTGAAATTCCTTTGGCCACAACTGAACTGTCAAACCGCGAGCACCCCTAGTAATTTATATGACTTTGTATTTTCAATTTGTTTAAATATTTTGTTTGTGTTTTCAATTGAAAAAGAGTTTAAATATTCTGTTGAAAAAAAATTTTCAACTTAAATATATTTTTTGAATTGAAAAAAATAAACGTGTTATTTATCTATATTTTTTAGTTTTTAAATCTAACTCTAAAAATAATAAATAGAAAATATGATATATACTAGTTGGTTTTGTTTTTAAAAACATATATAGATGTAACAATACAGAGATATACAATCTCTATTACTGCTCTGTTCATGATTTTGGTAGTTTGAATTATTTTTATATTTTAAGAACCACATATTGTAATACTTTATGTGGATGAATCATGTTGTGATTGTAATATGTGGATGAAGCATGCAGTGATTGTGATATTCTAAAGTTTCAAACTTTCTTTCTTTGAATGAGGTATACAGTGATTGTAGTACTTTTTTAACTCATTGACTGTAATACTTTTTTTTTTTTTTGAGGAAGTGCACAAGTTGAATTATGTTGAAAATTTATAAAATTTTAAACCGCCAAACCGATTCAAATCCATCCGCCAAATCGCCAATCAACTCAATCCACATTCGCTAGATTGGCAGGCAGATGCGGATTGATTTTCTTCAATCCGCCAATCTGACGGACGGATAACGAATTGGAGGTTCTGTAGCCGTAACCGACCAGCGCCCACTCCTACCACGCTTGCCTATGCATGATTTTTTATTGCATAAAATAATATTAGGTTATTACAAATTTTTTTACATAAATTGTGGATATTATATTTCTTTGAAAACCAGAATCAATCAATCAAAAATAAATATTAATTTGTCTGACCTAGTTTTGAAAAAATTTAATGATTTCAACAATGCTACATTCATATAAGTTTTTTTCTCACACTGTCTTGAAATGACGTGACATGATTAGTTAGAAAGTTTAAAAAATAAAAAAGAAGTGTAGAAGTGTGGATCAATAATTTGTATTTTTCTTATCATGTCATTCAGAGAGATTTGTGTGAATGAAGTATTTTTCTAATGATTTTTATTCTCAAATGAGAAATTCATCACATTATTCAATACAACTTTTTGACATAGACAAGACTAACAAGATGATGGGTTCCACTCTGTATAAGAGAATGGTATTCAGTTTTACGATTATATTTTGTCTTGTACTAAAATAATTATTCTTTCACTACATATTATTTAAAAAATGTTAGAGACTCACAAACTAAATTCACAAATTCACTTACAATAATGTGACAAGGAGTTGGACTCTATATAATTGAATATGTGATAAATAAAAAAACGGTGGTGATTTAGCCCCCGAATCCGGGGCCCCGAATCCCCACAATTCCCATTTCAAGTTAAAAAAAAAAAAAAAAAGAAGAAAAGAAAACAGAAAAAAAAAAAAACAGTTTGCCAAAAATGAAAATTAGGGGGATTAGGGGGAGTTTTTTTAAGGGGATTTTTCATTTTCCATAAAAAAATTAACACACATCATACAATATTATGTGACATGGATAAGCTCATAAATGATATGGCCCACCACTTAAAGTCTGATCCATGATTCAAATGCTAAAACCCAATACTCTTGAAACCCAACGTTACACTAAACACCAATGACATCTAAATACTTGGCAAGTAGGAACCACCCACATCAGCAAACAAAGATCCTGTAGAGTTATTGCACCACACATCAGCCATAAATGAGTTTCCCTGCAACATTTATTATGATAACCCCTCACGCCGTAATGCAGCAGGTCTTACCATGAACAAGGCAACCTAGAGCATAGACTTTCGCAAACATGACAACTCGGAGTGGACAGGAAATGATGAGCAAAAGATATAAGCAGTTCCTAAGGCGTAAAGAATGTTGCTTTTCTAATATCACCTATCCCCATTTTCCATTACTCTCTCGCTTCTCTCTAACTTGTTCGCGGAGGGTTCACTGGAGGACTCCCTGCCCCGCTGAACTCTTGTGCAAATCTTCTGCGAGCCCGACATCTGGCGACGGCTTAAGAAACGTGGATCAATCAACCTGTTCCATCTGGAGCAAGCGTTGGCGCCGTCTATGGGAACCTTTTTGCTCTGTCTGGCAACTGTGTTCATTGTCGCCGGAGACCCATTCCCGATAATCTTCACTTGCCACCCACCAAGGTGGATGGTCACAACTAGATCTATGGCTTCTCAACACAACGTTGCCGACCTACCTAACCCAAACGACCCACCGCAATATTTAACTGAGCTCACCAACAGCATTAACTGTTTAGCTAAACAAAGCCAAGCCCTGATCAATGCTCTACTTCAAAGAAACCTTCCTATACCTCCTCTACCACCTCAAGATGCCCCACCCAATTGAGAACGAGCCCCAAGCCATCTCATCCAACAATCTCACCCGTCCAACTTAAAGGGCTTATGCACCCCTTCCAAAGATATGAACCCACCACCTCGGGCCCCACCCATCACCTCACCACTTGCCCCCGAGGAGAGCCCAGTAGTGTCTAGCCTCCACTACACTCCGGTGGTAACAACGTTCCTCTTTGGGATGCCGAACTCCGAGTCATAAAGCTCCAGCATCAAAGAGTCATGTAGAACATACAGAATAAACCCTCCACCACGGCCAACTCACCATTCGTTGCCTCCATCAGGGACAAACCCTTACCTCCTAAGTTTAAAATGCCCTCGATCGACTTTTTTTCGACGGTACAACGGACCTAGTCGACCACTTGAGACTTACAGACTCTCATGATCCTCCATGCTTTCCCTGACGAGATCATGTGTCGGGCTTTCCCCGTCACACTTAAGGGATCGGCCCGACTATGGTTTGGGAAGTTGCCAACAGACTCTGTCTCTACTTTTCAGTACCTAAGTGACTCCTTCCTTAGCCACTTCATTGGTGCCCAGCGCCAGCGGCATCCTGCAACTCAACTCCTCAACATCTCTCTGATAGAGGGAGTCATTGCAAGCCGTCACCGCTTCAACAACGAAGCCTTGCAGGTAGTGAAAAATGACGACAAGGTCATCCTCACGACTTTCATGGCCGGTCTCCGATCATCCGATTTCCTTTTCTTCCTCTCCAAAAACCCTCAAATCTCCATGGCAACCCTCTTCTCCAAAGCCCAAAAGTATATGAACGCCGAAAATTCCTTAGCCGCCCAACAAGACCCCACAACCAGAAACCTCACCCTTACAGAGAAGAGAAAGGACTCAGAAACCAGAACCATCTAACACATACAGCAAAACACCTCAATATACTGATCGACCTGCTCGAGCCGACCGGTCGACACCTACCCGACCCCCCGGCCGGTTCGAATGGTACACTCCCTTCAATTCGTCTATGGAACAAGTCTTGAACCAGATCCAACAAGATTATCCCTTGAAATGGCCCCAACCATCGCGGTCCCCTTCCAACTGGTAGGACCAGTCCAAATACTGTCGCTTCCATCAGGACCACGACCACAATACTGAGGAGTGTATTAATCTTAAGGACCAAGTCGAGAGCTTGATACGCCAAGGGCGTCTTAGTCGCTCACGCAGCCGCCTCATCAACGGCCACGAACCGAACCTACTAGAAACAACCGCTAACATACCCCTTCACGACAACCTGCACAACTTAACCAAGGCAATGATCACTCCCTACAATAACCTCGAGCATAGGGAAACCCTGCCCTCCCTTTCGGTTGGAGAGATCAGAGTTATTTCTGGAGGACTTGCATGTAGAGGACCATCCCGATCGGCTCAATAAGTAGAACGTAGAAAAATCAGGCAGGGCTCCGTTAAAGAAGTTGCAATGTTGGACAGCCCCTTCAAGCATCCCAAGCAGTGGATGGAGCCCATCATCTTCACAGAGGCCGATTGCACAGGCATCCGTTACCCTCATGACGACCGCCTAGTCATCGCTGCTCTCTTTTCCAACTACAAAGTTAGACGAGTGCTTGTCGACAACGACAGTTCTTCAGATATTATTTTCCTCAACGCCTATCGCCAGCTCAAGGTTGGGGAAGAAAGTTTGTCCCCCTTCCAAACCCCACTGGTCGGTTTCACGGGGGATCATGTGACCTCTACAGGCTCCATTGATCTTCCCATCACAATCAAAGAGTACCCGCGGCAGACCACCAAGTTGCTCACTTTCTTCATCGTTCGACTGTCCCTCTGTTTACAACACCATCCTTGGTCGCACCGCCCTAAATGCTTTTCAGGCTGTCACATCCACATTCCATCTAGCCATGAAATTCTCTACCGACCTCGGGGTCAGCACCGTTTGGGGAGAGCAGACTGTGGCCAGAGAATGTTACGTCACTTCACTCAAAGAGGTCAAACTGAAGGAGGCCATGATCATTAAAGGACTCGACGTCAAAGATAAAGACAAACTAGTCATAGGGGAACCAGTAGAAGAACTTGTTAAGGTCCTCATCAACCTTGCCGACCCAACAAAAACTGCCAAGATCAGCAGCCAGCTATCCTCCCAAGCCAAGGCCAATCTCACAGCCCTCCTGATTGAACACAATGACGTGTTTTCCTAGACCCACTCTGACATGCCGGGTATCAATCCCTCATTCATAACCTATCGTCTCAGCATCGAGCCCCATTTCTGACCTTTTTGCCAGAAACAATGTATCTTTCACGCAGAACGCAATGCTCTTATTGCCTCCGAGGTCAACAAACTACTAGAGGTACGGTTTGTTCAGAACGTAGATTACCCCAGATGGTTGTCAAATGTGGTCCTGGTCTGTAAAAATAACGATAAATGGAGACTTTGCGTCGACTACTAAGACCTCAACCGGGCTTGCCCCAAAGATAGTTATCTCCTCCCTCGCATCGATCTGCTTGTTGATGCCACAGCCGGACATCAAATGCTCAGCTTCATGGATGCTTTCTCGGGCTACAATCAAATTCTGATACACCCAACTGACCAGGAACACACCTCCTTCATAACTGACCGAGGAACCTACCACTATCGTGTCATGCCATTTGGGTTGAAAAATGCCAAAGCAACTTACCAACGGTTAGTCAATGTTGTCCTTCATGACCAGATAGGTCAGAACGTGGAAGTATACATTGATGACATACTCGTCAAGAGCAAACTCTTCTCTGACCATCTGGCAGACTTGCAAGAAACCTTCAACACTGTACAAAAGCATCAGATGAGCTGAATCAAAGAAATGTGCCTTCAGCGTCAGATCTAGAAATTTTTGGGTTTCATGGTCAGTCAGCGGGGAATCGGGGCTAACCCTGAAAAGATCAAGGCTCTAATAGAAATGCAGTCACCCAGAACGGTCAAAGAGGTTCAAAGGCTTACAGGCAGAGTTGCAACTCTCAATCATTTTATTTCTCGCGCAACAGACAAGTGCCTTCCCTTTTTTAAAGTCCTTCGGTAGGCTTTCGAGTGGACGACCGAGTCTGAAGAGGCTTCTAATAATTGAAGCAGTGCATGGCCAACCCCTCTACTCTCCCAGGCGCTCACAGGTGAACCTATTTTTCTTTACCTAGTAGATTGAACACACATTGTCGCTGCCCTCGTCGAGGAGGATAGCTCGATCCCGTCGATTTACTACATCAGCCGGGCTTTTAGGGGAGCAGAACAGAACTACCCACTGTTGGAAAAAATGGCCCTGGCCTTGGTCATAGCCTCAAGATGACTCCGACCATATTTCCAAGCCCACTCCATAGTGGTCCTTATTGACCAACCTTTGAAAAAGATAATGCAACAACTAGAGCTATCCGACAGACTTATACAATGGTTTGTCGAGCTCAGCCAATTCGAAATCTCCTTCCGACCTCGGACAGCGATCAAAGGACAGGCTGTCGCCGATTTTATCTTGGAATTCACCAATCCCACTCCAACAATGACCCCATCGCCCAAGCAATTCGACACTAAGACAGAAGATTCCCACTTTTGGACCCTCAATGTCGATGGATCATCCCGCAAAGAAGGCAGTGGGGCTGGTCTTATCCTCACCGCTCTCGAGGGAGGTTATTTCAAGTGTGCTCTCCAATTCTTGTTCGACGCAAGAAATAATGAAGCCGAATACGAGGCCTTGATAGCAGGTCTTCGCCTAGCCAGAGACTTTGGTGTCAGCCATATCCAGGTCTTCAGTGATTCTCAGCTGATCGTCGGACCAATCACGGGGGAATTTGACGCAAAGGAGGGCACAATGCGAGCTTATAAGGATATTGCACTCCCCTTTGTTCGCCTTTTCAACACTTTCCACATCCAACACATCCCTCGATCTAAAAACTCCAAGGCAGGCGAAATGGCTCAATTAGCTTCAACCGACCAGTCAAACCTCAGCCATGGCGTCCGCCTTGAATACCTTGCCCACCCAGCTATTTCGCCAGACCAGCAGGAGGTCCACTTCCTCCAAAATGACTTATCCCATGCGCAGAGGACATCCTTTTGTTTTTGACAAATGGGGAATTGCCAGACGACAAACAGCAGGCCGCCAAAGTCAGGGCTAGGGCGTCCAATTACATTCTCATCAGCGGCCTCTTGTACAAACGTGGATTTTCACGACCTTACCTCAGATGCCTCAATCCTGCTCAAGCGACCTATGTGATGCGGGAAGTCCACGAGGGTGTATGTGGTAATCATTCAAGTGCCAGGTCACTAGCCCATAAAATACTTCGCACTGGTTACTTCTGGCTAACTTTCAACCAAGACGCCACCAAATTCGTACTTAAGTGTGATAAATGCCAGCGCTTCGCCAACATCTCCCATGCTCCTTCTACAGAACTGATCACACTTTTGCAGTCCCTATCCATTCGCCAAATGGGGGATCAACTTAGTCGGCCCACTGCCCACCGGCATGGGCCAAACCAAGTTTGCTATTGGTGCCATCGATTACTTCACTAAATGGGTGGAAGCGGAACCCCTCACCATAATTACCGAACGGAACACAACTAGATTTATCTGGCAATCGATTGTATGCCGATTTGGAATCCCTCAAGCCATCGTCTTAGATAACGACAAGCAATTCGACAACGCCAAGTTCAGGAAGTTCTGTGTAGAGCTTCATATCCAGCCATGCTTCTCTTCCCCAGGTCATCCCCAAGCCAATGGACAAGTTAAGGTTACGAACCGTTCTCTGCTAAAGATCATTAACACTAAGTTGGAAACCGCTAAGGGACTTTGGGCTGAGAAATTACCAAATGTACTCTGGGCCTACCGCACTACTGCCCGAACCCCCACTAGAGAGACCCCCTTTCGCTTAACATACGGCGCTGAGGCGGTCATACCAGTGGAAATCGGTCTGCCAACCCCGAGAGTTCTGCACCCGAATCTAGAACTAATTGAAGAATTGCGTCGGTCAGACTTAGACCTGATTGAAGAGCTCCGAGAGACCACTGCTGTCAGACGGGCATCATATCAACAGAAAATGAGAACACACTACAACCGCAAAGTCCGACCGAGGGAGTTCGCCGTGGGGGAACTTGTTTTGCACGAAGCAACTCTTGCCACCAAAAATCTAGCTGAGAGCAAGCTGGCAGCCAAGTGGGAAGGACTTTACATTATTAAGGCCAGACCTCGTCCGGACACTTACTGACTTCAGGACATGGAAGGTCGAGATCTCCCTCATCCATGGAACGCCGAGCACTTGAAGCGTTATTTTCAATAAAGTCCTATTTTTGTATTGATCAATTGTTGTATGTTCTTCTTGACAATCCACACACTTGGTTGTTTTTGTCCTTTTCATACATGGTGTAAATTTGTGATCAACCGGCCACGCCTTAAATGACAATGATCTTGCATCTCCGTTATCTGCGTTGTGTTTCAATAACAACTTGCCAAATCAAGTCACCCGCAGTTAACTAAAGCCTCAGCTAGACTGAGCACGAAAGACTCAAATGCATCGAAGTTAACTAAAGCCTCACCAGACCGAGCACGAAGGCTCACTGGATCGAGTTAATTAAAGCCTTAGCCAGATTGAGCACGAAGGGCTCAGCCAGACTGAGCATGAAAGGGTCAGCTAGACTGAGTTAATTAAAGGCTCAGCCAGACTGAGCACGAAAGGCTCAGCCAGACTAAGTTAATTAAAGCCTCAGCCAAACTGAGCATGAAGGGCTCGGCCAGACTAAGTTAATTAAAGCCTCAGCTAGGCTGACCACGAATGGCTCAGCCAGACTGAGTTAATTAAAGCCTCAGCCAGGCTGAGCACGAAAGCTCAACCAGACTGATTTAATTACAGCCCTAGCACTGAGCACGAACGGAGAGTTCTACCTGACCATTCTCGTAATTTCATCATTACAACATAGTTGCCATACCTAGTTAAAATCCAGGTCCATACTATAACACTTTTAACTTTACATTTTTAATTCAGTTAAAATCCAGATGCATAATCGTCCAAGCCAATCCTTTATTTCTAACATTTTTAATGTTTTCATTGTTGACATTTTTTGCATCATGGTTTTCTCACAAGTTTGGCTAGCTGCTCACTTCTCAACTTTCTACAAGTTTGGCTAGTAAGTTTCACAATTCACACACAAGTCTTACTTTCATGCCCATTCTTTTTTTAATTCTACTTTGTATTTTTCATTATTTTGAAATATACAACTCACAAGGCATAACGACAACAGTATGACAAAGCAAAAATAAACAAAACACACAAACAAAAAATCTTTACATAAATCAATCTCCCTCACTAGAGGCCAGGTCTTCCTCCTCAACCCCCTCGTCCAGGGGGGTCTGGGCAACGTCGTCTTCGTCTATCTTTACACTGCTGAAATCCAAATCTGGGAATAGCTCTTCCGCTTTATGTTTAAAGGTCTTCTTGCCGCTGTCCCAGAACTCAGCCATCTCATGCTTGTAGAAGTCCGACCGCTGGAAGCTCTGGATCACTTCCTCTTCACTCTTACTTCCAGCGGCCGCTCCCGACGGGCCAGCCCCCATCCCCTTCTCTAGACAAGCTTCTGGCAACTGCAGCATCGATGGCTATCTGGAATTCGGCGAACTCCTTGGATTACTCCACATTGCGTTTACTGCAGGTTATCGCCGCTTTCTCGAGATGCCGCCTAGCCTGCTCTCCTCCGCCATTTTTCGGCCTCCTCAAGTTTCTTCGCCACCATCGAACTCAAGCGATACCACAATGTGGTGCTCCGCTTCAAGCTCTAACTTGGTTGCGACGAGCTTGGCACTAGCTCGCTCCACCGTGTTCCTATGCACTATCGCCAATACCTCCATGACCTTCGCCCTCTACGCATACTCCAAACCCTTGGCGCACGCACTCCTGGCAGTCTTCCTCCACCCCGCTTTTCCGCCCTTAGATTCTGGAGCTCCGATTTTGCCCCTTCCAATTTGACCTTTAACGGCTCCACTTCCACTCTAACGTGCGCCGCCTTATTCATCAAGGCGGTCGCCAGAGTCGCTGCCTCCATCTAGGCTGAGTAAAACCCTCTTAGCAAATCGGCCTCTGACAAACTCGCCGACGAGCGCACCACCGCATCTTCCACTACTCCAACAAAGCAGTTGGCTACGACCCTGGCACCCTCCCCTTCTACTGAGCGACCCACTAGCACACGCCAAGATGGTACAAATGCGGTCGGCCAAGACGCCACTTGTCGCCGCTTGTCGATCCTCGCTTTCCCTCGCCAAGGCTTGAGGTTACTTCTGGTGTAGGTGCCATCATCGGCACCATGGGGGTACTCAGGCCTGGGTCTTCCTTAGCCACTTGGGCGATCTTTTCTTCTGCGCCCTCCTTCAACTCCTCCTTTTGTGGAGCCTCCTCCGCCCTCCTCTCCTTAAACTCCTTCCCAACAGGGGCAGCTTGCCCCTCAACCTTCATCTTTTTCAAAACCAGGGCATTTTCCCCCCTCTGCAACCCCTCTCTTTTTCCTTGGCTTCTTCACAACTACCTCCACTTCTTGCTTGCTCCTCACCTTCAGTGGGTCTACTGGGGGCAGCAGAGGGACAAACCCAGTTAGGTCTTTGTCGCCCACCGACCTGGGACGCGGTTGGATTGGCTCACTCATCACCAGCTTCGGTGCAAGCCCTAATTCCACCTCCTTGTATTTCTCCGCCCTGGTGAACAATCTCCTCTCCTCCTCATCTTCTGTCTTCCTCTGTACCTCCAACTCCTTCATTGCCGGATCCTCTCCCAACGGTTGCAGTCCCAAGTTCAGGAAAAACAACGTTGAAGGAAGGACCAGTTCGTCCCACCTCACTCCCTTCTCCTCCCTCCACTCCCTCACCTTCTTCACTCGGTCTTCGGCCGCCACATCCAACCTAGGCTCAACTGATTTAGTGGGGACCTTCCATGTTGTCCGAACTCCCCTTCCACCGCTGATACAAAAAACCATCTCGGCCTCCATCCCTTCACCGAAGACAACAACCCCGCTACTACACCTCGCCCCGCTACTGCCTGCAACGTCACCTACGTCTCCTGTTGACCGGAGGCCTTGTAGCAGGAGAAAAATTCCTCCACAGTCATGGCCACCCCTCCGGTCGCTTGCTGCCAGGAACTCACATAGGTCATTAGTATCTTCCAAGCGTTCAGCATCAACTTCCCTGGTGCCACTTCTAGCTTATTCAGCACGTATACCACTATTTAGGGGAGAGGTAGCCTCAAACCCCCTCGCAGCGCTTCCTCGTAAAGGCTAAATTCGTCCGACCGCACATCCGACACCCTCTTCTTGGATGTGGGCAACCTCAGTCCTATTTCTGAGGCAATTTGGTACTTCCTTCTTATTCCCTCCAACTCTTCTGCCGTAAGTATGGATCTGTCTGACTTGGTGTGCCAGTGGTCCGGCTTCATTTGACTAATAGGTCTCGCGGCCGCAATCATTGTTGTAGGACGAGCCCACACCGCCTGACTAGCTACCCTACCCTCCCTTCGCTCTGCACGGTACTGTTCCGCCAACTCCACCGCATCGTCATCACCTAACGAATCAAGCCTTGTGGCTGGCACTTCCTCTTAGGCCATTTCTCTTGCGTATCTGCGAATTGTTTCGGACGCGAGCGCAAGAAAGTTCACAAAGTGTTGTAGAGGTGTATCACTGGAAACAAATGAGCTTAATTCTGGGATGTGTTGATTTTTTACAACAAGGTAGGTAAAGTGAACAATCCCAAACAACCATAGTTTGCTTATATTCCAAGGGTAAAGGTTAAATTTCGCCAGTTTGAAAAATTTCAAAAAACTCCCGCCCTTGCCTTTTCATTGCCCTATATCACCCTGTCCCTTCACTTCTTACTAACACGTCACCTCTCCTATTAAAGGATTCTGCCAGGTGTACGACCACGATCCACTACCCTCTTCCCCTTTCCTGTCTATTCCACTTCGCTTCACCACGTGCCCCGCCACTTCTCGAGCCCCTCATACCGCCACTTCCCCTTCTCACTCGGTCACCCTTCGCGGTCGGTCCTCCTCATGGTCGGTTCGTCCACTTGGCCACCCTTCCCAGTCGGGCCTCATCATGGTCGGCCATCTTCACGGTCGGTCCCTCCACTTGGTCACCCTCCGGGGTCGGCCCTCCTCACGGTCGGTCCCTCTACTTGGTCACCCTTCGCGGTCGTCCCTCTTCACGGTCGGTCCTTCTACGTGGTCACCCTTCACGGTCGGCCCTCCTCACGGTCGGTTCGTTCACTCAGCCATCCTTTGCGGTCAGGCCTCCTCACGGTCAGTCTCTCTGCTCGGTCACCCCTCGTTGTCGGCCCACCTCCCGATCGGTTTTCGTCCCGTCAATCTCTCACAACCCCTGTTTTCTTCCTTATTCCCTTCGTTGGACTAAAGTTGCACTTGGGAATGGAAGACTACTGACATGGGTAAGCCCATAAAGGATATGGTCCACCACTTAAGGTCCAATCCATGATTCAAATACTAAAGCCCAACACTCTTAAAACCCAACGTTACACCAAACACCAATGTCATCTAAACACTTGGCAAGTAGAGAACCACCCATATCAGTAGACAAAGATCCTTCAGAGTTATTGCACCACACATCAGCCATTAATGAGCTTCCCTGCAACATTTATTACGATAACTCCTCACTTCGGAACAGAACAACCTCACCATGAATAAGGCAACCTAGAGCATAGACTTTCGACAAACATGACAGCTCGAAGTGGACAAGGAAATGATGAGCAAAAGATATAAGCAGGTTCCTAAGGAAGAAAAGAGGTTAAGCTTTTCTAACATCAGCCTATCCCCATTTTCCATTACTCTCTCTCTCTTCTCTAACTTGTTCGTCGGAGGATCTGCTGGAGGACTCCCCGTTCCCCGTTGAACTCTTGTGTAGGTCTCTTTACAGGCCCAACATCTGGGCGACGGCTTGAGAAGCGTGGATCCATCCGACCCGTTCCATCTAGAGCAAGCTACATCATCATTATGCTTCAAATTAAGATTTTTTAAAGTGTCTTAAACATATTTTGTATAAAAAGTCTTTAAATGTTAACGTACCTTGAGGTAGTTTATTTTGTAAAAATCAATTATGTATTTTTTTTGTAATTATATACATACAATTCATGTAAAAAAATTGACATATAAAGTTAGGACTTTTCTTAGGTGTGCCTTGCATATGGTATGCAAGGCATTTACACCCTTTCTATTTTGCCTTTACACCTTTTTGTGTATTGGGTTATACGACATTTTTTGAAAGTTTACACATTGGTGACCTACTAAACAGGTCGCTTTGCAGGTAAATTAATGAAATAATATAATATATTAATAATTTCATAAAAGGATAGAAAAGGTTTAAAATGTGAAAATAATGTGAAAATAAGGTATAAACTTTCAGAAAATGGTGTAAACTTTCACAAAATGGTGTAAGTGTTTTGACGAAAAGGTATAAACTTTCAGAAATGGGTGTAAATGTGACGCCCTAAATTTTTGGAACATCAAGGGAAATTAAATAAACAAAATGACTTCAAAAACCAAAAAGTTGACATCTTAATAGGGCAATCCAACTCTCGTACATAACCAAATGTTCAAACAACAATATATAAAAACTTAAAATTATCCAAACACGACATCAAATGAAATTATAAAGTCCTTAATGGCTATTATATAAAATAATATAATTTATTCGGCTCTAATTGGGGTTTCAAGTCAGCCAAGGCTTTACGTTAGCGTTAACTCCATTTCAGCTTCAATTATTTCCTCGCCAAAACCTGACATAAAACGCCAGGGCAACAAAAATATATGCCATGAGTTTTGCAATACAATAAGAAAACATAACCAACCTACCATTCTTTTTAAGAGGAAAATAATGAGATTATAAACATAAGATAACAATATAATTGCAAACATAAATTAAATAATTAAAATAATTTCAATAATTTTAATAAATTAGGTGACACTCGAAATCTTACCAAAGAGATTTAACTTATCAACCATTAAGCATGGCAACGGTTAATTTGAAACCCCCCCTTGGTCAAATATTCAAGTGTTACCAACCGTAACTACCAGGGATGCCCACATCCGGAGTTATATACCCAAGTAGTGGCATCCGTGGTTTACCCCAAGGAAATGATCTACCAGGGGTACGTAACCTCCCTGTGTACCACCTGCACATCCACCCTTATTCTAAAATCGAATACCGAAAAGGGTTCAAATAAACCCCGTGCCATTTTAGGGTTTCGCAACACAATTTATGTGAGAATTCTCAAAACCAGGGCTCACCTTGAACAATCGGAATTAACCGTCAACCCTTAATTTCATACATTCTTTAAAATCAGGACTCACTCAACAACCAGATAACCATCAACCGTTAATTTCGTACACTTCGTTGATCATTTTAATTAATTTTCATACTATTCGCTAATAATTACAAATTAGATCCTAATCGATATTATACCATTTCAATATAATTTTTAATAGAAAATATCAACACATACGTTCTACAACAATCCATCAATGTGTATAAATTATTGTGAACAGTTTAATCAAGCCATGGTGTGAAATAATAATTTTTAAACTAAAATAAATCACAACACACATGCATGGACTACTAATTTACAAGATTCAATTAAATATACTAGCACAATATTGATTTTTAGTCCTAATAAATGGTTGAAGTAGTAATCTTGATTTTTTATCATGCTGCCCAGAATTTTCAGAACATAATTTTCATAGTTAAAATTATAAATAAATTATTTATATAACTCTAAAATTCATGTAAATATATGGGATATTCAACAAACATGTTATGCTCATTTTTCAGAAAGAATTTCCCAAAACTAATTTATAAATAATTAGGTAAAATTTCAAGAAATTTCATGACACAGATTTGTTACATTTTCTTAAAATAATTCCACACTTAAATTTATAAATCAATTCCATAATCTAAAAATTTATTATGAAACTAGACTTCCGAAATTTCATTTGTTATTTAGAAAATACCAGATTTGGTTTAATATAGGATTTTTAATGACTTTTCCAATATGCTGTAAAATCTGTCTACAGTTTCAGATTTAATTAAAATTGTGTATAAATTTGTACAAAACTAGAATAATTGTTGCAAAAATTCTTGAATGAACTGGACATCATTCTTAACAACTTTGTAGAAGAAATCATCTCAAAATTTTTGTTGGAAATGGTTATAAAGTTCTGGGTAAAACCAGAATTTTTTCCTAAGTTTGGTCTAATTTTTAGGTGGGCCCCGTGCATCGATTTACACGGGTCAAAGTGGTAACGCGTTCTTTGCCGCGTTGTGATTCATGTGGTATATTTGGTTGCTCAAAACCATTACCGAGTGAATGAGAAATTAAAGCCAAAGTATGCTCCATGGAAATGGAGTTTTGGTGGAAATTCCTTAAAGGTTTGAATAAGGCTTGTCCCACATTGATTTCGTGGGAGGTTTTGAAAGGGTTTATAAAGCATGGGTTTGGTACTTGGGGTGTGCCCCAAGGGGTACCCAAGTGTTTTAGAGGGAGAGGTTATGGGCAAAATGGGCTAGACCTATTGGACCCAAAAATCACCACACGCGCGCGCGCCGCCGTCCGTCTGGTCGGGCCACCATTCCATCTATAAATAGGACAACCCTCATTTGGATTTAGTAATCTTTAATTCTCGTCCTTCATAATTCTGAAAACATTCTCTTCATGTTGCTGCATTATTTTATTGTCAGAGAGAGAAAGTAGTGTGTTAGTTTGCAAACAGGCAAACAATTTTGCTATTGTTTTATTGTTTTTCATTTTATTTTTAAGATAGAGTTAAATCGTTCAGAAAGCACCGTGAGAGGAGGGGAGAGGAAGCAAGGACACAAGTCAAACACTGGACTTGATCAGTTTATAATTCGAAGAAATTAAATCAAGTAAGTTATTTATTTACTTTATTATGTTATTGTTAGTTATTTAAATCAGATTTTAATTTTGTTTTTGTAACAAAATAAAATCTATTTTTATTTATTTATTTATTATTCGAGTTTGATTTTTGTAATCAAACAAAATTCTCTCATTTCTTTTACTTCTTTATATTCTGATTGTTGTTTAGTACATAACAGAATTTAATTTATTTAAATACAGTGAAGATTGTTCTAACAATCTTAAGACAGAATCGCTTTGGTATCTTCATTGTATTTAATTTCCTGTGTTTTCAAACTAATATTCTGGTTGGAAAAACAAATAGTGGTTTATGCTATTTGACAGATAGTAGTAATATACTGTCTCTTTTCTTTGACAACTAGTAGTAATATATTGGTGTGATTAACAATTGCAGAATATTATTTGATATTACAGAAAATTATTTTGGTATTTTATTTTTCTAGTTTTAGTAACTAGAATTTATTTTCTGGTTTTAGTAACTAGAATTTATTTTCTGGTTTTGATAACTAGAAAATTATTTTGTGGTTTTCTAATTTTTGAAATCAGATATTTTTGTGATATTTTATATTCTAGTTTTAATAACTAGGAAAATAAAATTATATTATTTTCTAGTTTTAGTAACAAGAAAAATAAAATTATTTTGTGTTATAATTTATTTTCTGGTTTAAGTAACTAGAAAATTAATTTGTAGTTTGGTTTTCTGATTTTTGTAATCAGATATTATTTCGGTATTTTATTTTACTAGTTTTGGTAACAAGGAAAATAAAATTATTTTGTATTGTAATTTATTGTCTGGTTTTAGTAACTAAAAAAAAAATTAATTTAGTTAATCAATTAATTTTGTATGTGACTTATGGTTTCGTTTGGTAGACCACTTATTTTTGAATCCTTTGTGAAAATGTGTTAATTCTTTTGACTTTATCATAGTTCATCATGAGTATACATGGAAAAATTTGTTTCTAGAGTAAAATATTAGTTTTACAAACTAATTTTATTTTTATTACAATGTGGATTCATAGTCTTGAATTGTTTCTGCATTTGAGTTGGAAATATATATATATATATATATATTCACAAGAACATTTTAATGCATATTTAATTTGTTTATTTATGTACAAATCAAACTTATTAAATGAAGGTATATTTTGTCATTTTGAAGTTTAAAGTTTAAATGCGTTGAATTTTATTTATGAGTTGAGAATCCTTTTATTTCATGATGCAAGTGATGGGATCATGCATATTTAATTTATTTTGTTAATTCATTATTTTTAGTTGATGCGTTTGATATGCATGTATGATATCAACTCAAGTTATTTCTTAACAATAATTTCAAGTGATTTGGAATGATAAATTGTTATTAGCAGGTTAATTTGAATATTTCTAATCAATTTTGAATGTGTGTTTAAACACCAGAGAAATTTAAACATGAATATGTATGTAATTATATCGTTCCGTTTAATTGGAAAGTAATTTAAGAAATCTTTTATGTTGATTTTTGGTTTATTTTGAATTATGTGGCATGAGATGTCGTTAATAATTATTTTACTTGCGTAGTAGAAATTGTTAAACCATAAACCATTCTATTATTATGGGGATGTATCTCTTGCATTAGTTGAGATAATTTAATTTTCTTCTGTCACAAATATTTTTATGACAGTGACATTTTTTTATAAATGAGTTACAAGAATGTATACAATCAATTGGGTTTTGAATTGTTCGTTTCTTAGGCAAAATTTTTATGAGGATATGATCTTGTCACAACATTAATTCTGATTTGTGTAATCATAATTATTTTGGAGTTTTGGATTTGAAATTTATGAATCAAGCACATCATAGACAACAAATGATGAATGGCATGTTACTATATTTAGGCTTACCACAGAACTTGTGGGGGGAAGCAATATTGTCTGCTAATATGTTCTTAATAGAATACCCCACAAGAAAACCAATAGCACTCCTTATGAATTATGGAAAGGTCGACCACCTTCCTACAAATACTTGAAAGTGTGGGGGTGTTTGGCAAAAGTTGAAGTTCCTGTTCCTAAAAAGACTAAGATTGGGCCAAAAACAGTAGATTGTGTGTTTATTGGTTATGCTCAGAATAGTAGTGCATATCGGTTTCTGACTTATAAATCAGAAATACCTGATATAAATGTGAACACTATTATAGAGTCAAGGAATGCTGTGTTTTTTGAACATATCTTTCCTTACAAAGAAGGACAGGAATTAAGTTCATAGAAAAGAACTTATGATTGTACACAAAGTCAAGAGACTAATGACAAAAAAACACAAGAGCCTAGTAATGGTCTCAACCAACAGAATTTAACTGATGATGAACCAAGAAGAAGTAAGAGAGCAAGAACATCAAAATCCTTTGGTCCAGATTTTCTGACATACTTGTTAGAAAATGAACCTCAAAGCTTTAAGGCAGTAATGACAGGTCCTGAAGCACCTTTGTGAAAAGAGGCTGTTAATAATGAAATTGAATCCATTATGCAAAATCATACTTGGGAATTGGTGGATCTTCCACCAGGTTCTAAACCTCTTGGATATAAATGGATATTCAAGAGAAAAATGAAAGCAGATGGTTCAATTGACAAGTATAAAGCAAGACTTGTAGTTAAAGGTTATAGACAAAAGGAAGGTCTGGATTATTTTGACACATATTCCCCTGTGACAAGAATAACATCCATTCGCATGCTTATTGCTATAGCAGCGTTGTTTAATTTAGAAATACATCACATGGATGTTAAAACAGCTTTCTTAAACGGTGATCTAAATGAAGAGATCTATATAGAGCAACCCGAAGGGTTTGTTGTATCAGGACAAGAAAAGAAAGTTTGTCTACTTGTAAAATCCCTTTATGGATTAAAACAAGCACCTAAGCAATGGCATGAAAAATTTGATCATGCAATGCTTACTAATGGGTTTTAAGATAAACGAATGTGACAAATGTGTCTATGTTAAAAACACTGACCAAGGATATGTCATAGTTTGTCTTTATGTGGATGACATGCTTATCATTGGAAGCAGTCAAAACATGATCAAATCAACTAAGCAAATGCTTAACAAAAGATTTGATATGAAAGATATGGGGGTCGCAGATGTTATATTAGGAATGAAAATTACTAAAACATCTGACGGATATGCATTATCTCAATCTCATTATATTGAGAAAATTCTTGATAAATTTATCAAGGATGATTTGAATTTAGCTAGAACACCTGTAGACATCAGTCTTTATTTATCCAAAAATAAAGGTGATGCAGTGTCTCAGTTAAAATACTCCCAAATCATTGGAAGCCTAATGTACCTAATAAATTGTACTTGTCCTGATATAGCTTATGCTATCAGTGAATTGAGTAGGTACACTAGTAACCCTGGAGAAGACCATTGGAAAGCGATCATTCGGGTTCTTAGATATCTAAGATTTACTCGTGATCATGGTTTGAACTTTACTCAATATCCAGCAGTACTTGAAGGTTATTGTGATGCCAATTGGATATCGGATACTAAAGATTCAAAATCCACTAGTGAATATGTCTTTACTCTAGGAGGCGCTGCTGTTTCTAGAAGTCCACGAAACAAACTTGCATCGCACGATCCACAATGGAATCCGAGTTCATTCCTTTAGACAAAGCAGATGAAGAAGCAGAATGGCTTCGTTACTTCTTAGAAGACATTCCAATGTGGCCAAAACCTGTGCCAGCTATTTGCGTTCATTGTGATAGTCAATCTGCAATAGGCAGGGCACAAAATCACATGTATAACGGTAAGTCACGACATATTCGTCGTCGACATAATACCGTAAAGCAATTATTGTCAAACGGAATAATCTCAATAGATTATATAAAATCTAAAGAGAATATTACGGATCCGTTAACAAAAGGTTTGACAAAAGAGCTAGTGTATAGTTCATCAAAGGGGATGGGATTAAAGCCTATTACATAAGAGTCGTCATAATGTTAACCCTACTTATATGACTGGAGATCCCAAGAACTAAGTTCAAAGGGACAACTAAGTTATGTATGGCTCGCCAGAAATCACCAAGGGATTTAAATTCCCTACCCATTCCTATGGTGAGAGTGATATCTGCAACATATGTTGTCTGCAGGGGCATAAGGATAAGCTTTGCTTTTAATGATTATTTATATCTTGATTAAGGCATAAAATCAAGACGAGTATAAGAAGATACTCATAATAAGAGTCACCTATTTGAGTGTTGAACTGGGGCCGGTTCTATGAGAATGAAAGAGGCTACATTCTCTAGAAACACTCATGAAAACCAGGAGCGTTCAAGGCCAAAATGAACACAACAGTGAGAACCACGATGTGTTAGAAGATATTTTGTGTGAAATCTATTGTCTTGGCTTACACAAACGGCTGAACAATTCAAGGCATCACGTCCATTGGTTAGCCAGTAAGTCCGATAGGTTATCACTAGGGAAGGTTCAAGGCCGAAAACTACCTATCCTGATGCAAGATATTTTCGACTTATACTCTTTCGTTAAGTCTGCATATTGTTGCATTTCCGTTGTCATCAAATTCCATTCATGTGGGGGATTGTTGGAAATAGTTATAAAGTTCTGGGTAAAACCAGAATTTTTTCCTAATTTTGTTCTAATTTTTAGGTGGGCCCTGTGCATTGATTTACACGGGTCAAAGTGGTAACGCGTTTTTTGCCACGTTGTGATTCATGTGGTATATTTGGTTGCTCAAAACCATTACCGAGTGAATGAGAAATTGAAGCCAAAGTATGCTCCATGGAAATGGAGTTTTGGTGGAAATTCCTTAAAGGTTTGAATAAGGCTTGTTCGATTGGCGAAATTTGGGCTTAAGGTGCGTGGTGTGAGGTTGGGTTGGGCTTGTTCGGCCCAATACTAATCTTTTTGGGCCAAAAACATTTGAATTTAATTCAAATAAACTGATTTGGATTTACTGTTCATCCAAACAGGGCCCTTCCCGAAATTAAACTGGTTTGGTTTTATTGTACATCCAAACAGGGCCCTTCCCGGAAATAAACAGGTTTGGTATTAGTGCACACCCAAACAGGGCCCTTCCCGTTTTTGATATCTGTTTGAAATATAATTCAACAGATTCAAATCTGTTTGAATTCAAAGCCAACAGGTTTCATACCTGTTCAATTCAAATTCTACAGCCACCATTCCATCTATAAATAGGACAACCCTCATTTGGATTTAGTAATCTTTAATTTTCGTCCTTCATAATTCTGAAAACATTCTCTTCATGTTGCTGCATTATTTTATTGTCAGAGAGAGTATAAACACTTAGTGTGTTCGTTAGGCAAACAATTTGTAGTGCTGCTATTGTTTGTAGTAGATCATTTTATCCTGGGAGATAGACGTCCAAATTCTGAAAGCACCGTGGAGAGGACGAATCTGTCTTAAGGACACAGTGTCAAACACTGGACTTGATCAGTTTATAATTCGAAGAAATTAAATCAAGTAAGTTATTTATTTACTTTATTATGTTATTGTTAGTTATTTAAATCAGATTTTAATTTTGTTTTTGTAACAAAATAAAATCTATTTTTATTTATTTATTTATTATTCGAGTTTGATTTTTGTAATCAAACAAAATTCTCTCCTTTCTTTTACTTCTTTATATTCTGATTGTTGTTTAGTACACAACAGAATTTAATTTATTTAAATACAGTGAAGATTGTTCTAACAATTTTGAGCATAAAATTGTCCAAAAATTCGTACAAGTTTCTGACAAATTTAAGAGTCATGTAATCAAACTAAATAAAATCTTCAATCATCTTTTTAATGATACAAACTACACATGCAAGTCTAATTCCAAAATTAAACCATGATTTTAAGGCTATTAATAAAAATAACCTTCAAACATTTAACATACAAATCACAAATTTACATACAACTATAAACAAGATTTTATCTAAATTTTCAGCTATTGATAACATATAAACACAAATATGAAAAATTAACAATTAAAAAGAATAAGAGGGTTGAAAGAGTTTTCTTACTACGTTAAGTTGCTAACGATTTATCGTCTGAATTTGATTTATGATTCTAATCATAAGATATGACCGTCTTAGCTTCATGATCGTCTTGCTAAAATTTCACATTAATCGGACGCAATCTCACCGTCGATCTTCCATTGGATTCTCTTAGAACTTTTAGTTGTCGATCATCATCTTAGACTCAGAATTTGCAAGATCTAACCCCAAAAATGGATTCTACACGTCGAAAAACCTAAGGGTGGTCATCCCCAAAGTTATAGGACCACTCGATTAACCTAATTGTACTATGATGCACCGTAGCACCATGAGTCGAGAAACGTTGGATAAAATTCAATTATCTTCTTCAACAGCCGCAGCATGCACGACCAGAAGAACCATAAATTTAGTTTCAATGCCACTGGTTCAAATACTTGTATCTTCTTCATCGTAACTCTGTTTTATTGTATCTTTATGTCATTGGATTTACCTCACGGCCTAATTTTTGTTTCACTCCTCAGATGCTCCATTTTGTCTCTTTTTGCATGCCATCTGATCTCTAAAATTTGACGTTTTTGTTTCACTCCTCACACGCTCCGTTCTGTCTCTTTTTGCATGCCATCTAATCTCTAAAATTTGACGAAAAAATAAGATTTTTGCCTCCCGTTTCAGACTTTTCTTCGAACTATCTTTCAGACTCCAAAACTTTCTTAATTCTTAATGGTTTTACTTCATTCTTTCACCAATCTCTTTAAATTACTTCATACTTCATCTTACATGACCTATTTTTCTCACTTCTTCCCGGAATGGATGGTTTTTGGCATGCTGAAAGTAAGCCGAAAACCAACTTTTAAAATTTAAAATAAACTTTTCTAACTTTGTTTCTTTCTCCTCCATCTTCCTTCTTCTCTTTCTTTACCTACAACACATTGTGAATGGTGGTTCTAGATGATAATGGAATTAGGTGATGGTTGTGGTGGTGGTCTGACGGTATGCCGATGGTGGAGAAGTTCGCGAGTTGGTGATAGTGTAGGTTAAGGCTGTGGCTATGGAGGTCGGGAGGAGGAGGAAGAACAGAGATAAAGAAGAAGAAAGAGAGTTTTGAGAATGAGAGGTGGAGAGAAAGAGAGAGAACCGAGAGAGAGAGAGAGAGAGAGAGATATGAAACTGGAAGAGAAGCAGAGATGAAGAGATGTGAGAGAGAAGTTAGGCTCAATTTATGGAAAAAATGAGGAAGAGTAAAAGAAGATAAAAGAAAATGAAAAGAAATTTTTTTTTAAAAAAAAAAAGAAAAGAAATTGAACACCTGGTGGTATGGTATCAGCATGTCCACCACGTTTTGTTTTGGTAATGATAACTGAGAGAGGTGCATGTGGAGGTAAGAAAACATGGGGAGCAAACCCATGGTTTTTTTTTTTTTTTTTTTTAAAAATTGAGTTTTAGTACAAAAAATATTACGTTCCGGTATAATTTGATTACAAAAAAAATATAGAGAAAAATATAATAAAAATATCATAAGGTTCAGAAATTAATATTGAGTAATAATATAAAGTTAAAAATATTTTATTTTATTTTATTTTGAATAAATTTTCAGTATAAAAATATACAAACTATTAAATTCAAAATATTGTGAATAATTATTTAAGAAAATTAAAAATATATATATATATATATTATTTTTATTATATAAAAATATGGAGTTTCACAGTAAACTTTCAGAAAATGGTGTAAGTATTTTGACGAAAAGGTATAAGTTTATAAATTTTTCAAAAAAAATGTAACGTTTTAGAATTTTAGTGTAGTGTAAATTTTATTAACAAATAACAGTTTAATCGCTAAAGGTTGAAAATTTTATTACCATCAGCACCCGTCTTCTCTGTTTCCCACCGTCTCTTTCTCTGTTCTATCTCACACGCACACAGGTAAACAGTGCCCATGAAGTTATCAACAATACTAGGTATTATAAAAAGTCTTTCATGAAAATGATCATGAAAGATTTGTGACCTTTAGATTACACTTAGAATAAAATATCACACACTAATCAAGGTAATTTAAGGGTCACAAATCTTTCATGATCATTTTTATGAAAAAAATTTTATGATCCCTAACATTTCTCTAAAGTTATTAACATTTTTTTTGGTAATTTTTTATAAAACCAAAACGCTTAGGGCTTAATTTTTTAAAATATTATGACCACATTATTCTTAACACTTTTTGTAAGAACATATTTTTTTTAGTAGGATTAAGGGGTGTTTTGAGAAAAGTTTTTTTATTTGGGGCTTATTTTCATTTTTAGTGAACTTTTTTTTAAAAGGTTTTAAAATTTTAAATTTAGTTGGACAAGATGAACTGAAAAATTATAATTTTTAAAAAAAATTCAAAGAAGACAAAAATAAGCAATCTTTTTTGACTTATTTTCGTCTTTAATGATTTTGTTTTGGAATTTTTGAAAAAAAATATACTAATAAGATCATCTTGATAAGATGGATTAGAAAAATTAAAAAAAAAATTAACATAATTTTGAAAAAAAAAATACTAAAGATAAAAAAATTCAGAAAAAGATGTGACTTTTTTTTGGGTGCCAAAATGGGCCTAAGTGAGTCTATGAGATTAGTTGATGCGATATGACTTAATACAGTGGTGCTATATGACATAACATGAACAGCTCAAATAAAAGTAGAAGTCAAATGCAATCATCGTTCAATTACTAAGTTGTGTAATATGAGTAAAGAAGAACGTTTAGGATCTCTAAATTGGGTGTTCTAAAGGAACTTTAAGTGTGTAGGTTACATAGTGATGGTGATGTTTTGATTGTTTTTTTTTTTTTTAAATTTTTTTTATTATTCTTTGTTACATCATTAAAGTTCCAAAATCAAGGGATGTATCATATTACTGTATGAGTAAATCTTAAGTTGAATAAGAATTAATCAGTAAAAAAATTAAATCCAATATAATTAAGAGAGTGTTTTGAATACGTATTAGTCAATTGTATTCGTTGATAGAAAAGAAACCTAACTACACACGATTTTACAGGTAAATGCTCATAATATTATTATTCATTGTTTAGAATCTTTTCTTCATTATTTTCTAAACATTGAAAGAAAGAAATATATATATATATATATATATCTTTTTGTGTGATTCATGCGATCCAAATATTTACACACGTTTTTTTTTTATATGCATGGCTTCTTATTTTGGAATCATTTTCCAACATTTTTAATAGCGACATTTTTGCAAGAGTTGATTATTCTCCTTTTTGGAGCTAAATTTGATTGTGTATCAATTTTAAGAAATAAAGTGCTCATTTTTCATTTTTCAATCATCCCAATCACTCAACATTAATTATTCAATTTTTTATTTTTTAATTCCCTTCCTCAGCCCCTCTCTCTCTCTCTCTCTCTCTCTCTCTCCCCCCAATCCATTTTCCTCATCATCCAGGAGAATCCAGCTGTCCTCTCTCTCTACAAACTTTCTCTCTCTATATATTCTCATTGTTATATCAAATCAAATCACCATCTCTTCTCTTCCGTTTTCAACCATTCAACAAGGAGAGAGAGATTGAGCGAATCAAATACTCAATCGACACCGCACTGAAGGACGTAGTAGTCATGGACCCATGTCCTTTCCTGCGAATTGTCATCAGAGGTTTAGCAGTGAAGCTTCCTGTGGCCTCGAAACCCACATTCTCCGACGTTCATCCTTCATCATCACCATGTTTTTGCAAAATCAAGCTCAAGAACATCCCTTCCCAAATCGCTTCAATTCCTCTACTTTCATAACACGAAGATCACATCTCTTGTTTTCCAGCAATTTCTTTCAATCTCAACAAAACCCAATTCGACAAACTGGTTCAAAAGCCTCGGTGTTTGAAGATCGAGATCTATAGGAGTCGGAGAGGGAACACTTGTGGGTTGAGTTCTGGAAAGCTTTTGGGAACTGTTTTTGTGGCTTTGGATGTGAAATCATGTGTTGTGGAGTCTAGGACTTGTGTGGTTAAGAACGATTGGGTTTTAATCGGAGAAGAAGCAAAAGCGTCTCAATTGCATTTGAATGTTGTGCGGGGGTGATTTCCGCACTATGAAGAAGGGTTGAACTTCGTGGATAAGCAGCATGCTTTGGGAATTGAAAATCTGCAGAATAACAAACAGTGAGACTGCCCGACCAGGGTTTGGTCAGAAACCCCTCCGATGATAAAGTTAGGGACTTAGGGAGAGGAAGAAAAGAGAAGAGAGAGTACTAAAAGTGTATATATGTTGAGTGTGTGGATTTTTGGATCCCTTCAAAGTGAATAGTGTTCACCTTTTATAGGAGAAGGTTGTTTGTCGTTCAAGTCCTTCTCTCTCCGCCATCTGTCCAATGTGTCTTATTCGTGGTCGTTTCTCATTGGAGAAGGACGACCACTCCGCCTGACACTCGGGTGCAGGTTTGTTTTGTTTGTCTCATTAGTGGACATCTCTCATTAGAGGAGGACGACCACTCCGCCTGCCATTCAGATGCAGGTCTGTCGCATATGCACCTTGTTCCTCTACACCTCCATGTCTTCACATTCTGTTCATACAGAGGGAGAGGAGCAGAGTTGTTTGTCTCTTGTGGGCCCAAAAAAGATCTTCAGTGAATTGGCCTTTTTTGAGTTGGCCTACTCTAGAATGGTTGTCTAACCAGGAGGTCTAACATGTTGCTCAGCCCACTTTGGAGTGGTTGTCTGCCCGTCCAGGAGGTCCACCATGTTGCTTAGCCCACTTTGGAGTGACATTCGTACATTGGGCTGAGCTCCTATGATTGTCTTGCTTTGGAGCGAGTGTTGGCCATAGGGCCGAGGTCCAACCTAGCTCAACCTCAGAGTGAGCATCGCATTGGGCCTAGCACCAAGACTTGATTAATTTTTACCCACTTCATTTGCCCCCTGGCTTGCGCTTACGTTTGGCGAAGCGGAAGCCAATTATGTCACAAACTTCGAAGTTTGGTTGATCACAACTTAATTTGAGCTTCGTGAGTTGGATTCAAAATTATTGTTCGACCCAACATTTGTGTCTGCCCAATATTTCGTAGCTCAATTATGCCCCCAAACTAAATGTGTATCTTCACTAGCCTCGTAATTGTCTAGCTTGGTGCTCTTTCAGTTAGCTAAGCATCGTTGCTTGTCTTGAAAAAATATATATACACACAAATTTTTTTAATTATTTTTTATTTTTTTGAAAATATATATACACAAAATTGTTTTTTTTTTTTTTTGGGTACATATATATATATACATTTTTAAAGTTCAACAATTGGACCAAGCAATACAACGTACTTTAAAGCAATCCAAGCTTGCCATAACATAGTCAATTTCTAATTTGTTTTTGATAATGTTGATGGGTAATGTTTTGTGGGCCCTACCTTGATGCCATGCATGGTAATAGCATACAAATATGATTTGCTGGAGACTTGACATTGTGTTGCTCTTGGTGAAATTGGCGTAGGGCCTACAAACTTGGTGCTCCACTTAATCAAATCTTTAAGTTTGTCATGAAAGTGTTTTGGTGGACCATGTGCTGACTTTCATGCTTTGATCACAGTATGCATATTTTTGCTTGGTTGGTTTGCACGTCGGTTAACCAAGCAGGACATTGGAGGCCAAACAATTCAACATTATTTAATACGCTTATTATGTCCCTATTTGAAGAACATTGGCTCTATTTGTTCGGTCCCACCTGTAAGATAAATTGTTGGCGGCTTTAATGCTGGGTCGTCTAGTCTTATTCCTTTACTTTGTTCAGCCATAATTAACGCAATATTTATCTTCCTTGGTTGGTCATCTCTTTTCATATCCAGCAGCATATTTCTTCCGTGGCCTTTGTTGTTCGGTTGGACTGTTGCTCAGCCATGGGTTTGCCATTGCTCGGCCTTAGAGGAGCATCACATTAAATTCATAGCTCAGTCGCTAGCTTGGTTCGTCGCCGTCAACGAATGAGTTCGGTCGGTTGCCGTTACTTTGTAGCTTGGTTCGCACCAGCTTTCACGCTGCTCGGTGATCTCCAATTTGTACTCGGTTACATCTTTTTAGTGTCATGCTCGGTTGGCCACCATCATCTTCAGTACTGGTATCCAACGAATCAAATGTATCCGTAGAGCAAAGTGATACGTTGCTGATTTGAAGGCGCAAACCGTTTACAGAACTACCAAAGCTGGCAATGGAACTTGATTTGTGCACCACCTTGAAATAGTGTCCTTTAGCTCGGTCTAAAGTGCTTCAGTTGACCCGTCTGTAAGCATCGCAGCTCGGTTGTCCGTGATCTTGGCCTTGTCACCGAACCTTAAGCTCGGCCCTGTCTAATGTACTCACTCTGACTGTCGAGCCATCACGCATCCTTATTTGATTAGTTTGGGAGCTGCCAACATGACGTGAAAGCAAGCCCATTGTACATAACACTTTCTCACTCTAGAAATTTGAATTTCCAGACCCATTTTTTCTATTTCTTTGCTGCCTCACTTTTTGACTCCAGGAGCAACAATACTTGTACGAGGGCCAAATATCCAGTGCTTTCCGTACTCCTTGGACTCAAGCTTCTCGTGACAGCGTCTAACCTGGCAACACAGAAACGGTGAGCTACCCGACGGTGGTTCGCTGGATAGACCCTCCAACGATCAAGTCAGATCACTTGAAGAAGAAGAAGGTTGTTAGAGAGAGAGAGCGTGTTTCAGATGGCATCAATGGCTTACCTCTAACATTCCTCTACTACTCCTATTTCTAGGCTGGCCATGCCTCAATTATTGTGCGCAAGATTACCTCTGCCGTCCTTCCTCGACAGCTTAAGGTTTCGCCTCGCCACCTTACGCGTGTAAAGGCCTAATCCTCTAACCAGTACATACAGAACTGCCAAACGGTATTGACGCGTGCCTCGAGCAGATTTCCTCTCCCTCACGCCATTGGCCCAGGTGGCACACTTCACCGGATTACCACGACCGGCCTACCCCTTGCGGAGAATCATCACCACAAGCAACACAACTGAGCTATGTATCGCCGACCTATCCCTTGGCAAGGGGCAAAAGTGTGATGCTCATGGCCGAGCTGCGTAGGACCGGTTAGTCTTGGCTGACCGGCCGCGAGGCATGTCGGCCTTTCCCCGCTCTACCTTCATTCTTGATTACATGAAGTCGGGCCCTCTCGGCTAACGGGTTGGAGGCATGCCGACCCTCGCCCTGTCCTTAGTCTAGCTCGGCTGCTTTAGCTCGGTTGCCTCACATCACTGCGCATCCAACCGAACGCCTTCTAAGTCATAGCTTGGCCAGGTCTCAATTAATGCCTGGTCGGCCAATCCTCTTGGACGTACACGACAAGCCGGGGCCGCGCCGACTGAGAACACAGCTCGACACCGTGGGGCTTGACACCGTAGCTCGGCCGTACAGTTTGGTCCAAATCTCCCCTCTCAGTACCCATTTTTGGAACAAAGACTCTGACTTTGTGTTTATCCTTGTGCTTTCTTTCCTTGGAACTTTAAAATAATTTAAAAAATCTAAGAGCTTGACCTTGGGACTCTTCCTATAAATTCTGAATTTCTTTCCAGAAAGTTGGTAGCTTGCTCCAATGTTGTGGTTTTCCTATTTTCTCTCTCTAGAATTTCAAGTCAAAGAGACCAATCTTTTCTCTATTTCATGTTGGTCCAGGCTTCTTCGGTGTCTTGAACAGTGCATTTTCGATAGAGTGAACCCACCACAGTCTCATCGCCCATGGCTGTAATCGCTTTCTTGTGCCTCTATTCCAAAGCTGCTTTTTCACCAAAAGTATTCTATCCCTCGCAGTGGGCTTGCCATTGTAATTTTTTGATTCATGTTTGTTGACACTGTTTTGTAAGTACTCAGGCCACTGTTATTTATTTATCTATTTATTTATTCTCTCTTTTTTTTGCTCTTTTTTTTTAATTTAAATATTTATTTATTTGTTTATTATTATTATTATTATTATTATTTTTTTTTTTTTTTTTGCAACTCATAATTTTTCTCTTGGTTGCCACAGTAGGACTACTTCGTCGGAGAGGCTCGCCATCGAGTTCCCCTTGATTTTGACACTGTAAGTCATAGAACCCATGTATTTCCTTTCCACCTTCACCATTACTTTTTTGGCTAAGTGTAACATTAAGAGTTGTCTAGCATACGATTGCTCGGTCAGCCATTGTACCTCCAACCTTGCAAGTCATCCTTTAGTGTAGTTGTTTGCTGGAACGTCGCACTTCCCATGGGTAAGTTTCGGAACCTAGTGGACACTCCGGCGAGAATGGATGAGTTCCGCCGAAGATATAACATTCCCAATGATGTCACGTTGACATTGGCGGCGGTAGACGCGGATCAGTCGTGTACGAGCACCACAATGCCCTTCTCAATTGCCTCCATCGTAGAGGGGGGTGTTAGGTTTCTGTTGAACCCTTTGTGGCGTCGATTCTTTTCTTATTTTGAGCTTACACCAATGCAAATATCAATGAACACATTTAGAGTGGTAAACGGTGTCTCGGTCTTGAACGACCTCTTAGACTTGGACTTGGGTATTTGGGATATCCTTCATTCCTACTCCTTGTGTCGTAATAAAGGCGGTAAAACCTATTATGTCAAAGTTCGGTCGTTGGACCTCTAACTCGTTACTGAACTTCTTGATAATGACAAGCATTGCTTTGATTTCCTTCAAGTCGGAGGTAATTGGGAGTTTGCGGCCGAGGAGGTAGGCCGATCGAAGCGGGTTCCACGAGAGAACAGCCACCCAGGTCATTCTTTATTTTAGTTTCCTTTTATCCATTCACTTATCGCCTATGATTTTTTTTTTTAAAGTGTTATTGTTCGTACTTGCAAGTTCAAAGAAGCTAAAAAGGAGGCCAGAGAAAGAGCATCCGAGGGATATCAAAGTTGCACTAAAGTACGAAGATCGGTCGGCCACACATTTTCTTAACTATGTGCGAACTTACAGACATGTCATCCAACAGAAACCCAAAGTAAATGAATTCTCGAGGGACTCACTTGAGATTGAAACCGAAGAGCAAGTTGGTCATACCACCAAAGCTTCCTTTTCCGCTGTTGTTTGTTCATCAAGTGGATCACTCAGTAGAGGCTATTCTCTGTCGCCAGACTTAGCACACAAAATGGCTCGTCGCCAAAAGCTCAATCTTGATGCCTTAGTCTTTGGATCTGATGATGAGGACCGTCTAGCTATTTCGACGGTCGACACACGAGTTCCTTCTCCACTGATTGAGAGGTCTAAGGGTGGAAAAAAGTATGTTGTTGTTCCTCCTCCTCCCGTTGCTACTCTTGCTTTTCCTGCTGATAGGGCCTCAAAATGGAAGAGGTCCAAAGGTAAAGAAGTTGCTAGGGGTTCTAATGGGCAGGGCTCAGTTGCAGAATGGGTGCCTCCCTTGCAGCATAACGGCCGAGCAATCACTACATCGACAAAGACAACCTACTCAACCAACTTGGCCTTTGACTTATCAAAGGCATTGCTGCTGCCTTTGGATATGGTAGAGCAAAACATTTCAAGCGACGTGTTGATCAAGGGTTCGGTGTAGATGCTAACTGTAGTAAGTTTTCTTTTATGTCTTTGTTATTTCCTTAAATTTGGTTGTTAAGAATATGACATTTTGGTTTGGTGCAGTGTATTCAGAGGATGCACATCATGGATGAAAGGCGGCATCGTGAGGAGCAAGAAAAGCTTAAGATGATCAACATGTTGGCTGATGCTGATATGTCCTTGAAGGAAGTCGGAGAGGATCTAAAGGAGATGGGAGATGCAAAGAAGAAGGCCGAAGCACTGATGTTCATGGCCGAGCGGAGGGCTGTAGATACCGATGCTGCTTTGAAGTCTTTAAAGGCTTATTATCAAGGGATGGTGGACGAGGCTGAATAGAGGGGCTATGACGAGGCCAGAAAGACCTATTCGGAGGAGATTTTGAAGTTGAGGGACAAGATTTTTACTAAGGGTTGGACTGGGGCTCTGCGCGCTGCTAAGGTGGAAGAGGCTTCTCCTCTTTATGATATTGACGATATCCCAGCCCTTTCGCAGACCGCTGCAAGGGTTAAGATGAGAAGGCCTCAGGGGGATGGAGCTACGGATGTTGATCCTTCTGGCCTTTCTCCTTTCCTGCCGAGCTCTTCCTTAGTTAGGTAGATTGTCAATCCTACAGAGGAGGAGCACCGCGAGGATGGACCCTACGAGGAGGAGCAACACGAGGAGTAAGTTGTTAGGTTGCCTCGAGTTTTTGCTTTTACTTCTGCTTTAGTAATTCTTTTGTAATGAAACTTGGAAGTTAATGAAGTATCTTCAACTTTTGCTTTAGTGCTCGGTTGGATAGGCTATGATACAAACCGAGCTCCCTTTTGTAATGAAGTACCTTCCAAGTGTTGAACTTGCAACTTGTACTTTTTTATTTGTCTTGGAGTTCGGTCGGCTGGACCTCTTCTTTTGTAAGGCCGAACTCTTTTTTGTAATTGAAGTTTCACTTCAATGCACTCGTTCTTACATTTTCGCAAGTGTTGAACTGCTTATCTTCAATTTTTGCTTGTATGTAATGTTTGCCCCCGGCCAAGCAGAGGCTCTGTGGCCTAGCAGGCCATCTGTTCGGTCTGATCAGGCTTCGTGCCTTAGAAAAAATTAAGTGAGTTTTTGATGCCCCCAGTCGAGCATGAGCTCTATGGCTCAGAAGGTTATCTGTTCGGTCAGACCATGCTTCATCTCTTAGTAGAGAAAAAATTGTGAAAGTTTTTTATCATGTTGTTCGGTCGCCACCTGACTTGGTCAAGTTTTGGCGTGATTTAACCCCTCGTAGAGTGTAATTCTGCCCTTCTTCGAGCGCGAATTATGAATATGGACCGTGCTTTAAGTAACGATACTTGGCACAAATTCCACCAAGTTATACCACTTGGCACCTCGCTCCAACCAACCAATTTATTAATGTAATTCATGAATTTCCTACCAAGTGTCCACCAAACACAGAGATATATTATATATACATACAAACAAAACAATAACCTATCAATTTGCATCAGATTTAGGTCTAAGCAAAATCAGTCAAAATGGGGCAACTTCATGATTAAAATTTGTAATTTTTACTTTTCAATAGAACAATAAAACCTATTCCTGGTTGCTAACAAATCTATTACTATTTGTCAATAAAATTATTGAAAAAAACAAAAAATAAAATTGTAATGTTTAAAGGCAAAGTATGAATCTAACCATAGAACATAAATTAATTGACAAGAAGCACAGTTAGAGGCAATAATGAAGTAGATAAAAGTTGTAGCTAACACTGACTGAAAAAAATACCTGTGAGGCAACACTCAGAGTGTTATATTTGGAGACTCGGGTGGGTGCGAAAGCAGTGCGTTTACATTCACCAGCCGGGGGAAGAGAGAGAGAGAGAGAGAGAGAGAGAGATCTGACCCAGGTTGCAGAGATTTGTTGGGAGAGGAGGTTGAATTATCGTTATGACCTCCATGATCAATCATAATAGCCAAGGAAGCCATTCATTGCCCATTTTTTAGGAAACTAGTTGGACCCCCACGAGCTATGTGCGTGGGGGTCGTGTTATATTTTAAAAAAATACAATGTCATACTAATGGCGGCACAAAATTGTTGCGCAGAAAACTTTTATTTGTTCTAGTTTTGTACCACCACTAATTACAAAACAAACTCTACCTCGAGGAAGCTGACTATTATTAGAAAACAAAGAGAAGAAATGTCAAAATGCCCATATATCTTTCAATTCAGTGACAATATTGTGTTTATACATCTCATGCAACTGAGGATACATTCTGTTTTGTGTCACATACTAAATGAACATAGGATACAATTGAATACTGTGACTATTGCAACAAAAGACCAACATGCAAACACAGAGCCTTCCTCATCTCCAGATCCAACGATTTTTTTCTTCAATACTTTGAAAAGAACATCAATTTCTCTGCTCATAGGATAATTTCACAAATTGTGTTTGGTGCCAAAATTTCAATACTAACTTGAATAATAAAAAAGTGAGATGAAATTCTTAATGCCGAGAGAACATAATTGCTAATGCGCTTGTACTAATTCAAGTAATATTGCGAATAAATGGCTCCTGGGAAACTTGCACATGTGGTTCTGGCCAGGGGACCCCGATATACTGTACTAATATGTGTAGGTCCCTAGGAACCATGGGACCCCCTACTAGTAAATTCTTTAATGGCATTGTGTCAAGTAAAGAGAAGCAAGCATGACTATCATACCACAATAAAAATCAACGGTGATGATTCACTATGGCACAAACTTCCAAAACTTGTAGTTGGAAAATGGTGAAAGGAAGCATTTGTTGGAAGCGAATAAATAAAATCTATTTTAGAATTTAGCTATACCTTCTTAAAATAAAATAAAAAAATTAAATGCTCCTTCGACATTGTCAACAGTTAAAAGTACTTAGATGTGTGTTAACAATAGAAAAAGTTACGATAGTGGCAATGCATTTCGTATTTAAAAAATGATATATTGAAAAATCACGAATCCAATTTATAACACTCCAACCCAAACCCCGCCAACCAGTAAGCCAGCCCCTCCCTACCCAACTCCACACTCCACCTCCGCCATCTTCAATTCAATAATCCAAACCACAAACATTCCAAACCAATTCAAAACTCTCACGACTTCAAATGAAACTTTTCCCAAACCAATTCCATCAAAATCTTCTTATGCTGAGGACAAATTTCACCAATAAAACCAAAACGGACCAAGCAATACACGCATCATAATCTACATATCTTCCCAATGCTACTTGTGAGATTGTCTCTTGGAGTGTTGTTTTGTTGTTGTTGTTGGTTTTTTTTTTTTTTTTTTTTTTGTGGGATTGGGGGGGGGGGGTTTACAAGGTTTTAGGGCTTATTTTCTCAATACAGTTAATTTATTTATGCCTTTTTTTTTAATATATATTTTACTGATGTCTTGTCTAATTGAATGTGCTGAAGAAATGTCGCTATATGCTGAAGAGAATCCAAATTAGTTACCAATGCACAATGACTACAACTTCCACTTGCAATTTTCAATGCTATAACCATTATTTCTTTTTCCTTGTAACAATCAAATAGATTGGAAGTGCGAACGAACTGGGATCACTTTTGGAACTGATATAACTTTTCTCTTTATGTATTAAAATTTGGATTCTACTTGGCCAATTGTCAATGTTGTGGATTTGTTTGAGAGACATGTTTGAATTTGACCTTGTTTTCGAAACAGTACTACAATTTATTCATGAGTAGGTATGTAATTGAGAATTCTTTCCAAATGGAGTTAGTCAACCTTGTCATCATTCATGTAGTTAATTAATATTAGTAAGCTTTCACACACCCAATGACCAGTGTTTGGGGGGGGGGGGTTTACAAGGTTTTAGGGCTTATTTTCTCAATACAGTTAATTTATTTAAGCCTTTTTTTTTGTAATATATACTTTACTGATGTCCTGTCTAATTGAATATGCTGAAGAAATGTTGCAATACGCTGAAAAGAATTCAAATTAGTTACCAATGCACAATGACTACAACTTCCACTTGCAATTTTCAATGCTATAACCATTATTTCTTTTTCCTTGTAACAATCAAATAGATTGGAAGTGCGAACGAACTGGGATCGCTTTTGGAACTAATATAACTTTTCTCTTTATGTATTAAAATTTGGGTTCTACTTGGCCAATTGTCAATGTTGTGGATTTGTTTGAGAGACATGTTTGAATTTGACCTTGTTTTCCAAATAGTACTACAATTTATTCATCAGTAGGTATGTAATTGAGAATTCTCTCCATATGGAGTTAGTCAACCTTGTCATCATTCATGTAGTTAATTAATATTAGTAAGCTTTCACACACCCAATGACCATTGTTGGGGGGGGGAGGGGGTTTACAAGGTTTTAGGGCTTATTTTCTCAATACAGTTAATTTATTTAAGCTTTTTTTTAATATATATTTTACTGATGTCCTGTCTAATTGAATGTACTGAAGAAATGTTGCTATACGCTGAAAAGAATCCAAATTAGTTACCAATGCACAATGACTACAACTTCCACTTGCAATTTTCAATGCTATAACCATTATTTCTTTTTCCTTGTAACAATCAAATAGATTGGAAGTGCGAACGAACTGGGATCGCTTTTGGAACTGATATAACTTTTCTCTTTATGTATTAAAATTCGGGTTCTACTTGGCCAATTGTCAATGTTGTGGATTTGTTTGAGAGACATGTTTGAATTTGACCTTGTTTTCCAAACAGTACTACAATTTATTCATCAGTAGGTATGTAATTGAGAATTCTCCCCATATGAAGTTAGTCAACCTTGTCATCATTCATGTAGTTAATTGATATTTAGTAAGCTTTCACACACCCAATGACCAGTGACCACTTCATATATATTATTGTTGTTATTTTCAATTAACTACTCTTTTTATATAAATTTCTGATTGAAGAAGTGCTCCACAATATTGGCGATATGCTCAAAATCTGCTTTATAGATTATAATCAGTACATTCACTACTGGTACTACTACTGCCATTTGTTTTGACAAAAATTACATAGCATTGAAAATATTATTCTCACATCATTCTAGATGCATTTGTATATATATATATATATATTTATTTATTTATTTATAAAATAGTAGACTTCTTCTCTAATTTATTCTTACATCATTCCAAACCCTAAAAACCTCTTACATTTTCAAAGCCAACGTGGTATGGGCAAATGTTTGTGCTAAAATTTACAAATGTTTGTGGTATGTGTTAGGCAACAGTGGCTCAAAGGTGTCATAATATTTATCACTACCAATGGTTCATAAAATTTACACCAATATAACCACTGTGCGTACCGGATTCCACACTAGATAAAAGTGGATCGGGGCTCCGCTCTCAGCTGGACTATCCAGGGACCAGAGCTCCTGCCACAAGAAGAACCGTTAGAGCTGCCCAGACGGGGTTGGCCTGATAACCCCTCCGGTGTGGGATTCAGCAATCGGTGAAGAGTTGAGTTTTGTATGTAAGAGTGGTTTATATTGGAATAGTTCAATTACCTTCAATGTGAAGTTCATGTTGTATATATAGTGTTCCTTACTTGCTTCTCAAGGTGAGTTCATGGAGTATGGATGCTGCCAGGTGTCCTTTCAACATTGCTCCAGGTGGGGGACCACTTGGTAGTTGTCATTGATTGCATATTCTCGTGGTAAGCATGCTGATAACTAACAGCATTCCTTTGGTTAAACGACTTTCGTGATTCTAAGTGTGGGGGACCAGCTGAGGTGGCAACCTGCACATGCTTGCATTCACAGATCCCACGTTTCCTTGTGAGGTTTCTCTAGCTCGGTACTCACGTACTTCAGTTCGGTTCCGACGTGCCTCGACTCGGCCTTGTCCAGGCTTTGTTCATGGAGATAGGCTAGGCTATTATCTGTTCGCCCATTAATTTCGCTTGGTTTGGCCTGCATCAGCTACTACTGGCCGGCTCACCCAAGTCTCGGAGGACTTGGGCAGGCTATTGATCATGAAGTTGGGCTAAACTTATCTGTGCATATACTCATCTGACCCACTTGGGTTTTGGGCTCTGTCAGATTGGGCCGGCCCAAGGCTTAAACTTGACCCATTTCGCATTTAGCCCCTTCAACCACAATGTTTTTTTTTTTTTTTAAACAAATATACTACTATGTAGTTTTCATCAGCTACAAGTTTGAACCCAAAGGGAAAAAAATCCAATGAAATCATATTGTTGATTAGAGTGGTAAACAAATATTCCAGGCAGGGAGAAGAAACTAATAAAAAAAGCAAGGTTTTCATCATCAATAAATGAAAGTATGTTATTATTGGGTTGGGCATATTATCAAACACATGGTGAGCAGAAGATAAAATTCTAGCAGAACAACAAAGCAAAGACAGCACATAGGCTGAGCCAAATATTGAATTGAATTGGGGCAAGGCAACAGAACAAGGAAATCACATACATACTATCAAACAAAGCACCCTAAAAAACTTAAGAGCTTTCACCAAGAACCCAATTAAAAGATCATAGTAGGCAAAGAAGGTAATGGTATACCTGGTTATTTTGTTTGCTGCAGATAGTAGATTTAGCCCACACAACACAAGGTTTGCATATATAATGTTTTGCAGCATATAGGGCATTCGCTATGGCCAGTGAAGAAGAGAACGAATTTTTTTTTGACGTTTTGAGGACCCTTCTTCTGGCAGGAGACGAAAAATCGTTAGAAAAATATAGGAGAAATTACAATAAATAAATAAATAATAATTAAGTTTTTAATTTTATAAATTTAAATCTCGAACTTTTAGTTTGTTTTTAAACTTAACTATTTGTCTAATAATGTTATTTTCTGTTAATAGTAATTTTTTTTAATTGAATTTTAAAAAGAGTTTGGTTATGAGTGTTGATCGAAATTTTCAATAATGTGAAAGTAGTGTGTTTTGTTATGAGTTATAACAATTTGAATTAAGTTTTGAAAACTCTTTTCAAAACTCATAACCAAACAAATTTTCTTACTTCACATGTCAAATTAAACTTTTAAAACTCAATTTCACACTCAATTCAAAACTCAATTCAACCCTCTATTCAAAAACCATAACCAAACAAATTTTCTACACTCAAATCACAATTCCACAACTCACAAACTCAAAATACAACTCATACTCTCAAATCATATTTACAAAACTCTACCAAACGCAACCTTAGATTTTCTAAAATAGATTGTTATTTTGGGACGAAGGGAGTAAATAAAATCGATAAAAAATAGGTATTTTAGTCCTTAAGGAAGTAAACTAATGAAAATGAATATTTTAAATATTTTAGGTTGAATTTAATGGTTAAAATATAATTTTTTTTATATCAATTTTAGTCAATAAAAATAGGCAAATAATTTAAATTGAAAACAAATTAAAAGATTATGATTTAAATTAATAAAATTAAAAACTCAAGATTTATTTTGTTATAAAAGTCAAACCTTAGGGATATTTTATTTATTTATTTATTTTTGTTGTCCCTAAAATTTATAATATCTGTAATTACTTTTTGAAAGATATATAGGTTAATTTTTTCTTTTTTTTTATTAATTATATTTTATATATTTATTTATAATGGATCTGTCACGCCCCAAGCTCCGTGACAACGCCGCACATTCATAAAAGTGAGCATGCAAAGCTAAGAATCCAATCACATAACCCACAATGTAAAATACTCAAAATAAATCCTTAAATTGTCATAATGCTAAAATCCACAAAAATTGATTATGCTTATCGTATGAAATTATCCACCAAGTCCACTAACAAAATCCATTAACAAAACAATAATCCAAGTATTTAAATCATAGTTCTACTCTTGGCACATTATGATAATTTTTCACCAAGTCCACTATTAAAATCCATTAACAAAATAATAATCTAAGTACTTAATCCATAGCCCTACTCTCGGCACTCCCATATGTAAAAATCCCGCGTAGCTCTACTCTTCAGAATCTGAAAAAAAATAAGGGTAAGCTAGATAGCCCAGTAAATAACCAACCATCACTACCAGCTGGATCAAGCATACAAAAATAAATAAATAAATAAATCGATAACCAATAAATATAAATTTTTCTACAGTTCAATAAATGAACAATTATTTGTAAGATGGTTTCATAGCTAAAAATAAACAATGTATAATACATTTTAAATGAAAAGACAACAAGATAATTCAAAGTAATTCGTTGTTCAAATCGATGGTTCGATATTCAGATGGTTCAATGATTCGATTCACAAAACCCAAGTCTTAATGACTATGGTCACTTAGCCCGTGACAAGGCCCAGAACCACACATAGGCCGGTGGTAAAGCCCCAAAAGAAACTAGTTTCTGTGCCAATAAATAACCCCCATTGGCTAGGGTCCAAATCATAGTCAGACTAGGGTGATGTTCAAAAATTCAAACAATACACAAATTTTAAATAAAACATTCGATATTTTCAAAATAAATGTTTAGTACAATTTTCAGAATAGTTTCACCAAATATTCAAATAATTTTCATAATAATATTCGATGTTGTTTTATACTTGACCCATATTTTATTTTAAGAGAATAGAAAATGTATAAATAAATATTTATGATTTTAAACGATTCGATAGGAATAAAAATAAACCAACAGTGATAGAGGGTTACTTACCTCAAACAACTAAAATAATATTCCACCACACTACCTCCAGACACTCTGCTCCACTAATTCAATCACACAAACCTAATAAATAAAACCTCAAATAAATTAATACTTCGATGTCTTTCACACATCAACAAGAACCCATTATATATATATATATATATACTTAAAATCCAAGAGACACCAAATCAATCCACTCAATTCAATAGCCAAACATACCTTACCCAATGTACAAAACCCAAAAGTCAAAACACACCCACCCAAATTGCTTCACTTTTTCTACTCTTTACCTAGACCACACACACCATACGTGAGTCCATCCGTCAACCTCTCAAAACCAAAAAGACACCTACAGGTTACAAAAAAAAAAAAAAACTTCGGCCCTTTTTTTTTTTGCTTTATCAAATGAAAACTAATAACTTGGTGATACAAGAATCTTACCCCAATCAATGGTTGAATACTTGAACCTCTCTCTTTGTTTTTTCTTTTCTACTTTTTCAAACTCTTGCTGCCTTCAAAACCCTTCACAATCAATTCACCAAATTTTTTTTTCTTCTCCCAGACTTGAAGCAAAACATGTGGGTTTATTAACCTAGTTTCTCAAAATTACAAAATTACCCATATAATATCATCTCATAACTAATTCCTTAATATCACTAAATAACCCACATAAATTAATTTAATTACTAATCTATCCAAAAATAATTATATACAAAACTTGGGTTTTACATTCTCTCCCCCTTAAAAGAAATTTTGTCCTCGAAATTTGACATACCTGGAGTCTCAAAAAAGATGTGGATACTTTAGTTTCATTTCATCCTCGAGTTCCCAAGTTGCTTCTCTTTCTGAGTGATTGCTCCATTGAACCTTAACATAGTGGATGACTCGACGCCTCAAAACCTGTTCCTTCCTATCAACAATTCGTATAGGGTGTTCCTCATATGTCAAATCCTCCTTAAACTGCAACGGTGCATGATCAATCACATGACTAAGATCCGGTATATACTTCCTTAACATTGAGACATGAAAAACATTATGAACTCTAGCTAGTGAAGGTGGTAGGGCAAGTCTGTAAGCTACCTCACCAATTCGATCTAAAACCTCAAATGGTCCAACAAATCTAGGACTCAATTTACCACGAATACCAAATCTCATTACTCCTTTCATAGGAGACACCTTAAGGAACACATGGTCTCCAACCCCAAACACCAAATCGCGTCTCCTGTTATCTGCATAACTTTTCTGTCTACTCAGGCCGTCTTGAAGTCGCTCTCTAATAAGATTGATCTTGTCCACTGTTTGTTGCACAATCTCAGGCCCTAACAACTTCCTTTCACCCACATCATCTCAACAAATAGGTGATCTACACTTTCGTCCATATAAAGCCTTATATGGTGCCATCTGAATGCTCGCATGATAGCTGTTATTATAAGAGAATTCCACTAAGGCCAAATGCTCATCCCAAGAACCTCCAAGATCAATAACACAAGCCCTTAATATGTCTTCCAGGGTCTGAATAGTTCTCTCTGACTGTCCATCAGTCTGAGGATGAAAGGTAGTGCTAAAATTCAACTTAGTACCCAAAGCTGTATGCAAACTCCTCCAAAACATAGACACAAATCTGCTATCTCTATCAGACACTATGGTCACCAGAATACCATGCAGCTTCACAATCTCCTTGATATACAATTTTGCAAACCTCTCTAATGAGAACCCCACCTTAAAAGCTAGAAAGTGAGCAGATTTGGTCAATCGATCAACAATAACCCAAATAGCATTGTTACCACCTTGGGTTCTAGGCAACCCCATCACAAAATCCATGGTAATATGTTCCCACTTCCACTCAGGAATAGGAAGAGGTTGTAACTTACCTGCAGGTCTCTGATGTTCAACTTTCACTTGTTGACATACCAAACATTGAGCAACATACTGAGCAATTTCCCTCTTCATATTATTCCACCAAAAGTTCCTCTTCAAGTCTTTATACATTTTAGTGCTCCCTGAATGTACAGTATATCCTGAACTGTGAGCTTCTCTCAGGATTTCTCTCTTGAGCTCTAAATCATTAGGCACACACAACCTCTCTTCAAATCTCAAGGTTCCATCTTTATGCATACAAAATTCCATCTGTAGCCCTATTTCCATTTCAGCCTTAAGTTTTTGCAGCTGAGGATCTCTTCCCTGAGCATCTTTAATTCTATTAATCAATGTGGGTTGAACTTTAAGGTTTGCCAACTGCACTCCATGGCTATACCATCTAATCTCAATATTCAACCTCTGCAAGTCCTCCTAGATATTCTTTTGGTTAGTGATCAAGGTAGCCAAATTACTCGGGGTCTTTCTACTCAAGGCATCTGCCACTGCATTGGCTTTTCCAGGATGATAATTGATAGTCAAATCATAGTCCTTTAATAGCTCCAACCATCGCCTTTGCCTCATATTCAATTCTTTTTGAGTGAAAATATACTTCAGACTTTTATGATCAGTGAATATCTCACATTTCACCCCATACAGGTAGTGCCTCCAGATTTTCAATGCAAACACCACAGCAGCCAACTCCAAATCGTGCGTAGGATAATTCTGCTCATATGGCTTCAACTGCCTAGACACATATGCCACTACCTTATCATTCTGCATTAGGACACAACCCAAGCCCATCTTCGATGCATCACTATAGATGGTAAAACCTTCATCTCCGGACGGAACTACAAGTACGGGAGCAGACACCAATCGTGTAATAACCCGACCCTCATACATGTTTTCTGATATAGTTTTAGTCCTTGATGTGAGCAATTGAATGTTTACTGTGAAATTCCGTAGAAAATTAAAGTGATGTAAGTGAAATCCATGTTTAAGGAAGTCTATCTGTTGAACAAGGAACATATCTGTTCCTCTAGAATGTTTAGAGCAGAAATTGGGGGCCTTAACGACTTAATTTTCAGAAATGGATTATATATCTGTGATCAGCATAATTTTTAGGTAATATTAAGCATGTTTACGAAATTTCAATTTCGGAATGATTAAACGATTGATTTTCGTCTTATATGTCTTTATTATATATATATGTGTCTAAGTCTTGTTTTGAGGCCTAAGAGGAAAAACGTGAGACTCTTTTGGGAGAGAAAATAAGAGAGAGTGGAAGAAAGAATTGGGGGAAAGGAGGATTCAACAAGAGCTTGGCAAATTGTTAGTGTTGTGGAATCTAATTCAAGGTAAGACCAAGCTCCCCTTGTTATGGCAACTTAGAGATTGTTATGGATGTTCATGAAATGATCATGGTTAAATCATGGTTGATTATGAGGGTTTCTCTTTAATTGATATTTTGACACTATAGTGGGTGTAGTATGAAATTATACTCACTCTTTGGTTGTTTATCATGAAATTATGGTTATATGTATGTTTTGATTCAAGCTTGGGTTTTGTTTGAAATGGAGAGAAATGACTTGATTAAGCTCCTAATCTTGTTTAGTTTGTCAAATTCAAGGTAGAATCCATGTTATGATGATGTTAGATTGATGTATTGTCTCAAATTCATCTTGGATTGCATGAAACTAGCATGGAAATGGAGCTAGGTTATGGAATTGAAGATCGATTTTTGGAACTTAAATCGATCCGCTCGGGGAGGAAGTCCCGCCGAGTGAAAATCCACCTTCCAAAGAATTTGGTACCTCGTCATCCTCGTCTCGCCCCTGCCAAAGTGGCGCTCGAGCGGGGAGGCTTATTGTAGACAAAAAATAAATGTTGTTCAGTTTTGCATGCTTATGCCTCCGTATTGCTAAAATATTTTTCTCGATGCTTTTAAGGCGATTATAAATTGTATGAAGTGTAATGACTCGAGAATGGTTCCTCAATGATTTAAGAGAAAAGGAATTAATTTACAAGTTATGCTTGTGTGCTACACTGAAGGAATTAGCACGCTATTACAACACCGTGAGTAATAGTACGCTATATGTACATTTTACTTTGTACATTTTACTTTCGTTATAACGCCTAATCCTTGTAAGTGATTTCACTTCAAATGGATATACGTGTGAACGTTGAAAAGCTACATACAAAGGGTGTAACTATGGAATTATTCTCGCTATTGTCCTATATTACATATTCACTTTCGTCATCTCGTAAGCAATCGTATTATTTCCTCGTTATTACGAGGCAAATATTTTGATGGATCAAATGCACATACTATTATCCGCAAACTAAGGACATTGATTCATGATAATAAGCAAGTGAAACGTGGGTACATTATGATACTATAGTATTTATGTACCCTTGGAATTAATGGATGATGTTGGCACTTTGTGATAAGTAACTTAAATATGCTAACTCCTCTAAATGATAAAAAGAGACTATGTGTCTCTATATGGCTGTAAGGCTAATCCGTTTTGATGACACTATGGTTGTTCCGCTATGATACTCGTTTTGTTTATGATATGACATGATGAAACTTATTGACTTCTGGTGTGGAGCAAAGTGCTGTACGGAACTAAGTGCTACACTTTAGTGGGAGCCACCTCTAGAATCCGTACGAGCCACCTCTTGAGTCCATGCACAATTCTGTATATTTCTAATATATTTGTGTGCCGAAAGGCTACCTGTGCCGAAAGGCTATATGTGTGCCGAAAGGCTACCTGTGCCGAAAGGCTATATGTGCCGAAAAGGCTACTGTCTTGAAAAGGCTATCTGTGCGCCGAAGGCTACCAGGCCGAAGGCTATCTGTGGTGCCGAAGGCTACCTCGTGCCGTAAGGCTATCTGGCCGAAAGGCCAATCTGATAAAGTTAGCCAATAGGTCAATCTGTTAAAATTAGGTAATAGGCCAAGAGCCGTCCAAGGTAAAATCAGACTTTTGTATTTGAGTTGATGCATGTACAAACACGCATTATGGTTTAATTGTTTAAGTACTAATATTCACCGAGCTTGTCTCATTCTCGTTATTTTGTCTCGATTCTGAGGGTAATCAAGTCTAGCGTCATTGTCACCATCCTTTGTCACCGAGGACACTAGGCACTCAAGAAGCCTCAGATACTAGAGCGCTTTTGTTTGGCTTTGCCTTTTGACTTTACTAGTTTTGTTGGCTTAAAGCCGCTTGTAATTAATGTTTTGTTGAGTGCCCAATATCCGGGCAGACTTGTACATTTGTATATATCTCGCTTGTTCATTATTATCGCTTGGTTTAAGGCATGGTCTGGCCGTTTGTGATAGTAGCTCAATGGATGTGTCCAATTATTGTACTTTTGAATTTAATGCTTCCGCTTAGGCCCCAGTTATCATTTACATCAGGATATTCTGTCTGTTTCTGAGTAGGTCATGCCCAAACCTTTTAGGGGCGAGTTAGGGGCGTGACAAATCGACTCTTTAGATCCTGGAAACTCTTCTCACAATCATCAGACCATTCAAATTTAACCCCTTTTTGTGTTAAACGAGTCAAAGGCATAGAAATTCGAGAAAATCCCTCAACAAACCTTCTATAATAACCTGCTAAACCCAAGAAGTTATGAATTTCAGTAACACTAGTAGGCCTATTCCACTCTACCACCGCCTTCACTTTCTTGGGGTCAACAGACACCCCATCTCTAGATATCACATGACCCAAAAATGATACACTCTCCAGCCAAAATTCACACTTCTTTAGTTTAGCAAATAATTTCTTCTCCCTTAATATCTGCAACACTATCCTCAAATGTTCTTCGTGCTCTTTACTCTTCGAGTACACAAGAATGTCATCAATAAAAACTACCACAACCGATCTAAGAAGGGTTTAAATACTGCTCATTAAATCCATAAAAGCTGCAGCGCATTGGTCAACCCAAACGGCATCACTAAAAATTCATAATGCCCATATCTAGTTCTAAGGTCAGTCTTAGGTATATCTTCCGCCTTAACCTTCAACCGATGATAGCCGTAACGAAGGTCAATCTTAGAAAAGACTTGTGCTCCTTGCAACCGATCAAATAGGTCATCTATCCTAGGCAAAGGATATTTATTTCGATTGTCACCTTGTTCAACTCTCGATAATCAATGCAAAGGCGAAAACTACCATCTTTCTTTTCCACAATTAAAACGAACCCACCCCAAGGAGAAACACTAGGCTTAATAAAGCCCTTATCTAGTAACTCTTGTAATCGCTCCTTCAACTCTTTCAACTCGCTAGAGCCATCCGACACGAGCCTTGAGGTAGGACTGCATCGTATCAATTCAATGGCAAACTCAATTTCTCTATCTAGTGGCAACCCCGGTAACTCTTCAGGAAAAACACCGGGAAATTCCTTCACAACTAGAATATCCTCTAACTTCAATTCAGTCTCACGGGTATCTCTCACAGAAGCTAAATAGCCCTCGCAACCATTCCTTAACAACCGTCTAGCTTGCAAAGCTGAGATTACCAGAAGAGGAGTGTTAACTCCACTACCCACAAAACAAAATTATGGTTGATTAGGAATCTGAAATACTACCCTTTTGCCTCGACAATCAACAGAGGCATAATTGGTTGCCAACCAATCCATTCCAAGAATTATGTCAAAGTCCCGCATATCTAAAATAGTTAAGTCTACAAGCAATTTTCTGTCATCTATACTAACCATACGAGATTTGCAAACTAAGTCAGCAACCCTAACACCTCCTATCGGGGTTTCAACACATAAGTTGATCTCTCTAGAGACACATTTCCATCCATGTTTCTCAACAAATCCCATAGACACAAATGAATTTGTAGCGCCAGAATCAAATAACACATGTGCATAAACAGAAGACACTAAAACAGTACCTGACACCACCGTGTTGGAAGTCTGGACATCTTGTTGCGTGAGTGCGTACACTCGACCCTGAGTCTTTGGCTTATGACCTCCATTTTTCTTTTGACTTCCTGAAGACCCTTTGTTTGTTAATGCTCCTTTATTTGTCCATGTTTTCTGTTCAATCTCATGCCCCTTTCGATGAGGGCAATCAGCTATCCTGTGCCCCTGTTGCCCGCAAGAGAAACAAGCCCCAGTATTCCAACGACACTCACTATCCCGATGGAATCCATTATACCTAGTGCATTGTACCTGATCATTCTTCTTATCAACACTACTACCCATAGTTCGACTTCGCCAACTCCCAACCGAAGAAGTGTTTTGTCTCTTAGCATTGCCCTTCGAACTGTTAGTTTGGAAGTTGGAAGAACTAGGCCTCTTTTTATAATTCTCTTCTTTCTCTTCTTGGGCTCTAGTGAGGCCACTCTCAACCAACAAAGCCTTATTCAACACTGCTCCAAAAGTAGGTAACTCGAAAGGAATCACCTATTGCATAATGTTCGTTCTTAGCCCACCTTCAAACTTTCGTGCTCTGCTATCCTCGTCTGCTTCAAATGCTGATGCAAATTTAGATAACTTCGTAAACTCAACTTCATATTCTGCAACCGTCTTATTCCCTTGCTCTAACTTCAAAAATTCCCTCTGTTTTTGTAGACGAACACTCCTAGGGAAGTATTTCTCATTGAATGCATTCTTAAATCTTTCCCATGTATAGGGGTTGACATCATGCTCGTGTATACGCTTCTCCATCTGCCACCAATCATTAGCTATCCCTTGTAGCATAAACGTAGCATAGGTCACCTTCTGATCATCTGTACACTCAAAAACGGGAAACAACTTTTCCATTTTTGTCAACCATTTTTCAGCCTCCAAAGGGTCTGTGGCTCCGTCAAATGCCAAGGCTATCTTCTTAAACTCAGTAATGTTACAACGTGGCCTTGGTTGTGGCCCAACACCTGGCTGCATCTGCTGTTGTTGCTCCATAAGTCTAGTCAAGTTATTCCTTATGGTGGTTTGTTGTTGCACCACCCCGGCCAACGTCTGAAGCATTTGAACCATTTCAATTGGATTGGGGATTGCAGCTTGTTCTTATTGTCCCAACTCTTGCCCCTGATTTCCTCCGACTGCTTGAGAACCACTACCACTAGTAGTCACGTTCCCTCGCCGATTGTTATTACCAGTCCGTTGATTCACTGGACTCTGGCGTGTATTCCTAGCCATATTTGCCAATGTCTCCTCATGTTCCATTGCAACCTAAATGCATCAATAATAAAACCTCATCTTATTCTATTCTCAAGCTCCTATAACATAAAAAATAAAATAAAATAAAATTAACTTTATACCAAATTATAAGCGTTCCCAGTCCTACATCTATCCAATCTCACCACTATTCTATACCAGCCTTTAAATTTTACAACATAGCTCTGATACCACAAAATTGTCACGTCCCAAGCTCCGTGACAACGCCGCACACTCATAAAAGTGAGCATGCAAGGCTAAGAATCCAATCACATAACCCACAATGTAAAATACTCAAAATAAATCCTTAAATTGTCATAATGCTAAAATCCACAAAAATTGATTATTCTTATCGTATGAAATTATCCACAAAGTCCACTAACAAAATCCATTAACAAAACAATAATCCAAGTACTTAAATCATAGTTCTACTCTTGGCACATTATGATAATTTTCCACCAAGTCCACTATTAAAATCCATTAACAAAATAATAATCTAAGTACTTAATCCATAACCCTACTCTCGGCACTCCCATATGTAAAAATCTCGCGCAGCTCTACTCTTCAGAATCTGAAAAAAAAATAAGAGTAAGCTAGATAACCCAGTAAATAACCAACCATCACTGCCAGCTGGATCAAGTATACAAAAATAAATAAATAAATAAATCGATAACCAATAAATATAAATTTTTCTAAAGTTCAATAAATGAACAATTATTTGTAAGATGGTTTCATAGCTAAAAATAAACAATGTATAATACATTTTAAATGAAAAGCCAACAAGATAATTCAAAGTAATTCGTTGTTCAAATCGATGGTTCGATATTCAGATGGTTCAATGATTCGATTCACAAAACCCAAGTCTTATTGACTATGGTCACTTAGCCCGTGACAAGGCCTAGAACTACACATAGGCCAGTGGTAAAGTCCCAAAAGAAACTAGTTTCTGTGCCAATAAATAACCCCCATTGGCTAGGGTCCAAATCATAGTCAAACTAGAGTGATGTTCAAAAATTCAAACAATACACAAATTTTAAATAAAACATTCGATATTTTCAGAATAAACGTTTAGTACAATTTTCAGAATAGTTTCATCAAATATTCAAATAATTTTCATAATAATATTCGATGTTGTTTTATACTTGACCCATATTTTATTTTAAGAGAACAGAAAATGTATAAATAAATATTTATGATTTTGAACGATTCGATAGGAATAAAAATAAACTAACAGTGATAGAGGGTTACTTACCTCAAATAGCTAAAATAATATTCCACCACACTACCTCCAGACACTCTGCTCCATTAATTCAATCACACAAACCTAATAAATAGAACCTCGAATAAATTAATACTTCGATGTCTTTCACACATCAACAAGAACCCATTATATATATATATATATATATATACTTAAAATCCAAGAGACACCAAATCAATCCACCCAATTCAATAGCCAAACATACCTTACCCAATGTACAAAACCCAAAAGTCAAAACACACCCACCCAAATTGCTTCACTTTTTCTACTCTTTACCTAGACCACACACACCATGCGTGAGTCCATCCATCAACCTCTCAAAACCAAAAAGACACCTACACGTTACAAAAAAAAAAAAAAAAAAAAAAACTTCGGCCCTTTTTTTTTTTGCTTTATCAAATGAAAACTAATAACTTGGTGATACAAGAATCTTACCCCAATCAATGGTTGAATACTTGAACCTCTCTCTTTGTTTTTTCTTTTCTACTTTGTCAAACTCTTGCTGCCTCCAAAACCCTTCACAATTAATTCACCAGCCTCTGTTTTTTTTTTTTTTCTCCCAGACTTGAAGCAAAACATGTGGGTTTATTAACCTAGTTTCTCAAAGTTACAAAATTACCCATATAATATCATCTCATAACTAATTCATTGATATCACTAAATAACCCACATAAATTAATTTAATTACTAATCTATTCAAAAATAATTATATACAAAACTTGGCTTTTACAGGATCAGTAAAGAATATTTACAAATATTAAGAGATTTATATTTAAGTGGACAATCAATTCACTAACAAAGTCTAATATCAAAATGGACAATTAGTTATTGGCAAGAGTTTTTTTTTTTTTTTTTTGTGTGTGTGTGTGTGTGTGTGTGTGTGTGTGTGTGTGTGTGTAGGATTGAAAACTCAACTTAGGATCTTTTGAACCCATATAAATTCCGGGTTTAGTTACCCAAATAAAATAAAATAAAATAAAATAAATTTGGAGTATCAAAACCTTGGGATAAAAATAAATTAAATAAATTAAAAAAGAGTTAATTGTTGGAAAAGAATGAAATTTTTTAATTTTTACTTTATGATTATCAACTTTCAATTTGAAAGTAGTATCAACTAAGCCTATTTTGAATTACCTCCTCTGCAGCTACTCTGCAATTATTTGATCTGTGTTAATTCTGGTTTCAATTGTGATTTATACCCCCAGTGAGGTGGCGCGCCCCCACTGGCTGCCAACCAAAAAAAAAACTGTTTTTTTTCAACCAACCAAGCCCCTCCACCTCACTGGGGGTCACCCCCAGCTGGGGTATAATGCATTAACCTTCTGGTTTTTACAATTATCTTTAATTGATAATGATTGGAAGTTGGATTAAAGCAGCAGTTAACTCCATGTAGTCTCTACTTTGTACTTTCTTTCCTACAAAATAAGGAACGAAAATGTTAGAAATAACAAAAAAAGTGTATCACAAAAACATTTAAAAACGGTCACTGGACGATCGAAAAACTTTAGAATCAACCGGTTGATCAACTGAAAAAGGCTTCTAGATGATTTTTGCAACCTTTTTTTTTCTTCTCTTTTGGTAGTTCGTATAATTGCTGACAAGGTATCCAAGACTAATGATACCTAATGTAATCATCTCTTTGGTAGACAAAATTTGAAAAATTCAGTTCCTTTATTTGTCCATAGTAGTAACAATGATGTTGTTATGCTTTACTATGGATCTTCATTGCTTATGAAGTCATAATGATTATAACAAGGCCCTATCATAACATAACATATAATATAATTTATAAGCAAAATAGAGTCTTTTATTGATAGAATTTGTTAGACTTTTCTAAAAGAGATTTATTGGTCGTAACTAATCTCATTTTATTTTACTCTCTTCAACAAACTTTCTATTACAATAGATATTTTAATAAAAAAATTTAAACAATTTGTATTTTGAGTTTGTGACTTTTGAAATTATGATTTGAAAGGAAAAAATTTGATTAGTTATGAGGTTTGAAAAGAGTTTTTAATTTTTGATGTGACATGTGAAATGAGAAAAATTATTTGATTATGAGTTTTAAAAAGAGTTTTCAAAACTTAAATCAAACATACAACTCAAAACTTTATTGAAAATTCTATTTAAAACTCATAGCCAAACTCTTTTTAAAATTCAATTCAAAAAAATAATTGTTATTTTGTTCTAAAAAAATAATTTCTATATTTAAAAAATATTAAATATATATATATATATATATTTCCAAATAACAGGTGGCGATTGACAATTGTTAAAAAAAAAAAAATCAAAAAGTACTGTTCCACTCAACCAGCCAGGCGACCGGCCAGACATCCTCTCGGATGTCTGGGCTGACGACGGGATAGACCAAAAATTCAAAAACGTTCCGGTTTACCAAACATGTTTTTAAATTTTGTTTTGAAATTGATTTGGAATCGTGATTTAAAAACCTCAACCAAACATAGCATTCAAATCTGGTGGTGGAAAATTGATTACAGTTGCATTATATTTTCTAAGCATTTTCTTTTCTTCTTGCATTTTATTTTTGGAAAAATAACAATTTTGTATAAAAGACTACGTATTGGGTGAGAAATTTTTTCAGATGCAAATTTTGACTGTGTTTAGAAAATAACAATTCAGTCAAGATTTGCAAAAATTATGCCCCATTTATCATTGATATATATGATATTTTCTATTTCTTTTTCTCTCTCATCTAGATCTCTTCCTCTTCTATGCCACTTTTCTTATTTTCGCCAATTGAAAATTTTAGCTTCAAACTTGAAAATGGCATGTTCATAAAAAAGGGCCTACATGACCATAGAGTAAGCAACCTCAAAGCCCCGAAAGCCTCCCACTTGGACATAAAGCTATTCCCTTCCCCCGCAGGTAACCTAACAAAATTTAGATTAAAATTAAAATTGTATAATAAGCAACATGCACTTAGTTTCAGATAATAATATGTGGGGGGATATATTTTCAGAGTACCAACACGTGGCCGAGGTGACACCGAAGTGTCAGCCGAGGTGCCACGTGTCATGACAGTTACGCCGAGGTTATCTCGGGATTGCCGAAGTTATCTCCGAGGATACCGGAATCCAAGATAAGTGGATAAGGGACAGGAGTCCTAGAAAGAAGAAAGATTGCAAGTTGGGTATAGGTAGTACTCTCAGGAAGTCTATCCTTATCTCTTGAAGAGTCCAAGGTAAGTCCGGAATTAGAGTCCATGGAAGTGGGACTTCTAGTGGGACTGGGAGAGAGTTAAGCTATAAAAGAAGGGCACCCCCGGCGGGTCTAAGGTACGCAATTCTGAGTCTTGAGCAGTATTTTAAGCACTTGTTTATCTTTGAGAGATACTGACTTAATCGTCGGAGTGCCCCCGGGTGGAAGAACCACCGCCGGAGCCTTTTCTTTCTGTGCAGATTACAGGGTGCCATCTATTCTGCCTGTGTTCTACAGCTGAATTATTAAGGAGGGCAGTGTGATCGGTAATTCACTCACACAATTTGGCGCCGTTTGTGGGAACGAAAGAAGAGTAGATGGCCAGTAATACGCAGAAGGAAAAGATTGGGGACAACACTCCTACTGGAAGTGGAAGACCCGTCGACCCTAACGCTGAAGGAGGAGACCACAACGAAGAAGCTCGTGATCAGAATCACGCAGAGAAAGCCGTCGGTCAAGATGGTGACACATCAAAGAAAGCGGACAGGGGCAAATACTATAACGAGGACGACCTCCGCACTGAAAGACAGATGTCCGAGGAGGGATGAAGAAGTAAAGGAGATGGCAACCAGGTTGGCAGACCTCCAATCGGTCGCCAACTTCTTAATGCAAAATAATGTCATGCAGCTTATACCCGCCACAGACACACCAAAGCCAAGAAAGAACGCCCGAGAAGAAGGGCAGAAGAAATCCCGGCCCCCAAAGACACGAAGAGTGGAAGGCACTCTCATCGACCCTCCAGGGAAGTCGGCCGAGAAGAGCCGAGAAGAGAAGAGTCCCGAAGGACATATCGCGAGAAGGAAGCAGACCCCAAAGAACATCGGCATGTTCCGGGGCGGATATTGTGCTTCGATGCATCCTGCGGGGAAGGATCGAAAAGGGGCCACCATGAGGCCGAGAGTAGTGCGCCGAAAAGGCTGAAGTCCAAAGACAGCCGGGCTGCAGTGAGAAGTAAAGAAGACTTGAGAGATTACCTCAAGAGGAAGCAAGAAAATGCCGGTCAAGTAACCTCCTTAAGCCGAGAACACCATTCCATTCTCGAATTGAATTGGATGATTCGTCTTAAAAGATTCAGTATGCCGAGGTTCCAGATATATGATGGTAAGTCAGACCCTAACTTCCATGTTGGATTATTTTTGAATTCAATGGCATTATACAGTGGGAACGAGCCATTGCTCTACAAAGTATTCCCTTCATCCTTTGGGGAGATTGCATCAGATTGGTTCCACAAATTACCGAAGGGGAGAGTGAAGACTTGGGACGGTCTGGCCGAGATGTTTGTGGCCAGATTCATAACAAACAAACTGCAGCCATTGAGGGTGGATGCATTGATGGCTTTAAAGATCGGCAAAGATGAAAGCCTTAGGGCCTATGCAAAGAGGTATTATGAGGTGTTCAATCGAATACCTGAATGCAACCAGGAGGTGGCCGTCGTGTCTTTCAAAACGGCTCAAGGATGACCGCCCATCGCGAAGTCTTTGGCAAAAACCCTGCCAAAGAGCATGGAAGAGCTCATGGCGAGAATCGAGAAGTATGCACGAGCCGAGGAAGATACATCGGGGAATAAGGAGACGGCTGAAGGCAACGTCAGCCAAGCGAGGCCGAGGTAATAATGGACCCAACAAACAGAGACAGAGTTGAGGGCTAAGCGTGCAAGGACGGTGTTCAATTCGTCCACAAAGTCCTTGATCAAATTCGAATCACTTACTTGTGGCGCCAAGAAGAGCACCAGAGAATTTATGGGAAGAAACCTTGGAAGGCGTTGTGCTTACCACAATGAGGAGGGCACCCAACCTGTATCGCAGAGCCCTTAAAGCACACTTAGAAGATTTGGTGAGGCAAGGCCACCGAGAGACCTTGTGGATGAGGCCAAAACAAGGGAAGAACAGCACGATTGCCTCAACCACCAAATCCGCCTCCCCAAATAAGAAGAACCACAGCAAAGGGACCTCGGTGGTTAATGTGATCCACTCAAAGGTGAATGAAAACGACATACGGGGGGAGACACAGAGGGTAAAACACCTGCAGCACGTCAACCAGGTCGGACTAAAAAGACCTCGGCCTGAGGAGTGCCAAGGACAGATGATAGCCTTCACAGAAGCCGACCTAGATATGGTTCAGCACCCGCACAATGATGCCTTGGTAGTATCCCTCTAGGTTGGGAATGCCAGGTGAAACGCATCCTAATTGATCAAGGCAGCTCCTGCGACATCATGTATGTCAGACGTTACAAGGAGTTAGGCCTTCACCCTGATGACATAGAGTAGTCAAACGGCCTAATGGTCGGTTTCAATGGAACGCTGACATGGCCATTAGGCGCAACAAGCTTGGAGGTACAGGCGGGCACGAAGAAGATCAAGACAAAATTCATTGTGATTGATACGCCCTCGCCTTACAACATCATCTTGGGGAGACCGTGGTTGCATGCAATGGGGGCAGTTCCCTCAACACTGCATCAACTGCTACGGTTCCCAACAGAACACGGGATTGAGGAAATCAGAGGAGATCAGTTGCAGGCAAAAAATTGCTCCATGGCAGCAATGAAATTAACCTGCAGCATTCGGGAACCAGAGGAGGCAGAAGTCGAAGAAGAGGACATGAAGGTCCTAGATGATGTCGACAAGGAGCCGACCGAGAAAAGTGAAGAAGCATTGAAGAAAATCCCCGTCCAGGAGGGCGATGAGGAACGCTTCTTTCTTCTCGCAGATTAGCCAAGAAGAAGAAAGGGAGTTGGAAGCCTTTCTAAGGAAAAAATATTGAGGTGTTCGCCGACACCTTATGAAATGCCCGCATTGACCCCGAGGTCACATGTCACAGACTCAACGTTGACAGGTCGGCCAAACCTGTAATACAACGAGCCAGAAGACCGACGTTGATGCACGTCGAAGCGGTGGAGGAAGAAGTAGACAGACTTCTGGAGGCCAGGGCCATCAGAGAAGCCAATTACCCGACATGGCTATCAAATACCATGGTAGTAAAGAAGAAGAATGGCAAGTGGAGGGTCTGTGTAGATTTTACAAACTTGAACAAAGCTTGTCCCAAAGACAGTTTTCCTCTACCAAAGATAGACCAGTTGGTGGACACCACATCTGGAGATGGAAGGATGAGCTTTTGATGCATATAGGGCTATCACCAGATAGCCATGTACCCCCCGGATGAGGAGAAGACAGCGTTTATCACTCCCAAAGGTCTGTATTGTTACAGAGTCATGCCTTTTGGGTTGAAGAACGCAGGAGCAACTTACCAAAGGCTGGTAACCAAGATGTTCAAACACTTGATTGGCCGAACCGTAGAAGTCTATATTGATGACATGGTCGTGAAGACCAAGGAACCAAAGGATCATCTTGCTGACCTAAAAGAGGTCTTTGACATACTCAAAAGATATCGGCTCCAACTAAACGCATCAAAATGCGCGTTTGGAGTCGGATCCGGTAAGTTCTTGGGATACCTGGTGACTAGAAGGAGCATTGAAGCCAGCCTAGATCAGATCAAGGCCATTTTGGAATTACAGAGTCCGATATCGGCAAAACAGGTTCAAATGCTTACTGGAAGGGCCGCAGCCCTAAACAGGTTCATAAGCCGAAGTTTAGACAAATGTAAACCTTTCTTCAATCTGGTGAAAAAGGCCACGGATTTTCTATGGACAGAGGAATGTGAGGCCGCTTTGGCCGACCTAAAGAAATACCTTACCACGCCTCCAGTCCTCTCAACACCTCAACCTGGGGAGGAACTGTTTTTATACTTAGCAGTTTCAGAGCACGCAATAAGCGCTGTGATAATCCGAGACGAGAAGGGAGAGCAGCGTATATCGCATTATGTAAGTAAAACCTTGGCCGATGCAGAAACAAGGTATCTACCACTTGAGAAGTTGATGCTGGCCTTGGTGATGGCCTCAAAGAAGTTGAACCATTACTTTCAGGCTCACAAGATCGTGGTACTAACAGAGCACCCATTGAAATCCTTGTTGCAACAAGGAGATTTAACTGGAAGAATAGCAAGATGGGCTGTAATCTTGGGCCAATACGACCTGGAGTTCAGGCCGAGAACAACAATTAAGGGACAAGTTTTGGCCGACTTCGTGGCCGAGTTCTCGCCAGAATACATCGAACATCGGGCTCCGTTGAGCCAAGATGAACGATGTCGAAACAAGGAAGGAGAAGCCCAGCCAAAGGCCAAAGAACCAAGGAAGGAAAAACTCAGACCCTGCAGCATTTACATCGGCGACTCTTTTCAACTTTTTGTTGATGGGAGTTCAAACCGGCAGGGGGCAGGGGCAGGAGTGGTGTTAATATCCCCCGATGGAGAGATATTGGAGCAGTCCATTCGACTGGGGTTCAAAGCCTCGAACAATGAGGCGGAATATGAAGCATTGATTGCTGGACTGAAGCTGGCAGTAGCAGCAGAAGTAGATGAGGTAATAGTTTTTTGTGACTCACAACTTATAGTGAATCAAACTACAGGAGAGTTTGCTGCCCGAGATGAACGGATGTTGGCATACGCAAAAGAAGTCATCAGGCTGGCAGCCTTGTTTCATAACTGCCGACTTCTGCAGGTTAGCCGAGACGATAACAACCACGCCGACGCGTTGGCCATTTTAGCAAGTTCAATGCAAACAGGAAAGACAAGGACAATAATGATCGACACTATCGTGCCCGAAAGATAGAGCCACCAAACACAATACAAGAAGCATTATGTATGGACATGGGACCAAGCTGGATAGATGCAATTATTACATTCCTAAAAGAGGGAAAGCTGCCAGAAGATCACAAGGAAGCACACAAAGTCAGATTGAAGTCGGCAAGATTCAGTCTGACAGCAGAAGGACATCTCTACAGGAGATCCTTTACTGGACCTCTTTTAAGGTGTGTTCACCCTCTTCGTGTCAAGACTTTTATATGAAATTCATGAAGGAGTTTGTGGAAGCCACGCAGGGGGCAGATCGTTAGCTCACAGGGCCATTACCCAGGGGTATTGGTGGCCCTATATGCAAAAAGATGTAGAAGCCTATGTGAAGAAGTGTGAACAATGCCAGAGGTTTGCACCTTTGATACATCAGCCAGCTGTTGACCTAAACCCGGTTTCCAGCCCTTGGCCATTTGCCCAATGGGGTATGGATCTCGTTGGACAATTGCCCCAAGTAACTTGGCAGCGGAAGTACCTACTGGTAGCAACAGACTACTTCACAAAGTGGATAGAAGCAGAGCCTCTTGCCAAAATCCGAGATGTGGATGTAAAGAACTTCATCTGGAAAAACATCATCACTAGATTTGGGATTCCAAGAGCAATCGCGTTTACAACGGAACACAGCTTTGACAAAGAACTCATCAAGAATTTTTGTGCAAAGTTCAAGATAAAGAATTACTTCTCAACACCAAGCTTTCCCCAAAGTAATGGGCAAGCCGAAGCATCTCACAAAGTAATTCTGGATGGGATAAAGAAGAGGCTGCAGGCAGCAAAGGGAAAGTGGGTAGACGAATTGCCTAACGTGCTTTGGGCATATCGCACTACGCCGAGAAGATCAACAGGAGAATCCCCCTTTGCCATGGCTTATGGCACAGAAGCAGTCATTCCATTGGAGATCGGCATCCTAGGGATCAGAACACAGGGAGTTGAGAACGGGACTAATGATGTGCTTTTAGCCCAAGATCTGGATCTATTAGAAGAAAGAAGAGAGAAAGCTGCAATCCAGCTTGCGGTATACCAGCAACAGCTTGCCAAAGCTTACAACAAGAAGGTCAATCCAAGGGATTTTCAAGTCAACGACTTAGTCTTGAGAAAAGTCGTCGGTAATAAGAAGGATCTCAGAGAGGGCAAGCTTGGACCAAACTGGGAAGGACCCTACAGAATTACTTCGGTGTTAGGAAATGGGACATATCGGCTCGAAGATAATGAAGGCAAAGCATTGCCTAGACCATGGAACACTTGTAATTTAAAGTTTTTCTATCATTAGATGCCTGTTTGATTTTATTTTTTTTGCCGATATGATCAATAAAATCCTAGCAGAATGTTCCACAACTTATGAAACTATGCACAATGTTGTTTTTTGAATAATGAGAACCCAAGTGGAACTTAGGTTCACATTGGGGGCAGAGAGAAGACAGTAAAGCTTAGCCGAAGTTAAGCCGAGATTATGTTTAACCATAGTTAATCTGAGATAATGCTTAACTGAAGTTAATCCGAGATATAATTCCTTATCTTTACTTGTTAAAATTTGTAGCAATTTACAAGTTAAAGTTAAGCCGAGATAAATTCCTTATCTTTCCTTGTTGAAATTTGTAGCAATTTACAAGTTAAAGTTAAGCCGAGATAAATTCCTTATCTTTACTTGTTGAAATTTGTAGCAATTTACAAGTTAAAGTTAAGCCGAGATAAATTCCTTATCTTTACTTGTTGAAATTTGTAGCAATTTACAAGATAAAGTTAAATTAAGTTTATATGCTTTATACTTGTTGAAGTTTATGGAAAATTTACAGGTGAAGTCCTAGCCGAGATAAATCTTCAAGGAAACATACCCGAGGTATTTATCCCCGAGGAGATTGTACAAAGGAGGAGAGACTTGCCAAAGTATTCTAAGTATAAAACCAGACAGAAACAATGAAGAGAAAATTGAAGACTAAAGCATTCAGAGACAAACAGTTGCAGTATTATATAATAAAGGCACTATGGCCTAGCAAGAGTCAATTTTCCACAAGTAACAAGGAAAGGCACATCGTCCATATACAATGCTTACATTGTTCAGTGAACATCAACAAGAACAAAGAGAAAAAAAAAAAAAAAAAAAAAAAAAACAAAGTACAAAAGATAAAGGGAAAAAGCTATGGTTCTTCAGCCTCAGGAACATTTTGGATCTGGACCTCGGTAGTCTCTGGAAGCACGACCTCGGCATCTTTTTGCACTATGACCTCGCCCTCCTTGTCTGCCGCAATCTCGGCATCAATCTCAGCAAGAGTTGTTTCAACACTTCTCTCAGCCAAAAGAAGGTCAGAGGATGGCCTGCCGATGTCAGCTTCCTTGGGCACTTGTTCAACGTCCTCATCCTGGGTTAAGTCCAGGACTTGATCACCTCCAGGAGTAGACTTGGTCTCACTGGCATCCTTGGGCTTCCTTATTAGGGCCTCGTCACTGCCATCATCCTCATCTCCAGCCTCGGATTCAGATTCAGCTTCTTCCTCAGCCTGACTTGGAGGTGGAGGAGGAGGGAACGAAAGAGGAATGGCTTCAGCCTTGCGCCAGGGTGAGTCAGCAGGAAGATCAAGTTTTTTGGCCAAGGACATCCAACCTAGGGAAAATCCCCTATTGCATGCCTACCTGACTTGAAGCTTGTAATCTTCGGTGACATCGGCTACACCCTGGGCGTAAGCCTTTTCGTCAGCTTCCTTGATTTCGGCTTCTTTTGTAGCCAAGGCTTCCTGAAGTTCCTTCTCGGCCTGGGCCACTTTTTCCTCGGCCTCTTTCTTCAAGGCTCAAAGAACGTTGTTAATGGCTTCAAGACCTCCTTCTCATCACCTCTTGTCGAGCTCGAGTTGCAACCTCGCTGATCTTCCAGAGTCTTCATTTTATTTTTAAGACTCTTATTCTGCTTCAAGGGCAAAGACACTCCTTCTCCATCTCAGACAATTTTTCCTTGTTCTCAAAGGCCTGCATGGAGAGAGAGTGGGCGTGTTGAATGGCCTGAAAGAAAACAAGGCAGAAATTATTACAAGATATTGCAAAACTTTATAAGTATAAAGAAAGTGGTAGGAAGACAAATTATCAAATTCGAAGGCTTACTTGGACAGAATGCTGCAGCATAAAGGCATAATTCTCGTATTCGCTCATCTTGGCATTGCGCTCAAGATCGCCTTCGAGAAGAACTGCAGTACTAAGCGCCACGCCGATATTAACGTTGTCGGCACTCTCATGGGCGTAAACGGGTCTGTTTTCAAGGGTAATTTTAGACTCCCAGGGAACCTTAGGAACTCTGGACCCCGGAGTCGTCGCAGACGATGACCTCGGCTTTTTCGACTGAGTGGATCCTGATGGCTGGGCTTCAGCAGGTCTTTTGGCGGGTGCAGAGGAGGTCTTTTTACTTTTAGCTAATTGAGAGATTGGCAGAGCGTCTTCAACCTCGGCCGCAGTAGCCTTGGATTTTGGTTGGGCCTTCTTGGTCTTTTTTGGCTTCGGTGGGGGCACCGTTTGGGATGGTACAGCGTCTACATCGGTTGGAAGGTCGGCCAGAAGGTCCTGCACAACTGGCTTCGGGCGAACCATTTCGGCAGTTTTTACAAGACGCGTCGACGCTTTCTCTCACATCGATCAAGTATTGGGCAGAAGTCGATGGTAGATCGGCTGGATCGGAGGTTGACCCTTGATCAACCCGAGATGTTGATGCAGTTAGCAGAGTGGTAGCAGAAGGAGGAGAGGAGCTTTTCTTCTTCCTCTTGGAAACGTCGGGAAGAGTTGATCTATATGTTGGGATGAAATTCAGCACCAATGGAGCTTTGCGCTTCTGGATTGGAAGGTCCAGGAGCTTCTTCAGGCCTTTCCCAAGGAAATAGGACTGGCGAAAATCCTTGGGAGGTTTATAACGCCGCAAAAATGTAACATAACATCGTAAACAGATAAATTTTTGGAAAACTTGAAGAAAGCAACAATAAGCAAAGGACGTTGGGCTCTTACCCTTGCCCTCTTTATCGCTCGGGAGAGGAAAGATGGACTACTGCATCTGGGCCAAACTCCCAATTACCAGATGCAATAAGATAGTCATCTCCAAAGACCTTTGTTGGAGTCGAAGGTCGGCTACGATTTTAAACTCGGTGGACCTCGGCTTGAGGTAATACACATAACCTTTTTCCTTTAGGTTGAGGGCACACATGGTGTAACAGTATTGGATGTCGGAAAGAGTGATCCTGACACTCTCCTGCCGAGCTAAGGCTATTATACCATTGAGCGTTCTATAGGCGTTGATGGTGAATTGCATAGGGTTCAGGGTATAGTAATGAAGGACTTCACGAAAAAAGGGGATCTAGAGGGAACCGAAGCCCACATTCGACAAAAGCTACAACAGGAAAAGGCATGGTATCATCCTCGGGCATAATAGAGTCACCCTCCCCAGCCAGTCTTAGATGGACATCCTCTGGGATGGAGAACTCTTGCCTAAAAAATTCTAGTTTGGTTAGGGTGTTAACCCTATTTCTCCACATACCCATGGTTTTGGTATACAAGTACTTGACTACAGAGACAGGGTACTCCTAAAGGGTTCTTGGGACCTCGGCTTAAACCTAGGTGTATATTGGTAAAGATGGTTTCAGTTTTTCCTAAAAATTGAAGGTTCTATAAGCAAATCCCAAACCTAAGAGCTACGAAGATAAAGAGCGAAGGCACAGATCTGGAAAAGATACAACAAAGCAGAAAACAAAAAGGAATCTCAGATTCAAGAACACAAAGGGTGGAAGACCAAGAATAGAGGAGAAATAGTGCAAATGTTCATATGTAAAATCAAGAAATAAAGACGCATTCAGGTGAATGATTTGCAAATTAAATACTAGAGCAGAACAATAATGGCGAGAAATTTCAGGGATAATCAAGAACTGGAGAAGAAAAGCCAATTGCTTACCAGAAAAGGTGAGGCCGGAATGAGCTTCGCCGAGGTCAGATGACGGAGGCAACAGTGGCGAAAGCTTCGCAGAAATGGTAGATGGAGATGGTTGCAGAGCTCAGAGCTTGGGGCAATAGCAGATTCGAAGAAGAGAAAGCTTCAGAGAGAGAAAATGTAAAGTATTCAAACGCAAAAGTGAAGAGAAAGATAGAGGCAAACGTTTTTGTCCAAAACATAAAACGGCGGCAAAACAAAAGCAATTATTGCACTGGTTAACGATGCGCCGACGGCAAGCAGAGAAAAAGACGCCAACAAAGCGCCACACCGCACGGACCAGTAAGGGAAAAATGCGTCAGTGGAACGGTTGAAAAATGGTGCATGACAGCTCATACGCGTGAAAGAGTTCATTGGAATTCTTGTTCCCCGAAGAGAGCGTGTCGGGCCAAAAGTAAATGATCTCGGATGGGAAGATCTTGAGCCGATGTTCAATGAAGGCACCAATGTAGGTTCCATCACCTCAGAATGCCGAGATAATAGAACCTAGGGGGTAGTTGTGGGGATATATTTTCAGAGTACCAACACGTGGCCGAGGTGACACCGAAGTGTCAGCCGAGGTGCCACGTGTCATGACAGTTACGCCGAGGTTATCTCGGGGTTGCCGAGGTTATCTCCGAGGATACCGGAATCCGAGATAAGTGGATAAGGGACAGGAGTCCTAGAAAGAAGAAAGATTGCAAGTTGGGTATAGGTAGTACTCTCAGGGAGTCTATCCTTATCTCTTGAAGAGTCCAAGGTAAGTCCGGAATTAGAGTCCATGGCAGTGGGACTTCTAGTGGACCGAGAGAGTTAAGCTATAAAGAAGGGCAATTCCTGGGTCTAAGGTACGCAATTCTGAGTCTTGAGCAGTAGTTTAAGCACTTGTTTATCTTTGAGAGATACTGACTTGATCGTCGGAGTGCCCCCGGGTGGAAGAACCACCGCCGGAGCCTTTTCTTTCTGTGCAGATTACAGGGTGCCATCTATTCTGCCTGTGTTCTACAGCTGGATTACTAAGGAAGGCAGTGTGATCGGTAATTCACTCACACAATATGTAATAATTATAAGTAAATGAGAATTTCCTAGTCCCTTGAGAGGAAATAATGAGTAATTAGGTAGAAGAAATGATAGTTATAACATGAATCATGCAGCTATCAAAGACAATATATCAAGATTCTCTGCAATATTTCATATTAGAATCTCACTTGTCCAGATATACGATTATTTTTTATTTTCATTTTGTAACTCTTTCTGATGATAGTGAAATCAGTGTAACTCTAATTTTAAGGTGAATCACATAATCTTGAATTTTTGTTTGTGACTTACAATTTCTATTTATTAGTTTGTTTGCTTGTTTGTTTTGTGTTTTTTTTTTTTTCCACCCAAGCTTAACTAGATGTTAAATATTCCTAACAAAAGACACACTTTGAAAAAAAGTACCTATCTAATGATCTAAGAGGACCCAAACAAACCCTACCAACTGTATATGCTACAGCTAAAACATTCCTTTGCCAACTATAAGCTACAGCTAGCTAAAACATTCCTTTGCTTCCTCCTAAAGCTTTCTTATTACATCATTTTGCTTAACCAAACCAGCCTTAATTAATTCTCTTCACACTTTCAACCCCTACCTTGCAATACCTATATATATATACACAAACAAACCTAGCTTATAAGCATGTTGATTATATATGTTGTATTCATTCATCTGAATTCAATAAAACACAAATGATGAAAAAATATCTGAGATTTATAGCCATTATCGGCGTTCTTGCCATGCATTTGGTTCAAAATTCAGAAGCTTCTTCTGTTGTATCAAAAGGAGATTTCGATAAAGACTTTTTCGTGACGTGGTCTCCTAGCCATGTAAACACTTCTGCAGATGGCTTATTGAGAAGCTTAAAGCTGGACAATGAGTCAGGTAACTTTCTCTAGAAAATTACATAGACTTCAAATTTTACAAATCACTTAAATGTTTATTTCTATTAATTTTTGGACTTTGAAACTTCTCTACAGGCTCAGGCTTTGCCTCCAATGATAATTTCCTATTTGGTCAGTTTAACACGCAAATTAAGCTGATAGAAGGTGACTCAGCTGGCACAGTGGTGGCCTTCTGTGTAAGTAAACTTTTCCACTCTTCATTTTCATGTTAATCTTTCATTTATTGAGTGCAACGTTGATATATATTATGTGGCATCACCAACCAATGTACATTTAAAAAGATTAAGGTTTTGTTTATTTTGATATAAAATATTTTACACAAAAAATATGTTTTTATTTTTGTTTTCCGGCATTTGGTTGGTATTTAAAACAAAAATATTTTATTGCCTAAAAGAGAAATTTTTATTTAATAAAGTGTCATTTATGACTTTTTAGTGAGTTAAGATATTTATTTGAAAATGCTAAATGTGTTGAAAAGATAGTGAGTGAAAGTTAACTTTATAAAAATTGACTTACGATATTTTAAAGGTAAGTCATTTTTAAGGAAATGATGTAAAAATATTTTCTTTAAAAAAATGTTTTACTTAGTTTTTGTTCAATCAAATAACAGAAAATGAGTAAAACTTCAAAACAAACGGAACCTAAATGAAAATTATGTAGTTAGTTAGGTGGGAGACAAGGTCATTCTCACCCCCCATTCATTTCATCAGTCTTATTAACCATGTAAAATTGTGCCACCATATTTATTTTTCAGCACGTAGTCTAAAAAATGTTACTCCAAAAGTTGATAAGAAAATGTAGTAGGTAGACTAGATTAGATTCATTATAGATGTGATTCATATCACCTTAAATGGTGTGGGAACATCTATTTTACTCTTTGTATTATTGTCTGCTTCATTCTCTTCTAACAATTAATTTTGATAATATGACAATATATATGATGAATATGAGACAAAGATGAGACAAATAATACGGATAATCTGTACTCCCACTTAATTTTAATTACACCCAAACTTTATTTTCTGACAACTTTTCAGATTATTATTTTTATATATATATATATATATATTTTTTTCTGCTTATAACTCCCTAAAATTTTTGCTTGCTTCTTGTGGATCGCTTTGGAATGTATTGGATATAAAAATAAATAAATAAATAAATTATAACATGTGTTTGGTGTTGCAGCTCCAATCTAACCAAACCAATGGTGATAATGAGATGGACTTTGAATTCCTTGGAAATGTCATTGGACAGCCATATATACTCCAAACCAATGTTATTATTGATGGGAATGCAAACAGGGAAGAGAGAATTCATCTGTGGTTTGATCCAACAAAGGACTTCCATACTTACTCTATTTTATGAAACCTTCACCAAATTGTGCAAGTCAGTTTTGATGAAAACTTCACATCTAGTTTGTTTTTTAGTACTTTTGGTAAAGGTGACATTACATTGATAAAGAACATTTATGTACTCTGTTAGAAGTATATCAGTTTTTAATTTATTTACCTTCCTTCATTCTCAATCCTACTAATATTCAATGTTATCATGAATGATGACATGTATCTAACAAAATACTAATGCTAAACTACTTGAATTAATTGAATAATTACTCAAGTGATTGAATTCAAGGGCTGAAGGATCAGAGTATACATATACATACATATATCCTAAATCTCAAGTTATGTGGTACATTTTTTTATTATTTTTAATTTTTTAATATCTTGTAGATTCATGATGGATTGGGTTCCTATCAGAACATATAGAAACTACACAGATAAGGGAGTGTCATTTCCAAGTGGCAGCCAATGAGACTTTTAATCAGCCTATGGGATGGCGACAACTGGGCAACGAGAGGTGGCCGCGACAAGATTGACTGGTCAAAGGGTCCATTCATAGCCTCATTCAAGAACTACAAAATTGATGCATGTGTCTGGAATGGAGATGCAGTCTTGTAGGGAAGACAACATAACCACTAACTGGTGGCAGAATGAGAGGTTCAACACTCTAACAGGGACACAGAGGAGGTTATTCAAGTGGGCTAGGAAGTACCACCTCATATATGATTATTGTCAAGACAATGTTAGATTCCAAAACAAACTTCCCTTGGAATGCTATCTTCCCAAGTATTGATCATTAAAAAAAAAAATCATTCTTTTCTCTTTTTTTTTTTTGTTCTTTTCATCATGATGATTGATTGTTAAGGGCTTAAATAGGTATAAATATTTTAATTATCAGATAGGCGATGAATTTCGAACACATGATGTATTATCTCTAAACTGTTAATCATTAGAAAGAATGGGAAAGGGTTTAAAATTCATTTGGTGAAGTATCTCTATTTTAAATTCAAGATTGTCATATTTCCACTATTTGTTTGCATTATAGATGGAGAATATGCAATTCAGGCTTCATAAAAGAAAAATACGAATTAATGATCGTCTAATAAGTAGTCATTAATGTCAATTCATGTGTAAACGGGTTAAACAATTCATGTGTCAAGGGGCGGGCATTTTCTCTACTACTTTGGTATTTAATCCAAAATGTGTAAATGGGTTTTAATCCATTGCAAAATAGAACTATTTTTGTATTTTCTCTGCTTCAATTTTTTTGGCATTTTCATAAAATAACCTGTTAGAAGGGGCAGTCATCAATCGAACCAGCCTGGGTCCACCACATATTATGAACAGATGTATTGTTGGAATTATGGTTTTTATAGATTTATTTTGGATCAACTTTGAGCTCAAATTTAAATAAGGCCCACACTTCTTTTGGGGTCGGTCCAAAGAGGTGACGTGTTTTTTACCACGTGGCAAGTCACACGGTGTACACGGTTCGTCAAAATCATTTATGAGTGAATGAGAAATTGACGTCATTTTCAGATTCGTGAAATGGACAATTAAAGTGTAAAATGTGAGTTTCTTTGAAATGATAGTCCCACATTGAAACTTTAAATGAGCTTATGTGAGTATATAAGCTCTAGGTGGAAATACTTAGGTTAGGCCCTAAGGGACACCCCAAAGTGAGCCTTGGCTTAAACCACTACATGCTTGCGCCATTGTTTGGCTGAATTGTGCTGGGTGTACGTCAGGTCAGTTCTAATATTAATTTTTTGGATACAAAATTTATTTTGAATTTTTTCTAAAATTTTTTGCTGGAAAATTATTTTTTCTGAATGAAATTAATTCAAATTTTGTTCCAAATTTGAATTCAATTTTCTGTCCAAAAATAATGCCTCCTCCGGTCCAGTAGGTTCAAACAATCCGGTCCAATTTCTAGCAGTCCAGCAGACAGATTCAAATAGTGCACTGAACAAGTTCAATTTCAAACCATACCTGTTCATTTAAAATTCATATCTGTTCGGATCTATCATGTGGTCACCAACTTGCTCATAAATACTGGATCATTCCAGTAGATTTCTACATCTAGAAATTTATTTTCTCTTCCTGATTTTGCTCTCTCTTTGCATTATTCTTCATACTAGTTTTAGAGAAATTTTTGAGAGTATAGAACACAAGTTCTAGTTTGCCATACAAATTGTTTGGAGTGCTATTACAATATGTGTATAGATCATTGTATCTTGGGATATAGATGCCATTTATCTGTAAGCACCGAAACGGAGCGAATCTGTCTTAAGTACAGAGTGTTACACACTCAATTTAATCAATTTTGTACTTATTCATTTTGGTAAATAAATTCTATAAGTAATTTATTTTTATTTGTTTGATTTGGTTTTAAATTATTTATTTTACATAAAAGATTGTTCCAACAGTATTATCTCATGTTGAGCTTAGCCTAGTATCATAATAATTTTATCATCTCAAGTCTGACCTTAAGAGAACTTCAAAATTCTAAGCATGCTTACTTAACTCGGTATATATGGATGGACCACTAAATAAAATTTGCCATTTCAATTTAGGCATTTACACACATGTTTGCATTTGTCCTTTTTTTTTTGGGGGGGGTAACTTACATTTTGCCCCCTTAAAGTTTTATCCATCTCTCATTTTGGCACTTTAAATTTGATTTTTTCCAATTTGGCTTGTGACGTTTGCAATCATTCCCACTTTGGTCTTTTAAGTTCGATTTTTCCCACTTTGGTCATTTATGTTTGCAATTCTTCCTACTTTGGCTATTCATGTTTGCAATCCTTCCTACTTTACTCCTAAATTAACTTTCATTCAAAAAACTAACAAAATCCGCCACATCTCCAACACATCAGCTCCATGTGTGATGTAAAAAATTCAATAAGGATGCAAAAAAAAGAAAAATTGGAAATTTTTTTTTTTTAGTTTTTAGTGAACTTTTTTTTCAAATTTATTCATAAATATTATTACATTATAGATGTATCAAGATTAGATGCACCTAAAAAAGTTAAAACAAATTTAACTTTAAAAAAAAAGTTCACTAAAGACGAAAAAAAAGATAGTAAACTTTTCATTTCAGAATTGACAATACAAATATTTGAGTTAGTATATTTTCATTTTTTTTCGTCTTTAGTAATTTTTTTTTTCTTTTTTTAGTTAAATTTGTTTTCCTAATCCCTAATTGGCACCTTTACTTGAGAAAGTAGCCAATTTGGGGGGTCTCCCTGAGCCTGAGGGGGTGAGGCCTCAACTCGAGGTTGGGGGGTTGGCCTGGATGGACTGCTGCTCAAAGTGGAAGCTTGAAGATTCCAGTTCCTTCGCTGCTAGCCACGAACTCCGGCAGAGATTGAATTTCTGAGTTATTAGGATCATTATGATTTTTATCGTCTGGGGAGGATAGTTTGCGGTCCAAGAACTGAATCATGTAATCAAGGCACTTGCCGGCACTCTGGACGGTGACATTGTCAAGACCACAGCCGCCGCTGCCGGTAAAGTAGAAGTCATCGTCGTCGTCGGATGAGGAGGAGCCATAGAATCGATCGAATATCTTAAGAGGGGTGTGAGTAGTAGTGTTATTGTTAGGAGGAGGATCCTCCTCCTCGTCCAGGCTGAATCCCTTCAGTTGGATGTATGGTTGTTGTTCCTCTTTGTCGTCGTCATTTTCTTCTTCATGGAGGTTTGTCGAGACTCCTAATTTGGCATCAATAGGACGAGGGGGAGGGGAGCTCAGCGACGCGAAAAAGTCTCCGTCATCGTCTTCGATCCGCCATGCCATGTTCGAGAGAATCTAGAGAGAAGAGAGAGAGGATATAGACTATAGTATAGTATAGATACAAGTAGCAGAGGAAATATAAAGAGAGAATTGGGGGGAGGAAGAGGAAGAGAAACCGGGCGGGCTGGTCGTGTTTGGATTGGGGGAATTCAGACAGAGAGTCAGCTTCTAAGTTTGGGAACTTAGGAGAGAAAAGAAAAGAAATGATTACTTAAGTTATAAGAGAAAAGAAAAGAAAAGAAATGATTGTGATTTCTCTCCTTTTTGTTTGGATAATGAACAAATAAAAGAAAAGAAATGATTGTGATTTCTCTCCTTCTTGTTTGGTTAGATTTCATTAAGAGAAAAGAAAAGAAATTATTTATGTTATATTACTAAAATAATCTTTTTGTATTTTCAATCATTTTATTTCTTTTATTTTTATAGGGACAAAAATGATATTATGAAAATAGTGGTTTCTTTTCTCTCCCAATCTCTCCACTTTTGGGAAGATTGAAAATGAGGCTTATAAGAGAAATGAGTTTCTCTCCATTTCTCTCTATTTCTTCCCATTTCTCTCCACTTAAGTTATCCAAACAAGTAAGAGAAATATATTACTCTCCATTTCTTTTCTTTTCTTTTCTCTCCAAATCACTCAATCCAAATATATAATTTTTTTGTGTTTGACCTTTTTTTTTTTTTTTTTTGTAATTTTGTTCTTCCTAGTTTTAGCCGAAGGGGTGTGGCAAGGTCTTGAGGCAGATTCCACTCTCCCAGGCCTGTCAAACTGGGGAAAGAGGTCACTGCTATGCTGTGGTGCTTTTGTTTGAGGTGTATTATGATCTTATTTTTATGATCTAAACCGTTTATTTTGTAGGGTTTATTGAGTAATTCATGCCTACCCAAAATCATATTAATCGGATATCAATAACTATATGATCGATAACCAAAAAAATAAATAATAAGTTTTTCTTTTGAGAAATAGCATAAACAATATGTGATTCAATCATATAGTTATTGATATCCGATTAATATGATTTTTGGTAGGCATGAAATACTCAACAAATCCTACAAAATGACGGTTTGGATTATAAAAATAAAGTCATAATACACCTCAAACAAAGACACCATAATTGCTACTGTGCTTTGAGCACAGCAGTGACCCCTTTCCCTGTCAACTGGGCCACAGTGCATGTATAGAACGCATCTTTTAGGCTTAGATAGATGATATCCAGTATTAGAAGTGGGAGTTTGAATTTCATCTGGTATATAATTGAGTGGAATATGAGTTTGAATTCCATCTGTATAAATGATTGAATAGTCTTATGTATATATAGACATGTTTTCTCTCTACAATTAGACATGTTTTGTATATATAGTTGAGTGGCTTTGTTATGTTGCATCACTTACGGAAAAATCTCAAGTCAATCTTATGTGATTAGACCTATTATTCCAAATTTATACTTTCTCATTTTCCAATGACTAATGCGAGGTGTATTCCTACATATTTTGTATAGGCTAATCACAACTTAACACGTGACATGTAAAGAATAATTTGGGGAGTTAATGCAAGTCTCCAATCAGCGACAGACATGTGATAGTTCATATTGGTAATGATGGGTCTACGTAGCATGGAAGCAATTAAAAGGTGCGAGGTGACATGGCCCAAGGGTCACTCACAATTCAAAGTCAAATTCAAGAGGGAAGCCCAACTGCAAGGAAGGTGTAGAAGAAGCAGTGTCACACTCCAAACCTGCCCCTAAAAGTTTTGGGCATGACCTATGCAGAAACGGACACTTAGCCTGATACACATAATATATATGGGGCTTGAACAAAAGCATAAACAATTTAAAATAACATAAAACAATGTCCATTGAGCTACCACTACCATGCCAGGATTGCAAACATTGCATTAGGTAGATAATATACAGAAACATACACTCGAGCTTCAGTTACACACCTATACATTCATACTTAGACCCAACCCCACAATTGGGCGTATAAAAAAAACATTACTGAAGAAGGGGTTATATATATATTTAACCATAGGCAGACAGTCAAGCATAAGCCAAAAACCTAGCAAAACTTTACAAATGCATGGCTTCACCTAAGTGTCTGGACACACTGAGGTTGGCAGGAGAGAGACGAGCCTTAAGGGTTAGGACTAGCCTCTCGGTTGATTGCCTACAGAAATAGACAAAACACAGAGTGAGCGAAACTCAGTGAATAATAGTACTTAAACAATTCGATGCTTAATTTAAATCATAATACATATCAAAGCGTATGTAAATGCATAAGTCATATGGTTAATCTAATTCTGTACCAATTTCAGAACGGCCTTAGGCCCAGCCTTTAAACATAATGGCTTTAAACCCTTGTATAGAGTGACATTACGCCCTTAAACAGAGTGGCATTAAGCCCTTGAACATATTGGCATTAAGTCATTTTCATGCATGTATGAACCCAAGAGGTGTCTCGCACGGATTCTAGAGGTGACTCACACTGTAGCACTTAGTTCCGTACAACACTTTGTTTCATACCAGAAAATACAGATTGGCCATAGGCCTAACATATCTTACAGATTGGCCCTTGGCCCAGATATAACAGAACGACTTTAAGCCTAGTCCATATATATATATGGATTCAAGAGGTGTCTCGTACGGATTCTAAAGGTGACTCGTATTGCAGCACTTAGTTCCGTACATCACTTTGTTCCATACTAGAAAATGCAGAACGGCCGCTGGCCTAACAGATCATACAGAATGGCCATAGGCCCAGATTGGCTTTAAGCCTAGTTTATATATGTATGGACTCAAGAGGTGTCTCGCACGGATTATAGAGGTGGCTCATAATGTAGCACTTAGTTCCGAGCAACACTTTGCTCCACTCCAGAAATCAATAGGTTTAGAAGATTGCGCAATCTATATCATGTCATATCATAAACAGAACGAATAAACAGAACAAAGTAACCCCAAATTCATAAGAATACCGTCTCACAATAGTGTACATAAATCACTTCATGACTTATTACAAGTTGACATAATTGTCTCGCGTATATCACAACATTAACAATACTCATTGATGGAAGACACCTCAATAGGTACAGAACAGTTTACATCATATCGTAAGTTACATGACAATGTCATTGATATTCAATTCTTTCATCAAGTTGAGTCATTCATAGGTCAATCCAATATTTATCATAATTCCCAATGGTTATTAACGTATAAAACAACTCGTAGTCTTATCAAATTATTCGTTTTGATGATCCACTCTAGGTAGATATTTGTGTCATAAAACATGTGTTCAGCCAAACAAGCTGTAGTAGTTCTTGATGGGACATTCAAAATATCATGTTTCCAGTAAGTGGGGTTTACATTTAGCATTTCTTCCTGTTAAACAATTCCACAGTATTAACTCCCGAATACAGAAACATAATAAAACCATTCCCTTAAAACACATAGCTCCTATTTTTCCATAACATAGGTCGCTTTTAATCATAATGAACTCGATTAGATTTATCTTTAAACCAATCTAGTGTTAATATTTCGTATGAAATTCTCATGCGAAGTCATAGGTAATTCACAGGTTATAGCACACTATCAATAGCCATTAACCGTAACCGGAATACAGAGTAGTTTCGGAGTCATACCGATGTACACAAGTCTTTCAACGTTCACATTAATTCGCACCGATTTCCAATCAACATAAATGTTAGTGTAACTACTTGCAAAGAGCAAAGTGCTAATAATAAGAATCCTTAACGGTAAGTAAATGTACGATTTCAGTACTACTACTCACAGTGCTATAGCGGAGCGCTTGACCCTCCTGAGTTATGACCTACACATGTACATAACTTATACATTAGTTCTTGTTCTTTCTTTCGTTATTTCTTGCATCATTTTACTTCGAACGAATTTACAGGCATCTTAGGGACATCAAACATAAATTTCAAAAATACCAGAGGGTTAAGCACGTAAAACAGAGCAAACGAATTTTTGCAACATGGGCCGCACGTATAGCTGTGAGCCCCGCACGTACGGCAAGTGTAACAAGTCCGCGGGGGACCTCGCTACAGTTTGGACTCGATTTGTTGTCACGGTTCTTAATCTGAACCAAAGAGTCCAAATCCGGCAAATCGTTTTTGAAAACAGATTTTTTTGAAAGAAGTGCCAAACGTGGACTGCTTTGCCAGATACAGAGTCGCCACCTAAATATTTTATTTTGGAAAATTTAGGAAACCCTGACTCGTTGCCTAAGGCCACGTATCTGTCATCACCAAAGTTGCCTCAGCTCGGGAACTTAGGTACGATTGGGGAAGGTCACTTTGTGAGCACCTCCGCTCGCCCGATCAAAGATCGGCCTCTACTAACCATGATATCTAGTTTTGAAAACATTATGTGTTCTTATTCCGATTATTAGCCTAGATTTACTATGTGATGCGCACAGTATACAAGTATAGACTGGATCGCCTGAATTGGAACAAAACATTTCATGTTTGTTTTTGAAAGATGGTTTGCTACCCGCAGGTAGGCTTAAAATGCAGATTTTGCCACCCTCAGGTGGGCTTAGAAAACATGGTTTTGCCACTATCTAGTGGGCTTAAAACTCACAGTCGATGATTTGTTCCAATTCAAATAACCCAACCTTCACCCACAGGCATTCAAGCAGTTATATCACATAAGCACATAGCCTCATGGTAAGCATGCTATTCATGGCAGTCACTTACACATATGTAAGGATGCTAAAGCATAAAAACTCACCGAGTACTCCAAGCCAAAACAGAAGCTAATTAGAAATCCATGCATGATCCTAACTATACAGAAATGCCTAATGCAACACATGCAAAAATGCAACTATAGCAGGCTCGGCTATTCTAAACATGGCATGTGAAATGCTACAACTAACAAGTATTCAATTTGGAATTGAAATACAAATGCAGTTAGTATGATGCGCCGAGCTCGGTGCATGCAAAACAGATGAATGAATGCAAACATGCTATCATACTGTATATTAATTGAAACATGCCCTAATCTAACCATCATAAGCAGGTAAATAAAAGGGAAGAAAGACGTGGGGTTGGAAGACATACATCACACTCACGCACACTTATTACAACATTGCCCTCGCGCAGAGGGTCCGAATAAATAATATACAGTCCCGAATAGTACAGTCCAAATAGATAATACAGTCCAAATATGTACAAAAATCCTAATTAATTACCAAATTAACTAAGAAAACAATAAACTGGCATGCAAGCTAGGGACTGCCTTGACTCTTCTTCAGATGATGAATGATGCATATCCGAGTTGCCTTTGCACGGAAGTCCACTATGATGCCCCAATTAGCGTATATTTTGTAATAATTTTTGGAAAGCGCGCCAAGCCCCGGAAAACTGCTGATTCTTGATTTGCTGCAACAGAGAGCAGGAAAGGGGCATAGCAATGTATTTTCACAAATGTATGCATGCCTCGATCCTCGTGCCACCAATCATGCATCTCGATGCACGATGGCCGAGGAGTCGAATTGCACAACTCAGTATGAAATGAATGCACATATAAACACAACAAAACCTAACTCCATCATGGATGATCCGGAGTGTCGGATCGAAATTGAGACACGCTCGTCACTCGAGTACGAACGCCTCGCTTTCGTGCTCGAGCTAACTCCTATCCTGAACACAATACAATATGCATGATATGCATGAAATGCAACTAAGATACAACCTAACATGCAACATGCTATGAAATGACATACACGATGCACGAGGTAACATGGCATACACAATGCGCTAACATACAACCTAGCATACACAACGCTATGGAATGAAATGACATACACAATGCAATATGGACTTACACCAACGTGAGTGGACCTCAGCCACACTCACATAGGAGACCATTAGATGAAAATGAGACACTCGAGATACGTGCACACGTGCACGCAAACCGAGGACCGACCCTAAGGCACCAAATGCCACTCTAACAAGGCATGGAATATGGAATACTAGCATGAAAATTTCAGTAGCAAAATATGATGCAAAACAACCCCAAAACATGGAAACATGGCACTCGATGCATGGAATGAGACCCGAAACATGAAACTAGGCGCATGGAATGACTTATAGCTATACAAAGCATGCATTATTTGAACATGAAGTATGAATACAGAATCAAGACAGTTCCAAAACAAGCATATTTACAGTTTTAAGAAAGGCCAAAAAGTGAACACAAATAGGGCTAAACCAACATGCAAAAATGGCCTCGAAAGAGAGATAAAGAAGCAAGTGGCAGCTGATGGCCATAAATGGCCAAGAGCCCTTCAACAAAGTTGAAGAGGGGATCAAAATGAAGCACTTTACAGTTTACAACAAGCCACGAAAACAAACACAAGTAGGCCTAAAACATTATGCAAGAAATGGGCCAAAAGGGAGACAAAGAAGCAAGTGATGGTTTCTGGCCTCAAATAGAGGAGGGCCCTTCAACAAAGTTGAAGAGGGGCCCAAAACATGGTATTTTACAGTTAGTGACCAAACCCAAAACAGTGCACATGCAAGCCTAAAATACTATGAAAAATAAGGCCTAAAAAGAGGTTTAAACACAAAGAGCAAAAAGGGAGCTTCAAACAGCAAAAGTCCCTCGATCAAACATGAATATGGGGTCAAAATAAGGCTATTTACAGTTCAGATCAGAGCCCAAAAATACAAGCAGAAGGGGCTAACAAAACATGCAAAAATAAGACCAAAAGAGGGGTAAAGAGGCAAGTGACAAAAGGAAGCCTCAAAAAGTGAATATCCCTTCAACAATGTTGAAGAATGGCTCTAAATAAGCCACTTTTCATTTTATAACCAAGCTCAAAACAATTTACAAATGAGCCTAAAGTACTATGCAAGAAAGAGGCATACAAGAGAGGTAAAGAAGCAAGTGTAAAAAGGAAGCCTCAAACAGGGAGAGGCCCTTAAACAAATATGAAAAAGCGCTCAAAATAATGCTATTTTCAGTTAGGGTCGGAGCCCAAAAATGTAAGCAAGAATGACTTAGAAAGCATACAAAATAAGCTCAAAAAGAGGAAAAAAAAGGCTCACCCTTGAAGACCAAACTCTAGCAACCTCTTGGCTTGAGAAAAGGTACTCCTTGCCTCTAGAAATGGCCTCCAAACTACTGGTATGGGGTATGGATTGGTTGGCTTGGAGATGGAGTAGAAATGGTCCAAGAATAAAGGGTTTTTGATGCTTGGAATATAGAGATGGAGAGATTGGATGTAGGAGCCTTAAACCAAAATGTTCTAACCCTCTAAAATGCAGCTGGAGCTGCTGGATATATAGGCAAAAGAGGGGGAAGAAAAGGGGGGGAAATGAATTCAAATTTCCCCCCAAAAGTGCAGCCCCCCGGATACACAATCTGGGGGAAAACAAAATACATATTTGTAATGTACCAACAGAGAGGAGGAAGGCCGGCCCATTATCCAGGTTGCAGGTGGCCGGCCGGCCCTTCCCATGGCTGGCCGGCCAAGGGTCAAAAAGGTCAAGTTAGATTAGTGGCCGGCCACCACATATTGGTGGCCTCCCATGTGTGCTCAACACAGCCATGTGGTCAAAAACTGGAGATAGTGAACCAGGAGAGAGAAAAGGCCACTTTTAGGAGGGGTTCAAAAGGGTCACACACAATTACTGGCCGGACATGTGATATTGGTGGCCTCCCAGGTGTGTACAACACAAATATGTGGTTTAGGGCTGGGAAAAGTGGTCTTAGGGTGGTTAACATTGGCTTTCAAGTGAGAAAAACAGGTGACGGAGGGCGACGGAGGAATAAAACTGGTTGTCAAAACAATTACGGGCCTCCCACCCTTCTACGAGCTTTCTAACAATGAAATAGTGGTCCCTGCCAAAAATGAACTCAAACCGATGCAAAATGAAGGTTCGGGGGCCAAAACGCGCAGCCCGGGGCCCCGAAAACTGACTGTTAGGCACCGGAAGTGGTGTTCAACCACGAAGTTGGTCTCTCGGACCATAGTGTCCCTCAAAAGGGAGGAAATAAGATGCATGCCAAAAACCGGAGCAAACGGAGGTGGTTAAGCGGTCCCGAACCAAGGCACACGGCCAACGGCTCCGAAAAATCAGAAACTAGACTCCAAATGGGCAAAATGGCCTACGACCTTGAAACGTAGCCTACGGCTACTAAGAGATGATCTACGAGACCTCTCCCTCCCTTCTGGAAGAGAAACAGAGAAAACCGAGCCTGGTTCGCAAACCGAGGCAAAGCATGAAAGAGTCCGGAAGTCCGGAGGCAAAGCTCGCAGCCGAGACTCTGAAACCTCTGAACGAGCACGATATGCAACATCACCAAGCGCTCAATCGGTGATGTCTGAGTCTTAAGGTCGGTAAAAAATGGGGTGTCTACAGTTGCCCCTCTTTGACAGAACTCGAAAGTCATAAGTGATGGGAGTGAATGTCAAAGCCCAGAGACGACCCATTTTTGACAAGGCCGAAGACTTAGACAAACAGGTGAGATAAACAGAGATGTGCCCGCAGGCAGGGGGCAAAATGCAAAACGGTATTCACAAGGCCAGATATGACTTGATGATTATGCAAATGCAGCAAGCTCTAATGAAGCAAGTATTTGCAAATAGATGCAACAGTTTTAAGCAAGAATGCAAAGCAACAACTACATTTCATGCAGTTAGGAATGTAGAGAATTATTCAATTCTCGTCGCGTCTCACATGGAGAAGATACAATACTTGCGCGATTCGTTTGGTCGCACTAGCTTCAAATGAGCCGTACATACAATATCGTGCCTGCAAAAGAAAGAAATTCAACAAGCACAACATATCTAACAACATATGTTCAATGTGACATCGAATGCAGACAATCGTGGTGTCGATGGAAAAGTGCATCGCAATGTGGGAAGAAACGCGCGTGGCAATGCGAGTTTAAGCGCGGAGGCTTGGTAATATCAAAGAGACGTGCATAACAATGCAAGTATGTGCATGAGAATACAAGTTATGTACATGATAATGCAGAACAAGCGTAAACCAGGATGTATGTTTGTCACAAAACAACGAGCAAGGAAATGTGCGTTTCGGCGTGGGCGACTCGATCGCAGCCTCCGGTTCACCTCCCGGAGAGGCTACAATATGTTCAAAAGGATATATCTCATTTTCGATGAGTAATGATGAGACACGCATCAGAAGTTGAAGCTGAGGTTTCGGCGGAGCGATTTCGCGACAGAAAGTTCACTTCTCTTGTACTTTTTTAGGTCCCGGGGACTCCAATCCTCCCCAAAATTTGCAGGGACCTTGGGGGGCATGTGGGGAACACCACCGGCCATCTTTATTGGGGGAGGGAGGCCACTGGCCAATTTTTGAAAAAGAAATGGCCGGCCTGCCAGAAAAAGTGGCCGGCCGACCACTTTGCCAACTTCGGGGCAATTTTGTACTTTCACCCTCTTTTCTTTAAATCTACTCATCCAAACACTTTGTGCTCACAAGTGTAGCTCCGAAATCATCTCCTCTAGTTTCCCAAACCATTTTCTCCCTCAGAACTGTGCTCTATACGCGTTTTCCAACGTCCCACGCAAGTTGTTTTCACGAAATCTTTCAGTTTTAAGCACTTTGAACCGATTAAATTTTGATTTCGGAGCTTCTTTTCTCATTTTCGCCACTTGAGGTGAGTTTGTCTCAATATTTGGAAGATTTTCTCAGGAGTTGACTTTTGTTGACTTTTTCATTTCCCGAGAGTTGACTTTTGTTGACTTTTTCCAATTTTGGCTCACTTTTGCTCATTTTTGCCCCTTTTGCAGATTTTCTGAAATGACTGGTCATTTGCCCCACGGTGGAGGTCCTCCGGACGCCAGAGGTGATCTCGATATCATGGCTCTGCCTCCGAGGGTTCGACCCTTCATACCCGAGAGGTACGACCCACCGGCACATATTCTTCCGCGGCCTGTTTTCTATCACTTCACCGATTTTGACGAGTGAGCACCCGGGATCTCCTTTTGCGGGAGCTAGAGTATCACCTATCCCATGAGGCACGAGAGGTATTTACTTCGTTCTTACCTTTTCTGCAACATATTATGAATTTTTCATGCATAATGTTTGCATTCTGAACACACGGTTCAATCACTTGAATGTCTGAACATTCAGCTCATAAATTGATTGTGAACACACGGCACACACTGGTTGAGAATTGAACACACGGCCCAAGCACTGATTTTCTAAGCACACAGCCCGAACTAGAGGTGAACACGCAGCACACACTGATTTAGAGTTGAACACGCAGCCCAAACACTGATTCCCTGAACACATAGCCCGAATTGAAAGTGAACACGCAGCACACACTGATTGAGAGTTGAACACGCAGCCCAAACACTGATTTTCTGAACACACAGTTCTAATTGAAGGTGAACACGTAGCACACACTGATTGAGAGTTGAACACGCAGCCCAAACACTGATTTTCTAAACACACAGTTCGAATTGAAGGTGAACACGCAGCACACACTGATTGAGAGTTGAACACGCAGCCCAAACACTGATTTTCTGAACACACAGTTCGAATTGAAGGTGAACACGCAGCACACACTGATTGAGAGTTGAACACGCAGCCCAAACACTGATTTTCTGAACACACAGTCCGAATTGAAGGTGAACACGCAGCACACACTGATTCTGAACACGCGGCTCACTTACTTTACTTTGCACGCATCCTATTCATTTTATTTGCACGCAGCTTATTCATTTTATTTGCACGCAGCTTATTCATTTTATGCTGAAACATGTATTCATTCTGAATGCAGGTGACTTCTCGCACTGTGCGGGGATATGGCTCTACCGCGGTGAGAGATTGGTATGCCAAGCTCCCGGAGGCTGTCCGGGATTTAGTTGACTTGGCGGGGTTTGGGCCCTTCTGTACTGGGCTATCTCGTTGTTCTGCCAAGAGGACGTTGATGGCCGCCTTGGTGGAGAGATGGTGGGACACCACCAACTCCTTTCATTTTTCTGCCACGGGGGACTTGACTATGACCCCGCTTGACTTTGCCGTATTGACTAGCCTTGACGTGGGAGGTTGGCCCATCCCTTACGACGAGGACATGGGCCAGTGGGAGGCCGCTTGGATATGTTTACTGGGGGCTCGCCCGCCTGTTGATAGATCTTCGGGCAGAGTCCGATACACCTGGTTCTCTTCCCATTTTCGGAGGGTGGAGATGAAGCCCGGGACTCCTGAGGAGGCAGCACAGTATGCCCGTGGTTTTCTGATGTTCCTCTTCGGGACTACTTTGTTTGCCTATAGGGGGAACACTGTTGGGCTATATCTATTGAGTGCTTTGGTGAACCTATCACAGGTCAGACGGTATGATTGGGGTGCTTGGCTACTTCTTTTTATCGCTACATGAGTGCGACCTCCATGACGGGGACTTACTTGGCGGCTATTGGAGAGCTTGGGAGGTACTTCGCCTCTTGATTCACATTTACGCCTCATTACTTGTATATTGCACACACGGCGCACTTTACACTCTGTATTTTGCCCTCAGCACTTTGCATTTACATTCTGCACTGTTTTCCACAGTTATGGGTCTATGTGTATTTCCCGACATTAGCCCCAGAGTTGGTGGTGGAGGGGCCCCTCGTGACCCCGTACTCACTTGTATTTGAAGGCCAGCACCGGCCAAGACCTCGGGAGTCTCTCCTTTATCTACGGCAGTATTTCGACACGGTGCGGTCGACGGAGGTATTTCAGAACTCTCGGTTCTTTGTGTTTTCATCTTTGATTTGTCTTGTACCTTCCCGATTTCTGATTGATTTATGCATTGGTTATCCGCAGATCACATGGCAGCCCTGGGCACCCTTAGGTGAGGGTCTCCGATTCCAGTTTGCTGGAGGGCGGGGTGCCTCCCAGTACAGGATCCTATTCGAAGGGCCAGTTGGTAGGGCCTGGTTTCTGGGGGAGCGCTTCTTGCGTCAGGTATGGGGCTATACTTCTCAGGACCCTCCCTCAGCACCCCCAGTTGGTATGCGGATTGCTGATAGGCTCTCTTCCCGAGATATTGTTAGTGCTATGCTGGGTACTGATGCCTTACTTCATCTTGAGGAGGGGGATTATGCTACTTACCGTCACATATACTTGATGCCTCCATTGACGGGAGTCCGTACTCCGACAATGAGGCCTGCTGGTATGCCATCTTCGAGCAGTGCCGTGCTCGGGCCATAGATGTCCTTCTACCAAATAGGCTGGTACATCTAGAGGTGGGGGTGGATTGGTTCCTCCGATTCCTCCGACTCATCATCATGCTGGGTGGCCAGACATGCCGACCAAGTTGACAGGATGGCGATTCGGGACTCCCTACCCGATCCCGATAGAGCCTCACCTGCCTGATCACAGATACGTCAGAGATCCCGATTCACCACTGGTATGCTTTTACAGCTTCGATTTATCAGTCAGGCACTTGGACATTCATTCACTTACTGATAGTTTTGCATTTGTGTCTATAGCCTCCTATCGAGTATGTGGATGAGATGCTCGGGATGATGGCCACGCTCGAGGGCATGGTCCTACGGAGAGAGGCACAGTTGTCCATTATGGGTGTCCAGGTATTGTCCAGTTTTCATGCATTTATCATATTTCCGATGACATACTGATTTTGAACATCCCATTGCATTGATAGGCTACTTGTGTAGAGCGCACCTGACACACACCTCACTTACACACTGTATTTACATGTACCCGCTTCATGTAGTTTTCTTGTATTTGCATCTGATGTACCTTTTTCAATTGGACTCTTTATTTTCAAATGCCTCCGGTATATGCTCAGCCGCAGGCAGGGCCACCTGGGCCGTCTCGGGGATGTGGGCCATCTGGGCCTTTTCGAGGAGTTGGGCCATCCAGGCCTTCTCGAGGAGCCCGAGGAGGGGGGTTGTCTTGCAGACGCAGAGCACACATTATAGAGGAGGAGCTCGGTGAGGATGAGGAGGAGGAGGCTGCAGATCGTCAGTCAGAGACATCTGCTGACAGAGAGGAGGGTTCCGGTCTTGGCTCCGGGAGTAGAGGTGAGGCTGAGGGAGATCCTGAGGATGACAGTTCCGACTCGGATGGTGATGGTGGTTGTAGACACCCCATTTTTGACCGTCCTCAAGACTTGGACGTCACCACTTGAACATTCGGTGATTATCCATGTTCGTGTTCGTTTGGAGTTCCCGGAGTTCTCGGCTACGCGCCTTGCCTCAGGACCTCCGAACTTGACTGTTTTGTGTCTGGTTTTACACCAAACACTTGTGCTTTGCCTTTGAGGGGCAGGGAATGCCTTCTGAGGCATCTCCACACACTACCGGCCGTGGCTAGAGGCCACCGGCTGGCTGTAGTTGCCACCGGCACTATTTTGTGCCGGTCGGCACTCATTTTGGCAAAATTACCATTTTGCCTCATTGACCGCTTTTACCATTTTATGAGATATTTTTAGACAGCTGTTTAGCTCTTGTTTCCCCTCCATACACGTGTATGGAGGGATGAGCCCTTTGAATGCCTTAACTTGTAAGTTTTGGTTGCCTATAAGGAGAGGCTTCTTCTCTTGGCTCAAGGGTTGGAAGGTTACAAAATTTTGAGACATTGTTAGACAGACCAAGCTCTGGTTTTTAGGGTTAGGATACATACACATCCTATCTCTCTCTTTTCCTTTGTGTTCTAGGTATTTTAGTTCACATTATTGCACCTAAACACCTAGTCTTCCACCTTTTCTTGGTGTTTTCAAAGATCAGAGCTTGTTCTTAGTGTTCTTGACTAGTTTGGAGCTCAAGGAACCAACAACTTCAACATTTGTGAAGAAAAGCTTCAAGGGTAAGAAACTTGCTTTATTTACCCCATTTTTGCACTCCATTTTTGCCTAGCTTAGAGCTGTTTTTTTGCTTAGTGTCTAACACATAAAAGTTCTGATTTTTAACCCTCTTTATTGTTTATTAAGAGTGTTTTGCACTTTGGGGAAGTTTGACCCCCTTTAAGCCTTGAAAAGGGCCCATTTTAGGCCATTTTGTGAGAGCTCCGAGACTTTGGTGCTTGGGCCTCTCCACCACTGAAATCTTGAGGGATTTCAGTGGTGGAGATGGTGCCCTAAAGTCTCCAAAAGGAGAGGGCCACCCCCTCTCCTTGATGTCCTTGAAAGGGGCAAGTTTTGGCCTCCAAAGGAGCACCATGTTTGGTTGTGTGCTGAGCATGTTTGGTTTGTTTTTCATGCTTATATTGCCATGATATAACATGTTTCTAAGTTGGTTTTAGCACTCCTTGCATAGTTGCTTTGTAATGCCATAATAGTCCCTTAACATGCCTAGGTTTGTATACCTTCTTTCTAGCATGTTTTAGGCCTAGATCCATGAAGCTTGTATGCTTATTTTGCCATGTTTAAGGTCTGTCCATGCTTGTTTTGGTCAATCTTAGCATGTATATTGTAGCTTCTTTACATTTGGCTTGTTGGCCTCAAGAGCATGAATATGTAGCATGTCTTGCTTGCATTATTTTTGGTGGTTTGGAACCCCCTAGCATGCTATTTCAGACCTTATGATGTGCTTATATGCTTGCCTTAGTGGCTTCTTTAATGCTTTAAAAGCATGTGTTGAATGCTTCATTCATTGGTCATGTTGCATGCCTTTGCGCTTGAACCTCTTAGATGCCATCTAGGTGCTCCTTAGGCTTTGTTTAAGTCTTCTTGTGACCTGTTTTGAGTCCCCTCGGCCTTGTGAGGCTTGGTGGACTTGACCTTAATATAAGCCTCCATGGCTTGCTTCAAGTACTTGGACCTATTGTTGCATACTTGGCTTGCTTTGTTGCATGATTTGGCATCATGTTTTGTGCGATTTTCAGAGCTTTACATGCATGTCAATTGTCCATGCTCAACTCATTTCAAGTGTGCTTGAATGTTGTTTGTTATGCTTAAGTGTTGGCACCTTAACATGTGTGTGTGCATATGTGTTTGGCCCCCATAACTTAGCATTTGGCCACTGATTTTGGGCCTTCTTGGAGCTGCCTAGATCATGTCTAAGTCCATCCTCCATGTGGTTTGCATGCTTGCCTTGTGTGCTTACTTAGGTTTGCATTATATTGCCATATTGCATGCTAGTTGCCATGTCTAGGAGTGCATCACATTGGCATGCATGTTCGGCCTCTTGACCAAGTCATGATAGAGGTTTAACACCCTTGTTTGTTTGTTTGCATTGCACGCATTTGAAATCAAAGTTGCATTCTTGATTCTTGGGCCATCATGCATGAAAATGCGTGATTGGTGGTCTGAGAACCAAGGCACACCTTCCTTTGAGTCACTAACATGATAAGGGATTGTGTTTAGTGCATACATGCTTTGAATTACATTGCCATGCAAGTTGTTGCCCTCTGCTGCTGTGAGTTGCAGGTTTTGCAGGCATTTTGTGCCGACCGGCAGTAAATTGGTAGCCGATAGCTTCATTCAGTGCCGGTGGCCACATCCTTTAGCCGGTGGTGTTCTACTCCAGCCGGTGATGATCTCCAGTGCCCAAGGAAGTGTTTCTGAGACTTTGGCAGCCTTCAGAGGAAGGTAGTAGGGAAAACAGAGGCACACTTGCATGACAGTGCGATTCTGAGCGAGTCCCGGGCGTGCGACACATTTGAGCCCTCTTCCCGAGGCATTTATTGTTTAATTAGATTAATTATTTTATTTAATTAATTTAGTTGATTTGTAATAATTAATTAGCTTGCGTAGTTAATTAGTCATTCGGTTTTGTATATTCTTTCGGTCCCTCCGAGCGAGGGCAAAATTGTAATAAGTGTGTGTGAGTGGGTGTATGTCTTCCAATCCCCATTTCTTTCTATCCCTTTTATTTACCCGCTTTCGATGGTAGATTAGGGCATACTTATCTTAGCATACCTTATGCAATGCATGCGTGCATCCATGCATTTGTTGACATGCACCAGGCTCGGTACATCATGCAAGCTGCATCGTACTTTCAATTTCAAATTGAATACGTACATCGAATAAAGTGCATTTCACATGCCATCTTTAGGGTTAGCCGAGCCTACTCTAGATTGCATCTATGCCTGTGTTGCATTAGTCACTTAACATGAACTAGGACATGCATGTTTGCTAACTAGTTTATTGTTTTGGCGCGGAGTACGATGTAAGTATTTTACGCTTTAGCATACCACATGCGTGTGAATGTTGCCATGACAGTATGCTTACCATGCGGCTAAATGCTTATGTGAGATAAACTGTTTGAATGCCTGTGGGTGGAGGTTGGATTGCTTGAGTTGGAATAACTCGTTGAAATCCGTATTTTAGCCTACTTGCGAGTAGCAAATTTAAGCTGTTTTCAAAACAAACGGATATGCAATGTTTATTTCCAAATTAGGCAATCTAGTCTATACTTGTTTGCTGCGCGCATAACATAGTAATTCTAGGTTAATAATTGGAATAAGAGCATGTAATGTTTTCAAAAACGGATATCACGGTTAGTAGAGGCGGTCTTGGACCGGCGAAAAGGTGCTCATAGTCGACCTTCCCGATCGTACCCAAGCTCCGAGCCAAGACCACTTTGGTGATGACGGACATGTGGCCTTCGACCGAGTCGTGGTTTCTAAATTTCCCATTTTAAAATATTTAGGTGGCGACTCAGAATCCGCAAAGCAGTCCATGTTTGGCACTACTTTTCAAAAATCTGTTTTCTCAAACGATTTGCCAGAGTTGGACTCTTTGGTTCAAGATTCAGAACCGACACAAAAAGTCCAGTCCTATGGCAGGTCCCCTCGCTGGCTTGTTACAAAGCAGAGGTCTACTACAGAAGAGGATGAAGAGGGCCTCTTATTCCTGCTCTTGAGAGCATTGATGTTGCGGTTCCTTGTTTTATTTACCTTTTTGCTAGTAGTTGTAGCACATTGTACATTATTAGGCAGTTTTATTCTTTTTGTAAAACTTGTGCCCTTGTTTGTAAAATGTTGTAACAAATGAAGCATGATGGAATGAAACAGCTTTTGAAAAAGTGTTGTATTTTAAACTCTTAGCATCATATCGCATCATTTTGCACCATAATGAGATTGAATGAAAATGTGCATTGTGCATTTGCCCAGTCAGGTAGTGAACCGATGCAACAACTTAACTTACTAAGATATAACAAAACCTTAGCAAGTTTACAACTCGATAAGGAAAATACGATAGTGCTGACAATTTAATAAACAAGACTCAACAAAAATTGCTTAAACAAAGAGTAATAACTCAAAAACACGAAACACGACAGCTCGACAAACAACTCGATAAGCAAAACGACAACTCAATAAGCAAAACAACAACTCGATAAACAAAAACTCAACAAAACAAAGAGTACTTCGGACGATCTGGGCAACGGAACGCATCCGAAACAAAGGGAAATGGAGGCCTTCGACATACCCGTCGCATGGAAATGCTTGAAACTTCATCTTGGAGGGTAAAACAGGGCCAAAGACACATTGGAGCATGGCCGGCCACTTTTAGGAGCCGGCCGGCCAGCTTTATTGCAAAGGGGAGAACACCGGCCAATTTTTTGAAAAGGAAATGGCCGGCCTGCTAGAAAAGGTGGCCGGCCGACCACTTAGCTCAGCAACCGTCAAATTTTTGACACGTGTCCCCCGAATAGTGTCTTCTCCTCTTTAAAAGCCTTAGCTCCGTGGTTCATTCAATTCATCTTAGTTTTGCACAAAAATGGAGGCGTTTCTCGTTGAAAATCTCACATCTTGGATTGCTTCTCTAGATGGCTCGGAAAAGTTGAACTTCCGGGGTTTCGGGTTGAATGCACTATTCACGCTGAGCCGTACTCCGCTGCACCTTCCTTTCCTCCATGCCGCGGCGAGGTTTTGGAACCCGGTGACGCATGTCTTTAGCTTCGGCGGGCAAGAGGTATGTCCAACTTTCGAAGATTTTCAAGTTTTGATGGAATCTGAACGTTATGAAGAGATTTTGCCTCAGTTTCGTTTTGGCCACGCCCAAGCTTTAGGGCGGATGTGTGGACTTACCGCGCATGATGCTCGGTCTCTGATCTGTAATGGGGAACTGGATATCCTCGGTTTGATTCATCGCTTTTCTGGTGCCGGTGACCGCGGCGACCATCATTGGCAAGGTTTCTGACAACATGCCCTCTGCTTGTGCATGCTATCTCACTTCCTGCTTGCCCCGGGCCTGGGTGGACCCAACATCCGTTTGATTGAAGTTGCTCAGGGCTTGAAGGAAGGGAAGAGCTGTATTGCTATGGCATTGGCCGAAACGCTGATGGGCTTGGACGCTTTCCACCGTTAGGAGATGACCAGATTTGCGGGGAGTCCACTACTGCTGCAGGTAATGTTTCCCACCCAATCTCACATATGTATTTGCTCACATCACTCGGCCCTCAGGCTCGGCTTTTCTCTCAAAACCCTTGTCTCACTATTCTCTCATCGCACGTCTCTCTATTCTTTATTCTCTCATTTTTCATCCCTCCCCAGGTATGGTTGATGGATAAATTGCAGGTTGTGGACTCTTGCCCTGCCTACTCAGCCCGCGGCTACTTCTTTTGACAACACCTGGTTGATGCGCTTGATGAGGGATGGTGGTTCAACTGGATGTGCAATTTGTCTGCTGACCGCATTGCTTGGCGCTGTCCTTGGCTCAATTTTCCGGCAATGAGCTATAGCATGTCTCGGCAGACTGGGGTCCAGCTGATTGGTCTGACTCACTGTGTGTTCTATTTTTCATTCCGGTTCCAGCGCCAGTTTGGCCATGATCAGACTTGCCCGCCAGAGGGGATTGAGTACCCGGTTGCTTTCCCGGTCCGAGGCGCACAGCTTGCCCGATATGCTACAGCATGGAGGACTAGAGAGCTCCTGGCCCCTGCTCCCACTTTCAGTTGCACTTTGTCTGACGAGTGCTGGGATTGGCTCAATGAAGAGGCACAGATTGGGCCTAGCTTGGCATCAGAGGCTTCGACTAGCTCTGGAAGGGGGCGCAGGGACACCTGACTTGACTATGTCCCGGATTTATTGCTTTATTAGTACTTTCAAGTTTTCTTTATGAGTGTAATAAAAAAACAACTTCAATTGTATGCAAGAGCAAGCGAACTCTGTGTTGAAATCAATAAAATTGAAGGTTGTGGTACTGAAAATTTTCCGCTTTGGTCCAAAAATGGTCTTAGTTGTAAAAAGATTAATTTGAACAAAGTCAACTTTTATTAAAACTTTTCAAAACTATTTTTGATATGGATCAGAACTGGACACGCTTGAGATCTGTCACTGAGATGCACAACCCCGGATCCTGGCAACTGGAACGTTGCCCCTAGTCTGAATAGTACTGCGGCACTGTGTGGCAACGGAAAGTTGCCCCTAGTCTGAATAGCACTGTACCGGAGATTGCGATAAATGCTGATGGACAAAGATGACCGAGATGATCAAATGGACAAAGTTGATCGGGGAAAAGTTTATGGCTGAACTCCAGGATGAAGTTGCCTACGTATCCCAAAGATGGTAATCAAGCCTTACGTAGTTCAGGCTCAAGTTCGTTCGGGTATTTTCACTCTCCTTTTATGCTCTAACTTTTGCCAAGGCCGCTCTTTGCGGGTTTTTAACCTTGCGAGCTCAGTTTTTATAATTTCAAATTTTCTGTGCTCTGAGTTTTGCCTAGGTCGCCCTTTCGGGTTTTCGGCCTAGCGAGCCTCTCAAGGATAATATTTCTTCAACTTGTCCATGTTGATCGGTTGGGAGAACTCTAGGCCATCTAGATCCATCAGAACCACAGCTCCACCTGACCAGATTGACTTGATGATGTAGGGACCAGTCCAATTGGGTCTGAACTTGCCCCTTGGGTCGTGAATGGGAGCTCGGTTATCCTTGAGCACCAAATCTCCTTCTTTTAGATTCCTGGACTTAACCTTCTTGTTGAAAGCCCGGGCGATTCTGCATTGATAACCCTGAACATGGTATAGTGCTTTCAGCCTTCTCTCATCAAAGAGCATGAGTTCCTCGAATCTGCTCTGCTGCCAATCCGCTTCGGCTATTTGACACTCAGCCAGTGCCTGTAACGACGAGACCTCAATCTCAATACGTAGAACGGCCTTCATCCCATAAACCAATGAATACGGAGTCGCCCCAGTAGAAGTTCTGATTGAAGTCCGGTAGCCCCAAAGAGCAAACGGCAGCTTATCTGGCCAGTCCCGGTAGGTTTTCACTATCTTCTGCAGTATGTGCTTGATATTCTTGTTGGCGGCCTCAACCGCTCCATTGGTCTGCGGCCGATAGGTAGATGACTTATGAAAAGCCACGTTGTATTTTTCCAACAAATCAATCACCTCCTTCTTGAAGTGGGAACCATTGTCTGAAATAATCTCATTTGGGACTCCGTAGCGACAGATGATGTTGTTTCTGATAAATTTTGCGACGTGCGAAGCTTTCAACACTGCATAAGATTGGGCCTCGACCCACTTTGTGAAATAATCTATCGCTACCAAGATGAACTCGTGCCCATTCGACCCCTTCGGAGTGACAGCTCCGATCACATCAATTCCCCAGACTAAAAATGGCCATGGCGAAGTCATGTTGTACAGCTTCGACGACGGAATGTTCATGCGATTTGCATGAATTTGACATTTGTGGCATCGCCGGACAAAACCGATACAATCCTCCTCCATGGTGGACCAGTAGTAACCCTGTCTGAGGATCTTCCGTGCCAGCATTACTCCATTCATATGTGCGCCGCATTCCCCTCCATGGATGGCTTCCATCAGACGCTTTGACTCTTCGGCATCAACACACAGCTTATGCATTCCCAGATGACCTCTCTTATACAGCTTACCCCCACAGATGATGAACTGAACGGCCATTCTTCTGATTGCCCTTTTGTCTTTGGCATTTACCCCTGGCGGGTATGCTTCCTTCTCCAAGAAATTCCAAATGTCGTAATACCAGGGGTTTTCGTCCTGAACTTCATCTATAACAAAGAATCGACTCAGTGGCGGTGCAAATTTCTGGTCAATGATGACTGGACGCATCCGGACTCCACACGGGATGTCTATCATGGAAGATAGAGTTGCTAAAGAATCTGCGAACCTGTTGTTCTCTCTTAGTAGATGAGTAAAACTTAGCTTCTCAAAACGAGGAATCAGCAAGTCCAAGGTCTGGTGATACATCATCATCTTTTCCTCTTTCACTTTCCAGTCTCCTTTTGCTTGAGACACAACAAGGTTCGAGTCCCCGATGACGTCCAACCGTCTTGCCCCTAGTTCCAGGGCTGCTTCTAGACCGGCAATGCATGCCTCATATTCTGCTTCGTTGTTCAAGACTTTGAGTCGGAGTTTGAAGGCTAGAGGGATACGGGAATTGTCGGGTGTTATCAGTAACACTCCTATCCCATACCCGTATTGATTTGACGCTCCGTCAAAGTACATCGTCCAAGTTTCATCGTCGATATGCAAAATGGCCTCATCTGGGAATAAATACTCAACTGCTTCACCCCCTTCCACTGGATGGTCGGCAAGGAACTCTGCTACCGCTCTTCCTTTGACTGACTTGCGTGTCACATATTTTAGATCAAATTCGGATAGCAACAGCAACCAACGAGCTAGCCTACCCGTAAGTGCTGGTTTCTCGAAAAGATATTTGATGGGATCAAGTCGTGAAACCAACATTACAGAGTGAGCTAACAGGTAGTGCCGCAGCTTCCTGGTAGCCCATACCAAAGCTAAGCAAGCCTTCTCCAGCGGAGTGTAGCGGGTTTCGTACTCTAGCATCTTCTTGCTCAGATAGTAGATGGCTCTCTCCACCTTGTCCTCTGATTCTTGCGCAAGCATGCAGCCCATTGTAGTCTCAGTTACTGACAGATACAAAATCAACGGTTTCCCCAGTTCTGGCGGTGACAGCACGGGCGGGTTCTGTAAATATTCTTTAATCTATTCAAACGCAGCTTGACATCGGCCGTCCCATTGGAACTTCTTTCCTTTCTTGAGGAGACCAAAAAGTGGTTCACAAGTCAAGGTTAATTTTGAGATAAACCGTCTTATGAATTGCACTTTACCCAGAAAGCCTCGCACCTCCTTTTCAGTCCTTGGTGGTGGCATTTCTAAGATGGCCTTGATTTTGGAAGGGTCGACCTCGATGCCCCTTTGTGTAATCAGAAACCCCAGCATTTTTCTTGCTGTAACACCAAATGTACACTTCTGAGGGTTCAGCCGCAATCGGAATTCCCTGATCCTTTGAAAAAACTTGTGCAAGGCGGCGTAGTGGCCTTCTCTTTCTTTGGATTTGACAATCATGTCGTTCACGTACACCTCAACCTCTTTGTGGATCATGTCATGCAATATTGTGGTTGCGGCCCGTTGATAAGTAGCTCTAGCGTTCTTCAATCCAAATGGCATGACTCTATAGCAGTATGTCCTCCACGGGGTGGTGAATGTAGTCTTTTCCCGGTCTTCTGGCGCCATCACTATCAGATTGTAGCCTGAGAAGCCATCCATGAATGAGAGCAAAGCATGCCCTGCTGTGAAATCCACCAACTCATCGATATGCGGCAAGGGAAAGTCGTCCTTCGGACTAGCTCTGTTCAAATCCCTGAAATCCACACATACCCAGATCCGCCGTCTTTCTTGACCTTTGGAACAATGTTGGCCAACCAAGTCGGGTATTCGGATACCCGAAGCTTCGTCGATTTGCTTAGTGACCTCTTCCTTATACTTGAGGGCCCAATCCGGGCGGATCCTCCTGAGTTTCTGCTTGACAGGTCGGGCCTCGGATCAAGGGGGATCCGATGCTATACAATCTCAGGATCGATTCCAGGTATGTCTACGTAGGACCACGCGAAAACATCTTTGAAATCTTTTAATAAAGCGACTAAGCGCTCGCGTTCCTCCGAAGACAACGTGGACCTGATCTGGACCAGCCGCGGGTTCTCCTCAGTACCAATGTTCACGGTAGTGATTTCATCCATTAAGGGTTTGACAAATCTCTCCTGCTCCTGCTCAATTAAACGTTGCAAAACCGGAGGAATTTCATCATCGTCGTTTTTCTCAAAGTTTTGAAAGTCTGAATTAATGCAATAAATCAAGGGCACAGAAAAGTACTCAGAAACCACAGTTACTTGATTCTCATTAAGCACATCCAAATCGTCCGAATTCTCGGTTACAACAGACTCAAATGAGAAAGAAAAAACGACTGGACAAAACTGTGGTATCTGGGTTATCATCCCCAGGATTACCAGACTTAGACTCAGTCGAGCTGGAACCTGATTCCGACTGACAAGATTCGGTGGAATCAGATTCCGGCTCACTACCTGACCTGGTGCTACTGGACAAAAATCCCTCCTCGTATTGCCAAGTGAGAGAGGGTGCGATAGATGCATCCAAAATAGTTGCTGGCAGGCTCGCAGCCGTTTCATCCCCAATCATGGAAACCGAGAAGTTATCCCCCAAGCACTTATGGTCGATCGGAGGATCTGAAAGTAGACTTGCCAATGCTACCCCCATTTCAATTTCAGCACCCTCGGCATCCCCTGCTTTATATTGCTCAACCTCAGCTGATGGGTCTGTCTGCTCTTCGGCAACGTCATCCCCGGATAGTTGCAGGTCGAAGAAGATCTCGAAACCTGGCACGCGCTTCTTCTCCGCGTTTAGCCACGGCTCTGGGAAGCCGCAAAATGGAAAGTCCTCCCCCTCCCGGACGAAGCGTCCGTTCAGGGTACCCTGGATGGGCCTATGCATTAATTCAAAAGGCTTCCCAGCCTGCTTTGCTCTGGCTCTTCCGGCCATTTCCTTTCCCTTCCTCACCCAGTCCTCTTTGGTAGGCAGATAACCCAAACCAAAGGTATGAGGGTTGTGTGGCACCTCGGCCAATGCTGCGACGCCTTTTCGGCCGCTCCTTCCTAATCCCATCCTGGGGATGTGTTGCAGCTTGTTCATGAGGTAGACGAATTGAGTACTGACGTATACTCCCTCATTCACAGCCATGATATTCTGCACCACCCGGGCCTCAGCCAAAGTGAACCCTAATAAGAACACATCCTCTGTGCCATGCTCGATTTCCAAGACTGGTGTGGACACTTCTGGCGGCGGATGGATTGATGAATTCCTAAAAACAATAGCCACTCCCTTCCGGTGAGGGTACTTTAACATCTGATGTAAAGTGGAAGAGACTGCATTCACTTAGTGCAACCACGGCCGCCCCAAGAGTAGATTGAAGGTCGCGGGAACGTCCAAGACATGGAATTCAATGTCGTGTTGTCCTGGACCAACCTGGGTCTGAATTTTGACAGTCCCCATCACTTCCATGCTAGTATTATCATATGCTCTGATCACCTGAGTAGTCGGCACGAAGTTCGCGGGCTTCAACCCGATTGCATCTGTTGATACGTTTGGGCGGAACATTGATGGCGGACCCGGTATCAACAAGTACCACCGGTATCCACTTGTCTCTACATTCCATGGAAACGTAGAGGGGTTTGTTATGATTTGTGCCCTCAGGCGGTAGTTCTTTGTCAGAAAAGGATAACGTCGGGGAACCTCCTCCCAGAAAGACCAGCCCAACCAGCTGCTCTAGTGTAGTATCTATAGAGAGTTTGGCCTTGTCCATGGCAGATAGGACTGCCTGTCTGTGCACCCGCGATGCCATAAGCAGTCCCCAGATGGAGATGTCTGCTTGTATCTTCTTTAATTGCTTGAGCACAGCTTCTTCTTCAATCTGCTTCTCTCTCTGTTTCTCAACTTCCTTGTCTTTCTCAGATGCCTCAGGTTGGTCTAAGTGCGGGGGCTTGAAATACCGCCCACTTCTTGTCATATGAGCGACCTCGTCAATATACAAGGTATCATCTGGCTGATTACTCCCCCAATCCTCATCTGTGTGGGCAAGACATAAATCATCGTCTTCCCACCACATTCCGTCGGCGGCAAAGCAGACACTGTCGACTCGGTATGATCGTACTCATGATACCTTTAGTCCACATGCCATGACATTTTACGTTCCGTGCACACAGCACTTTCGACCCCTACATGGGCCTTAGTTTTTCTGATTCTCTCGGAATCCTCAAATTTTTGTTGTTCCAACTGCGTCAGTACAGCTGTTTGTTCAATATTCCCTGCATTTACAGTGCCCAAGTTCTGAGCGAAATTCTTAGTGCCGGTGCTCTCCGGCGGTGTATCCTGACTTTCGGCCCTTCCGGCCACCACTGATACTCTCGCCCCTGCCGGGCCCTGTTCTGGTTGAAATTCTACAACGTCTGGTTGATCATCTAACCATCCGGTAGCTTCTGCCGACTCCTCATACTCGAACCAGTTGATTGCCATATCCGCTGATTCTTAGTCACTGAAGAACTGGAGGTTGGCAAGGCCCTTTCCTACAGCTGTTAGATCATCCATTCCCCGTTCAAATCTGTCCCCCTGAATTACACATAATTCTGCTCTTTCTGGCAGCCCTACACTCAGCTCAGACTGGCCCACTGACTGGATGTATTCACTTGGATCGTAGGCTCCTCCAGCGAGATTCCCAGACTGTTCAATCCTAGACTCAACAACTCCACTTTCCTCTGAAACCTGCCTTGTCCCATCTTCGGTAGTCACCACCATTGGCTCAGATTGGGTTGTGGAGATGTCCATCATGCACAAGTCAGTGCAGACAGGAAGGATCACCACCGGCTTAGGTAGGTGGGATGGGGTGATATAGATACTAGGATCGTAAGACGCGACCCCAGTTTGGATGAAGTTGATTCTGTTGGGAGGAGGAGCTTGGTTATGTGGTGGGAGAGGATTTGTTGTGACGTTGGGTTTGTCGGGAGACGCAATCACCTGCTTGTCAATAAGATCCTGGATCTCGTGTCGCAATCTAAAACAACGGTCGGTGTCATGATCGTGCTGTTGGTGATACGTGCAGTATTTTGCTGGGTCATGAGAGGGAGGGAGTGGATTTGGTAGTGGCCTCGGCTCTAGGGGCGTCAAATGCTTCTTCCTGATTAATACCCCCAGAGCTTTGGACAGGGGCATATATAGGGGTGTGAAGGTTCTTTGGCCTCTGGGTTGATATTTGGTGGTTTGGGTATTGCTTCCGGATGCACCGGAGAAAGGCGTAGCTGCCATGGGTCTTGGAAGGGGAGGGGGAATGGTGGTGACCATGCTCACCTCTGAAGCTCGCGCAGTTGCAGCGCCACTTGGGCCTGCATTGTTGTTACGGTTGAAAGTCCTCTTAGGTTGCTCCCTATCCTAGTCGATCAGACCTTGTTTCATTGCATCTTCGATCTGTACCCCCATCTCGTGTAGATCTGAAAAAGTGGGGAAGGGGAATACAATCATCTTCTGCATCAGTTTCGGTTGGAGATTGCGCACAATCATCCTGATTTGGTCTTTGTCGGTAGGTCTCAAGGTCATCATCGATGCCTTTACCCTCCATCGGGTTACGAAATCTGAGAAAGTCTCTTTGGGCTCCTGCCTTGTTGTTTCGAGATCACGAGTTGTAATCTCGATCTGGGTATTATACGAGTATTGTGCAACAAAGGCCTCGGCCATTTCATCCCAACTTCTTTTGACCTCATTCTCCAACTTTGCATACCAGATAGCAGCCACACCCGACAGGGTTCGGCCGAACAGCGAAAGCTTTTGTGGTCGGGTTAGGCCCATTGGCTGCAGTATATCTGAGAATAACCGGAGGTGGACCATGGGATCCTCGGATCCGTTGAAACGATCAATTTGCGGCATCTTGAATCTATCTGGCAATGTTATGGCCACATCGGTATATCCGTCCTCGATATTCGGAATAGCCTTTACTCCTTGTGATTTCTTGAAAAGCTTTTCGAGCTTGCTCAGTTTCAGAGCTGTATGGTCTATTTCGAACTCGAAAGGAGAGTCCGGGTGGTTGGGTGTATGGGTCTTGGACAGTTGAGGCGGAAGCGGGGACGGAGCTGGCCCCGTTGGAAGGTTTGTGTCCTCTTGGATGTTTTGGACATTGGGTAAGGTGTTTTGGGTGTTTGGCAGAGCATTTTGGACAGTAGGTGCCTGCTCGGGTAATGGGGCCCCTGGTGGAGGAGGAACTTGATGTGAAGCAGATGCTGCATTCTGCTGTTGCAATCTAGTGATTAGCTCGGCCTGCTGGGCCATGATTGTGTCCTGCTGTTTAGAGAACTCTGCTTGGCGGGCAGCGTCCTCCTGCATTTGTTTCATGCTCTCATGCATTTGGCGCATCATTTCTTCTATCCCTGCCATATTCTGTTGGTCTTGCTGACTGACCGGTATGTGTATTTCTATGGTGGAAACTGGAACCTCAACCCGACTGTTTGCTAGGGTAGACCACTGCCCCGGTAACCTCTGTTCAGACACACTGCGCTTCCTTGGCCTTCTCCTGACAACGGGGGGTAGAGAATGCAACACTGGATGTCCGTCAACCAGATCCTCAGATTGATTGAGCCGACGACCTCTTGTCCAAAGTGTTTGGGGAATATCTACTGGGTCGAAAGCAATTGTGCTAAAATTGCCCTAGCAAAAAGATAAATAAAGCAAAAAGGAAATAAATAACCTGATAAATGAACAGCATGACAGCTTAAAATAAATACATAACACACAGTCAGGCATACAACACACGGTTGATAAGCTGAATACACACTGTCCTCAAATACTAATCACTGTCGTTGAATCACTGTTCCCCAAAGACTGAATCGGATACTCGTAGATAATTGATTCTCAAACATTGACTGATGCCCACAGGCCTAATGCCTAAACTCATAAATTGATATATGCATTCCCCGTAGAGACGCACTCTAAAAGCACATAACAGATAAGTGAGAGCCAAAACACCCCTATGTTGGGGTAGGGTTTCCCTGTCCTATTTTGTTAGGAACTAGGGTTTCACTACGCACGCAGCGGCTTCAAACAACCTATATCGGGTAAGCAACCTGTCCTAGTTTGGAATGGTCACTATGGATTTCGATATGCACTAGGTCGAATGGTCAAAAAGGGTGCCCCGGTGAAACTGGGGTTTGTGTTCCCATATTGGCAGAGCCCATAACCGGTCAGCTTTATGGTCATGCCTTGACAAGACAAGCCTCAGGCAAACCGTTCAGGAATAGCAGATGGCAAACACGGTGTCCTAGGCGCACCAATGCAAAGAAACACACAAGTGCAGTCAAAACCAGATATCATGAGTTCGAGTCAAGTTCTCTAAATCCCCAGCAGAGTCGCCAGAAACTGTAACAAGTCTGCGGGGGACCTCGCTACAGTTCGGACTCGATTTGTTGTCACGGTTCTTAATCTGAACCAAAGAGTCCAAATCCGGAAAATCGTTTTTGAAAATAGATTTTTTTGAAAGAAGTGCCAAACGTGGACTGCTTTGCCAGATATAGAGTCGCCACCTAAATATTTTATTTTGGGAAATTTAGGAAACCCTGACTCGTTGCCTAAGGCCACGTGTCCGTCACCACCAAAGTTGCCTCAACTCGGGAACTTGGGTACGATTGGGGAAGGTCACTTCGTGCGCACCCCCGCTCGCCTGATCAAAGATCGGCCTCTACTAACCATGATATCTAGTTTTGAAAACATTATGTGTTCTTATTCCGGTTATTAGTTTAGATTTACTATGTGATGCGCACAGCATACAAGTATAGACTGGATCGCCTGAATTGGAACAAAACATTTCATGTTTGTTTTTGAAAGATGGTTTCTATCCGCAGGTAGGCTTAAAATGTAGATTTTGCCATCCTCAGGTGGGCTTAGAAAACATGGTTTTGCCACTATCTAGTGGGCTTATGATTTGTTCCAATCCAAATAACCCAACCTTCACCCACAGGCATTCAAACAGTTATATCACATAAGTACATAGCCTCATGGTAAGCATGCTATTCATGGCAGTCACTTACACACATGCAAGGATGCTAAAGCATAAAAACTCACCGAGTACTCCAAGCCAAAACAGGAACTAATTAGAAATCCATGCATGATCCTAACTATACAGAAATGCCTAATGCAACACATGCAAAAATGCAACTATAGCAGGCTCGGCTATTCTAAACATGGCATGTGAAATGCTACAACTAACAAGTATTCAATTTGGAATTGAAATACAAATGCAGTTAGTATGATGTGCCGAGCCCGGTGCATGCAAAACAGATGAATGAATGCAAACATGCTATCATACTGTATGCTAATTGAAACATGCCCTAATCTAACCATCATAAGCAGGTAAATAAAAGGGAAGAAAGACGTGGGGTTAGAAGACATACATCACACTCAGGCACACTTATTACAACATTGCCCTCGCGCAGAGGGTCTGAATAAATAATATAAAGTCCCGAATAGTACAGTCCAAATAGATAATACAGTCCAAATATGTACAAAAATCCTAATTAATTACCAAATTAACTAAGAAAACAATAAACTGGCATGCAAGCCAAGGACTGCCTTGACTCTTCTTCAGATGATGAATGATGCATATCCGGGTTGCCTTTGCGCGGAAATCCACTGTGATGCCCCAATTAGCCTCTGTTTTGCAATAATTTTTAGAAAGCGCGCCAAGCCTCGGAAGACTGCTGATTCTTGATTTGCTGCAACAGAGAGTAGGAAAGGGGCATAGCAATGTATTTTCACAAATGTATGCATGCCTCGATCCTCGTGTCACCAATCACGCATCTCGATGCACGATGGCTGAGGAGTCGAATTGCACAACTCAGTATGAAATGAATGCACATATAAACACAACAAAACCTAACTCCATCATGGATGATCCAGAGTGTCGGTGACTGGGGAATTAAGACACGTTCCGTCACTTGGAGTACGAAACGCCCCTCGTTTCCCGTGCTCGGGCTAACTCCTATCCCGAACACAATGCAATATGCATGACATGCATGAAATGCAACTAAGATACAACCTAACATGCAACATGCTATGAAATGGCATACACGATGCACGAGGTAACATGGCATACACAATGCGCTAACATACAACCTAACATACACAACGCTATGGAATGAAATGGCATACACAATGCAATATGGACTTACACCAACGTGAGTGGACCTCAACCACACTCACATAGGAGGCCATTAGATGAAAATGAGACACTCGAGATGCGTGCACACGTGCACGCAAACCGATGACCGATCCTAAGGCACCAAATGCCACTCTAACAAGGCATGGAATATGGCATGCTAGCATGCAAATTTCAGTAGCAAAATATGATGCAAAACAACCTTGAAACATGAAAACATGGCACCCAATGCATGGAATGAGACCCGAAACATGAAACTAGGCGCATGGAATGACTTATAGCTATACAAAGCATGCATTATTTGAACATGAAGTGTGAAGAAAGAATCAAGACAGTCCCAAAAAAAAGCATATTTCCAGTTTTAAGAAAGGCCAAAAAGTGAACACAAATAGGGCTAAACCAACATGCAAAAATGGCCCCGAAAGAGAGATAAAGAAGCAAGTGGAAGCTTCTGGCCATAAATGGCCAAGATCCCTTCAAAAAAGTTGAAGAGGGGCTCAAAATAAAGCACTTTATAGTTTAAAACAAGCCACAAAAACAAACACAAGCAGGCCTAAAACATTATGCAAGAAATGGGCCAAAAGGGAGACAAAGAAGCAAGTGATGGTTGCTGGCCTCAAACAGAGGAGGACCCTTCAACAAAGTTAAAGAGGGGCCCAAAAAATGGTATTTTACAGTTAGTTACCAAACCCAAAACAGTGCACATGCAAGCCTAAAATACTATGCAAAATAAGGCCTAAAAAGAGGTTTAAACACAAAGAGCAAAAAGGGAGCTTCAAAAAGCAAAAGTCCCTTGATCAAACATGAAGAGGGACTCAAAATAAAGCTATTTACAGTTCATACCAGAGCCCAAAAATACAAGAACAAGGGGCTAACAAAACATGCAAAAATAAGACCAAAAGAGGGGTAAAGAGGCAAGTGACAAAAGGAAGCCTCAAACAGTGAAGATCCCTTCAACAATGTTGAAGAAAGGCTCTAAATAAGCCACTTTTCAGTTTATAACTAAGCTCAAAACAATTTACAAATGAGCCTAAAGTACTATGCAAGAAAGAGGCATACAAGAGAGGTAAAGAAGCAAGTGTAAAAAGGAAGCCTCAAACAGGGAGAGGCCCTTAAACAAACATGAAAAGGAGCCCAAAAGAATTCTATTTTCAGTTAGGGTCGGAGCCCAAAAATGTAAGAAAGAATGACTTAGAAAGCATACAAAATAAGCTCAAAAAGAGGAAAAAAAAAGGCTCACCCTTGAAGACCAAACTCTAGCAACCTCTTGGCTTGAGAAAAGGTGCTCCTTGCCTCTAGAAATGGCCTCCAAACTGCAGGTATGGGGTATTGATTGGTTGGCTTGGAGATAGAGTAGAAATGGTCCAAGAATAAAGGGTTTTTGATGCTTGGAATATAGAGAGGGAGAGATTGGATGTAGGAGCCTTAAACCAAAATGTTCTAACCCTCTAAAATGCAGCTGGAGCTGCTGGATATATAGGCAAAAGTGGGGGGAGAAAAGGAGGGGAAATGAATTCAAATTTCCCTCCAAAAGTGCAGCTCCCCAGATTCCCTCCAAAAGTGCAGCCCCCCGGATACACAATCTGGGGGGAAACAAAATACATATTTGTAATGTACCAACAGAGAGGAGGAAGGCCGGCCCATTATCCAGGTTGCAGGTGGCCGGCCGGTCGTCCCCATGGCCGGCCGGCCAAGGGTCAAAAAGGTCAAGTTAGATTAGTGGCCGGCCACCACATATTGGTGGCCTCCCATGTGTGCTCAACACAGCCATGTGGTCAAAAACTGGAGATAGTGAACCAGGAGAGAGAAAAGGCCACTTTTAGGAGGGGTTTAAAAGGGTCACACACAATTACTGGCCGGCCATGTGATATTGGTGGCCTCCCAAGTGTGTACAACACAAATATGTGGTTTAGGGTTGGAAAAAGTGGCCTTAGGGTGGTCAACATTGGCTTTCAAGTGAGAAAAACGGGCGACGGAAGGCGACGGAGGAATAAAACTAGTTGTTAGAACAATTACTGGCCTCCCACCCTTCTACGACCTTTCTAACAATGAAACAGAGGTCCCTGCAAAAATGAACTCAAACCAATGCAAAATGAAGGTTCGGGGGCCAAAACGCGTAGCCTAAGGCCTCGAAAACTGACTGTTAGGCACCGGAAGTGGTGTTCGACCATAAAGTTGGTCTCTCGGACCACAGTGTCCCTCAAAAGGGAGGAAATAAGATGCATGCCAAAAATCGGAGCAAACGGAGGTGGTTAAGCGGTCCCGAACTGAGGCACACGGCCAACGGCTCCGAAAAATCGAAAACCGGACTCCAAACGGGCAAAATGGCCTACGACCACGAAACGTAGCCTACGGCCACTGAGAGATGATCTACGAGACCTCTCCCTCCCTTCTAGAAGAGAAACAGAGAAAACCAAGCCTGGTTCACAAACCGCAGCAAAGCATGAAAGAGTTCGGAAGTCCGGAGGCAAGGCTCGCAGCTGAGACTCTGAAACCTCTGAATGAGCACGATATGCAACATCACCAAGCGCTCAATTGGTGACGTCTGAGTCTTAAGGTCGGTCAAAAATGGGGTGTCTACAGCAAGGCTTCCCGCACGTGCGGCTATCTGCACAGATTATAGTTCGAAAATCCAGCAAAAACCTAATTTTTTTGGTGAGTATTCTTAAAGCTCAAATAGGTCCTTTAATTGATGAAGTATGGTTCAAAATCATGTACATAGACATCATAACATATATCAATCTTAACGTAACTTGGATCTTTGATCTTTAAAACTTATGAACATGACCCACAATACTTCCAATTCCTTACATATACACATATACACACACACATAAGCAACCATATATCCATATAGATGGGTTCAAGTTTGATAATTGAAGAAATAAGATGAAATTCTCACTCAACACAACTCCAAATCAATTCAACACAAAAGGTAAGAATTCCATTAATCATTTAGCACAATGATATAGAGGAATTCTTTCTTTATTCAAAGAGAGAGGTCTTACCTTGAATTAAATTCGCCACAATCCTCTAAATTTTCCCAATTCCTTCCTTGAAAGACTTCTCTTTTTTTTTTCCTCCCTACTTCCGCTTTTCTAATCCTCTCAGGAGATATTTTGTTTTTAAGGTTCATGAGTCAAATGGCTAAGGCATACACACACACACACACACACATATATATATATATATAAATTAAATAAGACAAAACTTAATCAGTTTAATCATTCATAATTAAAATTTCACAAAAATACTTATCATGACTTAAAAATTGTACTGATCTCAAATGTAAAATTAATTTCGGATTATCAAGCCTCTAAGGCTCTCAATTTCTGATCTGAACTTCTCAATTGTAACAGATTTTTCTCTTATTAAACATATATGACTCTAGAATCATAAGATTCACTTAATTAAACTTAATTTCACATGGAATTTCACAATAAGCATATAAATACGCGGGATGAGGGATTGAAAATATACCAGAAACACATGCGGGGGTTGGGTTATTACACTCTCCCCCCCTTAAATAAGTTTGGTCCCTCAAACATGCTTTACCATGTAATTCTGTTATAGATGTTTATGTAATTCTTCAGTCCAAACAATTCACAGGTTAACTAGATATTCCTCACAGTTATTCCAAAATTCTCAATATAATGAGCATCTCTTAGTTTTATCCACTTATCAAATAAGATAAGACTACAAGAGTCTATTGCGGAACACTCAGGCATAAAATCTTCAGTAGGCAGGATTTACAATCACAATATCTTTTTTTTCCTATCAATAAGTTCTACAGCATCAATTCTCATATACAGAAATATACAATTCTCAAATACAAAGACATAATAAATATCATTTCTTTAAATACATAATTCATGTGTTCCCATAGCATACGTTAATTTCAATTGCCATAAAAAAAATGTTCTTTACTATGTTCATAACTAGATCAACCCAATATTAGTAGTTCATATGCAAATCTCATTAGAAGGTACATGTTCGACTTCCTCAGTTATGTAATTCTTTGGGTGAAGCACATATCACAAGCCACTCAGAGACGAGTCATCAATTAAGATCATATTGTCACACCCCAAACTTGTCCCTAAAAGTTCAGGCATGACGTATACAGAAATGGACACTTAACCTGTTATATATATCATATGGGGCCTGAACGGAAGCATTTAGTATTATAAAATAACACAGAAAAGCATCCATTGAGCTAAACCTAACATGCCAGGATCACATTCATGAGAGCCATTTATTTTAAATACATAACTATGCACACACAAGACTACATAAACGAACATTGGTATAGAAAGGGGTCATATACATACATTTTAACCTTAGGTAAATAATTAATGTGCAAGCCAAAATCTTAACAAAACTTGACATAAATGCATAGACTTGGTCTGGGAGCCTGGGCATACTGAGGTTGATAACTGAAGGGTGAGCATCAAGGGTTCGGACGGACTCCCAAAGTGATTACCTACAGAATAGACATAACACGAAGTGAGCGAAACTCAATGAATAGTAATACATAAATAAACAATGCTTAACTTGAACATAATATCAAAGCGTATGAAAATGCAGAGTTCACATAGTTAGCCTACTTCTGTATTCATTTCATAATGGCCTTAAGCCCAGTCTTGAAACATAAAAGCTTGAAACATCACATCTTACATCATAATGGCTTAAAGCCTTTGAATAAAGTGGCATGATGCCCTTAAACATGGTGGCGTAAAGCCCTTAAACAATTTGGCATTAAGCCCTTGAACATACTTGTATGAATTCAAGAGGTGTCTCTCACGGATTCTAGAGGTGACTCACATTGTAGCACTTAGTTCCGTGTAGCACTTTGTTTCATATCATAACAACTTATACGTAATGGCCCTTGGCCTCATAACTTTCACATAATGGCTATTAGCCTCGTAACTTTCATATATGTATGGACTCAAGAGGTGGCTCGTACGGATTCTAGAGGTAACTCGCACTACAGCACTTAGTTCCGTAAAGCACTTTGCTCCATACCAAAAATACAGGATGGCCATAGGCCCATATTGGCTTTAAGTCTAGTTCATATATGTATGGACTTAAGAGGTGTCTCACATGGACTCTAGAGGTGGCTCACAAGGTAGCACTTAGTTCTAAGTAGCACTTTGTTCCATTCCGAACCATACTCATCATGTCACACCATAACGGAAACAAACTTATGCATTATACTTGAATCATAAACAGAAATCGGAATTTGTACCTAATTATGCGTGGCACTTCAATAGCGTTAACAAATCAACATAAAGCATTCTTGTTAGTCCCATGAAGGAATTCCCCGGTACTGAGAACTTGTAACATACTTGAACTTGTAATAAACGTAAACTTGTAACATATGTAAACTGGTAACATAACATACTTAAGCTTTTTAACCACGGTATTATTACCCTCGGGTAAGGGCCTTGTGTTAAGGATGCCTTAAATACCTTTATATAAATGGACCATCATTCAGTGATTCAAAACGTAACACGTTAGAAATTAGGGCATTTCTTGTCATATCATGTTATTATCGTACGCTTAACGAAGATAGAATAAAACACATTCCCATGAGAGTCGCGTAATAATGTTAAACATTTGCACTTGTGTCATGGTTTCTGAATAGCTTTCCAATATTCTAATTCTTCAAAGGATCCGTTCTTCAAGAATGAACATCATTACTCATATAAAAGCATATACGTTCAGTTGATTCATTCACTTGATCTATTACTTAGTAACATATAAAAGCATACACCTTTGTCAACAGTAAATAGAATGTACTGCTCGATAATGTCTCTAGACTTTCCAATCAATATATTATTAACATAATTACTTGCAAGGAACATTAGGTTAACGATAAGAATCATTAACAATAAGTGAACGTACGACTATCGTACTACTACTCACAGCGTTGAGATGACGTGCTTGTTCCTCCCGGAGTGTGCCCTGCACACATTCACAACTTACACTTTAGTTCATTTTTCATATCAAGTTACGTTCCGTTTCGCTTTACTTCGAATGAATTTATAAATATCGAAAAGGCATCAAATAAATATTCCGACAACATTAGAGGGTTCTACATGCAAAACGGAGCAATCTAAGTTTTTCAGCATGAGCCGCACATGCGGCTGTGAGCCCCGCACGTGCGGCAAGCTCTCCCGCACGTGCCTTTTAGGCAGTAGCCAAGCCCCTGTTTTTCACCATTTCCCGCACGTGCGGCCATGACTCCCGCACGTGCGGCAGCACCTCCCGCACGTGCGGCCATGACCCCCGCACGTGCGGCGATTCTACCCAAAATTGTCCGAAAATTCTTGCAAAATCCCACCTTTTGGTGAACATGAATAAGACTCAAAATAACCTTCATAATTGGTAAAACATGGCTTAAACTCATATAAATACAATAACAATTCCATACATTAAGCTAATATACTTTAGTTTAACATACACAAATCCATGAAAGTTCTACCTTTACATACCCATAAACATACCTTGATATGAAGCCATGCCTACATACTTGAGTTCAAAATAAGAAGGTAAAATATAACTTCTCCATGGTTAATTCCAATTGAATCAAACACCCAAGTAAGGTTATTTTGTCCATTAACTTCTTACACACATACATAGAACCATAATTCCAACCCCTAAGTGACATGATCATGAACATATTTCACACATCTTAAGAAGAAGAAGAGTTATAGGAGTTAATTGGAATAGCCTTGTACATACCTTGTGCTTAAACTTCCTCAAATTCCCAACCTTTGATGATCTCCTTCCTCCACTCTTCAATTCCTCCCTTCCCTCATTTCTCTCAGGAGATATATTTATGAGAGGGTCCTAACTCTTAAGGTCAATAAGACTCTTACAAACATATATAGATATAAGGCTTGAATAGGGACGAAAATTAATCATTTAAGCATCCCCAAATTGAAATTTCCCAAACATGCTTAAAATTACATAAAAATTATGCTGATTACATATATAAAATTAATTTCAGATAATTAAGCTCCTAAGGCTTCCAATTTATGCTTATAATATTTTACATGCAACAGATACTTTTCTTGTTCAACAGATAGACATCCTTAAACATGGGATTCACTTACTTAATCGTAATTCCGCATGGAATTTCACAATAAGCATATAAATATACAGAATAAGAGAACTAAAAGTATACCAGAATCATAGACGTGGGTCGGGTTATTACACAGATAGTTTCCAAAAGAAATCAATTACGTGGCTAGATTCAAATCCGAGTATGCACAATTAAATCAGGCATCAGAGCCTACCAAGCAGGGTTCTGTCTAGTTGACTAGATACATTTCATCCCAGTAGTCATAAATAAGTCGCTTAGGTACATAGCCACTAGCTTAACAATTTATTCCAAGTATTCCTCTATTTCTGAGAGTAGGTCATCTGTAATAGCTCTTAACAAGATCAGGCAATAAAAAGGAGAATCCCGGTAAACATCATTAATTCCATATAGCATGATTTCTAAGTACAGTAATATAAAGGAAACCATGCCCCGAATTGATAGTTACGATAATATCAAAGCAAACACCATATAGTTTTACAAATTCCTACAGACATACCTTTCTAGATACTTAGTCATACAGTCCTAGTTTGAACCTGAGCAATAGATACAAATATAACAGCCATCATCTTGAGCAAAAAGAGTCATTCAAAGGTCAAAATTGCATGTGATTAATCAGTCCTAATAGTAAGGTACCATATCCTCCCTTATTAAACATTTCCTCTTGTTACGATAAAGAGTAATCTGATTTTTTTTCCCCCCATCATTTCAGTGTTCTTTTGTCTAGATAAATCTTTCTTTCCCAATTGTAGGACACAAGACCAACTAAAATCGGGCTAGTCATTCTTAGCAAGATCAGTTCAGTATGATGACAGATTAACACGTAGTCACGTAGTGCATATTGTACAAATCTATATGTATATGCTTGCAACAGGAAATAAGTATCCCGTACATATCATTATTTCTTATCGTTATAGAATATTCCCATATCAATTTGATTCTACCAAGTTTCACAATGCCATACAGAACAGTTCACATTATAGCCTCCAAATATGGGATAGAAATTAATTGACAATTTACAACATCGAACATTTGCACATTTACACAAGAATATCACAGAGATGATTCCTTGATTCTAAATCACAAATATACGTAGACAGGCCTTTAGTTCTTGCAGTAAGTTACCAGATTACCAATCAATTAGTTTCAGTCTCTAAGTAGTCAATAACTACCTATCTTTTTTTTTTTTTTTTTTACAAATGTCATACATGAGCAGACACATAATGTGGATGGGGTTCTTCATATCATGCAACCATCCTTTAAGAGAATTCCGATTGTAGATTATAGATTACAAAGGGCAAAATACAGAGTACAGAATACAGATTACGAATTTCTTAACTATGAGCAGACACAATTATGATTATAGATTCCCATAATCAAATCCCAATTACACATCAACAATACTCATTAGACACCATCAATAATTTCTCATCAAAAGTCGTCGATAATTTCCTTAGTTCCCAAAATCATATTACTTACTTACCGTTTCAAGGTCAATAACCAATTTCCCAGCATAGCTTATCTTGTTAAATCATCAACAAGAAACAAAATCACAGTTTATTGATTCCTTTCACAATTTTAGGAGAGTCACCATATGCATGACTTCTTCTTACAGCCGGTCATACTTAACACAATTTCAATTATTACGCAAAACACATTTTATCAAAATAGTCAAACACAGTAACTTCTCAAAATCACCGATCTAAACATTGTTATGGCAAGGAGAACATAACTATATCATAAAAGTTAGAGTATCACATGTATCATTTCCTTTGGTCTTAGAAATATTCCGCACTTAGAGTTTAATCAATTCATTTAAACAGATGCTAAAAGCTCAATCATATTGTCATTATTTCTCGCAGAAAACTATCAACTGATAACACACATTTTATCTAATCATTTGCATATAAATTGTCTTACCAATCAGCTCGAATCCTTACCACACTTCCGTAGTGCAACTCTATTGATTCAATCCCATCTGCATGTCTTACCATGTTCTGCATAGCAATCAATCACAATATATATACAAGGAATGTACAACGGACATAAATAGTAACCATTACGGTTAGTGATATTACATGTACCCTTATCGTTGCCATCAATTTCTTTCATATGCACTAAGGATGCCATACATGATACCTAAGTCTTTTCTAGACATCCTAAAGCTCAATGGATTCATGTGTGAGGTAGCAACTCGTGCTTTGATACCACTTGTCACACCCTAAACCCGCTTCTAAAAGTTTTGGGCATGACCTATGCAGAAACGAACACTTAACCTGATTCACATAACATATATGGGGCCTGAACGGAAGCATTAACAATTTAAAATAACATAAAAACAACATCCATTGAGCTACCACTACCATGCTAGGATCGCAAACATTGCATTAGGTAGATAATATACAGAAACATACACTCGAGCTTCAGTTACACACCTATACATTCATACTTAGACCCAGCCCCACAATTGGGCGTATAAAAAAAACATTACTGAAGAAGGGGTTATATACATTTAACCATAGGTAGACAGTCAAGCATAAGCCAAAAACCTAGCAAAACTTTACAAATGCATGGCTTCACCTAAGTGTCTGGACACACTGAGGTTAGCAGGAGAGAGACAAGCCTTAAGGGTTAGGACTAGCCTCCCGATTGATTGCCTACAGAAACAGAAAAAACACAGAGTGAGCGAAACTCAGAGAATAATAGTACTTAAACAATTCGATGCTTAATTTAAATCATAATACATATCAAAGCGTATGTAAATGCAGAAGTCATATGGTTAATCTGATTCTGTACCAATTTTAGAACGGCCTTAGGCCCAGCCTTTAAACATAATGGCTTTAAACCCTTGTATGGAGTGGCATTACGCCCTTAAATAGAGTGACATTAAGCCCTTAAACATATTGGCATTAAACCCTTGAACATATTGGCATTAAGCCCTTTTCATGCATGTATGAACCCAAGAGGTGTCTCGTACGGATTCTAGAGGTGACTCACACTGTAGCACTTAGTTCCATACAGCACTTTGTTTCATACCAGAAAATACAGATTGGCCATAGGCCTAACATATCTTACAGATTAGCCCTTGGCCCAGATATAACAAAATGGCTTTAAGCCCAGTCCATATATATATATATGGATTCAAGAGGTGTCTCGTACGGATTCTAGAGGTGACTCGCATTGCAGTACTTAGTTCCGTACAACACTTTGTTCCATACCAGAAAATGCAGAACGACCGCTGGCCTAACAGATCATACAGAATGGCCATAGGCCCAGATTAGCTTTAAGCCTAGTTCATATATGTATAGACTCAAGAGGTGTCTCGCACGGATTCTAGAGGTGGCTCACAATGTAGCACTTAGTTCCGAGCAGCACTTTGCTCCACACCAGAAATCAATAGGTTTAGAAGACTACCCAATCCATATCATGTCATATCATAAATAGAATGAATAAACAGAACAAAGTAACCCCAGATTCATAAGAATACCGTCTCACAATAGTGTATATAAATCACTTCATGACTTATTGCAAGTTGACATAATTGTCTCGCGTATATCAAAACATTAACAATACTCATTGATGGAAGACACCTCAATAGGGACAGAACAGTTTACATCATATCGTAAGTTACATGAAAATGTCATTGATATTCAATTCTTTCTTCAAGTTGAGTCATTCATAGGTCAATCCAATATTTATCATAATTCCCAACGGTTATTAACATATAAAACAACCCGTAGTCTTATCCAATTATTCGTTTTGATGATCCACTCTAGTTAGATATCTGTGTCATAAAACATGTGTTGAGCCAAACAAGTTGTAGTAGTTCTTGATGGGACATTCAAAATATCATGTTTCCAGTAAGCGGGGTTTACATTTACCATTTCTTCCTGTTAAACAATTCCACAGTATTAACTCCCGAATACAAAAACACAATAAAACTATTCCCTTAAAACACATAGCTCCTATTTTTCCATAACATAGGTCGCTTTTAATCATAATGAACTCGATTAGATTTATCTTTAAACCAATCCAGTGTTAATATTTCGTATGAAATTCTCATGCGAAGTCATAGGTAATTCACAGGTTATAGCACACCATCAATAACCATTAACCGTAACTGGAATACAGAGTAGTTTCGGAGTCATACCGATGTACACAGGTCTTTCAACGTTCACATTAATTCGCACCGATTTCCAATCAACATAAATGTTAGTGTAACTACTTGCAAAGAGCAAAGCGTTAATAATAAGAATCCTTAACGGTAAGTAAATGTACGATTTCAGTACTACTACTCACAGTGCTATAGCGGAGCGCTTGACCCTCCCCGAGTTATGACCTACACATGTGCATAACTTATACATTAGTTCTTGTTCTTTCTTTCGTTATTTCCTGCATCATTTTACTTCGAACGAATTTACAGGCATCTTAGGGACATCAAACATAAATTTCAAAAATACCAGAGGGTTAAGCACGCAAAACAGAGTGAACAAATTTTTGCAACATGGGCCGTACGTGCGGCTGTGAGCCCCGCACTTGCGGTAAGGCTTCCCGCATGTGCGGTCATAACCCCCGCATGTGCGGCGATCTGCACAGATTGTAGTTCGAAAATCCAGCAAAAGCCTAATTTTTTTGGTCAGTATTCTTAAAGCTCAAATAGGTCCTTTAATTGATGAAGTATGGTTCAAAATCATGTACATAGACATCATAACATATATCAATCTTAACATAACTTGGATCTTTGATCTTAAAAACTTATGAACATGACCCACAATACTTCCAATTCCTTACACATACACACATACGCACACATATAAGCAACCATGTATCCATATAGATGGGTTCAAGTTTGATAATTGAAGAAAAAAGATGAAATTCTCACTCAACACAACTCCAAATCAATTCAATACAAAAGGTAACAATTCCATTAATCATTTAGCACAATAATATGGAGGAATTCCTTCTTTATTCAAAGAGAGAGGTCTTACCTTGAATTAAATTCGCCACAACCCTCTAAATTTTCCCAATTCCTTCCTTGAAAGACTTCTCTTTTTTTTCCTCCCTACTTCTCTTTTTCTAACCCTCTCAGGAGATATTTTGTTTTTAAGATTCATGAGTCAAATGGCTAAGGCATACACATACATATATATATATATAAAATTAAATAAGACAAAACTTAATCAATTTAATCATTCATAATTAAAATTTCACAAAAATACTTATCATGACTTAAAAATTATACTGATCTCAAATGTAAAATCAATTTCGGATTATCAAGCCTCTAAGGCTCTCAATTTCTGATCTGAACTTCTCAATTGTAACAAAATTTTCTCTTGTTAAGTAGATATGACTCTAGAATCATAAGATTCACTTAATTAAAATTAATTTCACATGGAATTTCACAATAAGCATATAAATACGTGGAATGAGGGATTGAAAATATACCAGAAACACATGCGGGGGTTGGGTTATTACAAGCAGATTGTTCAAGGCCATAACCAATGATTGCGGAGGGGCATTTTGACGGTTAGAAGTCCACTTTGACAGTTATCATTGGAGAGTATAAATAGAAGAGGAGGCTAACAGAAGAAGGCCCAGACTCAGATCCAGAAACCAGTTATTTACTTTATATTTTCTTTCCAGTTCTTTATATTTCCAGCTCTTCAATTCTTGTACTGCGCTTCAGTTTTGAGGAGTAGTTTCAAGTAGTTTGTTGCGGTGAATCTCTTCGTGACTGGGTCATTTCATTGTAAGTTCTTGTTTATTCAATGAAATTCAATTTCTAAATTGCTTTTGTACTTGTCATTACTTATAAGTTTCTCTTAAGCAAGCCACTAGTAAAAGTCCTCTTCATTGAGGCTGAAAAAATTTCAACACAATCATCTGATAATTGGTAAACAATTAAAATTATGTAAGGACTTATTGATCCTTATTGACACGCTTAAAATTATATAATTAATCTTTGAAAGTCAAAAAAGCCAACATATATTTTTGGCACGCCCAGTGAGACCTTAAAAATGGCTAGATGTAGAGGAAGAGGAGAAAATGAATGCCTGGAAGAGGGTGTGGAAGGATAATGCAATATCACATCCTAACCCAGAGGATAATGCATTATCACATCCCATGGACGCACCTGTCTCATCAGATCCTCCACAAATGGTCGAACAAACCAGCACTTCAGAATATGCAACACATGTCCAACATACTGGATAGGGGTATGAAACTAGACCTTCAATTGTCCCTTCTACCCAACCAATGAATCCATGGGGAGGTTTAGTAGATGCTATGAGACAACAACTAATGTATACAATGGAAATATGGGCCACATCCTTTTTGGATCAAATGAACTCTTATCAACTGTCGTAAGACAGGCTGAAAAAAACATGAATTGTCTTCAGCATAGATTGGCTTGAGATAAACAGCATATGCAAAATAATAGACAAACTAATGGTCAGACTAGTAATCAAAATCATGAGAGGTTATCAGCCGTGCCTCAGTCATGGTATGAAGCTCCTTCGAGACCGTTGGTAAATCAAAATGTACCATTACCTACCAATGAAACCATGCAAATTGGTGAATCTTGGCCAAAACAAAAGAATGGCATGAGGATGTTTTCAAATCCCATGTTTGAAACCATACCTGGCACACAGGGATTCACAAATCCTGTATTTGAATTTACACTCGGGGGATTGGAAGGGTTTTGTAACAACCCCAAAATGCGTATAAGGAATTATCTTAATTTACCAATGGGTTAATGTGCTTCAATTTAATTATATCTGTTCGAATTGAAGAATTATTTGTTGAGTTACGACTTTAAAATTGGAATTGACGACCTTTATGGGTTCAGAAATCAGAATTGAGTACATAGATATGTTAATGGGAATTTTTAGGGCTATTTGGGAAAATTAATTGGAAATTTATTTCGTCAGATTCGTTAAGGTATGTTTGGGTGGTTAACTTTGCACTGCAAATTGAAGGCCTTAAAGGCTTCAGAAACCAGAACAGAGTTCATATTTATGATCAGCATAATTTTTAGAGTCATCTAAGAAGTTTAATTGAAATTTGATTTTGTGCGATTCGTAAGGGCATGTTTGGACCTCCCTATTTGTGGAGAGCTTATATATATATATATATATGTCATATGAGCTGTTGAACTCATAAAGTGGAGTCCAAAAATATCTAAGGGAGGGGGGAGAGAACCGTGAGTGAGAGAAGAGAGACAAAGCTTCTCTAAGAGAGAACTCAACATCCATGAGGGTTTGATGCTAAATGGAAGAGATTAAAGAGAGAGGAAGAAGACCATCCATGGAAGCTTGGGAAATTGAAGAAAGCTAAGAGAAAGACAAAGATTGAATAAAGGTATGGAAGTCTACCTTGAATTCTTATGTTTAATGCATTAATTTCATGAAGTTAGAGTGATATTGGAAGATTTGAAACCTATTTGAGTTAGGGTTCTATGTATGTATTTAATTGAACTCAATTTAAGAAGTGAGACATTGGGTTCTATGATTTTGGTTATGATTGGAACTCAACCTTATAAATACCATATGAATGAACCCTAGATTGTCCGTAGAATAAGGTTATGTAAAGATCAAGTGTGTTGTGAGTTACAATTTGGGAACTTGCAAATTATGAAAGATAAAGCATTGATCTTGAACTTGAGGCAAAGATGATTTGTTTAAAATGGAATTACACTTGAATGATGATAGTTTATCTTGTTGTGGGACAATTTTACATGTTTTTGGGTGATTTGAGTTGGAAACCAAGCTTAGAAATGGAAAGAGCAAGAGTAAGAGCAAACAACATTTTTGGACAGCAAAACTGACCCAGAGCCGCACGTGCGGCGGGGTTTCCAGCACATACGGCAGTCCATTTTCAGATTCTTCTAAAAAAGCACGTGATCCCACACGTGCAGCCCAATTCCTGCACGTGCGGCCCTATTTCCCGCAGGTGCGGGACAGCTCTGTTCAGCCAACTTCGAATAAGCATATCTCTTGCATCTGAACTCCATTTTGAGTGATTCTTGAGCCTAAATTCAAGCTCTGGAAGTCTAGTTTCCAATGATAGTGGTCTCACTCCAAAATTTTTAGTACACAAATAGTTATGCCCAAATTAGTGACGATTGTTCACTTTCTGTCTACCAGTTTTATACCATTTCTCCTTCTAAACCATTTTCCTTTCGACTCCTATTTTCCTAGACACGGATTATGACCTATTGAGGACTAATGAGTTTAGAACCACTATGACTAATTGATTAAAGAACAAAAAAGAGATTGATTATATCCTCATATTATGCTATGTGCATTGTGTTGTAGGTCAAGACGAGGACATTGTCCCATTACTACAGAAGCCCATCACTGTGAGTAATAGTAGTGTAACGATATGTTTTATTTACTTCTTGTGGTTATGACTATTATATCGTGGCTTGTGAATAGCATATACTATGGATATTATGCTTTAGTTGAATTAATGGACATGATTGAACGATGGCATTGATATGGGCCTAAGGCCATTCTGTATTACATGTGGGCCCGAGGCCGTTTTGTATTATATGTGGGCCCGAGGCCGTTCTGTATCATATATGGGCCTGAGGCCGTTCTGTATCATATGTGGGCCCGAGGCTATTCAGTATTACATGTGGGCCTGAGGTCGTTCCGGAATACAATTATGGATAGGACCTACGTATGGTTTGATATATGTATATTATATTCCTCAAGGTTATGCTCATTCACTTCACCTTCTTACATTGCTATTATTCACTGAGCCTTGCTCACTACGTTTTATGTATCTTATGTAGGTGAACCATCGGGGATTGACACTAGAATTGTATTGAGATCTACCTGTCTGCCAAATCACCTGGGGTACGCCTCCGTGTTGAGGCCTTAATTTTGATTACTGGGAGTTATGAAATTTACTGAGTCTTATATAAAAGTGTGTGTGAAATCTGTATAATTCTGTAATTATTGTAAATGTGGGGACGTAATTAAAGAATTACATTACTCTAAATTTTCAAGCATGCGCAAGCTCAATGGGCATTTTATCTATGTTGATATTGCTTCCGCTTAAGGCCCTGTATTTGGATAAATATTGTTTTAAAATTTTGTTTTGAGGCCTAAGTACAGGGCGGTCATGGGCCAAACTTGAGGGCCGAGTTTGGGTTGTGACAGGTTTCCTACGGTTAGAAGAGAAACAACACATGTTTATCCGTATGTAGCACCTTTTGCAGGGCCTTTTGCAATACAGGTTCCGAGAGGTCAACTATGCCTTCAATAGCAACCAATACAACAAGGACAACCACTCATGAATGTACCCATATATGGACCAAGAGGCCCTTAGGCATATGGCGTTCCTCCAAACCCTATGTTTGTTCCTCCAGTAGTGGTCCAACCAGCACAAAACATGGTTCCTAAGGATCAAATTGCTGATATTGTTAGAGAGATGTGTGGACCTATGGCTTGGGGGGTCCAAACTCCTGTGTATAGAAAATCTTACCCAGAATGGGTGGATAGGGTACATGAATACCCAATGGAATTTAGAATACTAGATTTTGCCATTTTTTATGGAAATGGAAACCAGTTAATGGTGGAACACATTGCTAGGTTTACAGGCCAGTATGATCAGTTCGCCAATAATGATTACATGAAACCGAGACTTTTTCCAAACTCTCTAATTAGGGCAGCCTTCGTATGGTATATAAACCTTACACCTTGCTCTATCCAAACTTGGCAACAAATGGAGGATATATTTCATGTCTAATTTTTCCAAACAGAACCTAAGGTTTCTATGGCAGACTTGGCAAGATTGAGCCAAAGGCCTGACGAGAAGGCTGTTCAGTTTATTACCAGATTCAAAAGGGCACAAAACAAATGTAGGGTCATACTACCTGAGCCTGAATTTGTAAGATTGGCCCAAAATGGGTTGGAATTTAGGCTTCGAAAGAAGTTTGATGCAACTGAGTTTCGAGACTTCGTCGAATTGACCTATAAAGTTTCTAGAATGAAACCTTATTTAAAAAAAGAAAAGGATCGAAGCAACGCATCCTATAAGACCTATTATAAGGACCCTAACTAATTGATGCAGCAGAGATCATAGGAAAAGAACCTATGACTTGTGAAGCATTAATTCAGAAAAACACTACAATCGACCAATAGTTTAAAAAAGAAAGACTTTCATAGAAAATATTCTTTTGACATAATAAAAGAAGATGACATTTTTGATCATTTTCTTGTAGCACATTTCTTAAAGTTACCAAAGGGAGTTAAGATCCTCACTCTTGAAGAACTTCAAGGAAAATTGTACTGTAAATGGCACAATTCTTGGTCTTACTCAAATAAAAACTACATTATTTTTTAAGATAGGATCCAATAACAAATTTGGAAGGGAAGGCTGAAGTTTCTAACCAAAACAAAAAAGGCCATGGGAATTGACACTAACCCATTTTTAGAGATTGGAGAGGCAACACTAATGTTGGCATACCAGATTTCCAAAACTTCTCTTTGAAAGAATTAGAAGAAGTCAATGTACAGATATATGTTGCTAGCCAGGCTGCCTTCAAGAAGGACACAAGAAATTCACCAGCCAGTAGACAAAGCTTTGCAGGCCAGAGGGATGGCTCCAGTGAAGAAACATTGGATAATGACTCCTCGAAGTAGTTGTAATGCAGAGGATGTGTCCCAAATACAAGTTGAGTTACAAATGGCTAATGGGACTCCCAATTGATGGGAAGCAGTGTTACAAAGATGTGTAGAAAGACCGAAGCCAACCAGCACCTACAACAGAGAGCCATATGCAACTGTTCCTAGACAGCATTCATCCTTGGTCGGCTCACTAGACAACAAGATGCAATCAAAGGGTAAGAGGCCTCTACATGAAACCAGACCACCTAACTACGACAGGGTGGACAACCAACCTGAGAGAATGCCTAAATTTGGTGCAAGACATGGGACCAGGACTAATGATTAGCCCCCGAAGACTGCTTCGAAGACAGGGATAACAAACCCAGTAGCTAAAGTAATGGGTTCATGGGTCCCTGGGGTTCCAGATTGGTTTGTCATGCAGAACAAACCTAAGATGATGCCTACCCAGAGAAAGACTTTTAGAGATAAGGGAAGGATGATCAAACCTCCTTTAGTAGCTCCAAATAATTAGGTGCTGCTCAAAAACCCAAAGACAAGAGAACCAGATATGATTCTTGTAATCTTTAAGTCCCAAAAGAGGAAGATCTAGTGAAGATACACCCAGTATCAAAGGGATCTAAAAGAGAATGGAGAGACTACTATCTTGGTACAGTTAAAAGGCCAGACAGAAGAAGGAGAAGGTTCGAAGTCTAGTCCGAAAATCAAAAGGAGTGCTAGCAGAGAACAATTGGATAAAGTTCATGTTGAATTAAGAGTCAAAGAGAGATCCAGTCTAGCAGGCCTCGAAAAGGCCTTAATGGAAAGTGATGATGAGACAGATGAAGAGATTGAATTAGGCCAAGATAAGGTATTGGCTGAAGATGAAATGTTCGAAGCTTTCATGGCTGAATAAACCTTCATGGTTGATAAGCCAGCAAAGGAAGATCATTAACAAACTGCTTCAAAAGAACCTACTAGCATTGAGGTACCAGAATGCAGTATGAAGTATGCCTTCCAAGCATTAGAGCAAACCAATAAAAATGGAGAGTAAACATAGCCAGTAGTATAGTTTAGCTCATTCCTTTCAATGCCAGTTAATATGGCTTATGTGCTGCCTCAAGAGTTCCAAGCTGAGGAGGAGAACCAAGAAGGACGGAAAAATTATCCCATTCTAGTTTCCAATAAGGATTCACAAACCAGCATGGTTCAGGATAAATCTGAGATAGCTAAGCCCAAGGAAACTGATGAGAAGAGTGAGGAGGTGAGCATTAATCTCTCATACCCTTTTGAGTGCCCTACAATATCCATGACACAACATGTTAAGCCCTTGTACATTAAGGCTTATTTTGATGGGATACAAATGAATAGAGTGCTAGTGGACAATGGGGCAGTAGTGAACCTGCTTCCAAGGTCATCCTTGAAGAAGTTGGGGTAGAGAAACCCTAGGTTGATCCCAACACGCACAACCATTGCTGGTTTTGCTGGAGACAAGCAGATGACTTAAGGCATTTTGCTTATCAACTTGAGTGTGGAAACCAGAGACTGTATGATAGCATTCTTTGTTATAGACAACAATGCCAAGTATAATGCTTTGCTTGGTAGGGATTGGATCCACACAAACAAATGTGTGCCTTCTTTTTTACATCAGAAGATAATGATAGCACTATGCAATGGGGAAATAGAGGAGATCAATGCAGATCCACAACCCTTTATTGCTTGTGTAGATTTTGCAGAGGCCAAGCTATAAACTGAAGGGGTGGTACCACTCAGTAGGCTGAGGAAGTCTGATGTAACAGCCAAAGTGACAGCTGATGAGGAAGTAGCACATCTGAAGCATCTATTACAGGAGAGTGCTGCTGAGGAGTTCATCACCAAGAATGACAATGATGCTTGGTTGTAGGCAAAAAGATCAAGACCAAGAAGCCAAACCGTTGGCTTTAATCAAATTTTCAGCATTGGACATAGAGTCAATAGTCCAGAACGTGCATGAAAAAGAAAGAGAAGCCATGTTGATTGGTTGCAGTCAGGAGGAACAAAAGGCCAGACCTTTGGCTCTTGGTAAGTACTGTGCATTGGACATTGAAATAAAAGTCCAAGAAATACAAGAAGAAGAGGCTTTGTGGACAGATTTTGTCTATGAAGAAGAGAGTAGGGATATTAAACCAGAAAGGATAGAGGTAGAACCAAATGAAAAGGTTGCTTGGAAGATAGAAGAAGTCAACAGGGAAGCATTAGTGAGTGCCCAAGTGCAAGATCCTTAGGAAGAAGTTAACCTAGGTGAAGGTTTAGCACAACAACCTACCTACATCAGTGCTTGGTTGAATCCTTTTGACAGGAACCAGTTGTTGGTTGTCTTAAAACAATATAAGGATTGTCTTGCTTGGTCATATAATAAATTACCTAGGTTGGACAGATCATTAGTGAAACATAGGGTCCCAATGAAGTCTAATTTCAGGCCACACAAATAGAAACCAAGACGGATAAGCCCTGAAGTGGTTCAAAAAGTGAAAGAGGAGATTGTTAGGATCTTTAAAGTAGGCTTCATTAGAACAGCTAGGTATGTTAAATGGTTGTCTAATATTGTGCTTGTGGTAAAAAAGAATGGCAAAATGAAGGTATGCATCGATTTTAAAAACTTGAATTTAGCAACTTCAAAAGATGAATACCTCATGCCTATAGTTGATTTATTAGTGGATAGTTTAGCAGGACACAAGATTTTGTCTATGATGGATGGGCATTCTGGTTACAACCAGATCTGCATAGTAGAGGAAGATGTCCACAAGACATCTTTTAGGTGCCCTGGAAACATTGACACCTTCGAATGGGTTAAGATGTCATTTGGATTGAAGAATGCTAGAGCAACATATCAGATGGCTATGAATACTATCTTCCATGATCTCACTGGAGGATACTTAGAATGCTACATTGGTGTGGGCTACTTTTTGATCCGAAAAACATTGGGTTTGGAGCATCTTGAGTTTTCTTCATCTTCTCCATTGAGTCTCTTCATTTGAGGTAGGGATACCCTACTCCTTATGAGTTTTGACATAGATTTTAGTCATTTTGTATAAATGGTGGATTATGGAAATTTTGGAAAAGTTAGGGTTTGTTTTGAAGTTATAAAAAGGGGGTTTTCAATTATTAAACTCCATGTGTATGTGAGATCTTGGAAAATGGGATTATTGTTGTTAAGTTGATGAAATTGAGCCTTAGGGTTGATATTTGAAAAATGGGAAAAATGCCCTAATTAATGTGATAAATTAATTTGAATAATTAATTTGGGGAAATATGAAATTGAGTTGAAAATCATGAAATTGGGAAATTATGAGATTGAATGGTGTAGTTGGATTGATTAATCACTCACCTATGAAAATGTTGATAATTTATTGTGCAGAAGTGGTTTGGAAATACTCTTCTGATCCTGGGAGACGCTAGTAATCCTCAGCTAGTCACCTGAAAAGGCACAAACACTCCGGTTAGGGGTGCCGAAATTAGCACTCCGACGGGCAAGTTAGTTATTGCACTCAAGATAGCTTGTATTCTAAGTTAAGCAAAATGATTCACACATACCTTTCTCAGTCTGTAGTTCCTGTATTTATACTTGTTTTCTGGGCCTCGGGGCCAGGGCCTACTTTTTACTCATTACCCTCTCATTTACTCGGCTCCATAGTTGAATGGATATTCGGCCTATCTATTGTATTCGGCCTCATGGTAGAGCTGAGTAATACCCACTTTCAGGAGTATACGCTTCTGATTGACATAAATCTGGCTCCTACAATTGCCCCCCAAACTCCTCATTAACAGTAGTTAATTGGCATGTTTGGTTTCTATTTTGAAAAGTTAAGAGACATAAGTTAGGCGTCTTCACCTATCGCAATGTGTTAGAACGCGCACAACTTTCGGTCATCATTATACTTTCTCGCTTCATTCGTGCATCTTTTGCATTTAATACAATTTGAAACTTCAGTCCTTTCGAATGCATGCTTTTTCGAATATTTCAGCCTCTAGGATTGCCAATCGGTATCGCTCCTCTGACGCGTTTCTCTGCAACTTTTCTCTATCTATCCTTGTCTCGTTTACCTCTCGTAAGTTTTCTTCTTCTCTTTGCAATCCTATTTTTCGTGCTTATTTTAGTTTTGGCATACCCTTGATTTCTCACTAGAATGGCTAAGCACTTGAAAGACCTCATTTTCGAAGGTCGTATCTCGGGGTTCCGACGACATTTTTCTATCCCTGATGATGTCCTCCTATCTCTAGTGACGGACAATACTCTCGATATGGAGAGGGAGGATCAAACTACAATCGTTTTTCCTCTCATATCCATTGCGGAGGGCGGAGTCCGTTTTTCCCTACATCCATTCCTTAGGGCCGTCCTCCGCCATTGGGGTCTGATTCTTTCTCAGCCCAATGTGAATTTTTTTCGAATCATCATGGGAATCGTAGAGTTGAACCGGCACCTTAGGATCGACCTTGGCATTCCAGCCATTTGGCACTGCTATGCTTTAGCCAAATCTTCCGATTGGCTCGGGCGATATTTTCTCAGGGCCAAGGACACTGACCATCATTTGGTAACCATGCTTGCCAGCTCTGGCAAGCGAGTAGATGACGTAATGGTCAATGTCCGAGGCAACTGGGAATTCGGCGAAGGCGAGGATCGCCTAGACCTTATTAACAGACGGAAGGGTGAACCTGGTTGCCGTGGAACTCCTTGTGTCTATTGAACTTTTCTTTTACTCGGCTTTTTCTCCAAGTCTAACCCTTTGTTTTTGTAGGCAATGAATTGAAGAAGATTCTGACTTCGACTGATGACGTAGTCCTTGCGGAAATTAAGACTGCACTCAGGTACTTTGGTCGCTCAAACGTACAGAAGCAAGGGAGAGCCGCCCACATACTCCTTCTGTACAAGCCTCCTTATACTACGTTCTCGGCCGCGGACAACATTCCAATCCCATCTGGTGATTAACACCTTACGGGTCTTATCTTCCCTAGCTTCAAGAACTTTAGGCAAGTTGGTCTTGAAGCTTCTGATTCGGAGCAAAACGTGGAGCCGGTGGTCGAGGTAGTTGCCGAACAAACGAGAGAGTTCGCTGAGGAGGCCGAAGAGATCGACAAGGCTCTAAACTCAGCGTTTGAGGCAACCGGTCTTAACCAGCCCACCTCACCATCCACTTCGGGTTGGGCGAAGTTTTCTTTTGCAGATATTTTTGCAAATTTGGGAGACCTACACGGCAATTTTTTTGAAGGTATAGCTGGGGAAAATCTTACGCAGATGGTGCGAAAGAAAAATGCTGAACAAATGGCCTCCTGAAAGAAAGCAGAAGCCGTCCGTTCTGAGCCTGCCCCGGTTGAATCTTTCCAACCTGCCATTGGAGAAGAAACGATTTAGGTTGTTGCGGCCGAGGCGGAGAAGGAGGCTGAACAATAGATTATAGAGGAACGGCTGATTCCAAAAGATCGGGGTGAAAAGCGAAACGCCGAGGGAGAGGCCAACTCAGATAACAGTCCTGCTGACAAACGGCCTCACTTAGAAGAGTCGGACATGGTTGTTACTTTCATTGTTCAGCTAAAGATCAAAGACATGCCGATCTCCTCTGATGTATCCGTCATTAAGGATCCAGTCATAGCGTTGAGCCTGGCGGCTTCAGTCTCCTTGCCGGCTGACAAGGCAGCCTTTCACACCGTGCCGGATTTGGTGGCCATAGCCTTAGCTGCACAGTTAGCCCTTCTGGTAGATGACCATCTCAACTTCTTTTGATTTTGCTTGCAATCGGTATCTGATGATCCTAATTTGTTTTGCAGATGGTCGGTAGGCTCGCCAACTTAGGCCACCGCCAGCATGATGCCATTGAAAGGATTGGTTGTTTGTAGTCAGAGGTGGACGGTCAGAAGAGCAGGGCCAAGTTTGAGGTGATGAGAGCCGCAATGGAGAGTGTGCGGCCGAAGTTGAGATGGAAAGGGCTCGGGCTGCTGATTAGCTCCGATCTGACGCCGAGGATAGGGCGAATGCAAGCAAAGAATCGCTCAAGTTAGCCAAGGAGGCGCTTGCCAAGGCGAAGGTTGAGTTAGAAGAGTTGAAGGCGGCCAAGGAAAAAGCCGAGTCTCCTTCTTCTGCGACATTCGAGGCTGGAAAGGGCGCCGTCCTCAATGAATACGTAGATGAAGTCTCCAAATTCGAGAATCGGGGATTCAAACATGGGTGGCTCAAAGCCCTTGCTGCAGTTGGAGTTACATTGGCCTTGCCAATTCCGTACGAGCAAGTGGACGTTGAGCCACTTGAGTGTGATCCCGAGGATTGATCTGGGAGTCATTCTAGTTTTATTAAGTATTTTCAATTTCGATGTATGTTTTTTGTTTAGTGGACTTTTGTTGGTTCAAGGTAGTTTTCATGTATAAATTAGTTACTATTTGCGCTTAATTTATTAATGAAAATTTCTTTGTCATTTCACTACAACTTATACGCAGTTTGTGATGTTAATGAAGAATTTTTGCCTTTCATTACTTAGGATAAAATGATTACTGTCTGTTGTGCTTCCTAAGATTGAATATCCTACTGCATGGCTGTCGATTGGATAACTGTAATCTTGGCAATATTGATTTACCATTCATATGCTGAATAGTTCGTGGGTATTGTATTGGTGAATCGATTCATTGGGCGGAATAGTTCATGGGTATGAACATTCAGACGCTAGATAACATGAACTTATGAATATTGGTGAATAGATTGATGAATCTGCTGGGGCACTCAAGCCGAATAGATTGATGAATCTGCCCTTGCCCCAGCTGGTTCATGAATATTCATGAATATTGGTGAATTGATTCGTGGGGCGGCTGGGGCACTCAAGCCGAATAGATTGATGAATTTGCCCTTGCCCCAGCTGGTTCATGAATATTCAACACCGAATAACTCAAACTTATGAATATTGGTGAATCGATTCGTGGGGCAGCTGGGGCACTCAAGCCGAATAGATCGATGAATCTGCCCTTGCCCCAGTTGGTTCATGAATATTCAACGCTGAATAACACGAACTTATGAATATTGGTGAATTGATTCGTGGGGCGGCTGGGGCACTCAAGCTGAATAGATTGATGAATCTGCCCTTGCCCTAGCTGGTTCATGAATTATTCAACGCCAAATAACCCGAACATATGAATAGTGGTGAATCGATTCGTGGGGTGGCTGGGGCACTCAAGCCGAATAGATTGATGAATCTGCCTTGCCCCAGCTGGTTTATGAATATTCAACGCCGAATAACACGAACTTATGGATATTGGTGAATCAATTCGTAGGGCGGCTGGGGCACTCAAGCCGAATAGATTGATGAATCTGCCCTTGCCCCAGCTGGTTCATGAATATTCAACACCGAATAACACAAACTTATGAATATTGGTGAATCGATTCGTGGGGCGGCTGGGGCACTCAAGCCTAACAGATCGATGAATCTGCCCTTGCCCCAGCTGTATCATGAATAGTCAACGCCAAATAACACAAACTTATGAATATTGGTGAATCGATTCGTGAAGCGGCTGGGGCACTCAAGTCGAATAGATTGATGAATCTACCCTTGCCCTAGCTGGTTCATGAATTATTCAACGCCGAATAACCTGAACTTATGAATAGTGGTGAATCGATTCGTGGGGCAGCTGGGGCACTCAAGCGGAATAGATTGATGAATCTGCCCTTGCCCCAGCTAGTTTATGAATATTCAACGCCGAATTACATGAACTTATGAATATTGGTGAATCGATTCGTGGGGCGGCTGGGGCACTCAAGCAGAATAGATTGATGAATCTGCCCTTGCCCCAGCTGGTTCATGAATATTCAACGCCGAATAACACGAACTTATGAATATTGGTGAATCGATTCGTGGGGCGGCTGGATCACTCAAGCTGAATAGATCGATGAATCTGCCCTTGCCCCAGCTGGTTCATGAATATTCAACGCCGAATAACACGAACTTATGAATATTGGTGAATTGATTCGTGGGGCGGCTGGGGCACTCAAGTCGAATAGATTGATGAATCTTCCCTTGCCCCAGCTGGTTCATGAATTATTCAACGCCGAATAACCCAAACTTATGAATATTGGTGAATCGATTCGTGGGGTGGCTGGGGCACTCAAGCCGAATAGATTGATGAATCTGCCCTTACCCTAACTGGTTCATGAATATTCAACGCCAAATAACACGAACTTATGAATATTGGTGAATTGATTTGTGGGGCACTCAAGCCGAATAACAGTGTTTTGTGGGGGAACATGACTCGGTTGGCGCCGGGCGGTTGAGGTTTCGATATTAATGAGATTGCCTCGAAGGTGCTGCCCTTGTAGGGAATAAATAAACGAAGGTATTATTTTTATATGTTCAGTAAACAACTCAGTCCAACTCTTTGTAGATGATTAAACAAGTGCGAATGTTGAATAGACCCTTTTTTAACAGCAAAGGGGAAGTGAGGACGCTAGCTGAGCTGGGTGGAGACATGAATCGAGGTGGTGAACCTTCGCGCACAGGAGGTAGGAGTTCGTGGGATCGGGAGAGACGCCAATCTCCTCGACGTCGAAGTAGGTCGCCCAGGAGGGACAAGTAGCCACAGGGTAGATCTCCGTAACCCCGTGGTGGAAGAGAATCCGACGCGAATCCATGCCCATTGAGCTTTGTGGTCTTCATGGGGAATAAACCCATGACTGAGGCAGATTTGATCGTTCGAGACCCAAATGTAGCGGTCGAGTTTGCTCGACAAATTTTTCCTCCCGAGGTTCAGCAGTCGATGATAGGTTGACATGACTTCGAAGTGTTTCGTGAAGGCATTTACGAGGCGGTGAAGGGGCTTTACACCACCTACGAAATCGGCATGCGTCTGCGCGCTGCCCATCGAGACATAGAGAAGAAGGATGAACGTATTTGAAGCTTGAAGGCTCGCACGGAGGCGGCTGAGCGTGAGCTAAGGAAGGCTAAGGCAATTCAGGCACAATCCACCGAATAGGCCAACCCAATCGTGGAAGAAAGGGTCACCCAACGGCTCATCAGTACTGCGCTCGCCGATCGTGATACAGTGAGTATGTTTGCAATGGGGTCTGCGAAGGGGAGGGCCTATGAAAAAGGTTTTCATGACGGCCGAAAGGTTGGAATTGAGAAGACCAAGGAGAAGCTTGCCGAAGAGGTTTGCCGATGTGAAAATTGTGGATTTAGGCACGGTTGGATCAAGGCATCTCAAGCCGCGGAAGCACTCCGAGCGTCGGGCATTGATTCGGCATCGCCACTCTACCATTGTAATCATTTTTCGTTTTCCGCTTTTGAAGTCGAGAAGAGTGAGGATGGGGTGACGCCATATAAGAATACTCATTGTAAGATTGAAACGTAGATCGCATTTAAAACTATGTAATTATTGTCTGATCGAATAAAAATGTTCTATTATACATATTCCGTTGTAGTTTTCATTCGGCATACACGTGTTTCGTGTTTCATTGCATAAATGTTAGAATGAATGTATAAATATTGATCGGCCCGAGTTATTTACTTTGTCGTGTAAACGGGTTTTGCCGGCTCGTCACGAGCATCCTTCAATGTATTTGGGATACAGACGTTATGCTAGCTTAAAGGCATCATGGGCTGACGAGGTTCCGTATCCGGAGGCTGAATCGGCCCAAAGGAGTCGTGCAGCCGTGGGGCTTCGAATCTTGAGATTTGAATGGGCCAATCGTGATGTCCACGAAGGGCGCTCCGAATCTGGAGGATTAATCAGCGAATTAATCTATAATTACCATTTAGATAGTTAGGCCATTTTAACTCCAAGAAGCTGAAGACTAGTACGTGGAGTGGCTGTGGCAAATATCAATCGGCATCTGTCTTTTGGAGTTTAGCGTTAATGAAATCGCCTCGGAGTCGTTGTCAGCATTAAAAATAAATAAAGTGGACTCTTCATGCCAATAACCGCACTTGATTTAACATCATTTGCTGCGTGGGGTGAGATAAGTGCAGATGTCAAAATAGAGTTTTCTTCAACAGCAGAGAAGCTCAAACTTTGGCCGAGCTTGATGCTGCAATGGGTCACAGCAGAGAACCCTCCTGTACGGGAGGTAGGGCGTCCAAAAAACGGAAGACGCATCAACCTCTAAGTCATCGAAGCAGATCACCCCGAAAGGAGAAACAGCGACCGTTGAGTTTAGCCTTCCTTGTCCTAGATCTTTGCCTTGACATTGTCAATGGTGTCAAAGAAAGTTTGGCGACGTGCAAATCGTGGGTTTAGGCATAGTTGGATCAGGGCATTTCAAGCTGTGGAGGCTTTCCGAGCAACGGGCATTGATTTGGCGCTGTCGCTATATTAACTCGATTACTTCCCCTTTTCCGCATTTGAAGTCAAAAATAGATATTGTCATGCTCAAACGCGGATTGCGTTTATGTAACTACTGTTTAATCAAATAAAATGTTTTATTTCAAACGTTTGTGTCTCATTTTGAATGTTTTGTATGCTTAGTTAGGAACCTTATTTCGAATGTTGGCATGTTTTGTTTTGTTCATGCGGTTGTGCCGACTCATCTTACATATCCCGAATTCGAAATTTTATTTGGTTCATAAGCGTCATACGCCGATCGTGATATCCACAAAAGGGCGCTCCGAATCCAGAGGCTTAATCGGCCCTAAGGTGTCTTGCACCAAAGGGGCTCTGAATCCGGAATCTTAATCGGCCCTAAGGTTTCATGCACCAAAGGGGCTCTGAATCCGGAGTCTTAATCGGCCCAAAGACATCATGTGCCGATGGGGCTCCAAATCCGGAGTCTTTATTTGGCCAATCGTGATATCCACGAAGGGCGCTTCGAATCCGGAAGCTTAATCGGCCCTAAGGTGTCATGCACCAAAGGGGCTCCGAATCCGGAGTCTTAATCGGCCCAAAGACGTCATGCGCCGATGGGGCTCCGAATCCGGAGTCTTTATTTGGCCAATCGTGATATCCACGAAGGGCGCTCCGAATCCGGCGGCTTAATCGGCCCTAAGGTGTCTTGCACCAAAGGGGCTCTGAATCCGGAATCTTAATCGGCCCTAAGGTTTCATGCACCAAAGGGGCTCTGAATCCGGAGTCTTAATCGGCCCAAAGACGTCATGTGCCGATGGGGCTCCAAATCCGGAGTCTTTATTTGGCCAATCGTGATATCCACGAAGGGCGCTTCGAATCCGAAGGCTTAATCGGCCCTAAGGTGTCATGCACCAAAGGGGCTCCGAATCCGGAGTCTTAATCGGCCCAAAGACGTCATGCGCCGATGGGGCTCCGAATCCGGAGTCTTTATTTGGCCAATCGTGATATCCACGAAGGGCGCTTCGAATCCGGCGGCTTAATCGGCCCTAAGGTGTCTTGCACCAAAGGGGCTCTGAATTCGAAATCTTAATCGGCCCTAAGGTTTCATGCACCAAAGGGGCTCCAAATCCGGAGTCTTTATTTGGCCAATCGTGATATCCACGAAGGGTGCTCCGAATCTGAATGCTTAATCGGCCCTAAGGTGTCTTACACCAAAGGGGCTCCGAATCAAGAATCTTAATCGGTCCTAAGGTTTCATGCACCAAAAGGGCTCTGAATCCGGAGTCTTAATCGGCCCAAAGACGTCATGCGCCGATGGGGCTCCGAATCCGGAGTCTTTATTTGGCCAATCGTGATATCCACAAAGGGCGCTCTGAATCCGGAGGCTTAATCGGCCTTAAGGTGTCATGCACCAAAGGGGCTCCGAATTCGGAGTCTTAATCGGCCCAAAGACGTCATACGCTGATGGGGCTCCGAATCCGGAGTCTTTATTTGGCCAATCGTGATATCCACAAAGGGCGCTCCGAATCCGGAGGCTTAATCAGGCCTAAAATGGGGGTAGTGAAATGAATTGTGCGGTGAAGAAATAAGAGACTTTGCATTGCAGAAATGAAATATATACAAGTATCAAGGCCCACAAGTCGGGTCAGTGATAGAATTTTCGTAAAACCTTGCTTATGCCGATTGTTGGGAGCCACAGATCTCCTCAATGCCATGTTCTGTCGGGAAGCGTACAAGCTGATGATAGGTGCTTGGCATGGCCTGCATAATATGCAACCAGGTTCGGTCCATGATGACATTATACGACGAAGGAAGCTTGACGACCAAGAATTCCACATCCACTATTCTCGAGCCCACTCGAACGGGCAGTGTGATCTTCCCCAACAGGTACTCTGGATTTGTATTGAAGCCAAATAATGGATAAGTTGCCAGAGACAGGTCTGATTCGTTGAAGCTGAGTTTGATGAAGGTCTCGTAATACATAACCTCCGAAGTACTCCCCGGGTCTATGAGAATGCATTCAACGATAAACTGGTTTACACGTAATTCGATGACTAGTAGATCCATGTGGGAGACTGTTATGCCGATAAGATCAGAATCGTCAAAGGTAATACTCGAAGCTTCTTTGGGCCGTTTGGTTGGAGTAAGTTACTTTTGAGGGACTGGATGCGATTGAATTGCATGCACGGTTCGCGGAATCGGCTGGTTGTAGATCATATGGATCACGCCAAGTGGAGGTGAATCCTGTCTTAATGCTAGTGCCTTGGTTGGGTTGCCTTTTCTTACGTACTGTTGTAGCCGGCCATCTTGCACCAGTTCTTCCATGTGATCCTTTAATGCGTAACAACTCTTAGTTTCATGGCCATGATCTTTGTGATACTCGTAACGCCTATCTCGCATTCTCGTGTCAGGAGGCCCCACCATCTTCGACGGCCATTTGAAGAATGGAAGGTGTTGGACTTTGGTCATTATCGCACTGATCGGCTCTGTTGGCACGCCTCGAGCGCCTGCTATGGACTTGCAGTTGTTCATTCGTTCAGTGGGAGCATTGATTGCTTGACCGGCGAGAATCCCGCCTTTTGTCTCGTTTAACACGTTGCCATGGCTCAGGGCTCTGCGGTGGCACGGAACTTATTGGCTGAGCAATTTCAGAAGGGGCCGTTTTGTTGGCCATATGTCTGGCTTTAACCCTCAAGGCATCATCTTCCACTTTGCAATATTCCTCAACTTTCTTCATCAACGCCCAAACTGTTTTGGGGGGTCGTCTAGTCAGGGAACTGCGGAGGGCACTGTTTGGATGTAGTCCCATTTTGAAGGCGGTGATGGCCATGGAGTCGTTGCAAGCGTCGTCAACGAGATTAAAGCACTCCCAATAGTGCGCTGAATACGCTCTTAGTGTTTCTCCTGGCTGGATCTACATTGCCCAGAGAGAGTCAGCCTGTTTTAGCTGTACCTCGTTGGTGATGAATCTGGCCCTAAAGGATTTCTGTAATTGATGGAAGCTTTTGATCGAAGCCGGCTCCAGTTTATAATACCACCTGACAGCTAATGGTCCCAAACTGTTGGGAAATATTCGGCACATGAGGGCCTCGTTGTCTGCATGCAATGTCATGGCTTGCTTGTAGTGACGGATGTGATCAGTGGGGTCTGATTTTCCATCGTACAAAGTGAATGACGGAGCTTTGAACTTCTTGGGTAGAACCGCCCTTACAATCCATCGGACAACGGGATCGTGCTTGTCCTCTTCATCCGAACTGTTTCTTCTGCGCTTATTCCTTGCATGTAGACTCTCTTCGGAGGAGCTGGAAGTTTCGGATTGTCCCTTCTTGTTGAGCTCCGTGGACAATGAGTTGGAGTCACTATCGGTATCCTTTGGTCGGGCTCGAGGTCGTTGTCCATCTGTCCTCAGAGGTCGTTCGGGATCTTGGCGCACAACTTCTCTAGACTTTGCCACTTCTAGGGCCAAATCCTGACGAAGACGTTCATTTTCAGTGATCATGTTCTCCAACCTCTGTTCGTTTTGCTTTGCCTGTTCCATGATCGCTTGCATTGTCTCTTGCGCTAAAGTTGTTGGTGAATCGAAGTTCAAAGCGCGTCTTGCGGTGATGGTTTCCTTTCCGAGCATATTTGCTGGAGTAAGGTCATCTCTCTGTGTGATCTCGTCAGTGGCTATCGGAGGGTCTTCAGTTATGCTTGCCATGGATGTATTTGAGTACTCCCACAGATGGCGCCAATTGTGGAGAAGTGGTTTGGAAATACTCTTCTGATCCTGGGAGACGCTAGTGATCCTCAGCTAGTCACCTGAAAAGGCACAAATACTCTGGTCGGGGGTGCCAGAATTAGCACTCCGACGGGCAAGTTAGTTATTGCACTCAAGATAGCTTGTATTCTAAGTTAAGCAAAATGATTCACACATACCTTTCTCAGTCTGTAGTTCCTGTATTTATACTTGTTTTCTAGGCCTCGGGGCCAGGGCCTACTTTTTACTTATTACCCTCTCATTTACTCGGCTCCATAGTTGAATGGATATTCGGCCTATCTATTGTATTCGGCCTCATGGTAGAGCCGAGTAATACCCGCTTTCAGGAGTATACGCTTCTGATTGACACAAATCCGGTACCAACATTTATCTGTTTGATGAATTTATTATCTGTTTAGAGATAACTGCTGTGGGCTATCGGTGGAGGATAGTCTTGATTATTGTAGACACTGCATGTTGATTAGGGAAAACTGAAACTAATCAAATGGTTAAGTCATTGAATATGACGGTTGAATTAACACATTGAATATGTGCTTGGATTGATCATTGTATATGATAGAGTGTTTACATACATTGCATATGTATCTTGTTTGGAAGGAGATAGGGGATGTACTCTCAAACCTGTTTGGGAGAAGGTAGGGGATGGACTCCATTGATAACTAAGTTGGCCGGAGTATCTAGGGTGAAAGTCTCGAAATCCTAATTACGTTTGCATAACGTAGATAATCGAAGTAATGGAAGTGTTTAAATATGAGTTGTCGTCATTTGAATTGTAGATAATGGAAGCGTTTTAATATGAGTTGTAGTCTCATTTAACTATTTGGCTAGATAATGAGCCATGTTATAAATTTAAATTGGATAAGTAAAGGAAGGTGAAATGAAACACGGGTGTATTTATCATGGAACTGGGATGTTTTGTAAATTGGTTTACAAGTGTTAACCATTTATCGAATGCTAATGTTTTAGTTATTTCTCATACTTAGTTTAGTATATCTCTACTGGGCTTTGGCTCACCCTTTATGGGACATCATTTTCAGGTACAGATGGTATGCCACCTCCAAGGACGTAGCTTGGGAGGCTGAAAGATCTTTTTGTTGTTATCTTTTTGTATTACATGTAAATCAAGCCAAGAGCTTATTTTGTATAAAGAGTTAGGACTCTTCTTTTGTTGAACCCAAGTGTTAACTTAGAAAGTTGTAAGCTCGTAGGGCATTTACTTTTGTTGTCAACATGTAATACTTTTGTACTTAATACTTTGATAAATAAAAATATGCTTTATTCTCTTATGTCTATGGACATCATGAATGTTGGGTTTATATGTATTATTTTGAGGGCATTACAACTTGGTATTAGAGGGTACCGGGTTTGAATACTTTGGGTACGTGGGAAGTGGTTAGTACCACAATGGGTTTGTCTCGCTTGTTAGAGACTTAGATGTAATGTTATGTACTTATGTGATAACATGTTTATGTGACTATATGGGTATGAGATTTAGTTTCTAGGATGCTGATTGGATCCTTGGGTTTCTGGGAGTCTTGTTGGAAAAGCACTTGATCAATGCTGTTTCTAACCAGAACTCTAGCAATGCCTCGGGACTGTCATTATCCGGAAATGAAATTCGCAAGTGCTTATGTGATTATGTGCTTATGTGGAATGAATTATTGTTGTCCAGTGTATTAGGACGCGAGTGAAATAGCTTCGGCACATTTGTGAATGTGCTAATGTTCTTCGTTACCTTTATTAGGATGTCAGGACAAGGACGTGGTGGTAGGCGTGGTAGGCGTGGTAGGCCTAGGAGGCAAGAGATGCCTATACCGGATGAGATTCCGGCGTAGCAGGAGGGTGTTGGCCAAGCCAACGTAGCGGAGCTAGTGGGTTAGCAGGCCATGGACGTCTTAGCCCGCAAGATGGCAGGAGCGTTGAGGGAATCCATGGACATTTTCAGAGCTGAGAATCAAGTCCAGGCCCATGTTGCTGAGGCAGGGCCTTCTTTTCTGAAGAGGGAGTTTTTTCGGTCTATTCCGGATGAGTTTTTGGGGGATCCTAAAGAGCCACTTAAGGCTGATAAGTGGCTTGAGCAGATGACGAAGACGTTTGAGATGCTTGGCATCGAAGACGAAGGCTTGAGGGTGACCTTGGCGTCCTTCCAGCTGAAGGGGAATACGGGTCAGTGGTGGAAGTTTACACGTGGGCGTATTAGAGCGACTTGGGAGGCTTTTGTAGATGCTTTCCAGGGAAAGTTTTTGCCTTCCACTGTTAGGGAGAAGTTGAGCGATCAGTTCTGTTAGCTCAAGCAGCTGAATACATCAGTGGCCAAGTTTGAGGCTGCATTTACCAGTTTATCGAGGTTCGCACCGGAGTTGGTGGCGTTTGAGGAACGCCGTTGCCTTGAGTTTGAGAAGAAATTGAGGACCAGAATCCAGTTTCGAGTGGCCGGGTCCATGACCAAGGAGTATGGACGCCTTGTGCAGGTCGCAGCCCATATTGAGACTATCATGCAGGTTGAGGAGGAGAGGATGAGGGGCTCCAAGAGGAGTCAGGAAGGTCAGGGGGATGGTAGGAGGCAGAGGGCTTCTAACCCTCAGCAGTCCCAGGGTGCATTTGCGAGATCTACCTTTCTAGTGCCGAGTTTAGACTTTGGGAGAGGCAGTCAGGGAGACTTTACCTGTTACAAATGTGGTCAGTTGGGCCACAAGTCTCTAGCTTGCCCGCAGAGGGGAGGAGGGCAAAGAGCAACTTCATCTTCGGCTCGTCCTCAGAGCCAGAGTTAGGGCAGAGGTCAGCCACTCTCTTGTTACCAGTGTGGTCAGGCGGGGCACTTGAAGAGGTTTTGCCCGCAGTTGAGTGACACATTTGGTGCATCTGGTTCGAGGCAAACTCAGGGCCATCAGCCAGCTCAGCCAGTTCAGGCCTCGAGGGCCAACCAGGGAGCCTCTTCGGCTCAGTCTGTTCAGCAGTCTTATGCTTCGAGAGGTAAGCAGGTATATCAGAGACTTTCTAGGCGTGTGTATGCTGTTACCGCGTAGGATCTTGTACCGGCTCCATCTGTTGTGAGAGGTACCTTTTTGTTTTGCAACTCAGTTGCTAATGTGTTGATTGATACGGGTGCATCCCATTTCTTTATATCTGCTGCATTTGCATCTGTTTTGGGGTTGGAGTTGGCGTAGTTAGCATCTCATATTTGTGTTGTATCACCTGTTGGGGGTGAATTGATTTTGAAGCAAGGATGTAGAAGGTGTGATATCGAGGTCGCTGACCGTCGGCTTCCATTTTGTTTTGTAGTTATGGCTATGTCGGGTTTTGATATGATTTTGGGTATGGACTGGTTATCGTCATACCGGGCTGTTATTAATTGCTACCGCCAGAGGGTCACTGTATGTACCTTGAGCGGGGATTGTTTTCATTTCTTGAGAGATCGGGTTGGTAGAGTTTTGCTACCAGTGTATGATCCGCGAGGGCGGAGTGAGCTTAGTTGCCTTTTTGCTAGCTGTATAAGTAGTGAGTGTGATGAGACCCAAGCTGCATTGCCGAGAGTGGTTTGTGTGTATTCGGATGTTTTTCCCGAGGATCTTGTTAGTTTACCACATCATCGAGAGATCGAGTTCTCTATTGACTTAATACCTCGTACGGCACCGATTTCTATAGCACCGTATCGTTTTTCCCTAGCCGAGTTGAGTGAGTTGAAGATTAAATTCCAGGAGTTGCTAGATAAGGGCTTTATCTGCCCTAGTACCTCGCCTTGGGGAGCACCGGCCCTCTTTGCTAAAAAGAAAGATGGGGCTTTGAGACTTTGTATCGATTACCGAAAGTTGAATCGGGCTACGGTTAAGAACAAATACCCTATGCCTCATATAGATGATTTGTTTGAGCAGTTAAAAGGGTCCCGTTGTTTCTCTAAGATAGACTTGAGATCGAGTTACCATCAGTTGAGGGTCAGGGAGGAGGATATCCCAAAGACGGCATTCCGTACACAGTATGGCCATTATGAGTTTCTGGTGATGCCTTTTGGGTTCACCAATGCACCGGCAGTGTTTATGGACTTGATGAACCGGATATTCTGGGAGTTCTTAGATCGTTTTGTGGTCGTCTTTGTAGACGACATTTTGATTTATTCACCTTCTGAAGAGGAGCACGAGGAACATTTGAGAGTGGTGCTTGAGTTGCATAGAGCCCATAAGTTGTATGCCAAGTTTGGGAAGTGTGAGTTCTGGCTAAGAGAGGTTAAGTTCTTAGGCCATGTAGTCCCCCGGGGAAGGGGTGTTCGTTGATACATCCAAGATAGAGGCAGTGCAAGATTGGGCACAACCTAAGAGTGTTTTTGAGATCCGCAGTTTTCTGGGATTGGCCGGGTATTACCGTCGGTTTGTGAAAGATTTCTCCAAGCTAGCTTCACCTTTGACTAGCTGACGCGGAAAGGGGTCAAGTTTGTATGGAGTGAGACTTGTGAAAAGTCGTTCTAGGAACTTAAGGTTAGACTTACCACCGCTTTAGTTTTGATTATTTCAGAGAGGGATTTGGGTTATGCAGCTTATTGTGATGCTTCACGAGAGGGTTTGGGTTGTGTGTTGATGCAAGAGGGGAAAGTGGTAGCCTATGGCTCACGTCAGTTGAAAACATATGAGAGAAACTACCCTACACATGACCTAGAGTTAGCAGCTGTGATTTTTGCCTTGAAGATTTGGAGGCACTACCTTTATGGTGAGAGATTCGAGGTGTTCTCGGATCATAAGAGTTTGAAGTATCTGTTTACACAGAAAGACTTGAACTTGAGGCAGATGAGATGTATAGAGTTTATTGAGGATTACGACTTCGAGTTGCATTACCATCCGGGGAAGGCCAATGTTGTGGCCGACGCCCTTAGCAGGAAATCCATCAGTGATGTAGCTTTTATAGCCATCCGAGAGTGGGAAATGTTAGGTGCACTTGGCGAGTTTGATTTGCTTCTGGGTGAATCTGTTGAGTCTGCGGCCTTGTTTTCTGTAGTTGCACAGCCTACACTTGTGAATCGAGTGTTAGAGGCACAGAGAAGTGATCTTGAGGTAGAATCCCTCCGAGAGAAGATCTCCAGTGGGAAGGTTGAGAAGGGTTTGACTGTGTATCCCGACCTGAGTGTGAGGTACCGAGACCGTTTGTTTGTGCCAGAGTCTTGCTGAGAGGAAGTACTCCGGAGTTCCATCATTCATGTCTTGCGGTGCATCCGGGAGGCACTAAGATGTATCGTGATTTGAGTTGCCAGTTTTGGTGCGGAGGGATGAAGAAAGATGTGGTAGTTTTTGTATCTAAGTGCCTTACTTGTCAGCAAGTGAAGGCCGAGCATCAGAGGCCAACGGGTTTATTATAACCCTTGCCTATAGTCGAGTGGAAGTGGGAGCATGTCACGATGGACTTCGTTGTAGGTCTTCCGAGGACTCAACGGAGTAGTGATGCTATTTGGGTGGTCGTAGACCGGTTGACTAAGTCGGTGCACTTTATCCCTATGCGCGCGAGAGATTCGGTAGATCACCTTGTCGACTTATATATTCGGGACATAGTGAGGTTGCACAGAGTCCCAGTGTTGATCATCTCAAATAGAGATCCACGTTTTACTACTAGGTTGTAGTAGAGTTTGCAGAGTGCCTTGGGCGCTAGATTGACCTTTAGCACGGCTTATCATTCTCAGGCTGACGGGCAGTCTGAGCGTACTATTCAGATCCTTGAGAATATGCTTCGAGGCTGTGTCCTTGACTTTAGTGGGTGGTGGGAGAGGCACTTGCCCTTAGTGGAGTTTGCCTACAACAATAGTTTCCAATCGAGTATTGGTATGGCACCATTCGAGGCCTTGTATGGCCGACAGTGTAGGTCTCCAGTGTGTTGGGCCGAGGTGGGTGATACACCTTTGTTGGGCCCGGAGTTGGTGCGAGAAACAACGGAGAAAGTTAAGCTTATCCGTAAGAAGCTAGTTACAGCCCAGAGTCGCCAAAAGAGTTATGCCGACCGTTGGAGGAGGCCTTTGGCATTTGAGACGAGTGATCATGTCTTTCTGAAAATATCACCTAGGCGGGGTTTGATGAGGTTTGGAAAGAGTGGGAAGTTGTCCCCTCGGTTTATTGGCCATTTTGAGATCCTTGAGAGGATTTGCGAGGTTGCCTACCGTTTAGCTTTGCCGCCGCAGTTGTCTGGAGTGCATGACATGTTTCATGTTAGTTTGCTTTGGAAATACGAGCCAGATCCATCACATGTATTGGATTGGACCGACTTAGAGGTTGATGAGGATGCCTCGTACGAGGAGAGACCGGTGAGGGTCTTGGATAGGCGGGAACAAGTCTTGCGAGGCAAGACGATACCCTTGGTAAAAGTACCGTGGAAATATCACGAGGTGGAGGAAGCCTCTTGGGAACGCGAGTTGGAGGTCCATGAGAAATATCCGGACTTGTTTATTAATGTTTAATCATGTATTGGAAACTTTGTTTTGTTGATAAACTCTAAGAACATTGTATATGTTTTAATTTATGGAAATATTGTAATGGTTGAGTATGCCTTGAAAATGGAAGTTTAATTTAACATTGTATATGTTAAATATGTTGTAGAAAAGCAAATATATCATTAACATTGAATATGTTATGGAATTGTGAAGCATGTGTATTGGGAATTGTTGAATTTCGAAGAAATTCAGGTTGATAGTGCATGTTGTAACATATATGGTAAATTGCCTCTTGAAAGGAGATGGGATGACCGGTAATGGGTTAGGATGTGGAATGTTGAATTGTAATATTGTTGAGAATTGAAAAATCACAATGTTGAATTTTATAACTAATTTCGGGGATGAAATTCCTTAAGGGGGGGGAGGTTATAGCGTTCCCGGTTTTCCCTCCATTGGTTATTGTATTCCGGACTCCATTCCGTGGATGTCTGTTGTTGTATATGTTGTATTTCCGTCTTTTAATTCTTTGCATTTGAGTTTTGGGATATGTTGAGCAGATTTGTAACAGGTTGGGTGTGTTTTGAAACAAATTGTTGCTGCCCAGTTTTTGGTGTCTTCGCTCTTGCGAGGCTTTTGTCGCTTGAGCGAGCTCTGTGTTTTAGTTCCTTCGCTCGAGCCAGGGTTCCTTCGCTCAAGCGAGATTTGAGTGGTGTGTCTGTTGGCTCGAGTGAGCATTCTTGCACTCGAGCGTGCGTCTGCATCTAATTTTGGACCTAAAGGTTGTGTTTCTTAGCTTGAGTGAGCTTTCCTTCACTCGAGCGAGCGAGGACTATGTTTTGGGTTTCTTCGCTCGAGAGAGCATTCTTGTGCTCAAGCGTGCTTCTGGGTTGCAGACCTAAAGCTTCGTGTTGTTGGCTCGAGTGAGGCTTTCTATGCTCGAGCGAGGTTTCTTTGTGTCTGGTTGCTCGAGCAACCACTTCTTCGCTCGAGCGAGGATCGATTATATCAGATTGCAGCAGCAGTCTTCTTTCTCACGTTTTGATTTCCTTTTCTTCTCAAACCCTAGATCGGCTGTCTCTCTCTCTACAATACACCTTCTCTCTACAAATACCCTTGGTTCTTGGGTGTGTCTACCCTAGTCCCTTTGTAAAAAGTGTGGAGCTTGGTGTGGGCTACTTTTTGATCCGAAAAACATTGGGTTTGGAGCATCTTGAGTTTTCTTCATCTTCTCCATTGAGTCTCTTCATTTGAGGTAGGAATACCCTACTCCTTCTTATGAGTTTTGACATAGATTTTAGTCATTTTGTATAAATGGTGGATTATGGGAATTTTGGAAAAGTTATGGTTTGTTTTGAAGTTATAAAAAGGGGGTTTTCAATTATTAAACTCCATGTGTATGTGAGATCTTGGAAAATGGGATTATTGTTGTTAAGTTGATGAAATTGAGCCTTAGGGTTGATATTTGAAAAATGGGAAAAATGCCCTAATTAATGTGATAAATTAATTTGAATAACTAATTTGGGGAAATATGAAATTGAGTTGAAAATCATGAAATTGGAAAATTATGAGATTGAATGGTGTAGTTGGATTGATTAATCACTCACCTATGAAAATGTTGATAATTTATTTGTTTGATGAATTTATTATCTATTTAGAGATAACTGCTTTGGGCTATCGGTGGAGGATAGTCTTACTTGTTGTAGACATTGTATGTTGATTAGGGAAAACTGAAACTAATCAAATGGTTAAGTCATTGAATATGACGGTTGAATTAACACATTGAACAGGTGCTTGGATTGATCATTGTATATGATAGTGTTTAAATACATTGCATATGTATCTTGTTTGGGAGGAGATAGGGGATGTACTCTCAAACCTGTTTGGGAGAAGATAGGGGATGGACTCCATTGATAACTAAGTTGGCCGGAGTGTCCGGGGTGAAAGTCTCGAAATCCTAATTACGTTTGCATAACGTAGATAATCGAAATAATGGAAGTGTTTAAATATGAGTTGTAGTCATTTGAATTGTGGATAATGGAAGCGTTTTAATATGAGTTGTAGTCTCATTTAACTATTTGGCTAGATAATGAGCCATGTTTATGAATTTAAATTGGATAAGTAAAGGAAGGTGAAATGAAACACGGGTGTATTTGTCATGGAAGTGGAATGTGTTGTGAATTGGTTTACAAGTGTTAACCATTTATCGAATGCTAATGTTTTAGTTATTTCTCATACTTGGTTTAGTATATTTCTATTGGGCTTTGGCTCACCCTTTATGGGACATTATTTTCAGGTACAGATGGTATGCCACCTCCATTGGTGTAACTTGGGAGGCTTAGAGGTTGAAAGATCTTTTTGTTGTTATTTTTTTGTATTACATTTAAATCAAGCCAAGGGCTTATTTTGTATAAAGAGTTAGGACTCTTCTTTTGTTGAACTCAAGTGTTGACTTGAAAAGTTGTAAGCCCGTAGGGCATTTACTTTTGTTGTCAACATGTAATACTTTTGTATTTAATACTCTGATAAATAAAAATATGCTTTATTCTCTTATGTATATGGACGTCATGAATGTTGGGTTTACATGTATTATTTTGAGGGCGTTACATATTAGTTTTATCATAGTTTTATCTAGAATATGTTCCCCAAAAGGCAGTAAAAGGACAGGTCTTGGCTAATTTTTTGGCAGACCATCTATGTCAAATAGAAAGCCAAGAGATAATGGACCTTGGTATGGTTTATGAGAACCCATATTTAATTATTCTTAAAAGAAAATAAATAAATTAATTAATTAATTTTACCTATAATCTATTTAAAATATATATCTGTATAATAAAGCAGGATGGTTTTCAAATTTGTCCTGCACACATTTGTCATACTAGAACATTTGGACTGCTCAGATCTATTCAAACTATAAAACAACGGCTGAGATATATTTTTCAAAAAATATCTTACATGTACATTTTCTATTTTCCTATTTCTTTCTCTTACTTTTTCCTTTTCTCACCCATCCTTCTATGATCCCACCTTCCTCTGTCTTTTCTTTTTAATTTTTTTATTTTCTCCCATTTTTATTTTTCTCTCTATTTGTTTTTTTTTTCTCCATTTTATTCACTTATTTTTATTCATATTATATGGAAAAATTTACGATTCTAGAATTAGGAGTCAGATTTTATTTTGTGTAGTGAAGATTAAATTAATGAATTTTATAGTCCACAAATTAAATGAAATTGAATAATTAATTATTATTTTTAAATATATTGAATACCTGATAGATTTCATAAATTTAGACCTCATATAATCTTCAATAGCTATATAATAAAGTAGGATGGTTTTTTAATTTGTCCTACACACATTTGTCTTACTAGGACAGCTCAGATCTATTTTAATTATAAAATAACAGCTGAGATATATTTTTCAAAAAATATCCTACATGTACATTTTCTATTTTTCCGCTTCTCTCTCTTACTTTTTTTTCTTTTCTCACCCATTTTTCTATTATCCCATAATCCCACATTCCTCCCTCTTTTCTTTTTATTTTTTTTTATTTTCTCCCATTTTTATTTTTCTCTCTATTTGTTTATTTTTTTTATTTTCTCCATTTTGTTCATTTATTTTTATTCATATTATATGGAAAAGTTTGCGATTCCAAAATTAAGAGACAGATTTTACTGTGTATAGTGGAGATTAAATTAATAAATTTTATAGTCTATAAATTAAATAAATTTGAACAATTAATTATTGTATTTAAATATATTAAATACCTGATAGATTTTATAAATTTAGACCTGATATAATCTTCAATATCTATATAATAAAGTAGGATGGTTTTTGAATCTTCAACATATTTTTGTCTTACTAGGACATTTAAATCTCTCAGATCTGTTCATATTAAAAAACAATGGCCGAGATATATTTTTTAAAAAATGTACTACATGTACATTTTCCACTTTCTCGCTTCTCTCTCTTACTTTTTCCTTTTCTTACCCATCCTTCCATGATCCCACTTTCCTCCCTCTTTTCTTTTTATTTTTTTATTTTCTCCCGTTTTTATTGTTATCTCTATTTGTTTATTTTTTTTATTTTCTCATTTTTGTTCAATATATTTTACACATATTTCCATACAATGTATGTATGCCCATAAAACACTAGGACATTAAGTATAGCTATACAATTTCCATATAATTATATAAATAAAAGTAATATTGTATGTATGCCCGTGAAAATTTTATGTATGTGAGACACATATATTTATCTTGCTATATATTACATAAGCAAAAGTAAGTTTTCGTGAGAAGTTTTGTGAGAACTCCAAAATTTTATAATGAATTTGTGATTTTATCAAATTAAAAAATAAATTTAAATAGTGTTAGGATTACACTTATATTCTAATCCTAACATTATTTACACCGTGCCTTCAAGCACAGGCATACGCTAGTTAATGTATAAGTTAGTTTTAAATTAACCCAATTCAATCACTAATAAAGACTTTATTAAGAATAATAATTTTGGAGATGTTCAATATTTGTTGTTTATAAATTATTTTAATAAGGGTTCAACATGGTAATTATCTTTGCTAAATAACTTAGTTAAAAACCTCAGTGTGTTAATTTTAATAAACCCAAAAAATAAACAAATAAATTAAATAAGATAAAACAATATATATATATAGCAGATTTCGGTAGATTACCCAACACTTGGTTTACATGTATGTTAAGTAGAGTATAGGTCCTCATTGCAAACCTTGGAATTTGAAGATTTGATAGGACTCCACAAAATGATTAGAAGAGAAAAAGAGAGGGAGAGAGAGAGAGAGAAGGCTCAGTTGTTTCATCTCTATATATACATATGTATGTTTGCTCCTCTGGATGAGTGAGGAGAAAAGAAGGAAAAAGAATTTAGCTAAGTAGTAGGAGAAAAAGAAGAGGGGGAGGTTAAGGAAGCTAAATTTTTACCATTTCATCATCTCATTTCAATTCTACAACTAAGTAAGAAAACTCTTTCAGCCCTCTCATTTTTTTTAAGTGTTGAAATTTTCAGATTATATTCATAGGGTAAAATGACTAAACTTGTAGATAGAATTTTATTTATAATTGTATGTAAATTTATCATTTGTATATCAAATATTTGGAGATATTGGTAGTCTTAAAATCAAGATAATATCGTGAAATTTGGACTTGCATGTGTAGTTTATGCCATTTAAAAGATTATGGAAGATTTTACTTGGCCCTTAAATCTGCCAGAAAGTTTTACAAATTTTTAGACAATTTTATACTCAAAATTTGGAGATTATTTCTTCTACAAAGTTCTTGAGAATGATATCTAGTTCATCCACGAATATTTGCAACAATTATTGGGTTTTGTACAAATTCATACAAATTTTTAACTAAATTTGGAGCTGTATGACAAATTTTACTCTATGTTGGAAAAGTCATTTAAAATTCTATATTAAACCAAATCTGGTAATTTATAATTAAAAATTTAAATTTGAGAAGTCGAGTTTCATAATAAATTTTTAGTTTATGGAATTGATTTATAAATTTAAGTATGGAATTAATTTAAGAAAATGTGATAAATTTGTGTCATGAACTTTCTTGGAATTTTTCAGAATTATTTATAATTTATTTTTGAAAAATTCTTTATGAAAAATGACCATAACATGTTTATTGAGTATTCTGTAGATTTATATAAATTTTAGAGTCGTGTAAGTAATTTATTTATAATTTTAATTACGAACTATATACTCTGAAATTTCTGGGCAGGTTTAAGATCATTACTTCAATTATTTATTTGGATAAAAATTAATTATTGTTTTGGTCTAATTCATTAAATATTGTAAATTAGTAATCCATGTATGGGCGTATTGTGGTTTATTTAATATTGTACTAGTTTAATCTTGTAAATTAAAAATCCATGCATGTATGTGATTATAATTTATTTATTTTTATATCCAAATTATTATTTCATACCATGATTTAAATTAATTGTTTATTTAAATTTTGTACATTGATTTATTATTGTGTGACCTGTGTAATATTTTATGTTGGAAATTTTAATGAGTTGGTATATCATTATTGGTGACTAAAATTTGAATTATTGTGAATTCGACAAATAAATAAACATGAAATTGAATCGATGATACATTAAAATTTAAAAGTGATGGGGTGAGCCCGATTTAGAATCTTGTGCAAGTGAGTTGCGAACCCTAACGTGGCACGGGAAGATATTTCGGCTCTTATCGGTGTAGGCGATATAAGGTTAGTGGTGCGGGTGTCACAACATAGGTCGTTTCCTTGGGGCAGACCGTGATGTCACGATTCGGGTATGTAACCCTGGTGCGTGGGCATCATTGGTAGTTACAACAAGTAACATTTGAATATTTGACCAAAGGGGAGTCAGAATTGCCCGTGGCCATTGCTTAGTGGTTGAGTGGAAATAGTGCTCCGCGGGTAGTTACTTAAACTTATCTAATGAACTAAATCTCTGTGAATTTAAAAGAAAAGGTGGCATTTTCCTTAAGATGAAATACTGCTTCTGCTTGCCATTGTTCTTATTATCTATTGTTATTAATTTAACTGATAGCATTCCTGTTGTGATTACTAAATGTTGCTTATTATTCTTGTTACTACATAGTATCCATTAATTGTGAGTATTATTATCAGGTTGGGTATTTGCGGGCTGTAGTATCTTATTGAGCTCGTTGTTCATTGGCATTCCCGTTGCTCTGGCATTTTATGCCAGGTACCCAAAAAACTGAAGGAAACACCGAGGCCTTGCAAGGTAACATCCAACCTTGGTTAGCTTGAAGAGTGCCCAAGTTCCATGAACTTTTTTTTTTTTGTTCTAAGTATTCAAGATTTTTCTTTTTAGTTTTCTTTTATATTTGTGTGTGTGTGTGTGTGTGTTTTTTTGTTTTTGGTACTAAGACTAAGTTTTAAGATTTTATTAGAGTTGTAATTAAAGAACTTTTAATTTCTAGGTTGTTAATTAGTGGATGCTGGTAATATTGGTGTCAACGTTAATGAGTTCTTAATTAAGAAAATTGGTTTTTAAGTTTTAAATCTTATTATGATGTCCTTAAAATTTGGGGCGTCACATGGTTAATGTTGAGCTGTGGCAAATGTGATTCGATGGATCAAAAACCAATGGCCTAGTTGGGATTGGTGTTGTGATTAAGTCACCACAAGGGATAGAAACCACACATGGTTTCAGAATTGATGAAGCTACATATTCGAACAACCAAGCTGAGTGTAAAGCTTTGGTAATAGGACTTGAGATGCTTATTGGATTACAGACTCACGCAGTTGATATATTTCGAGATTCTTAATTGGTAATCAACTAAGTAAAAGGAATTTTTAGATGTCAGAGTGTAAGCACATTACCATATTATGTTGTTGTATTGCATTTGCTTTCTTAGTTTCAGATAGTCAATGTGACTTATATCCCAAGATTTATGAATCACAAAGCCAATGATGTAGCTCAAAGGGCTTCAAATTTTAGAAGAAGGGGTGACACCCAAGTAGACATAAGTCAAGCAACATATCGAAAGTTAATGCTACCTTTGGCTAAAAGGGGTATCATGGTAGAAGTTAACTAGAATAGCTTAGAAGAGCATGATTGGAGACATCCAATCATCCAATATTTAACCGGTCCTTCTTTTAAAGTCATCAAAAAAATTAAATTGTAGTCAATGCAATTTATAGTATATGGGAATGCTCTTTACAAAAAGGGGACAGATGGGTTGTTATGGGAGTGTCTAGAGCCAAAAGAGGCACTGATTGCTTTGGCTGAGGTACATGAAGGCATTTGTGGTGTCATGACCCAAACCCGTCCCTATAGGTTTAGTGTCGTAACCGGCCAGTAATCCGTAGATTACCTACGGCTTCAAAGAGAAAATTTCAAAATATTTAATTTTATCAAGGCTTGAAGAGGAAGCAAAACAAAAATGATTATGTCCATCGAGCTGTGCGTACATGATCAACTACAATGATTAAAACATTCTTAACACACTTTTATATATACATGTACGAAGACATATTTTATATCATATCTCACACACTACGTAAAGGATTTCTAACCAAGTACAAAAATTATCCCAAGCTTGACAAAACAAAACAGAACAAAGCCTTTACATAGAGGCACTCTTGGGTGGCTTGACAAAGAGGCAAACTCCTGGGAAAACTCTAATGTTGATCCTCCAATTGCTCACCTATACCTACATATATATAAATAAATAGTGAGCTAACGCCCAGCGAATAATACAAAAGTAAAGAGGTTATATGAATGAGATCCGTAATTAAGTAAATCACATTAATACATATTACATGTAAATCAAAATCAGAATGATCTCAAGTCCAATCTATCATACTCAAGGCGTATCAGAGGGGCAAAACGACCTCGGGTCGAAGTTCTCATTCATACAGAACAACCTCAGGTCCAAAATACTCATTCATACAAAACGACCTCAGGTTCGAAATACTTGTCCAATGATATTACAGATCAGCCTCGGGCCCAATCTTAATACAAAACGACCTCAGGTCCATCATTTCCATATTCTTATCTATGTGCATGTTTATACTGAACTACCTCAGGTCCATCATTTCCATATTCATATCTATGTTCATATTTATACTTGTGATCATGATCACATTCGTATTTAACGGCCTTAGGCCTATTTCGTGTCCTTGACACACATATCAGATGGTCTTGGGCCCTTTTCATATCCTTACAGAAGGACCTTTGGTTCATGTAATCAAATATTCAGAACGAACTTTAGGCCCATTTCATATTCATTCAGAATGACCTCCGGTCCATTTAGATGATTTCATACTTATCAATTTCATTATAGTCTTACACAATTAGACAAATAGAATGCTCATTCATAATTCGAATTCACAAGTCCACAACACTTACACATGAGCAGTATTTAAAAATAGCATATATGAACATATCTTTACTAAAGTATTACTCACAGTGTTCAGATGTCTGGCTCACCCTTGTAGTTGACCCTATACAATTCATAATTCAGATAGAAATCGGGTCACAATACAATTCATTCCATTCTTAATTTGTTTAATTCTCTTAGGCTTCTTTCTTACTCTTCTAATTCATTTATAATGCTTAATATATGCCTAAGAGTGCTTAGAAATAAAAGAGAATGGAAATCAGAGCATGAAACAACTTTTCAAGCCTTTTTGAAATAGGGTTCCTCGCTGTAGACACTCAATGAATTTAAAATCCAATTAGAACCTCAAGATACAAAAACATATCTTAGCGCATAGAAGGTGATGCCTAAGTTGATGAATGAGATCATGGAGGCCCAGAAGCACGATCAAGAGGTAGCCTATATCAAGGGACGTCTGGAATTAGGAGAACCAATCCTCGATTGGGTAATTCACCCTGATGGGAGTTTAAGATACCAAGGTAGATTGTTTGTACCAAGTGACGAGTTACTTAGAGAAAAGGTACTTAAGGAATGTCATCATTCTGCATTTGCAGTACATCCTGGAGGGACTAAAATGTACCAAGATATGAAGAGGCAGTATTGGTGGAATGGAATGAAGAAAGAGGTGGCTAAATTTGTAGCAAAATGTCTAACATGCCAACAAGTGAAGGCAGAACATCAAAAACCAGGGGAAATGTTACAACCTCTACCAATAGCCGAATGGAAGTGGGAGTATGTGACAGGGTTGCCTAAGACACCTAGAGGGCGCAATGCTATATGGGTAATAGTGGATCACCTCACCAAGTCAGCACATTTCTTACTCTATAAGATAACCGACACTTTAGAGTCTATGTGTAGGCTCTACATTGGGGAGATCATTCGACTACATGGAATTCCGGTATCTATTGTGTCAGATCGTGATCCATGGTTCACCTCTCGATTTTAGGGGAGTCTGCAGGAAGCTCATGGTACTGAGTTATGTTTTAGCACTGCTTTTCACCCGCAAATAGATGGACAATCTGAACGCACCATCTAGACACTCGAAGATATGTTGAGAGCTTGCACAATGGATTTTCAAGGAAGTTGGGAACGACACCTACCTTTAATTGAATTCACCTATAACAACAGCTTTCAGGCTAGCATTGGTATGGCGCCTTTTGAAGCATTATATGGACAACCTTGTAGATCGCCGATTTGTTGGACTAAAGTGGGTGATGCAAATCTGATAGGACCCGAACTTGTTCTAGAAACTACTGAGAAGGTCAAATTGATCCGACAACGGTTAAAAACTGCTCAAGATTGTCAAAAGAATTATGCAGACAGGAGGAGAAGGCCATTGATGTTTGAAATAGGCAGCCACGTGTTCCTAAAGGTGCAACCTAGATATGGAGTCGTACGTTTTGGAAGAAAGGGAAAGCTATCACCATGATATATTGGGCCTTTTGAGGTATTGGAAAGGGTGGGCGAAGTGGCATATAGACTAGCACTACCCCCGTAGTTAGCAGGGATACACAACGTCTTCCATGTATCTATGTTGAGAAAATACATCACCGACCCGTCACACGTCCTCAAATGGGAAGAAATCAGTCTTGACAAAGATGTTACATTTAAAGAAGGACTAGTAGCAATACAAGATAGTCGAGAGAAGAACCTTAGAGGCAAAACGAGTTCACTTGGTAAAAGTGCTATGGCGTCATCGGGGAATTGAGGAATCTACTTGGGAACGCCAGGATTGGGTGAAGGCAAACTACCCCAAACTTTTCGAAGGCAGTATGTAGTTGAATTTCGGGGACAAAATTGTTTTAAGGGGGATAGGTTGTGAAGCCCCTGAAAAATGTATTCTCTTTAAAAACCCTTATGTTTGAATTATTTCCTTAAAGCCCCTCAGTTTCTTGAATTTTTTCGAATCTTGTTGGTTAGCATTTTATTTTATTTTATTATCGAAACAGGAATATCCTAGCCGAATTAGGTTCCTTAGCCTAATTTAATTTAATTCTACATAAATAAGGTTTCAATACATAAGTTTAATTCCAAACCCTCACTTCTTTTATTAATTTCAAGAATTGCCCCAAAACTAGTACAAGTACTCTTATACTATAGGTACCATCAAATCAATTTGAGATATATATATATACATTGGGAAATGTGTCCATAGTACCTATATTGAATAAAAAAAAATTCCCCATCTCCTTTCCCTATGGCCGGCCAACCTAGGAGAATGTGAGGGGCCTATTTTCAAGAATTGTAATTATGATATTCTAGAAACCCTAGCACCTAGTACCCCTAAATTTAGGGTTGTGTTCCCAACACTAGTTTCATTCCAACTAGAGGCCAACTAGATATTGTCTAATCACACGATTAAGTTCCCTAATCACTCCCTAGACTCCAAGTAAATCCAAACTTTTCAATCCAATTCCAACTAGTGGGCCTTTATGTCTTTTTACACCAAAATTGCCTATAAATATAACCACCCCCCTAGCATGGCATACACAAACAACACACACTCACATACATTCGGCCTAGAGGAGAGAAAGGAGAGCAAGAGAGAAGTCTTGAGAGGGAGAGGAAGGAAGAGGAGAGCAATCTTGTTCAAGCCTAGCAAGTAAGCTACAACACAACTCTCTCTTTCATTTTCCTTTTTCAAATGCATGCTCTTAAGGGTTCTAAACATTGTTTTCAGATGTGTTATTAATGATTTCCTTGTGTTAAAAATGATAAGAGTTGAACCATGATTCTACCTCTCTTGTAGTTTCCCTCATTTCGGTACAAAACTATCTTTTTCATACCAATCTCTCAAACTTTCCAAAGGCACACCTTCAAGCAAATTTTCTGAGTTTAATATATGTTATTTAGCATGTTTTCATCACAAAATAAATGAAAATTTTCCCTTAGTGGATCTCTTTTCTCACAAATCTTCTTGTTTTGGGTATTGTGCCTTAAGAATCTGTTTTCACAGCCAACTTTCAAAATTTCTAGAAAAAAGTAGAAAATTATTCTGGACCTCTATTTTATGTCAAAATCTTCCTTAAGGAGTTATCTTTCAACTAAAATTGGTTTCATTGAAAAACAGTGAGCGGTTTGTAATAATAAAATCAAATTTTCGTAACGGTCGACAAATCTGGACAGCGCTGGAGTGTTTCTTAAATAACTAAAAATCTAGAAAGTCTATCCCATTTCCGAAATATGTTCTGGAAACTAGATTAAATGCTCTACGAGCCATAGGAAGGTCGAGTCTGGTAAAAATCTAAAATAGCCCTTTTCATTCTAATCCTTAAGTGATATTGAATTTGGAAATTCTGTTGTGCATGGGTGTTTTATGCTCTTGTGTTCATGAAAATGCTTATTAGCTTATGATCATGTCTTGGCATGATATTGTATGTATTATGGTTATGTTCTTTATCTTCTTCATCTTAATGATGCATGCTTATGTGGATATTATTTTCTTGTTAATTGATCTAACCTTGATTTAAAACATTTAACTCCACGAAAAACTTAATTGGGATGGTAGTGAGTTTTCGATCACTTGAGTAATGAAAAGATGATAATATGTGATGTATGGATTGTTGGGATGCGTTCTCTATTTGGAAGTTAAAATCTTGCGTAAGTGGTTTTCGGAACCCTTGAACGGAGCGATTGTATTCGGACCCTATGTGGTTTGGTGTGAGGAAGGATTTGGGCAAGGCCCATTATTACTGTCTCTTTTGAGGCCCTACGGTTGGCGCTACGTGGTACATAACTGTTGGTAGGCATCCGAGGTAAAGTCTGCAACAAAGCAGCAAAAGAGGGGGCATACCGAATAATCCGCATTCGATTCTTGTGGTTGGGAGGACGAAACTCTTTAGAGGATTTCTAGTTTACTAACATCTAATCTTGTAACCCTTTATTTATTTAGCTGAGTATCATGCTTTATTACTTGCTGTCATATTGTGATTGTGTATTGGACTGGGGAAAAAGGGACGTGGTGTGTGTGCGTTTACTGGGCATTCAAAGCTCACAGCGTATCATGTCAAGTGCCGAAGAGGAGCTTATAGCTGGAGATGACGAGCCTGAAACCTTCAAAGACTTTTGGCTATCTTAGAAAAGCTAGAAATTTCCCTTTTGATATTTTGTAAGACTCATATGAAGATTTAAATTTTCTTTTGGGATGTAATGTAATGGAACAAGTTTTTGAAATTAAGGATAATCGTGGTTATTATGTACTTATATTATATATATATATATATATATATGTATGTATACACCTTATCATTGCTTATGAGACCTTGTGTCAATACCTTTTAAGATCTGTCAAAAGGGTAGTGCGCTACCAAAGAAAGCCGAACCTAGAAGGGAGGTTAATTTGACTCCTCCGGTGATATGGGATCTTACTTGGTTATTGATCATATGACTCATTAGTGACTCTCCCTTGATTGCAACCAATAGTGTAGACTCGGGGCGTCACACTTCATATGAAGCCCAATTCCAAACTCGCAATATCTAAAACATGAATTAAACTTTCAAAATATAATCTTAAAACTTGGGTTCATACATGGCTTGTCTAAAACACACAAACTTTTAATTAATCAAGAAAATATGATCAATTTTAAATCATTTACATCAAAACTCCTTTCATTTACAAATTAAGCTCATCGTTCATAAACCCATAAATTTCTAAAGCTTAATTCTTATTTCATCAAAACATGAAATCAATTATTAGAAATCCATGATGCATGTATAATTAGAGTATTAAAACTTGTAGAATTTGTCCATGCATGTAGAAATTAGACTCAATTTATGCATGATATTCCAAAATCAAACTCAAAATAATTAATTTCTAAATTAAATTTCATAAATTTGAACCTAACTCCATTGCATGGATCAAATCTTCAATACGTCATTGTTGCATGTAATTTATAAAACACATTTCAATAATCATTCTCAAAATTAAACTCAAACTTAACAAATTTATAGAATCAAAACTCATTTTCTTCAACTTAACTTGATTTTACATGCAAAACCCAATTTCTATCCATTTATATAATTGATCTACAAATCTTCATTTTTAATCCTCTCAAAATCTGTCGTGAATCAATTTATGTTTAGATTATTTAAACAACACTAGAAAGATGATGAAATTTCTTACCTTAAGATGATTTTTCCACAATTTTTAACTTGAATTTTGGTATCCCACAAGACCCTCTTCTCCTTTGTTCTTCCTTCAATTCTCAAGCCTTGAGTTCCTTTTCTCTCTCTCTCGGCCTTTCTTTTCTTATAGCTCAATCTCTAAAGAATGAATTGAATAGGCTCCGTTTAATACAATGTATATATAATGAATACAAACACACAGCCTTCTCTTCACACCCACCAGATTTTCTCTGCACACACACCCACATATATTTTTAAACTCTAAATCATCCTATAATTTAATTTATGGTTAAGATTAATTTAATTAAATAACTCTTATTCTTAATAAACCTTGATTAACACATAATTAAATTAATCATAATTAATCATAAATCCCACATAATTTAGTTTATCTAATTGACTTCTTTTAGAACCCAATTAATTATATTAAGATTTATTATTCTGAATCAGATTTTTAATGAGACTTCCAAAAGGCTCCAAATATTAAATTAAATTTATTTTCATCCTCAATTTTGGTTTCCTAAATCATTAAGGCCTTTAATTTCATATTAAACTTCAAAATCTTCGCCAATAAATTACATACTCAATTGAATACCTCATAAATAAATTTTATTCATAATAACCTTAATTTTCAATTTTCATAACTTAATTAGCTCCAATTCGGACCCAATTAATCAAATCTTAATTTTACAAATCTAAATCGAATATTTAATTAAACTCTCATACGGTCTGATATTCGAAATTAAAATAATTCAATTCACCAATTATACTCTCTTGAGCCAAGTTTTCAATTTTTAATTCCAAATTAAATCCTTATTAAAATAAAATGTGAATCAGACTCCAAAATTCTCATAAATCCCAAATTACCTTAGAATGACAACCAATTAGAATCTAAATCTCCTTAATCAATTAAACATAAAATCACATACATAATGAAGTTGGCTTATTCTAAGGTTTATGCTAATTAAGCTCAATTAATTCATTACGAATCATAATTTTGCCAAATTCACTATAGGCTTTAAAATCATGCTAAATACAGATGTAAAGTCGATTTTGGTTTCTGGCACCTTTAAGGCCATAAATTCTCAGTTCAAAGCCCCAATCGTAATAGATTTTTCTACACTTAATAGATATAAATTCATAATCACATAATAACTCACATCATACAAATTCATATCAAACACATAATCACATGTGTAATTAAGTATATTACGAGTCGGGTTATCACATGTGGTGCCCATCAACCTAGTGTAAAAATGAGATGGTTGTTTCAAAGGCATTCTTATTATTGGCCAACTATCCTTAAAGATTGTATAGAGTATGCAAAAGGATGTAAGGCATGCCAGAAGCATGGCATGATAAGACATGTGCCAGTAACTGACTTGTATGTAGTTGTGAAGCCGTGGCCATTTAGAGAATGGGCAATGGATATGATAGGAAAGATATATCCACCATTTTCGAAACATCATTGTTTCATTCCAGTGGTCACAGATTACTCCACTAAATGGGTCGAAGCTAAGCCTTATAAGGCTGTGGATTAGACTGAAGTTATTAGATTTATCAAAGAATTAATCCATATGTTTGGTATCCCACAGATCATAACTGTGGATAATGGGACTATGTTTGATGGGAAGATGGTAAGATCTTTCGTAGCAGAATTTGGAATTAGTCTTATTAATTCTACCCCTTATTATGCACAAGCAAATGGTCAAGCTAAATCATCTAACAAATCCTTGAAAAAAAAAATACAAAGAGTTGTGGAAGACAATCCTAGGGATTGGTATAACTTGTTGTTGGATGTGTTATGGGCTTATAGGACTTCTCCAAAGTCAAGTACAGGAATCACTCCTTATGCCTTAATATATGGACATGATGCAGTGTTGCTTGTAGAAATTAATATCAAATCCTTGAGAGTAAAATGCCAAGACCAGTTAACTACTGAGCAATATCATCACAGCATGTTCTTGGAGTTAGAAAATATAGATGAAGTTAGAGTTTTGGTATTAAATAATATTCTTTTCCAAAAGAAAAGGGCAGCCAAAAGTTATAACAAGAAAGTTAAGCACATTAGTTTTGATGAAGGAGATTTGGTATGGAAGACAATACTGCCAATAGGAATTAAGAGCCATAAAGTTGAAAAATGATCACCTAATTGGGAAGGACCATACCAAATTCATAGAGTCCTGCCTGGGGGAGCCTATCATCTGAGAAATCTAAGTGGTTATGTGCATCCCAAGAAAATCAATTGCAGATATTTGAAGCCATATTATCCAATTTTGCGAGAAACACAAGGAATGTACGAAGTGCTAAGCAAGAGTAATAAAAGAAGTATTGAACACTTAGGAACATGTAGAATAAGAAATTTTTATTACACAAAGATTTAAGTATATGAAGCCATAAATTGGCCCAAAAATCAGTACAATGTTTTAGTTGTTCCCTTACAATTGACTTTCTACTCCTAAGAAATGGGAACAACTGTATAACTGTAGCCATCTCTTGCCTCCTTTCACCTATTGGTGGTCTGCAATCTTTCAGCATTTCAATCTAAAGCCAGGTTGACTGCTGTTAGTTCCTCTTCCAATTGTGCTTTCCTCTGCAAAAGTTGGGTTTGAAGCTAAGAGGCATGTAGACGTCCCCGAACGTCCTGGGGGAGAATCCCCCGTTTTGTTCATTTGGGCTCACTACAATTCGGACTCAATGTCACAGTCCTATATCTAATCCCGCAGAGTGCAATCCAAGACTGATGAATCATCAAAGAGTCCAAATCCGGCAAATCGTTTTTTGGAAAACTGATTTTTAGAAAGAAGTGCCAAACATGGACTGCTTTGCCAGATATAGAGTCGCCACCTAAATATTTTATTTTGGGGGTATTTAGGAAACCCTGACTCGTGCCGAAGGCCACGTGTCCGTCATCACCAAAGTTGCCTCGGCTTGGGAACTTGGGTATGATTAGGGAAGGTCACTTCGTGAGCACCCCCGCTCACCCGATCAAAGATCGGCCTCTACTAACCATGATGTCGGGTTTTTTGAAAACATAATGTGCTCTTAATCCGGTTATTAGCCTAGAATTACTAAGTGATGCACGCAGCATACAAGTATAGACTGAATTGCCTAAGTTGGAACAAAGCATCGTATATCCGTTTGTTTTAAAAATGGATTAAAATTTGCTAATCACAAGTAGGCTAAAACATGAGTTTTGACGAATTATTCCAACTCAAGCAACCCAACCTTCACCCACAGGCATTCAAGCAGTTCAATCACATAAGCACATAGCATCATGGTAAGCCTGTTATCATGGCAGTCACTCACACGCATGCAAGGATGTTAAAGCATAAACACTTACCGAGTACTCCGAGCCAAAACAGAAACTAGTTAGTAATCAATGCATGATCCTAGTTCATGTTAAGATGGCTAATGCAGCACATGTAGGAATGCAACTAAGATAGGCTCGGCTATTCTACAATGGCATGTGAAATGCAACACTTAACATGTATTCAACTCGGAATTGAAATACAATGCAGTTAGCATGATGCGCCGAGCCCGGTGCATGCAAGATAGATGAATGGATACAAACATGCAAGCATAAGTATGCTAATTAAAACATGCCCTAAACTAACCACTGAAAACAGGTAAGTAAAAGGGAGAAAGACGTGGGGTTGGAAGACATTCACACACTCACGCACACTTATTACACAATTGCCCTTTCTCGGAGGGTCCGAATAATAATACAAACCGAATAAATAATTAACTACCCTAGCTAATTAAATATTACAAAACTTCTAATTAATTAATAAATTAATTACAGAAGGAAGGTGGCCGCAGCCCCGCCTCGGAATGATGGGATGATGCATGCTCGATTTGCCTCGCCCGAAAACCCGTTACCAAGCCACTGTTGCCTCTATTTGCACTGTTCTACTCCTCTGAGAACTGTGAAAACATTTGTAATGCTTCTGGAACACCTCCTTAGCACTGTGGAATGTCACCGGCCAAAAGTTGGGTCACCGGCTGGAATTCTGTAGCTGATCGGCACTGAATGAAGTCGGCCGGCCATTTATTTCTGCAGAACCCTATTTTGCTGTAGTAGAGGGCAGACAGTGCATGGCAAGGAGTTTTCAAGACAAATGTGTGCACGGCCACACTCCCTATCATGCTATGAACTCAAGGGAGTATGGCCTTCAACCCTCGAGCCACCAACCACGCATTTTGATGCATGATGGCCAAAAGTGTCAAATGTGCATATTAATATGGAATGAATGCAACAAACAAAGTGGATGCTACACACTTTATCGTGTTGGTTCAAGAGCGTCGGCGACCGAGGAGTGAGGCACGTTTTGTCACTTTAAGTACGAACGTCCCTCATTCCTCATGTTTGGTTTGACACCCCAAACCAAACGAAATGCAATGTATTCATGCAATATGACTTAAGTATGCAAAATGGCTCAAGTATGCAATATGAGGCTAAGTTAGCAAAGCATGCCAAATGCAATACAACCTAAACATGCTAATGTACAATGTGCTAAACATGCAAGATGCAATGCAATGTGACCTAACATGCAAGCTAAGCTAATGTAACAAGAACATGCAAACATGATATGATGCAAGCATGTAACTAATGTAATGCAACATGTCAAACATGCAATTATATACAAAGATGGACTTAAACCGAAATGGGGAAGACCTCAGCCCCTCCCAAAACAGTGGCCAAGAGTACTAAAGTGATGATGCCAAAATGCAAAACAATCATGCAAACCAAAGGGCCTAAGACTAAGGCATGAAAGGCAACTTTCAAGAACACTCAAAAGATGACAAACATGGACATTAGACCAACAAAATTAGAGCTATGGTATGTTAGAATAAGCCCCAAAACGCACTTAAATGGCATCCCAAATGTCTAAACATGGTGGCATACACAATGACCAACTCTTGAGGCACAAAACTACAACACTTCCAAGCATTGAGAGAGAGCCAAATGCAAGTGCACAAGGATGGAATATGGACTGAAATATGGTCTCCAATGATGCCAAATCATGAGAGTAAGCTAAGTAAAGCATGCTAGTGACCCACACTCCCAAAGCTAGCAAGCTAGAATGCATGAGGGCTATACAAATCATGGAAAACATGATCAAAATAACCAAAACCAGACCTCAAGCATGGCAAAACAAAGCTAAAATCTTCTTGGAACCAAACCAAAATCATGCTAAAATGTCATCTCATAACATGATGCATATTAGGCCAAAACATGGGATTACTAGGCAAGCATCTAATGCATGCAAGAGACCATTAAACCTACTCAAAAAAGAGGCATAACATGATAGAATAACACCAAATACCCACTGAAATGGAGCCAAAATCGACTAAGCATGCATGCTACCCTTATGAGCCAAAAACTCAAGCATATGAGACACAAAGGGAGAGGGGTGTCTCTCCTCTATACAAGACCTTAAAACCCCTTCACCACCACTGAAAATCCTTTGGATTTTAGTGGTGAGAAGACCAATACACAAAAGTTCCCAAAGCTTAACAAAGAAGGCACGAAAGGGGCCAAACAAGGCCTAAGAAGGGGAGGACAACCCCAAACACAAAAGTGACCTTAATGAAAAATCTTAAACATGAAAAATTAGTACTTTTATTAGTTATACACTAAGCTCAAAACAGCATGCAAGATAGGCTAAAAGCTAGTGCAAAAATGGGGAATATAAAGCAATAGTGCTCACCCTTGAAGAACACTTCAAGAACAGTAACCCCAGCCCCCTCCTTCTGATTAAAACCAACTCAAAACTCCAAGAACAAACTCTCAACACCTCAACAACCCAAGTATGGTGTAACACTAGGTGTCTTAGTGCAAAACTAAGAACAAAACTCACTTTAAGGCACTCTAACACACACAAATGTAGAGAGAGGGAGATATATATATATAGAGAGACAGTGATATATATATGACACATATATCTCTGATTTATTGAACCTCTCTAAAGGAGAAGGGAGGCCCTTTTTTATAGAACAAAACAAGTGCCTAAGCTTCTTGGAGAAGCTAAGACAAAGGGGTCAAGGGGGTCAAGCTTCTTGGGGAAGCTAAGACAAAGGGTTCAAGCTTCTTGAGGAAGCTAAGAAAAAGGTCCAAGATTCTTGAGGAAGCTAAGACAAAGGGGTCAAGCTTCCTCAAGAAGCTAGGGCAAAGGGTGCAAAGGGTGCAAATCCTCCATACATGTGTATGGATGACAGGTTTTGTGCGTACCAGCTGGCACAACTAGCATGCATAATGCCTAAAAAGGGCAAAAAAGAAGTCTCGGCCAGAAAATATGGCCGATTGACCAAAACAAAGGTCGGCCGACCATCGAAAGTGCCGGTCGGCCAAACAACTGGCCGATGGAAAAAACACATGGCCGGTGGCTTCATGCCACAGCCGGTGGGTTTCAAGGATGGCTAACAAGCCTCTTCCCACCCTCAGAGGCACAAAACACAAGTCCTTGGTTCAAAACCAAGCACAGAACAGTCAAGTTAAGAGATCTTGAGGCACGACGTGCAGCCGAGTCCTTCAGGAACTCAAAACGAACACAAACATGGATGATCATCAAGTGTTCAAACGATGACGTCCGAGTCTTGAGGACGGTCAAAAATGGGCTACAAGGCATAAGAGTGTTATCCCTTTAACTCGAACACTTTAGTATGTATTTGGGAGACAAACTCTTTATCCTTTAGTAGCTCCTCTTCTACAGCCTTGGCCATGTAACAGATGTTGATGTAAAAATCAATGGTGGATGCTACCTAGGATAAGTGGCTTGCGAAGGCCATGTTGGATTGCTCGAAGACTTTACAACATTTGAGGAAATTATTTTTGATAATAGGCTTTGGTAGGGCTTCAAATGGAATCCTTGAGAATGATTTCAGCAAGTCCAAGCAGGTGCCTAGGTCCACCTAAGGTAAAGAGGGTTCTCTAGCAGTGAAAGAGCTCTCAATAATCTCCAAAAGGGAGTTAGCAAGGATCAATGGCTCAGTCTCACTGATGGCTGCGTGAGCTGGTGAAGATATATGGAATAAACTAGCCAGTTGGGCCTCAAAGATGTCCATTTCTTCCTCTAACATTAACAGTACGGAGGAATCACTAGTTGAAGGAAGAGATGGCAGCATAGGGATAGGAGAGGGAGTTGAGCATTCCCCAGCAATATCTATTGTCCTGGCTACCAGTAAGTCAAGAGAAGAGGGACTGGAGTTGGATGGTAGGGAGGAAACTGGTGAGCTTGAGCTACCAGTGTCGTCTTTTTAAGGTACTGGCTGCCACTAAAGAAGAAGCAACAACTAAGGCTTTCTCAGGAGATAGTGGGGTAGCCAAAACTCTAGGAGAAGTCTGTAGAGATGAAGCAATTGAGATCAAAGGCAGGTTCGAAGAATTGAAAAGGCTAGGAGAGAGGGAAGATGAAATGTTTGGCCTTAAGGAAAAAATGGAAGAAGAAAGCAGGGGGAGTGTAGAGCCAGAAAGTGGGACTATAATTTGGAGGGGTTCTACACTCATTGGCACTCCAAGGTTAACCTTCCTTTTTCCTTTTAAAGCTTCTTTTAGTTCTGAGGAGGTCAAGAAATGTCCCTTATCCCCAATCAAGGTAGAAGAAGGCAGTGTCGAAGGAGGAGGGACTGAAATGGCTACTGCTGCATTGCAAGAAATAGAAAGAAAATATTAAATCTATGCTAAGTCTTGAAAAAGAAAATTTTCAAAAGGATTGCGAGAGATTACCAGCTTTAGTGGTGGTAGTGGTAGTGATTGGAAAGCTGTGAATGGTATAATGCTCAGCAATTTTACTCTTCATCGCAGTTTCCTTTTGTATTGCATCAGTAACAGCAGCTTCTTTTTTCGGCATTTGTTGTTGCTTTCTTTTTTCCAATTTCTGGAAAACAATAATCTCTTTGGACTGCTCCTTCTCCACTGATTTGGCAGCTACCTCATGAGTGGGGTCCTTGGTGAGCTTAAAAGGAGAGAATTTATTCTTCTTCTTTTTTTCCAATAGTGTTTCCTCTTTTGCTTCTTCTTTCTCCTTTGAATGAGCCTCAGGTGCCTCATCTTCAGGGTCAAACAAAAGTTTTCTTTTCCTCTAGTGTTGCTGCTTGCCTTTGAGAATGTTCAAAGCCTGAGTCCTTTGAGGAGAGACCTCATGTGAAACTCCTGCACCAAATATTGAAGCTATAGTTAAACAGATAAAGCATCATAAAACGAAAAAAGTAAAGGAGGCAAGGTGCATACCTGTCTTCGAAGTAGCTCTGGTGACTTTGAGAGGAGAAGATGAGGCAGCAAGAGCAAAAATTGAAACAGTGGGAGCAATAGAGGAGCTAATGATGATCCCAGTCTCCTTGGGCTTGGCTTGAGAGGGCATATCTAGCCCTACCAGCAGATCCTTGGGGGAAATGGCCAAGTACACCTCCATATTGGTTGACCACCAATTTTGATATCTCTTTAGTGCATTGCCATGTGGAATGAAGGGAGAAAATTCAAATTCGATCAAGTCTTGTATCAGCTTGGAGGTTGCTTCATCCAGCTTGGTTTTAGGCACTTTAACCTCTCTAGTTGCAAGATTTGGATTAGAGAGGCTGTAGAGGGGGACATGAATTCCTTGAGTAAGCCCAAATTACCTAGCAAATTGGAAAGGGCAGTAGGCTCTAGATATGCATTTGTAGGCTCGAGGATTCAAGGTATTAACAAAAAGCTCCCTTGGGATTAGAATGGAGGCCTACATATCTTTGTGTTGAGGTTTAGAGCAGGTCCTATCAGTCAGAAAGGTTCTCAGCCATGCTGGCCCTATGTTGGCTGCGAAGGGATAGAAGAAGGTGAAAAGAGGGGAAACTAGGAGTTGATAAAAAAATGAAAAGTAGAAGGCAAAATTGAAGGGGTAAAGGGAGACTCTGGCAAACTTCACTTCATAAGTGGTCAGAGTTTCGCTTTTTCAGATCCCCTTTCTAAGCTAGAATAAGCCCCTACGTTCGACTATCATAGTTTAATCTAATTTCACAGGTGCAATGTGAAATTGATAAACACCAAAGAGTCCAAATCTGACAAATCTTTTGAAAAATCGATTTTGAATCAAATTGTGAAAAATGGACTGTTTTGCTAGATACAGAGTCGCCACCTAAATATTTTATTTTGGGGAAATTTAGGAAACCTATGACTCGTGCCAAAAGCCACGTGTCCATCGTTACCAAGATTGTCTCGGCTCGGGAACTTAGGTACGAGGGGGGAAGGTCATGAATACATTTAAGCACGCCCACTTGACCGATCAAAGATCGGCCTCTACTAATCATGATATGATTTTTATCAATATTATATACTCTTGTTCCAGTTTATTAAGCTAGCATTTACTATGTGATGCGCACACACACAAGGTATAGACTAGTTTGCCCGAATTGGAATAGTTTAATTTCATGCTTGTTTTTTGAAAAGGATTTGATTTTGCCACTTAACAAAATGGGCTTAAAGTTTTGTGAATTTGCCACTTGACAAAGTGGGCTTAAACATATATTCATTGAATCATTCCAATTCAAGAAATAAGCCTTCATCCATAGGCACTCAAGCAGTTTAACAAGTAAGCACTTAGCCTCGTGATAAGCATGCTAGACATGGTGGTCACTCACACTCATGCAAGTATGCTAAAGCACTAAAAACTCACCTAGTACTCCAAACTAAGATAAAACAAAAGAGTTAGAAAAATATGCATGATATTTAACTATGCAAGATGGCTAATGCGACGCATGCAATAATGCAACCAATAGGCTCGGCTACTAATATGGCATACGAGGCAATTTGATAACATGTGGTTAAACACGTATTCAAAGAATATATTTAAACAACAACGCAGTTAGAATGATGCACCGAGCCTCGATGCATGCAATATGCTAATTAAAACGTAATGTCCCTAATCTAACCATCAAAAGCTGGTAAATAAAAGGGAGAAAGACGTGGGGTTGGAAGATATACACATTATTACTACATTGCGCTCTCATGAAAGAGAGTCCGAATGAACTAACTAGCTAACTAATTAACCTAAGCTAATTATTACAAACCAAATGAAGAATTAACTACCCTAAGCTAATTAGTTAAGTACAACAATTAAATAATTTAACTAGGCTAAGCTAACTAAATATTTACAACACAAACTAATTTACTTAATCAATCTAAACTAGATTAAATAAGTACAAAACAAACTAATTAGATACAATTAATTAAGTACAACAAATAAATGACTAATTGCTAATGTAACTAATTAACTCGTTCTAGGAAACGAGGGAGGCTCATGCATGCTCGATTTCTACCCAAAGAACATCCACTATGTGCCTCTGAAAGCCTCTGTTGCACAACCTTTGTATTGATTTTCCATTTCTGGACCAACTATGTTCTGTCTTAGAAGGACACTGTAGAATTTGCACTGGTGGCCGACAGAGGGCCTGTCGGCCACTGCTGATGGTCGGTCGGCCACTGATGGTAGCCAGTTGGCTACTAATGATGCCCTGTTAGCCACTGTTGACTGGACTTCTTTGCTGCAAAGTAGAGCAAATAGAGTAGGACAGTGTATTTCTTAAGGGTTTTTTGTACTATGTATCCCTCTTTATCATCAAAACATCTCAAAGGAGTGATACACTTAGCTCTTAAACCATCAATCAAGCAATTTCATTGCATGATGGCCAAAAAACTAAGATGTATAAGTTCAATAAATGCACAAACAAGACCAAAAGCCTTCACCCTATCATGCATGATCAAGGGCAATGGTGACCTTGGAAACTTGGCATATTTCATCACTTTGAGTATGAAATGTCCCATTTTTCTTTGTGTTCAATTAACGTCCGATTGAACACACCGAAACACAATCAAATTCTTATATTGCACCATTTTAGTTGTAACTTTTTAGTTACTCATTTTAGATTACCAACCATTCCTTAACCAATTAAGTCCATTAGTGAATCAAATCCTCTAAAGAGAAGGAAGTGTCAAACAAGGGGTGGTTTAAGGCAAGAGAGAGGTGTCATGCCGTTGGTAATGAACCCCCAAAAGAGGATTAAACCACTAAGCATGAACCTCAATCTCAAGCTTACACAATCCCACGGTTGAAACAACCCTCAAAGCACAGGAAAAAGTCAAGAGATGAGGGACGTTGTAAAGATTAATAGTGCTGAAGTTAAGTGAGAAAAGCACTAAAACAATGCAATCAATTCAAACAAGTGGTGTCTAAAGGCCTAAAACACCAAGCTTGTGAGTACACTACAAGCATGCAATATAAGACTCAAATGACTTAACTAACCCAAAACAGAGTTAAAACTGTCCAAAATAGAGGTTAAAACATGCTAGAATTAAGCTATAAATGGTTAGAAAAATAAGCTAACGCATAGAGCTAACTAAGCTAGCAAACAAAGCACAAGGAGGGGAGGCTGACCCCTCCAAATTTGGACTTCAAAACATGATTTTCATTACTAAAATTGCTTTGAAATTCAATGTTTAAAAGCCTCAAAAAAAGATGGTTTGAAAGTGGGAAACAAAGGTGAAAAGGCCTTACAAATAAGGAATAAAGAAGGATAAACCATCCCCTAACCTTTAAATGGCCTCTAACCACCAATTTTAGACCACAAAAATAGAGTTTTTATAGTCCAAAAATAGCCCAAAAACAGTGGGAAAAAGATAGAAAAACAAGTGTGCAAAACAAGGTAAAAGGGCAAGTGTTATACCTATTGAAGCAAAGATCAATTTTAGGCAACAATTTAAGCCAAAACCACCTTGTAGAGCTTCAAGAAGGCCCCAAAGAACCCCAGCTCAAAGATGAACAACTTTGGCTAAGGAGGTATAGGCAAAATTGTAGTGTATATAGGCTAATATGCACAAATTTGTAAGAGAGATTTTTGTTCCAAAAATTCTAACCTTCAAAAATGAGGGAGGGGGCCCCCTATATATAGAAAACATGAATTCCATACAAGGAGATCCAGCCCTACATGTGGGTGTAGATGCATGCAGCTGTGCAAACAACTGGCACAACTGGCATAAAATATCTACAAAACACACTGGTGGCTGTCGGCTACTACTGTTAGCCGACAACCAGGAGACATGGCCGACAGCCCATGGTGGTGGCCGATAGGTCACCAGAAGGTTCAGGCTTGAAACACCAAGGTTTTGGTCCAAAAACAAGGCGACAGAGGTGCAAGGCTCAAAGCTGTGGCATTCCGCTGAGGACTTCGAGCACTTGGCGAGCAAACAGACTCATCAACAGATGCACATGCAAGGACATCTAAGTCATAAGGGCCTTCAAAAATGGGGTGTCTACAGTGACAGGGCCTTGCACTAGGAATTTTAAACATTTGGAGTGTAAGTCTGTGAAGTATGCAAAAAGCTAGAGTTTGAGTACCCATAATGGGCCTCCTTGGTTAATATCCATGGGCCGCTCACACAATTGGGAATAAACTCTATAGATATGACTCAGGACATAAGAAGCCAAGGTTATCTTCTTCTTCGAAGCAAGAGCCTTGGCAAGAGAGGCAAACACAGGCATAATCTTTTGAGAAGAGGTACAGAATAGAAATTTGCAATGCCATTATAGAAGAAAAGAAAAGAACTCTCGATCTATTACAGAACCTCTCTTTTTTGTTTTCAGAGCTCACAAAATCACTAAAGTAAGTTACTTCCAACATTTTTGGTTTCATCCCTTTGGTTTCATCCTCTTTTGTTCCCGTTGGGTTTGAAAAACATTCGGAAGTTATTTCCAATTAAAGCTCTCATTCTCATTTTGTTTGTCGGCGTTGAACTTCACAGGTTCTGGGAGGCGTGAGGTTAGGTCTAGAGTGCCCGGGGATCGAACCAACATTTTTTTCTGGACTGGTTGGCTTGCCGCACATGCAGGGGCCTAGGGCCGCACATGCGGGAGGGTGAGGCCGTATGTGCGGATTTCAGGGGAAAGTTGGGCGTGCATTCTGTCTAATATGCACGTGCATGAGTGAGGTATGGGAGGAGCCGCATGTGCGGGGGTGACAGCCACATGTGCAGGAGGGCAAGCTCCGTACGTGCGGGAAAGGGTGCCGCACGTGCGGTCGGCCTGGGTCTGAATTTCAGCATTTTTGTATCATTTTGGCCGAGTTGTATATCACTTTGGGCCTTCTTTCTCTCACTCTAAAGGCTATTTCCTCTCCTCCTTCTCTCTAGAAAACCTAACCAAAACACTAAAAACACTCAAAACCCTTGAATCTTGTCACGCCCCCAAAATAAACCCATAAATCATACGTTCATAATAAAAGAAAGGGATATAATATTCCATGCATCAGAGTATTCTTACAAAAAGTATTACATGTTGACAACAAAAGCAAATGCCTTATAGGCTTACAACTTTCCAAGTCAGCACTTGGTACAACGAAAGAAGAGTTCCAACTCTTTTACATAATAAGCCCTTGGCTTGATGTACATGTAATACAAAATGATAACAACAAAAAAAGATTTTTCAGCCTCTAAGCCTCATAAGCTATGTCCTTGGAAATGGCATATCACCTGTATTTGAAAATGATGTCCCTTAATGGGTGAGCCAAAGCCCAGTAGAGATATACTAAACCAAATATGAGAAATACCTAAAACATTAGTATTCAACAAATGATTAACACTTGTAAACCAACTCACAACATTTCTATCACGACCCAAACCCACCCCTATAGGTTTAGCATCGTAACCGGCCAGTAATCCTGGGATTACCTATGGCCTCTGAGACAAATTATCATAATATTAGGGGCTAGCGGAAGCAAGTAAGAATATACAACGTCCATTGAGCTGTGCAGACTTATATGAGACAGAAAAATTTTAAACTTTTTATTCACATATATACACATGACTTGAAGAACCAAACAAGACAACATAACTTAAACTTTACATTACATAACAATAACACTTAGCATATCCGGAACCTCCACGGGAGGCACATAGGTTGGCTGACATAACAGATTCTAGACAGAAGCCTCTAGCCTGGTCACGCGCCTGATTACCTACATACGTAAATAATAGAGTAAGCTAAAGCCCAGTGAATAATAACAGAGTAAAGGGTTTCAATGAATGAGTCCACACAGATTTCAAAAATCAATTCATATTGTATCAAAATCATGCTTGATCAGATCGAAATCATAATTCAGTTTTATCAAATTCATACTTGATCAGATCATATATAGACAGAAATCATAAGTCACAATTAAATTTACGTGATACATCCATTAGCATAACAGAACAGAACGCATAAAGCGTAGTTCCACAAGGGAACCTCCGGATCCGCAATGTAACGTAAAGAAAGCCCCTATGGCGGGCTCCCAGACGGGTAACAAGGTACGCATGTAACGCATAAAGCGTAACAGAACAGAACGCATAAAGCGTAGTTCCACAAAGGAACCTCCGATACCGGGTAATGGCTGTAGGTATCACACAATACTAAGGATGTCACGATACATGTCAGAAATCGAACAATCATTCATTGTACAGAACATATCTTTACAGAAAATAGATCTCATTTTATTTCACAGAAAATAAGTACAGTTGAACATATCTTTACAATGTTATTACTCACAGTGGGCTGCAGAAGCAAATCAGACAGACTGGACATATCAGGAAAATCAGGCAAGCAATGGCGCGTGACCTACACAAGCACATAATATATACATATTGAAATACAACATTACTCTCTTGATTAAACTTGTCCTTTCTAGTCTTTATAGTCCGAAGTTCTACTACATTTATTCCTTCTCAATTAAGTAAACTGGGTTCTTATTTCACATATTCTTTCGTTACTAAATCCTTCTTTTCCAAATAAATTGATTCTTTACTTGGCTTATTAAACAATTACCACTAGATCAATGATTCATTCTTAAACTAACTAATCTATGTTGATCAGTAGCTTATTATTCTTTATTAAGTCATAAATTCCTTAGAACATTATTCACATGCATGAAATTGACATCAAAATTACTAGTTTTATATTCTTATAAATTTTTCAACTAGTTTCCATAATCTTGGACTTAGCTTAATTTATAACATCAATTTAATTCATAACCATAGATGCCCCAAAATATGTTTAATCTCAAATTACAAGTATGGATTAAAATTTAATTATAAAATCAACACTTTATCTAACATTAGGATTAATTCTAATTTTTCATAAACTTGATGTTCATAAAACATTTCATTTTTCTCTTCAAAATATGAGATTGAATTAATCCAAATCCTCCAAAATCCATGATGTATGCAATACAAATAGGTCCAATTTTATATTAATAACAAAATCAACTTAATTATGAATTACACAAATCAATTTCTTAGAAATTCAACTTAACTCAATTTTTAACCAAATATTTAATTTATAATCATAGATGTTCTAAAATGTGTTTAAATTGAACAAACCTTTTAAATTAAATCTCATGCATGGATTAAACAAATTCCTAGTTTTCATAATAAAATCAAAACTCATGAACTCATGATTTTAAAATCCTTTTTCCAAAATCAATGCACAATAAAATTACATATAATTTATGGAGCTTGATTTAATTATAACTTTGAAAACCAAATCCAAAATAATTAATTTCTAATTAACCTTCATAACTTGATCTTAGCTCCAATTCTTCATTATTTTACTAATTCCTCTTAAATCATGAGATTAAAATTACAAACTCTTTTAAAGGAATATTTGCATGTACAAAACATTTATCAAAACCCCACAAATTCTACCTTATTAAGCTCCAACCATAATTAAACTCTTAATTTACACCAAAACTCAAATCACAAACTTATATTCTTTAAATTATGGATTAATTTCTTAACTTACTTTACATGCATGGGTTAAAAATCTAATTATGAACCCAAAACTTTATCTATCATTCTAAATTTTCATAAACTTGATTCTTATCAAACATTTCCTTTTTCTCCTCAAATATGAGCTTGAATAAATTTAGATTTTTCATATTTCATGAAATATATTGTAATTAGAGCATTAATTTGCTCATGCATGTAACATTTTCATGAAAAATCACCACATCAAATCCATAGAAAATAAGTTCCTAAATTTATTCCAAAATCATCCACATCCATGCAACCCATTTCATGTTTAGAACCCCAAATCCAAATTAGATTCCATAATAATCTTTATTTTCTAATTTCATCCCAATTATATAAAATTGAACTCAAATTTAACAAATTAAAAGGATCATAACTCATGTTTTTCAACCCAACTTAATTTAACATGCAAGATTATAAAAATCAATCCCAATATAATTACTTTCCAAATTAATTTCCATGATCATGAATTTAATTTGATTTCTTGTTCAAAACCCAATTTCTTGCAAACCCATGGAATTGATCCTAAACTCTTCTTAATTTCAAGTGTAATGTAGAGATTCTACAAAAATTAAGTTTGATTCCATACCTTAAACTTAATCTCAAAATGTTTAGTTGATTTCCTCCTAATCCCATTGTTCCTCCTAGCTTTTCTTCCCTTATCTTCCTCCTTCCTCTCTTCTTGCAAACTCTCTCTCTCTCTCTCTCTCACACGGGTTTGCACAGAGGAAATGTGAAACCAAACCCCTTTTTGCTCTCAATCTCATTACAATGCAAGAACTCACATATTATTATATTTATATAAATATCATGTGTTGCCTTCTCCTTACACTTACACGTACACACACACTTCACAATCAGATTGCTCAGTACACCCACCTAAATTTCTCTGTACACACACATATATTCCCAACTCTAAATCATTTTATAATTTAATTTATGGTTAGGATTAATTTAATTAAACAACACCTAGTCTTAATAAATTTCAATTAGCACATCAGTAGATTAATTATAGCAAATCATAGATCTCTCATAATTTAATTAGTCTAATTGATTCCCATTAGAGCCTAATTAATTATATTTAAATTTTATTAATCCGAATCAGATTTTTAATCAGACTCCCAAAATGCTCCAAATAATAAATCGAACTTATTTCCAACCTAAATTTTGGTTTCTTAAATCATTTAGGCCTTCAATTTCTGATCAGACTCCAAGTTTCCGTCAATTAAATTACATATTCAAATAGGACACCCCATAAATAAATTTAATTCACAATAATCACGATCCTCGATCCTCCTAATTTAATTAACTTGATCAACCCCCAATTAGGATCTAATTTATCAAATCTCAATTTCACTAGACTGAATTGAATATTTAATTAAATTCCCAAATGAGTCCGTAATTAAAATTAAATTGATTCAACTTCCTAACTTCACTTCCTTAAGCCATTTGGACCCTTAATTTCCAATTCCAAAATAAACCTTCAATCAAATCATATACGAGTCAGATTTCATAATTCTCATAAATCCCAAATAAATTATAATACTCGGCAATTAAACTCAAATCCTCTTAATCAATCAAGTACTAATCCTTATACGTGATGAGGTTGTTACAATTTCCCAATTTCAACTACAATTGCATCATATTTCATTCCACTCACCTTTATTTATCCAATCTGATTCATAGGCATGGTTCATTATCTAACCAAATAATTTAAATGAGACTACAACTCATCTTGTTAACATTTCAATGATTCCCAATTCATCATGAGACTACAACTCATATTATTCACACTTCCATTATCAACAATTCACAATGAGACCACAACTCATGTTATTAACACTTCAATTGTCAACTTCATTCATACGCTTCAATTTATAAGGTTTCGGGACTTTCACCCTGGACACTCCGGCCAACTTAATTATCTATGGAGTCCATCCCATATCTTCTCCCAAACAATGGAGTACATCCCCCATCTCCTCCAAAACAAAGGTACGTATACAATGTATTAAAGCATATAATCACACGTATGGAGTACATCCCCTATCTCCTCCCAAACAAAGATACATATACAATTTATTAAAGCATATAAGCATATATGGAGTACATCTCCTATCTCCTCTCAAACGAAGATACATATACATTGTATTAAAGCATATAAGTACATATAGAGTACATCCCCTATCTACTCCTAAACAAAGATACATATACAATGCATTAAACTCTTTATCTTATGCCATGATCAATTAAGGCACCTATTCAATGTGTTACCCTAACTGTCATATTCAATGACATATTTCAATTGATTAGTTTCAATTTACCTAATCCTCATGCAGTTCTACAACAATCAAGACTATCCTCCACCAATAGCCCAAAGTAGTTATTTCTAAACAGATAAATGAATTTACCAAACAGATAAATTGTCACATTTTCCATAGATGAGTGATTTATCAAACCGAGTACACCAACTAGTCCCAATTTCATCCAATTTCATGATGCTCAAATCAATTTCATATTTCTCACAATTACCAAATTAATTTATTATATTTCAATTAGGGCATTTCCCCATTTTCTCTACTTTAGCCCTAAGGCTCAATTTCCTCAATGTTACACCAATAATCCCATTTTTTCCAAGGTCACACATTTAATGGAGCTTAACAATTGAAAACCCCTCTTTTATAATTTCAAATCAACCCCTAATTTTCCCAAAACTCCCAAACAATACCATCTATACAAAATACCCAACGTTTATGTCAAAACTCATAGAAAGGAGTAGGTTATCCCTACCTCAAGTTTCGGAGCTTAAGAGAGAAGATGAACCAAGCAAGTGGTGAACTCCAAAGGTGGCGAAAACAACTTCTATTCGGATAGAAATTGAGGTCTTGAGAAGCTCCAACACTTTAATGAAGACACAAGGGTTGGGTCTCACTAAATCAAGACCAAAATGTAGAGAGAGAGAGAGAGAGAGAGAGAGTATTCTAGATAGAGAAGCTCTCAAATTAGGGTTTTGGGGTGCTTTAGAGAGAGAGAGGGCCGAAAAAAAATGATTCAAAAAGCTTCTTCTCGGATTGAAATACACACAGTCCGGTCGAGCGTGGAACGCCCCGTTCGAGCGTTAGACACAGACTCCCGCTCGAGCGTGAAACTGGACGTTTGAGCGTCGAAAGCAAACTTCCGGCCTTCGCAGACTGAAAAAAATCAAGGTGAAGAATCCCGCCGAGGCCGATCGCCTACTCGAGCGGAGGAGCAAATGCAAAAGGGCCTGCTTAAGCGTGAGAAGTCCCGCTCGAGCGAGGAGACCAAAATCTAGGCAGTCACTATTTGTTTCTAATCACAACCAACCTGTTTCAAACCTGCCCAACACATCCCAAAACTCAAATACAAAGAATTCAAAGGATGGAAACAAGATAAAGACAACAACAACACTTACGGAACCGAGTTCGGAATATAATAAATAATGGAGGAAAACCGAGATCGCTATAACCTTCCCCCCTTAAAGAATTTCGTCCCTGAAATTAGATACATAAGTTTCAAAATTGCAAGTTTTCAACATTTACCATCTTGACCCATTACCGGTCATCCCACCTCTTTTCAAGAGAAAAACTTACAATACATTTCAACATGGATTCCTTTAAAATTTATCAATTTCAACATACATATATTCCATAATTCAATAACATATTCAGTGTTAATGATACCTTTACACTTCTACAACACATTCAACATATATAATGTTAAATTAAACTTCCATTTTCAAGGCATATTCAACAATATTTCCATAAATCAAAACATCTACAATGTTTTACAACTCAAAACATATACAATGTTTTTAGATTTCATCAAGACGTAAAATTTCCAATACATAGTTAAACATTAACAAACAAGTCTGGATATTTCTCACGGACCTCCAACTCATGTTCCCAAGTGGCTTCTTCCACTCCGTGATGCTTCCACAAAACGTTCACCAAGGGTATCGCCTTGCCTTGCAAGACTTGGTCCCACCTATCCAAGACCCGCATCGGTCTCTCCTCATATAAGGCATCCTCATCTACCTCTAGGTTGGTCCAATCCAACACATGTGACGGATCCGACTCGTACTTCCGAAGCATACTAACATGAAACACGTCATGCATTCCGGACAACTGCGGCGGTAAAACTAAACGGTATGCGACCTCTCCAATTCGCTCAAGGATCTCAAAAGGACCAATAAATCGAGGGGACAACTTCTCACTCTTCCTAAACCTCATCAAACCTCGTTTAGGTGATATTTTCAGAAAGACGTGATCACCCACCTCAAATGACAAAGGCCTCCTCCTACGGTCGACATAACTCTTTTGGCGACTCTGGACAGTAACAAGCCTCTTACAGATAAGTTCAACTTTCTCCGTCATTTCCCTCACCAACTCCAGGCCCAATAAAGGTGCATCACCCACCTCGGCCCTACGCACTAGAGACCTACATGGTCGGCCATACAAGGCCTCAAACGGTGCCATGCCAATGCTCGATTGGAAACTGTTGTGTAGGCAAATTCCACTAAAGGCAACTGCCTCTCCCACGACCCACTAAAGTCAAGGACACAACCTCGAAGCATAACCTCAAGGGTCTGAATAGTGCGCTCGGACTTCCCGTCAGTCTAAGAATGGTAAGCCGTGCTAAAGGTCAACTTATTACCCAAGGCACTCTGCAAACTCTGCCACAACCTAGCAGTAAAACGCGGATCTTTATCTGAGACAATCGACATTGGGACCCCGTGCAACCTCACTATGTCCCGAATATATAAGCCGGCGAGATGATCTACTGAATCTCTTACGCGCATAGGGATAAAGTGTGCCGACTTAGTCAACCGGTCTACGACCACCCAAATAGCATCACTACCCCGTTCAGTCCTCGGAAGACCTACAACGAAGTCCATCATGACAGCTCCCACTTCCACTCGACAATAGGCAAGGGTTGTAACAAACCCATTGGCCCCTGATGCTCGGCCTTCACCTGCTGACAAGTAAAGCACTTAGATGCAAAAACTGCCACATCATTCTTCATACCCCTCCACCAAAACTGGCGACTCAGATCACGATACATCTTCGTTTCACATTAGAGTCCTAACTGAACTTTTCAAGTCAGGCATAATATGCCATCTCCGGTCAACGGACACCCCCGTGCCTTACACTACACAAACAAGGACTGAACAAGTCGAAACAGCTCCGACAGAGTGCCTCACTTACTTTACACAACTTTACTACTTTACTTGTGCCTCCACTATACAAACTGGACGGCAGACACCTACACCCAAGTGACCCAGCTTTAACAAACATCAAACCACCTGATTCCATCAGGAACCGCATTATCGCCTTGCCAAGGCATTCTCCTGGGATTTCCCTAGGACCGATGCCCTTCTACACATCATCTAATAACAACATACGAACCACACACTATCACGCACCCTACTAGGAAAAACCTCCTCACTTAATGCAAGCTATTTTACACCCATACGGAACCCCTTATTCAGAGGTTTCACTCGCTACCTCGACTGAACTCATAATAACAAAATTTGAACACTTGTTCCCTCGTACTAAGTTAGCTAACAAGGTTTACCATGCCACGACACCTATCACTACTATGTAACCGTTCGAACCGAACACAAGCAAACCTAGTATCTTCATCCTCAGATATAATACCCCTGTGACTCTACTCACGGGTCACACCCTAACCAGTATTAAGGTACACATCTAATGTATTTAGACATAACACAAGGGTCCTGAAATTTAGAAAACATTCATTATACTACTGCCCGAGACTTAACATTAGCTGCTCACAACGCACCACTCACCGATGCCAACAACCATGATCTTAACAAGGGGCTAACACTCTCTCAAATCAAACAACCAATCAGAACGTATGAAGATTTTACAATGTTACCTACCATGAAGGTACCAGTCTATTCCTAACAAAACTATACGCTATTCTTCCGTAAAGACATCATATTAAATGTACAAAATCTAGTGTTAATCGCACACTTCACATCCTCTCGAGGAGTTCTCACGATAGTAGACCAAAATCTCTACCATGTACATAAGATTAAATAAGTAACACTCATGAAATTCCACACACCTGGCAAGTATAACTATTCTCGCCCCATGGAAGTCTTGACCAGGATACGCATCCCTCAATAATTCTTCCAAATTTCAAAACATGGTTCACCCGCCCTCATTTTTTTTTTTTTGAACCAAATCACATGCATACAAATGTATTATTATAAAAATTTTACGGTTTCACAACAACTTATTACATTAATAAAACTTTAGAGCCACTACATGCTCCAATCTGCCCATTCCATGAAAATGAACAAACACAGGCACATATATATAAACAAGCAACTTTGTTGTTCCAACATTCCCAAAACACATTGGTTACACAACAAAACCCAATGATTACAAAACGATAATTCACCGATTACAAAACAGATTAGCCAAAGCAAAACAATCCCATCGGTATTACCACCGTTACCATCCCTCGCTGGACCGCTAAAGTTGGTCATTTTCAAACCCAAGATATCCTATGAACTTACAAGTCACGGACAAGAACTACTGATATGCCCCAACTGGCCACACCTGGAACAACTGCATATCTCCCCACTTGGGGCTTGGGAACTCGACTCTCCTGAGGCCCTCAAAATCTAGCTTGTTTGTTCCTCATAACGGTATTGCCCCTGCCCAGTTGAATAAAGTTGAACTCGGCTAGGTTGCAAAACTCCCAAAGAAGCCCCTGGCTGGGTACAGAAACGTCTGATATGACCTGGCTGATTACACACCTAACAAGTAAGCAGTTCCCAAGTACGTGAATGGTTCAAAGTCTGAACTGATGTGGACCCCAACAACTGCTTCCCCAATGAACATTCGGTCGATCCAAAACCTGGTCGGCTAGATGACTCTTATAGCGATCCCGGGTTTACCCCTTGTTGTATAGTGATCCGGACATGTGTCCGTGGATGTTGGTAGTGGATTGTTGTCCTGTTTACGTCCTTTCATATATTGTATTTGAGTTATAGGAGGATGTGTGGGCTTTGCTTTGGTGGTGTGGAAGTCCGCGAAAATATCGGGACTTTGTTGATTTGTGTAGTCATGTAATGAAAACTTGTCTTGTTGTTGAACTTTACAAGAACATTGTATGTATGTAAACATAAATATATGTATATGTTTTGATTTAAGATGAAGTGTAAACTAAAACTAATGTGATAATAAATTTGATTATAATGTTATGTTGTAGGCTATATAATTGATAGATATATGTTGAATTTGATTATTTGATGATTTGTGAAACCATGTAAATTGAGAATGGAAATTGGGAACAGTGGAACAATGAAATAGATGACTTTGTTATGTTTGATTGAAAAAATATATGATAGAGATGATGGATGATGGATGAATTGAATTCGTATCGAATAAATATTGTGTTATGAAATGACATTAAAAAAAAAAAAAAAAAAAAAAAAAAAGAAGACTTGTTTTTTGTTTTGTTTTAATTTGGGGGCGAAATTCTTTAAGGAAGCGATCATCCCTTGCTGTACCTTGTTGTTAGGTAGTGACATGTGTCCGTGTGATGTAAGTAGTGGTGGTGCAACTACTGGTTGAACTGCCAACCCTGCCCTCTTCCTCTGTGGGCAAGTCGGAGACTTGTGGCCCAGCTGACCACATTTGAAACAAGTGACATCCCTTCACTTACCCTTTCCCGAACCTCAACTCGGCACAGGGAAGGTAGAGCTATGCTGAGTTCCCTGAAATTGTTGTGGGTTAAAACTCTTCTGCTTCTTAAAAGGCCTACTAACACTCTGAGTTACAGGAGTCGCTGAAATGGCCTCCTCCCTATTCTGTTTGGAAATTGAATAAAAATGGAAGTTGAATAAAAACACAAGTTGATTCAAGAAACCATATTTTTATTCAACTTCCATTTGAATAAAAATGTAAGTTGATTCAAGAAACCACTGATACTTTAACGCTCTATTTGGAAATTAAATAAAAATGGAAGTCGAATAAAATTAAAAATGAAAGTTGAATAAAAATAAAAATTGCAGTTGAATAAAAATGGAAATTGAATAAAATTTGAAAATTGAATAAAAAAGGAAGTTCAATAAAATGTAAGTTGATTAAAAAAAACCAGTATACTTTAACGTTCTATTTGGAAATTGAATAAAAAAAAGAAGTTGAATAGAAACACAAGTTGATTTAAGAAACCACTATGCCTTAACGCTCTATTTGGAAATTGAATAAGAAAAAAAAAAGTTGAATAAAATTAAAAATGGAAGTTGAATAAAAACGCAAGTTGATTCAAGAAACCACTGATACTTTAACGCTCTATTTTGAAATTGAATAAAAATGGAAGTTGAATAAAAATGGAAGTTCAATAAAATTAAAAATGAAAGTTGAATAAAAATAAAAATGAAAGTTGAATAAAAATAAAAATGGAAGTTGAATAAAAGCGCAAGTTGAATCAAGAAATCAGTGATACTTTAATGCAAGTTAATTCAAGAAACCATTATACCTTAACGTTCTATTTGGAAATTTAATAAAAATGGAAGTTGAATAAAAATGGAAGTTGAATAAAAACGCAAGTTGATTCAAGAAACCACTATTGCTTAACGCTCTATTTGGAAGTCGAATAAAAATGGAAGTAGAATAAAAATGGAAGTTGAACAAAAACGCAAGTTGATTCAAGAAACCACTGATACTTTAACGCTTTATTTGGAAGTTGGAAATTGAATAAAAATGTAAGTTGATTCAAGAAATCACTGATACTTTAACGCTTTATTTGGAAGTTCAATAAAAAAGGAAGTTGAATAAAAACTCAAGTTGACTCAAGAAACCACTGATACTCTAACGCTTTATTTGGAAATTGAATAAAAATGGAAGTTGAATAAAATTAAAACTGGAATTAAAGCGTTTTTATGCAACTTTCATTATTATTTTTATTCAACTTCCATTTTTATTCAATTTCCAAGTAGAGTGTTAGGGTATATTGGTTTCTTGAATCAACTTGCATTAAAGTATCAGTGGTTTTTTTAATCAACTTGCGTTTTTATTCAACTTCCTTTTTTTGTAACACTTTGTACTTTTGGGTTTAAAATTGATATGAGGTGTAATTGAATGTTGTTAAGGATTGATAGGCATATATATGTTGTTACTGTCATGCCTTGTTATTAGATTGGGGTTTGTTGCTATGTTTTGTTATAGTTTTGAGAACGGATGCAATTTCGGGGATGAAATTCTTTAAGGGGAAGAGATTGTGACAGTCTGTCTAGGTGACCGCTCGAGCGCAAGAAGTGGTGCTTGAGCATAGAATTGTTGCTCCCAGTATCTCGCGTGTTTGTAGGTGGGCCACTCGAGCGTAGAAAATACCATTCGAGCGTAAAAAGTGAGATTTCCCTTGACATTTTTATTAGTGTATTTAGAGTCTCCTTGTTTTATTTTGGGACATTGATCAAAGTGGTAACATGATGGTAAAGTAAGATTGGACCAAAAACTTTAATTTGGATAATCTTTCTACGAACAACCGTCATTCTTTTGCCCTTTTCTTTTTCCATACTTTGAATTTGAATGTGAGGCTAGAAACATTGGAAAGCTTGTTTTTTGGGCTTCAATTTGGACACAAGAACGACCCTAAACGGAGTCTGGACAAGAGAGATATACCTGTTTGAATTTTGCGTTTCTGTGCTGGAAGCATGCTCGCTCATGCGAGCTTTTCTTCGCTCGAGCGAAGAGTGCGTTTTTCAGAGAATTTGAGAGCTTGTTTTCTACACTCGAACCAAGTTTCCTTTGCTCGAGCGACTAGGTCACTAACAGACATTATAAAGTGACTTTTTGGCCCAAAAATTATATTTTTTTCTCCCTCTCTTCTCCTCCCATGTAATGCCCTCAAAATAAGATATAATCATCCATTCATAAAATCCATAAAACATAATAGAAATGTTACATATCACATTCATCAGAGTATTCCTTACAAAAATATTAAATGAATAAATGCCTTACGGGCTTACAGTTTTCCAAGTCATCACTTGGTTACAACAAAAAGAGTCCTAGCTCTTTACATAGAAAACCCTAGGCTTGAATATACATTTAGCATCAAAACATTTAACAAAAGGGAGTCTTCAACTCCAAAACCCCAAGCTATGACCTTGGAGGTGGCATATCACCTGTACCTAAAAAAAATGGTGTCCCAAGTAGGGTGAGCCAAAGCCCAGTAGAGATATGCTAAACAACACATGAGAATTAACAAAAACATTAGCATTCGATAAATGTTTAACACTTAAGCCATTTTAAACCTTTTCCAAAATCAACCAATAGTGACAACTGTATTTCAATCCATTTCCATTTATTTATCCAAAACAATACATTGACATAGTTCATTGATATCTAAACATTTCAAAATGAGACTATGGCTCATATTGTCAACACTTCAATCTTTAACATCATTCACACACTTCCATTCACTTGCCATTTTATGGAACTACGTCTGAAGGAATCGGTACCCAAATATACATATAATTTCGGGACTTTCACCCTGGACACTTCGGCTAACTTAATTATCAATGTAGCCTATCTCCTATCTCCTCCCAAATAATGGAGTACATCTCCTATCTCCTCCCAAACAATATACATATGCAATGTATTTAAATACTTTGTCATATACAATGATCAATTCAACCACATATACAATATTCACATCCAACTGTCATGTTCAATGACACATTCCAATTGATTAGTTTCAATTTACCTAATCAACATGCAGTTTCTACAACAATCATGGCTATTCTCCATCGATAGCCCAAAACAGTTATTTTTAAACAGATAAATAAATTTTTCAATAGATAATATATCGCATCTTCCATAGGTGAGTGATTCACCAATCTAACTACACCATTTAATCACAATTTCCCCCAATTCCATGATTCTCAAACCAATTTTATATTTCCACATCATTTTCATTATTTATGCAAATAACTTTTATAGTTCAAATTAGGACATTTTTCTCCTTTTCTCAAATGTTGCTCCCAAGGTCAAATCTCACCCATTTCAACAATTATACACCATTAACCCAATTTTCAAGACCTCACATACATATGGAACCCCAAAATAGGAAACCCCTCTTTCAAATTTCAAAACCCTAACCTTAACTTCACCCAAATCTTCCACAATCCCACAATTTATACAAAATGACTAATACTTATGCTAAAACCCATATAAGATAGTAGAATATCCCTATCTCAAGTGTAGAAGCTCAAAGGAGAGGTGGAGAAACCTTAACGACGCCCAAACTTGACTTTACTCAGATCAAATGGAAGATCTCGAGAAGCTCCAACTCTTTAATGAAGACATAAGGGTTGGAAATCACCAAATCAAGGCCAAAATGTAGAGAGAGTGCATTTTAGAGAGAGAGGCTCTCAATATAAGGTTTTGGAAAGCATGAGAGAGAAAGAAAGTCGAAAAAGTGATTTAAAATATCACTTTCGGGATCTAATATACATACAGTCCACTCGAGCGGAGAGTTTGACGCTCGAGCGCGATAAAGGACGCTCGAGCGCCAAGGCACAACAGCAAGACACTACCCGCTCGAGCGTAATGAGACCCGCTCTATAGCAATCCTGATTTCTAATTCGACCTTTATGGTGTATCGAACTCGGGTCTTGTGGTTTGATGTTGTTGTTTATGTCTTTTCCTCCTCTTACTCATTGAATTGGAGTTTTGGAATGTCTTGGGCTTGTTTAGAATAGGTTGGTAGTGAGTGGGTGCAAGTGGTTGTTGCCCAAAATTTTGGTTTTCCGCTCGAGCGGGTCTTCTTGCGCTCGAGCGGGGTTTGCAATCACTCAGTATTTTCTGCATCTGTAAAAATACTGTAGAAGTGTTTTTCATGCTCGAGCGGAGTTTAGTACGCTCGAGTGGGTCTGAGCTCGAGTGGACCTTCTTGTGCTCAAGCGGCTGACTGAAGTCTGTAAAGTTCTGGATGAGTGTATTCTAAGCTCGAGCGGGTGCCTTTGCACTCGAGCGGGTTTTGCCTTGCTGTTGTGTCTTGCCTCTCGAGCGGCCTTTCTTGCGCTCGAGCGGGTATAATTTTTGTGTCTGACGCTCGAGCGTCAAACTCTCCGCTCGAGCGGACTGTACATATATCAGATTGCGAAAGTGACATTTTAAACCACTTTTTCTGTCATTTCTTTCTCTAAAACTTTCCAAAATCCTAAGTTGAGAGCTTCTAAAATACACACTCTCTCTCTTTATTTGAGACTTGATCTAGTGCTTTCCAACCCTTGTGCCTTCATTAAAAAGTTGGAGCTTCTTAAGATCTTTCATTTGATCCGAGTAAAATCAAGTTTGAGCGTCATTGAGGTTTCTCCACTTCTCCTTTGAGCTTCTCCATTTGAGGTAGGGATATTCTACTCTCCTATATGGGTTTTAACATAGATGTTAGTCATTTTGTATAAATGGTGGGATTGTGGTAGATTTGGGTGAAGTTAAGGTTAGGATTTTGATATTTGATAGAGGGGTTTCCTATTTTGGAGTCCCATTTGTATGAGAGGTCTTGAAAATGGGAATATTTGGGTATAATGGGTGAAATTTGGCCTTGGGTGCAATATTTGAGAAAAGGGGGAAAATGCCCTAAATTGAATTGTATAAATTATTTGTGTAAGTTATGAAAACATTGTGGAAACATGAAATTGGTTTGAAAATCATGGAATTGAAGGAAATTGTGAATAAATGGTGTAGTTGGATTGATGAATCACTCACCTATGAAAAAGTTGATAATTTATCTGTTTGATAGATTTATTCATTTGTTTAGAAATAACTGTTTTGGGCTATCGGTAGAGGATAGCCATGATTGTTGTAGAAACTGCATGATGATTAGGTAAATTGGAACTAATCAATTGGAATATGTCATTGAATATGGCGATTGGATGTAAACATTGTATATGTGATTGAATTGGTCATTGTATATGACAACGTGTTTAAATACATTGTATATGTATCTTGTTTGGGAGGAGATAGGGGATGTACTCCATTGTTTGGAAGGAGATAGGGAATGGATGTCACGACCCCATTCTGCCCCTAGTAGAATGGTGTCATGATGGTCAGTAATCCGAGATTACTAAAGGTTAACTTACAAAGTTCACACAATCAGAGTATACATATGGGACTTACATGTGCGAAAGCAATAAATTTAAATCTAATTAGTCCATAAGAGCTGTGTATAGATCAAATGAAATGACATACATCTCAACATGGTTTTACAACTTGAATACAAATAAAATACAGTACATGTTACATCTTGATCAAAAGGCTTCTCAAGCCAAACGTACAAAAGAAATGAACTGCAAACTAAGAAGCATAATCTTCAGGATGCTAGCAAAACATGAATCTGAAAACAACTTGCAAATAACATCGTAGGCGTCGCTGCCTTCTTGCTCGTCACCAACATATATATAAAGAGGAGGGTGAGCTTGGATACTCAGTGAATGATATAAGTAATAAAGGTTTGAATGAATGACATCCGAGATCTTTATCAAAACAATACATATCCTAGCCTGTTCAAAATCAAAGGATGAACCAAGTTCATCTATCAAGTCTTTTAAAGCTTCAAGGGATGCTTACTAGCATCAACATAATACAAGGGATGACATTCCTGACAAAACAAGGGAATAATCGACTCGGAATTGATTAGACAAATCCACCCGAAAAACCGTCGGTGGCAAGGGAGATATCTCAAACAAGGGTACTAGTTGCATTATAGTCCCCTAGCACTAAGGACTTTCCAAGAATGTCATCAAAACAACGCTAATACTTGATACAAAAGCTAATGGATAATCATTCATACTTGATCAAATACTTTTCCAAAACGAAGCAAAACAAAGCTTTATCAAAACATTATAACATAGCTTTATTAGAAATACCACTCACAATAGTTCTTCAGATGTAGGGATTAAGGCAAGAATCCAAGACCTACAATCATATAACAAGGTCTATTGAATGCATTATCAAGAAGACAAGAAGGAATGCTCAAAGATGGTTGTGCAATACATTCTTAAAACAAGCTTTACATGAATGAAAATGATCTCGACATTTCTTTCCAAAACCAAGTCAAGACAAAGCAAAACATGTGCTGGGAGTCAAAACACTGGTTTTCTTCTAGAGAATACATGATGGGTACCAACCAGGTCTCGGAATGGATGCACAGAGATGATCTAGGCCAAAATGGCCTAGCTGGGTGAACTCAGGGAGTCTTGGCCGAGGTCCCACACCTCTTAGCTGAGGTGTGGTCTCCTAGGCCTAGGTGTACGGCTGCCTGTCAAGACGTTACAAGATGCCGGCAAGGGTGTACCATGGTCGGCCTAGGTGTGCATGCAAGATAGACTAAGGTGCAAGTGATCATGCAAGGTAGGCCAAGGTGAGATACGATGCTTGGCCTAGGTGTGAGATCTAGGCAAGAGTGGGTCTCAGTGACCACACTTAGGGAAATCAAATCTGGAAATCTAGGTTTCCCCTTGAAGAACATGAAGAACATGAATGCCAACATCATAACTTCTTATTCAAAAACTGAGATTTCATGATTTGAGTTCAAAAACATGGACCTGGGTACCCATACTTGAAGATTTCATGAAAACAAACACAAAAACATGGAATTTGATACAGACTTTTGGATCGAAACATGGTTTTTCTTCAAGAACACAAGAACTTCACTTTCTCTTTCTAAAACAAACTTTAAATCAATGCATGGCTCATGAATCATGTTAGATCATGCAATGTGATCAGATCAATATAAAGAACAACAAGAGTAGATCAATAATCTAACCTCAAAACACGAATCAAACGGTTCAAACTCTAAGGATCAAGCTTGCAAAATTTATTCTCACTCTAAGAACTCCTTCTTCCTCTTCCTAGAGCTTCTCTCTCTTCAAAGGTAAGGATATAGCAAATGATATGTTTTCTCTACTACCAACTAACTTAACCCTCTGCTGGGACACGTGGCAACGTCTGGTTGGATCTTATCAAAAAGGTGCCAAAAAGACAAGACAAGAGTATGACAAAGTGTGTAAGATAGCATGGGCACTCTGACAAGGCAAGGATCTTGGATCAAGACATAGGCTTTGGACAAGAAGGTTTTAATGATCTCGGCTAGGAAGGATAACACTTGACCTAGGTGTGCCACACCTTGGCCTAGATGTGCCACACCTCGGCCTAGGTCCTACCAGTCCAAGAACAAGATTACTAGGTGCATGGATTAAAGATCTAGGACGCCTAGATGATAACATCTCAGCCTAGACGATACACATCTCGGCCTAGGTGATGCACACCTCAGCCTAGATGATGACATCTCGGCCAATATGCCTAGGTGATGGTGGAGGTCAACCAAGGTGGTTCCAAGATGGTCCTAGGCTTGAGACAACAAGGATATATGACCTAGGCTTGAGATGACCTAGGCTTAACACACCAAGCAAGGAACAAAGCATACATATAACACTTAGGCAAAACATGAAAGCATCAAGACAAGACAAGGACCTTTACCTAGGCAAAACAAATCTAAGTCTGCATGTACAAACTTAACAAGGAAAAATCATATAAATGCTCATGAATATGACTAAGACAAGATGAGGGTTGTTATAATGGACTCCATGGATAATTAAGTTGGCCAGAGTGTTCAGGGTGAAAGTCCCGAAATCTTATTTATATTTGGGTGCCGGTTCCCTCGGACGTAGTTCTGTAAAATGGCAAGATATGGAAGTGTGTGAATGATGTTTATGATTGAAGTGTTTATAAATGGGTTGTAGTCTCATTTGAATTGTTTAAATGATAATGAACTATGTCAATGAATTGGCTTGGATAAACTACTGGAAGTGAATTGATATATGGGTGTCAATGTTAATTGATTATGGAAAAGGTGTAAGACGTTTTTTAAGTGTTGAACATTCATCGAATGCTAATGTTTTAGTTAATTCTCATGTGTTGTTTATCATATCTCTACTGGGCTTTGGCTCACCCTACATGGAACACCATTTTTCAGGTACAGGTGATATGTTGCCCCCAAGGCCTTAGCTTGGAAGATTTAGGAGTTGAAGACTCCTTTTGTTATTCGTTTTGGATTGATTAAATGTATATTCAATCCTAGGGCTTTCTATGTATAGAGTTAGAACTCTTCTTTTGTTGTAACCAAGTGATAACCTGGAAAGCTGTAAGCCTGTAGGGCATTTATTTGTTTAATATCTTTTGTAACGAATACTCTGATTGATGTAATATGTAACCTTTTTATTATGTTTTATGGATTATTTGAATGGTTGGATTTATGTCTTTTTTTGAGGGCATTACAACTTGGTATCAGAGCATACCGGGTTTGAATACTTTGGGTACGTGGGAAGTGGTTAGTACCACAATGGGTTTGTCTTGCTTGTTAGAGACTTAAGTGTAATATTATGTGCTTATATGATAACATGTTTATGTGACTATATGGGTATGTGATTTAGTTTCTGGGATGTTGATCAGGTCCATGGGTTTCTGGGAGTCTTGTTGGAAAAGCACTTGATCCCTGTCGTTTCTAACTGGAACTCTAGCAACGCCATGGGACGGTCATTATCCGAAAATGAAATTCATAAGTGTTTATGTGATTATGTGCTTATGTGGAGTGAATTACTGTTGTCCATTGTATTAGGACGCGAGTGAGATAGCTTTGGCACATTTGTCAATATGCTAATCCTTTTGTTACCTTTATTAGGATGTCAGGACGAGGTCGTGGTGGTAGGCGTGGTAGGCCTAGGAGGCAGGAGATGCCTATACCAGATAAGGTTCTGACGCAGGAGGAGGGTGTTGGTTAGGCCAACGTGGCCGAGCCAATAGGTCAGCAGGCCATGGGCACCTTAGCCCGTGAAATGGCCAGAGCATTGAGGGAGTCTATGGACATTCTCAGGGCCGTCTTTTCTGAAGAGGGAGTGTAGACACCCCATTTTTGACCGTCCTTAAGACTTTAGCGCTACTAATGGTTTACTTGGTGATGAAAGATGTGCAGGGCAAAGGTTCGGTTTCTTTGGCAAGGAAAGCATCAAATCGAAACCTCACACCCATTGTTGGACCAAAATGATTTTAGATCTTAAAACTCTCCCTTTCAAAATATTTTTAAAATAAAGTTTCTATGATGTTCCGAGGCTCGCATTTCATTAAATGTTGCGCTTTTCGGTAAACTAAGCAAGGACAAAGTGGAAATGAATGAAAGAGAGATGAAATCTTTGAAAAATATTTCAAAACACCTTGTTCGGGGGTTTGGAGTTGAAGAAAAGAAAAGAAGAGGGAAGAAACCAAGTTGGGGAAGAAGATGGGCATGAATCACTAAGAGAGAGTCGAGCAGCCCTCGCTAAATCAAGTCTATCCTTTTGAATACTTGGATTTCAGCTATGAGGCGACCACCATTGGAAAGTAGACTTATGGGGCTTCATTTTACACTCAAGAATCTCCTAAATCCGAGTCCGAATGGAGGAAATATGATTGGCTGAAGTTGGGCATCATTCCGGTTGGACCGAAACTGAGCAGCCTTCACTAAAATAGGGATATCTCTTAGTACACATGGAATTTTGATGTGAGGCTTCCATATTTGGAAAGAAGACTTCCGGGGCTTCAATTTAGGCATAAGAATGACCTGAAAAGGCATCCAGATGAAGCAGTTAGGCTTGCTTCAAGTCATGGATCGGGACTGATTTTTTCCATCGGCCTCTATGGCACTGCATCGGCCACAATTGGAGCTCAGCAGCTATATGTCGGCCAAAAGTGAACCTTATCGGCCACAAATGTTGGCCGATCGGCCAAAAATGTCCAGAAAGCCCAGAATTGGTAGATATTTCTCCTCCAGCTGTTTCCAACTTGTGCCACTTGTCCCAAATCAGATATTTCGACCAAACTTGATATTTTGCTATATAATGAAGCCTTATATCTCATATTCAAGGGTTAGAACATTTGGAGAACATTTTTGGCAAAAGGTTTGGGAGCTTCTCACACTAGAACCTCTCTCTCTACAATCCTCTCTTGAGCATTTGTGCTAGAAGGCTTGCATACAACCATCTTCAACCTATCAACCCTTAAGAAGATTTGATCACCATTGAGCTGAGGTCCCTTAGAACTTGGTTTGAGCTCCAAAAGGTGGTTTTGGCTCAAGAAAAGTGGTTGTTTTTGCTGCTATGCTCCAAAGGTAATCACTCACCCTTTTTACCTTTGCTTTACATGCTTGTTTTACCACCTTTGCAAATTGTTTTGGGCTTGGTTTTGAACTAAAGAAAACTCTATTTTTCAGTCTTAAAAATGATGGTTTAGGCCTATTTTGTGTTAGGGGGTTGTCTCTCCCTTTTGTTCCTTAGCTTGTATAGCTTTTGAGCCATCTTCTAAGGCCTTTCAAAACAACTTTTTGTGGCCTTTTAACCACTGAAATCCAGAGGATTTTCAGTGGTAAAAACCCTATTTTGAGGTCCCAAATGGGTGGGGGTTGTCCCCCCCTCCTCTTCTCTTGTTTGCATGTCTTATTGGCCTATCAAATGAGCATGTGTTTCTACCATTTTGAGGCTTAGTTCAAGCACTTTTTTGTGACTTTTAGGACTTTCCTTAACTCTGTCCATGGCTAGTTTGGTCACCTTATGCATGCTTTATACACTTGTAGTGGAAATCTTCCAAACTAGTCTTATATGCCTCATGAAGTAGCATGTTTGTTAAGCATGTATGGGTTCCATTTCAGCATGTTTTTGGTCATTATTTAGCATGTCATAACTCTGTCTAAAGTTGGTTTGATAGCCTTTTGCATGCTCCATGCACTTGTAATGCAATCCCACAAACTAGCCTAATATGTATCATACTTTAGACTGTTATTCTAGCATGATTTTGGCTTAACTCTAAGAAGATTTTGTTCATGGTTTAGCATGATCTAGCTCTAATTTATGTTGTTTTGGTCATGCATGCATTTCTTTGTATAGCCATAGTGCATTCTAGTTCACTAATCTTGAGTTTCGAGTCCACTAGTATGCATTACTTGGGCTATTTGTATGATTTGACATCATTTTTTATGTGATTTCAGAGCATGTTTTATTGCCATGCACTCACATCTTTCACTTTTTCAATGCGTTGAAGGGTTGGTCCTTTATGCCTTGAACATGAGCCTTTGCGTATGCCTTCATGCCTAAGCTTGTGAGCTATCATTTCAATGTATATCTGGGGTTATTTTGCCATGATATAACTCTAATTTTTGTTGGCAAAGCCATCTCATGCTTGGTCTTGATAGATGTAGTGTAATCCACCTTATTTGCCTTGCATCCATCATGCCTTATGTCCTTCATGCTAGCATATTTTGGCTTCCTTCCATACATGTTTTGGATTCATTTTAACATGTTTTAGGACTTTTTTGGGTTGCCCTTGCCATATGTTTCATGTTTTGCATAGTTGTAGTGCAAGTGCCTTGCTAGCCTTAAGCTGTGGGCACTATAGCATGCTTCATTTGTATCATGTATATGATTTGGCATCATTCCACATGACATTTCAGAGCATGTAGCATTGCCATGTTCCCACTTCATTCACCCTTTGAGTGAAATTGCACTTTTGGCGACTACTTTTGGCGACAACGTCATTTTTTCGTAGCTAAAAGTATATTTTTGGCGACACAGTGATCAATTTCGTTGGGAAAAGTAGACCTTTACCAACGCAATTTACTATCGTCGCTAAAAAAGCATAACATTGATTAGGCGCCAAAAATATTGGTTGGCGCCAAAATTTCATAAATTTTAGCTACGATGCTTATTTTTTAGCAACGCAATAAGCGTGCTTACTTTTGGCGACGACAAGTTGGCATGGCAAAGAGTTAAACATTTAGCGACGATAATACTATTCGTCGGTAAAAGTTTTGATAGTGAAATGAAGTGATTTAGTTATTTGTATTTTTATTATAATTTTTCAAAATTTTTTAAATATTCTAATTATTGAATTGTAAAATTAAAGTGATCATCGAATTAGATCACAAAATGAACCCATCAAACCCAAAAACACTCTTAAGTTTAGATGGCTAATTTGAGGTAATCTAAACTTTTTCAAAGAATCTGGTTAAATTATCAATTTCAATATGTTTGATTTTATTTTTAGAAACTTATTTTAGAATTTTTTTCCTAAAAAACTAAAAAAAAAAAATTGGTGAAAAAATAAAAAAATACTTATTATTTTTGTATAATTTTATTTTTTAGGAGATCATAAATAATTTTTAAAATTTTGAAAATATAATTTTAATTTTTAGTGTTCAAATTAGTTTAATTTATTTATTTTTATTTATTTATAACATTCATTCCCATTTTAATAGTCTTGACATATTATTATTGTTCTAATTGAAAAGATAAAGCTGAGAAAAACCAAAATCCCTAAAATTTTGGTGCCAACACTCCCCTGATCATGGACGGTTCCCTCCTGATTGCCCTCTGGTTTGGGTTCCCTTATTCTTCTCTCAGTTCTTAGGGTTTTTGAAGCAAATCAATTTCAAAGAAAACTGAAGGTAGTTCTCTCTCTCTCTCTCTCTCTCTCTCTCTCTCTCTGGATCGATCGATTTATGATATAAATATATATTGATTATAGTTGCTGCAGGTCCCATGGAGAGAAGAAAGAGATTCCACACCTCTTTGTTTTTTGTGATCAAATTATAATAAAGAGCATTGCGACAACACAAGCAAACCCCCAAAAAACCCTAGATTTCTCGATACAAATTCCAGGGTTTTCGAACCTTTCGAAGATCATTGCTTAGCACCGCCACTGTTAAGGTACAAACCGATCAACAAAATCGATTGGTTTCCTCGAATTGATTGAGTTTTTTGATCTTTTTTTCTGAATATATGCTTCATATGATTTCTAGTTTGTTTTTTTGTTTTTTTCCTTTTTAAGTATTTTCCATTTGTTTTTTGCTTTTGGGAGTGATTGTTTTGCTAATTGTCGCTATTTATCTGCATATTCAATATCTGCCTATGATTATGGTTGTGCTATTTGATTTTAGCTATGAAATTAAAAAAATTGTAATTTATTGGAAGGCCATTAGATTTTTTATTTTGATTTTTTTTCTTCTATATTTATTTATTTTTTAATTTTTGTAATTATGTAAGATATATTAACCTGTATTTTTTAAATATGCATCAATTAGAAGTTTAATAACTCGAAAAAAAAATTGAAAATTGAAAATTGAAAATAATATATGATTGAGAAAATATGAAATAATAATTTTTTATACATATGAATAAATAAGTAATGTAAATTGTGAGAAAAAAATAAATCCATTTATTTCAACTTTAAAAAGAAAAAATCAAATAACAAATACGTTACTTAAAATAATAAATTTTACGCTATTTGTATAGTGTGAAATAAGTCTTATATTAAATTATTAGAATTTTTAGAGAAATTGTTTATTTTTGACTATTGTATCAATAAAAATTAATTTTGCGTTGTTTACAATTAACATGGAGTGTATATTAGTTTTATAATATATAGGCTTGATAGAATAAGCATGGTGATTTTGTTGATTCATATTCTTTATTGTTTTCTTTTATTCTTCCCCTCCCTTCCCTTTCAAGATGGTTCCACCAAATTCATATGTTGAAATATATTCACATACTATAAATTTTGTCATAAAAAAATTAAATATTACTTAAAATTATTTTTTATAATATTTTTAAAGCAAATGTCACATTGGCAACCATATTAGAGAGTAGGTGCATATGTGGCATTCTATGAAAAAGAGTAATATATATATATATATAGCATTTTTTGTTTTGAAAATTGGTTAAATTAGTTTGAATGACTAGCTAAAATAAAGAGTATGGTTGGAACACACAATAGCTAAACTAATTAGGTAAAATAAAGAGTGTCATTTTCTTGTACTTTAGATAGTGAAAAATAAAGAGTGTGGTGTTGGAGATGCTCTAAGAGTGTAAATCTTATGATCAAGTTGCATGACAGGAAGTAAATAGGTTCATTAGTTGAAAATTTAGTTTTCAAACATTTTCTTAGTGCCATACAATAGCTCTATGACACTTGCAACAATATCACCCATAAATAGGTTTCTGTGGGGGTTTTCTTGTGGAAAGACCATAGATTAAGGGTCTAGAGGGTGTGAGAAATTTATGGCATTTGCAGATAAATTGGTTGCAAGATTATTAGTTGCTAAATTAATGGTCAAAGAGTAAGAAAAAAGGTTAGGTTTGCCAAACTAGGACATTGGGATGAAAAACTAAAGAAATTAATTGTTGGTTGAGATGGTATAAAGAATAATTGTTAATCTCAGTGTGAAGAATTGGCTTTGCAAATTTGTGACGGTACTAAACTTTGCTTGTGAATGATGATATGTTTTTATCATTGTATGACATGTTAAACCAATGAAAATCAGTTGAAGATGATGTCTTTATATATTTTGGCAATTTGACGTATGTGACATGTATACTGTGAAAATCTTGAAGGTTATATACCTTCTCTTTTGTTAACTTACAACCGACACATACTAGAGAGAATGTACATTATTTTAACATCTCATAGATAGAAGGATTTGATAACCTTCTTTTGAATAAGTCATTTGTTTGTGAAGAAGGGTTGATTTTCGCCGTTTATTTATATTGGGCTGGGGTGGAACATGTTAATACCACATCAATAGGTCCAATGTTTATGTGATCATACTGTTCCTTGAATGTATGTGCAAGTTAAAGTGGCATGTTTTAATACATGACAATTGTTATTCATATTTATTTGTCGACTTATAATGTAATGTATAGTATATACATTTATGGTTCATTGTGCATCTTTGTGTCAATTAGTGATGTTCCTGCATGGTTGTGTACTTATGCATCTCCATTACAACTATATATGTTGATGAATTTGTGCACACCATAATCATTAAGTGGGATTATCGTCAAAATTTGTAGCTTGAAATCTGTTAATTGTTCTCCATAAATTGGATTATGTGCTTTTCACGCCCTTATGGAAGAATTTGAGACTCTGCTGCTCAAATTTTCAAAGTGATGCAATCTTCTCATTTTGAAGCCCACTAGTTCAATGGTTTGAGTATGTGACGCCATTATATTTTTTGTTGTATTTGGTGACTGACATTGAAACATTATGGTTAAGAGTGCAAGAAAGATGTCTGCATATGTAGCTTCGTTGGTATTGACTCCCATTATTGTGAGTGATCATGATTTGGTCTCTTATATGTGGTTGTAGACTAGAACTATGCTTAATTGAGATGCCCCATATGTTGCTGTGTAGTATCGAGTCCCATCAGTTTATGTTTTTAATAGAATTCTGATTTTTACACATTGAAATATTTATAGTGAAAATTAGCATTATAAGATGTTATGTCTGCACACTTGTGCATACTTAAATATGGCTTGGTTATATTACATTTTTGGAGATGTAGGTGATTTTGTAGATTCATATTCTTATATATGTCCACTATTGTCATTCAATTAGTGAGGTGATTCTGTATATTAGTTTTATAATATATAGGCTTGATAGAATAAGCTTGGTGATTTTGTTGATTCATATTGTTTTCTTTTATTCTTCCCCTACCTTCCCTTTCAAGATGGTTCCACCAAATTCATATGTTGAAATATATTCACATACTATAAATTTTATAATAAAAAAATTAAATATTACTAAAAATTATTTTTTGTAATATTTTTAAAACTAATATTAAAAAATATTATTTTTAAAAATATTATCGCAAATGTCACATTGTCAACCATATTACAGAGTAGGTGCAGATATAATAGAATTTTAAAGGATTTGTTGGTCGAAACCTTGATACAAAATTAAAAAAGCCTATATGTCGATGCACCTTTATTGACGATGATGTGTCATATTAACTACTTTGTCTTCATGTTTAAAGAATAAATAAATAAATAATAATAATAATAAATAAAAGGTTGTGTCCTATTGGTATTAACTATTATCTTATGATCAGCTATGGATAGGAGTTGGATGTTAATTTCTGATAGATTCAGTCAGCCATATGTAGATGGAGTGAACTCATTTATTGAATTTGCAAAGGTTCATTTGGGTGAGGGTAGGGAGATTAAGTTCCCATGCATCAACTGTTGTAACTTTTATAAGCAGGAGTATGATATTGTGAAGGCTCATTTGCTCATAAGTGGGATGATAGTATCATACACCACTTGGTTAGAACACGGTGAACTTCCAGAACGCAATAACCTTGATGAAAGCAATGGTGAGAATGACGAGGATGAAGATGAATATGATGAACTAATAGAGGACTATCAGAGGGGGAATTTTATGGAGGGTGATACTCTACAAAGAGAGGATGTACGACATTTTGATAAATTGTTAGATGCTTCCCAATGTTGCTTGTACCCAGGTTGCAAAAACTCGGATACTTTGTTATCATTCGTTATTCAGATGCTACATGTGAAGGTAGAAAATAGGTGGAGCAATAAGTCTTTTGAAAAGGTTTTGGAGATACAAAGGCGATTCCTACCAGAAGGCCATGTGGTGCCAGGGTCAATCTACGAGTGCAAGAAGTTACTACGTGACTTGGGCTTGGGGTACGAGCCCATCGATGCATGTAAACATGATTGTGTACTATTCTGGAAGGAAAATGCTCACTTGGAAAAATGTCCCACATGTCAAGCATCTAGGTACAGATTAAATGATAGCAAGGGTAAGAAGATCCCTCACAAGATATTGCGTTACTTCTCATTGACACCTAGGTTGAAAAGATTGTACATGTCTAGGAAGACGGCAAAAGACATGAGATGGCATAGTGATAAGCTTGTGGATGATGGTGTAGGAAGGCATCCGGCTGATTGTAAAGAGTGGAAGGAATTTGATTTGCATTATCCAGAGTTTGCCCAGGAGACTCGCAATGTTAGGTTGGGCCTAGCCACCGATGGGTTCAACCCTTTTGGGAACATGAGCACTTCCTATAGCATGTGGCCTGTCATACTCATGCCCTATAACCTCCCACCTTGGCGATGTATGAAGGCCCCTTTTTTCATGATGTCCTTACTTATTCCTGGACGTAATCAACCAGGGACTGATATTGATGTCTACCTAAGGCCATTGATTGATGAGTTGAAAGAGTTGTGGGAGAATGGCGTGATGACTTACAATGCCTCCACTGAATAGACCTTCCAGATGCATGCAGCTGTAATGTGGACCATAAATGACTTCCCTGCATATGGTGACTTATCTGGATGGAGAACTAAAGGTTATTTGTCTTGCCCTCCTTGTAATGATAATCCATTGTCACGCGGGTTGATCAGTAAGATTGGGTGGGTGGGTCATCGAGCTTACTTGCCTGATAACCACCTTTGGAGGAAAGACAAGAAGTTTGATGGTTTAACTGAGCTTAGAAAGAAATCCTTGGATTTACCGGTGGAAAAAGTAATGGCTCAATTGGATCAATTGCGGGAAGTCAAGTTTGGAAAGGATCCTACCAACAAGAAAAGACCACGAGAGTCTGAAGAATTGAATTGGACAAAGAAGAGCATAATGTGGGAGCTACCGTATTGGAAGAAATTAAACCTTCGACACAATCTTGATGTCATGCACATTGGGAAGAATATTTGTGAAAACTTTTACAGGACGATGTTGGCCATAGATGGGAAAAATAAGGACACGTACAAAGCACGTGATGATTTGCAAGAAATGGGCATAAGGCAAGAATTGCATCTACAGAGGAAAGAAAATGGATCCGTTGTAAAGCCTCGGGTAGCCTACACATTGGATTCTCGACAAATATATAGTTTTTGTGAATTCTTGAAGTCTATTAGTTATCCAGATGGCTATGCAGCAAACATCTCAAGATGTGTGACTTCTAAAAATGGAAGATTATCGGGCATGAAAAGCCATGATTGTCATGTCCTACTTCAGCGACTTCTACCAATTGGCATGCGTGGTTTTGTGAACAAGGAGATCTATACAACACTATTTGAGTTAGGCAACTTCTTCCAAGAACTGTGCTAAAAAACATTAAGGTAGACTGATTTGGAAAAAATGGAGGAACGAATTGTGCTCATACTTTGCAAGTTGGAGAAAATTTTTCCTCCAGCTTTCTTTGATGTGATGGTACATTTGGTACATTCACTTGCCCGTGAGGCCATGTTTCTTTGGACGGTGCAATATCGATGGATGTACCCGATCGAAAGGTAATCATTATGAACATATGGTTATTTATTAATTTGTTATAACTAAACTATTGTGCAAAAATCCACCCATAAAAGACTATTGTTTAAGAAGTAATTTTCTTGCATCAAGAAGCATATTTTTCATTGTCAATTTTTGTTAAAGGTTTCTTGGGACTTTGAAAGGGTATGTCAGTAATAGAGCACGTCCAGAAGGTTCTATTGTTGAGGCTTACATTGTCAAAGAGTGTCTTACTTTTTGTTCAATGTACGTAAAAGGGATTGATAAACCTGAACGAAATGATGATGGTGGTGAACGTGGTCCCGGGATGGAGGTCTTCACCCAAAATGCTCGTCTATTCTCACCTATCACAAGGGCTCTTGACCCTTTGCAAAATGAACGAGAAATGGCTCACTGGTTTGTGTTGTACAATAGCTCTGAGGTGGAGCCATATATTGAGTATGTATTTAAGTTTAATTACGTTTATGCATAATCATTCCATTTTGTTTCGAACTCTCTAAGTTAATAACGTATATCACATTTCCTTGGGTAGGGAGCAGAAGAATATTTTACATAATCTACAAGGACGTGACATAACTCGGGTACAACGAGAAGAATTTCCAAAATGGTTCAAAAATCGTGTAAGATATACTAAAGAAAATAACTGAATACTATTGTTGAAACTTTCAATTCACATTAACTTAGTACACTTGTTATATGGTGTTTTATGTAGATGAATGATTTGCGAACGAAAGGGTCACTTGAAGCAACTGACGAATTGTGGTCATTAGCAAATGGTCCTGGATCGGTAATTGACTTTTATTCTGGGTGTATCTACAATGGAATTCGATTCCATACTAGAAACCGTGAAAATCGTCGTACCTGCCAAAATAGTGGGTTGGTCGTACAAGGGGACCATAATGGGAATCAAATTAATTTTTACGGCTACTTGTGCAAAATATGGGAATTGAAATACTTGCATGGGGGTATAGTGGTTTTGTTCCAATGTGAATGGTATGACACCGGTCACAAGAATAGAATATACTCCGATGAACATGTCACAAGTATTGATGTTACAAGACTTTGGTATAAAGATGACCAATTTGTTCTACCTAGTCAGGTAAGACAAGTATTCTACGTCAATGATACCAACAAAGGGAAAAATTGGAGAGTCGTTGAACGTGTTAAGCATCGAGGAGTATGGGATATACCAGAGTGGGATGATGTCTCTAATGATGCTTTTCAACAGGATGAAACCACTGATGGTGTTGGGGTAGTGATCAAAGATAATGATGTTCAATACAGCAGGGATGATATAGATCCTGAGATCATGTTTAATGATCAACTAATGGCAGAGAATTTAGTTCACAATGATGACGAGGATGACACAATCATAGAGTATAATGATGATGAAGATGATGAATTGCATAGACAACCTGATGTTGATGCAGATCCTGATATAGATCTTGATATAGATTATAATATGTAGTGTTTGATTTTTAATTATATGGACAAGTGTTATAATTTAATAATAAATTGCTTGGTTAAAAATATTGCATGGCATTGTTTTTCAAATTTCATAGCATTGTTTCTTATTTCATTTCATTTAATTATATGCCATATGTACAGTTACAAAGATGTCCAGAAACGGTAAATCATTTCTGAAGCTCGGCGGCTTAGTCCAGAAGATGACGAAATATGAGAAGGATAGGAAAAAAACAATCCAAAAAAATAAAATCAGATTTGATGCTCTAGGGATAAAGTCCCTCAAGAATTCAATGTTTGGTTCTATTGAAAAGGACAATAATGAAAGTTGTAGGGTGGGAAAGAGAAAGGTGGGTGAAACTGATAATGACGAGGACTATCAACCACTTGATGATGATGAAGGACTGAGTTCTTCAAGTGATAATGGCGAGCCTTTTGATTCTCAAGTGGTTGAGGTAATAAATGTGTGTTTAAAAAGTAATTTCTCTATTTTTTTCACTTGTTATATTACTTGTGGTATGTTTAGTTATTTCAAATTTATTTTTTATTAAACAACTTTAAATTATTGAAAATGTACTAACAATTCTTTTTTATATTATGTCAGGATATTCATATGGGTCCCGGTAAGAAAACGAATAGGTGTGCAACTCGCCTAATAGCTTCACAAACACCTAGGGAAAAGAGAAGTACTGTTGATGAAGATACACTTACTCTTCCGAGACGACCTGTAGCTACACAAGTTAATCATTCAGAGAGCACACCTGAGGTCTCGACCCAACCTATCCATCTTCCCGCCTTACATACTAGGCCCGATCAGCTCCCTACCTCCGCCACTCAACCTGACCACCTTTTAAGTCCATGTACTGTGACTAACAGTGGAGGTGAGAAATAAATGGCCACTTAAATGAAATGATTATTTCTTATCTCAATATTTATTTAGTGCATTTATGTTTTATGTCGACTAAATTGAATAAAATTTTGGTCATAATAGCATCAATTCCAGTTTTGGGCAAGAAACGTGTACGAGGACCGACCCGAGGAAAGAATGTGGAGAAGATTAGAAAGGAACGTGGTGATCGACTACCCGTTACACTTAACCGTGTGACCAAAGCAATAGAAGGGGATTACGCCACACCGCTAGCAGCTGCTCTTGGTCAACAAATTCGAGTTCATGCCCCAGTCCGAAATGATGGATGGCTAGAAATTGCCTTTGGGTTAAGAGAGTCCATTGTTACAAGAGTTGGGGTAATTTGAAATATATGTGTTATATATTTAACATGTTATTTATGTTAATCGCAATGATATATAAAATATATTGAATTTTATTATTTCCAATTGCAGCAAACTTTTGACTTTGGGGACTACAATAATGATGTGGATGTGAGATGTATTATTGATCATAAGTGCCAAACTTTGTACAGTGAATGGAAAAGTAGATTACACACACACTACAAATCCCTTAAAGAAGACAATGTATCTGACCTCAAAAGTCAGATACTATATCCTTGTACAAAGGATGATTGGGAATGGATGATTGACAATCTGTGGGAAACTGATGATTGGAAGGTATTTATAAAAATATTTACTAAAGTAACATCCTCCTGTATATTAATACCTAATTTTTTTTAAATTTGTAGGTAAAGTCAGAGAATGTGATGAAAGCGAGAGGTTGTGTGAAGTATAATCATACGAGCGGCTCGAGATCATTTGCGTCGCGAGCATCTATCATTGTAAGTGTAGATTTACAAATTTGAACATACTAAATTATAAATACAGAATTATTGATTGACTATAAAATCTAATGAAATGAAAGGTACAAGGAAGCAAACCGAGTATTACGAAACTATTCGAGGACACCCACAAACGTCACCGACATGGGGGAGTGTGGATAAATAACACAGCTGAGGAACATCATGTAACCATAACTATTTCAATTTCAATAATAAATGTTTGCATTTTGATATTATGTTTTAAGCTTATTTATGTTTCATTCATAGGCCACTATGGTTTCAAAGATCGCTGAGCAATCTCAACCTAGTGTCACACATCCATTGTCTGAGGAGCAGATTTCCAGAGAAGTACTTAGGAAGAGGTCGGCCTACTTGAAGGGATACAGGATCTGCAAGGACAGTACTTCATCTTCTACACATTTTGAGGCTCCTAACTCCGAGGTGATTGTTCTTCAACAGCAGTTAGTTGACCAGCGACAACAATTAGCTGAACAAGGAAAGCAATTAGTTGACCAGGCTCAAAACATGAGTACAATGCAAACTATTATTCAAATGTTGGCAGCAAAAAATGGGATAGATCTAGCAAACATTCCGGGGTTAGTTCCAAGCAACAATGTCGGGGAGGATGCATCGGGTGTAAGGGAGGATGAAACTTCTCTCGATTGAAATAGAGGTAAATTTGACACCTCATTAAATTAATTTACTTTATTTAACCAATCCTAACATGTGTCAACAATATAAAATTATATAAACTTTGTATTAAAATCCTAGCATTACAACCTTTGTATACAATAGCTTGATAAAACAATAGCTTCATAACAATTTTCTGATTAATTTTAACTATATTTGTATATTATTGTTGAAGTTAATGCATTAATAAAATACTCATTTTTTATCCTTTTGTTCATAGGTTGGTGATGGATGTTCGTGGTTCAGTAGTGATATATATCGTTTTGCACGTTGGCATTCATTTAATTTTTGAACGTTTCGTTTTATAGGTTTTTCTGTTGAAAGTTTATATACTTTTTGGAATTGTTATGTTTGGGATTGTTAGATATAGTTAGACGCATTTTAGGATTCTTATGTTTAGTATAGTTTAATATTTGAATAAAATTTGGAATATTGAAATGCATTTGATATTAATTTGGTTACATTACTAATTGTTATGATGTGTTCAGTTTAGTTTTTACGCAATGTTATGTAAAGGTTTTTTTTGTATGTTTCTGAAATCTACAAGTTACTTAGAAATACACGTTCAGGAAGTGGATCAATTAGGGTTTAGGTGTAGTATGCATTGCTAAGTAATAATAGGTCATGGGAAGCTAAGATTGAATTTGTTTTAGATGGTTAGGCTGACAATATTTTAATCATTAGGAAAAAAGTATAGGGTGTCAATGTGTCTTATTTTATCTTGCATTTTTTAATTTCATTTGCAGTAACTTGTTTTCAAATTATTTTTTTGTTCCCAAAAGAAATAAAAAATGGCTTCATCTTTAATTCTGTTGGCTACTGCTTTCTTGCTGCCGCTTGTGGTGGTGATGCTTACTACGATTGTATGGAGTCTCTGCTCTGTTGAAGCCTCTCTCTTGTTCTTTGCTAATGGGGTTTGTTGCTAATGGGGTTTGTTGTTGTGCTACTCTTATGCGGTACCTTTGTTGGGGTTCTTGATCTGGTGTTTTTGTTGTTACATTACGGTCTTTTTTGTTACGCTTTTACATTCTTTTGTTCTGCTCTGTCGCAATCTTTTGTAGGTTGACACGCTACAAGGGTTTCAAGGAGGGGCACAAGAGGATACTTGTGGCAACAGATCTGGTTGGTAGGGGAATCGACACCCAAGTGCACTTCAGATTGCTCTATTTTTTGACAACATGCAGGTTTACTCTTCATTCTGCATGTCAAATATTTTGTTACCCCTCTTTGCCTGTAGTATGATGTGTTGTAGTAACGTATCTTTTAATGTGCTTTATGACCTCCCTGTTGGACTTGATATCCTGTACGGTATGGAATCTTGTCCCTTGCTTGGAAATAATTAGTCATACTGTTGTTCACTTCTTGTTACTTTCTTGGTTTGGATGCCGACTGTGATGTTATTTTATAGATAGGTTTGGTACAAGACGTAAATCTGTGGAGTTAAAGTGTTGTATTTTGAACTACATTGGCACCTAAATGGAAACATAGCAGATCTCTTTTTAGAAGCTTCATCCTTGAATTGTTTTACTGTTGTTGCAAGTCATCAAGTTAATGTTTCGTTTTAATTGATTGCAGATAGTGTTTGGTTATTGATTTCTTTCATACAGGGTATTACTTTTCAGCTTGATGAAGAGATGGCTGATGAATGACGAAAGGGAGGCATTGCAAGAAATTATCAACAATACTAAGTTAAGTGAAGGTTATCTTACACTTGCTCGTGATATAGAGGTCATGGAGCCCAAATCGCTGTGGATATTTATAAGGTTGGGACTTCTTAGATATCCATACCACTCTTGATTTGTCTGTCATCTTGATAGTTATAATTCTTGTTGCATATTTGAAAGGGGTTTGTATGTGTGTTATTCGTAATTGTTTCTTCATCAAACTGCTATTCTTGCTTGGATTTAATTAGGCACATTTGCTCGATGGCGGGCTAGTCTTTGGTGCAAGTGTTGATTCAAATGACGAACTTGGCGGCTACATTTGTTAATGCATTTGTTAATCTTGGCTTTGGTCGAGTAAAAGGGTGGTTCATTTGTGTAAGAAATTTTGGAGGCAAATATTTTAGGGATGGCCTCATGTAACATTTGTTGCTTATATTGTGGCGGGATAAGCTAATGACGATCCCATTAGAGGCTTCAAGTGGTGGTTCTTCATAAAGCGGCTCTTTAAGAATAAAGAACACGGAAAAGCGATCTTTGCGATGCAGTATGTTCTGCTCCCTTCGATCTATTCTTTGGTCCAAGTTTCTTTATTCTTTGGATTATCACCATTTTTCCTTTTAGGGTATGATTCTGCTTTGGGATGTTGATTATGGACATGCCCAACTTGACAAGTATTTCCACAGTAATGACAACCATGTCATAGCCGGTGCATTGTTGGGAGTTGGTATTGTGAACTGCGGTATCAAGAATGACTGTGATCCTGTGAGTTATACTTTGGCATTTTTCTGTACACAAGTCATCTCCTTAGGGTTGATTGGTGCTGGAACCAACAACGCGAGAATAGCTGGCATGCTTCGCAATCTTTCGAGTTACTACTACAAAGAAGCTAGCCTCCTTTTTTGTGTAAGTTTCTCTTGGAATTTGTTCCACAATGCATCTCAGATTTTCTTTCTTTCTTTCTTTTATTTTTATTTTTATTTTTTATTTTTTTAAGGGGTTCTGTTTTAATGATTTGTGTTGGCAACTTGGCCCTTAGTTTATCATCTCAAAATGCACAATGATTCTTTTAACTCTTTATGGCAGTGATGTTTTTCTTCATCGTGACAAAAATTTAATGCCCAAAAACCCAGCAGCATGGAGTGCATGGAATTTTCTTGGAACTATGGATAACAAAGTATGTGTGACATATTGGCTCAATGTGCTCGGGTTTGTAACACATTCTCCTCATGTGAACTGGAGTTGTTTTTATATTTTCATCGAGACATGACATTAGAATGTGGTGATGCCGCAATCTTGATATGTTGCGAAGCGACTAATATGCTCAAGATTTTTTGATCCACCATAATATGTATTTAAGCTAGTCATAGTCTCAGTCATTACCCAAAAAATAAATGGATAGGCAACTAAATTTCTACTTCAACAACAAATGAAGCGAACTCCAAAACAGAATAAGGAACCGAATTGGTTTTATTGGTCTTGGAGCATTGGGGTTTGGCATGGCAACTCACCTGTTGAGATCAAATTTCTGCGTTATTGCTTATGATGTAATGTTTTGCCTCCATTTAGTATTGTATTTGGTATTAGCTTCCAGTTTATTACCTGAAAATGGAAATTGAAATACTCCATTGGTTGCAGTCTTGGTCCATGTTTTATTCATAATATCTGCAGTTACATATTTTCTTGAATTATGTGCAATAATTATACTTATTAGGAATTTCAATGACATCCTCGGAGGATGTTGAGATCGAGAAAATAAAGCCATTAATGGGCTGCTTTCTTGCCTTTAGACAATTAGAAATAATAAATAATGAAATATAGATATTTGTGTTTGCCTCGAGAAACCTTTACTTGGTATTATCTGTTGAGAAGGATGTCACTCCTAATGATCTCTCCAAGAAAATGAAATTTTTACCTAAAGATAGAACCACTTTGACTTTGAGTATACATGTTTTTAGAGAAAGTGAGAGATGAAAAGAGATGGGCGAGGCAGAGAGGGAGGAGAAGAGGGTCTTCCATTAATTGAAACAAGAGTAGGGAAGAAGAGTAGAGTTGCATCTGAGGATATTTGGGATCACTTGTATTCATAGGAATATGTATGATATGGGTTTATAGATTAACCCACATCCCAACAAATTGAACAAGGAAGATGGGCTTGGATTGGTATGTTCATGGCGAGCTCTGGTTTGGTTTCTCTTGGATCATCACTCTCTCTGTTAAGCTTGAATGTTACTTATCGTTACCCTTTCAAGCACGTGCTCATAACTAGGTCTTCTCTCTCTCTCTCTCTCTCTCTCTCTCTCTCTCGTTTATGTTTGAATCTGGGTTATGATTCTTATTGGAGTTTTGAGTTAGTTTAAGTTCGATGTCAGTCTTTGCTTGATCCTATCTATGGCTCCATTCATGTGTTAATTTGTTCAGATTTTACATTTTTAATTTTTAATTTTTGTTTGTTTTAATGTACTCTTAACTATTAGATCGTGCAAAAATTTCACAACACGTAAATTTCAAGACATGTATTGAAACAGAAAAACCTAGATAAATATTAAAACAAAAAGATTTGAAGATGGAGAATCTCGTCGGCTTTTGCAAATTACTACTTAACACCATATGGAAACATATTTTTTATTGTCAAGACATTGATGATGTGTTTTTATAGGTGCGGGGACAAATTACCGGTATCGACATTTTTCGTATGCCTTCGATGCCAAAATAGAGACTCGACAATGGTGATTAACACGGTCTTGTCGGTTATGTCATACAATTACCCACTGAAAAATTGAGCATTTACCTTTCGGACGATGGCGGGTCGGAATTCACATTCTATGCTCTGATGGAAGCCTCTCAATTCTCCAAACATTGGATTCCTTTCTGCAAGAAATTCAGGGTCGAACCGAGGTCCCCTGCAGCTTACTTTTCTCAGAATTTCAACAAGCAAGATCCGAAATTAACAGAAGAATGGTTGGCCACTAAGGTAATAGTTAAAATGCAAGTCCAAATTATTCTAAATGAATTTCAAGTACAAAGAATTTGTTTGTGAATCATTTTTGAGATATGTTGATTGTTTTCTTCTTCTTCTTCTTCTATTAAAGAAACTCTATGAAGATATGAAATTCCGGATTGAAGGCGACTCTTGAAAAGGGTAATATTTCGAAAGAAGTAAAGGATCAACACAAAGGGTTTTTAGAATGGAACTCTCAAGTTACAAAGCAAGATCACCAATCAATTGTTCAGGTGATTATTATTGCATAAAAACACTATGTAATTAATAGTACTATTTTTTGTCATCAGAAGATTTATTACTCTTCTTGCTTGTTACGTGTTGTTTTGTTTTGATTTTAATTGATGGTAGGAAGTGAGTGCGATTGGATAATGATGGACATCAATTGCCAACACCGTGTACTTGGCAATGAAAAGAGACCGCAATGCCCTCACAACTTCAAAGCCGGGTCCATGAATGCACCGTAATTAATCCGGGTTCAACTTTTTATACATAGTGCATCTCCAACAGACTAGCTAAATCGCTAATCATTTTGAACGTGCAGATAAGAGTATCATCAGAAATAAGCAACGCACCTATTATCCTCAACTTGGACTGCGACATGTACTCCAATGATTCGGATGCAATAAAAGAGGCTCTATGCTTCTTCATGGATGAAAAACATGGCCACAAGACCTCGTACGTGCAACACCCACAGAGTTACAATAACATCACCAAGAACAATATTTATTCGAATGTTGCCAGTACAACTCATTTGGTAAGTGTTAAAAGTAGTACTAGTTTTGATTTTTTATTATTATTAAGATATGAACTTTGAGTGACATATATATTCTAATCTTGGTCACAAAGATTGAGCTTGCCGGCATAGATGGATACAATGCAGCCTTGTACTGTGGCACTGGATGCTTCCATAGGCGAGAAAGTCTTTGTGGGCTAAAGTACTCTGAAAATTACATAGGACGGTGTGTAGTTTGCATAGAGAGGCACTCATTGGTAGGTAATACTTCTCACTTCAAATTGATGTGTTAGAAAAAGACCAACTAAAAAGAAAGGTTTATATTGTTCACCCGGATATATTTCTTATGCTTCATCTAAGTGGGTTCAATAGTGAATGTATACATGTGAATGAAAGAGAAATCAACATACATGTGACATGACTACTTACACGCACTAACTTCCATATATGTTATATGTAGAAAGTGAAATAATCATGAGATTCATGACAGTCACCACATGCAAGAAGTGGATACTAGTAATTTGAAAAATGATGCTGCTAGCTTTAGAACTTCCTTGAAAAATAATTACTCTGAAGCTTATTGCAATATGCATCTGCCCTTGTACATGGGGTCTGTCTCTTTCTTTTGATGTCTGCTGGACATATTAAAGTACTCTGAATATTACATAGGAGAATTGAAGAACAGTGTGTGTGATACAAAGAAAGATAGAACTGTCCATGAATTGGAAGAAGGGTCTAAAATTCTTGCAATTTGTAGCTATAAGAAGGGTACTCAATGGGGAAAAGAGGTCTATCTCTCTCTCTCTATCTAATTATAAAAAAAAGCCTACACTTGTGTTAGTGTAGGTTTGTCATGCTTTTTAATTTTTGTCCAAATTACCCCTGATACCTGCTCAGACCAAATTATATAACTTCTTGCCTCATGTAACTGCTTAGATCATACTCACATCAAAATTTTCATGCAGATGGGACTGATGTATGGTTGTCCGGTGGAAGACATAATAACCGGATTAACCATCCAGTGTCGGGGATGGAAACCGGTATACTACTATCCGGAGACCAGAAAGGCCTTTTTGGGGATTGCTCCAACAACACTAGATCAAGCTCTAGTTCAGCAAAAGAGGTGGTCTGAAGGCATGTTTCAGATTTTCTTGTCAAAAATCTTGTCCATTCATATATGGTCATGGGAAGATCAAACTTGGTGCTCAAATGGGATCTTGTGTCTACCTTTTGTGGGCTCCTTGTTCCTTCCTACTCGTATTATGTTACCATCCCTTCTATTTGCACCTTTGGCGTTGCTTTATTCCCTGAGGTACCTCTCTCTCTTCTCTCTGTCTACCTATGTAGTTGTTGGGAAAAGTCACCAACTAAAAAATGTCTGTTCAAAAAAAAAAAAACTACTATATAAGTGCACTTTTTGACTTTTTGGATAAAAAAATAGAGGAATAAAATATGGTTGTTTAGGATACTGGCACTTTTTTACTTGTTTGTTATACTATTCAAGTATTCATTCATGATTTTCTTTGTATCCATGCACTTGTCCCACTCTGAAGGCTTGAAGCACAATACTTCATATTGGATATTCTTTCACGCTGACTAGCAGTAAAAGATATCTTCAAAATTAATGGTAGTTGCTTTGTCTTTGGATTGTAGGTGTATGAACCGATGTTATCTCGGTTTGCAAATGAGGGTGGCTTGATTGGGAGCTCTCCAGCTGAAGTATCCAAAGGTAATTTTTTTAAAAGCTCTACAACATAAGAAAACAGATTTAAGTTCTGTCTAATTTTGTAGAAAAATCTTACATAAATGTCTCAGGAGCTAAAACTGCCTTCCTATTATTTAACTCTCATGCCTCAAAACTGTTTCCAGTGTTGAGTTCGTCTTGCTTGACCACGTTGCTAGTAACAAATTTTTCCATCTTGTTCTCACAATTGATTTTCATGTAATATAGTTGAAATCTCGGTTCTTTCATTGAAAACATAAGCCCCAATTATTCACATGAATGTGTGACATTGTGATCTTGAAGCGATAAGTAGAAGAGGACAAATCCCAAGCAAATAATGTCAAGTTTATGCGGTTATTATGAAGTTTGTTTATTTATGAGTCTTCATTTTATTCTTGATTAGAATTTGTTAGTCCCCTATTAGGAGCTTGAATGTTCTCGATGTATTTTTTTATTTTAGGGATTTCTTTGCTATAGTTTGTGTGTTGGTTAGTAGACTTTTCTTGGGCAGTAATCCGACCAATTACTTGTTTAGAATTACTTATTTTGGTAGATTTTGAATATTTTACGTCTCTAAATGGGGTAATTTTTAGAAAGTTTATTTCTCATTATGGTTTACTAGTGTCCACATAAAGAGGCCCTGCTTGATTATGAATTTAGAGTTGGAATTAAAGTGCGGTGTGGAAATTCGTGTTGACTTGTGTGTTTATCTCAAGCTACCCTTGTGGAGTAGGCTACTCCTTTCATGCTTTTGTTTTCCTATTTCTTTGAATTTAGGTCTAATTCAAATCATCTAACAAGTAACAGACCTTAATGCAAGAAGCACTAACACTTATACTCATATGTCACCTCTACTCTTGTGACACTCTTACTCATTACACTGTCGACACGGAATGGTTTTCTGAATTGGTGATGATCTGTGGTGACTGTGTTTGCTGATCTGGTATTCTTCTGGTCTTCTTTGTGATGTTCTTCTTTATTCTTTGAGATCTTTGTGGTGATCTTCTTTGTGATGGTGTTTGTTACGATGAGGTCTTCTTTGTGTTGTTGTTGGATGTTTGCTGGTGTTGTTGATGTTTGGAAGGGTGCAGGACTTTTTTTCCAATCTGTAATAGATCAGGTTTTCATTAATGGGGGTTGTCATTAGATGTAAGTTCAGGCAACTGGTGGTGTTTTGGGTGGAAGGGTATGGAGGGGGTATTTTGTGTGATTTAATATCCATGTTTTTAGTTTGTTATAGCGGTGCCTGAGGGATGCCTCTTGTAAATCTGTAAATCTTTTAAAAAATTATAAATGAGTTTCAATTATTTTTGCCGTTGCAAATTTGTCGTTGTTAAAAAGTGAAGCTTTCTCGACAAATAACTTGTCGGTAAATGTGTAGCTAAAAGTTTATTTTTGCCCACTCATATTGTGTTGTTAAAAGTGTATTTTTTGCCAATTCCAATTTGTCGTTGCCAAAACTAAAGCTTTATCGACAACCAAATCGTTGGCAAATGGAAACATTTACCGACGTAAATGTGTCGCTAAAAGTTACTTTTCCCCACTCATATTGTGTTGGTAGAAGTGTATTTTTTGCCAATGCCAATTTGTCGTTGCCAAAAGTAAAGCTTTAGCGACAAACAAATCGTCGGTAAATGGCAACATTTACCGACATAAATGTGTCGCCCAAAGTTTACTTTTGCCGACGCATATGTTGTTGCTAAAAGTATATTTTTTGCCCATGCAAATTTGTGTCGCGAAAAGTGCTACACAATCATCATTTTTGAATGACTTTTACCAACGCAAGGTAAATTGCCGACGATGGATGGAGGCTTTTTGCGACGACTATGTTAAATAAGCTAAAGGCATTACTTTTACCAACGCAATCATAATTTAAATCGGCAAAAACTTTTGCCAACTCACTTTTGCCTACGGGTTGCCAACGTAGCTTTGTGTGTCGGCAAAACTCTTTGCCAACGAATTTTCCCTTTTAGCAACATATTTTGTTGCGTTGCGAAAAATGCAATTTCTTGTAGTGGTGCCTCTAAGGGTTGTGCATTTGTTACCTTGTTTGTGGCTTAGTGTGTATGCATGCATGCCTAGGAATTTGTGCCTCAATCTTAGCATATTTTGGTCTTTGTTTAGACCTATTTGAACTTTGTCCATCATTGGCTCATGCCTTTGTACCACGTATTGCATGCCTCCTTTGTAGTCCTCTTTGGTAGCTTTATGCTTTAAGGACCCTGGCATGCCATGCTTGTATTGATTGAATGATTTGATATCATTTCATACCTTATTTCAGTGCTTATAGTGTTGCTACACTCTTACATTTGTCACTCCTTGAGCACTTTTGAGAGTTATGCTCTTATGCCTAGGTGATAAGCCATTACATGTGCATGCTTTGTTTTGCATTTCATGTCATCATTTCATCATCTTGGCCACTAATTTGGGCACGATTGAGGTCTGTCCATTTTGGTTTAAGTCCATCTTGCATATTGTTGCATGCTTGTTCCATTTTGTCATTGTTGCATGCTTGTTGCATTGCATGATTTTTGCATGTTGTTGCATGCTTGGTACATTGCATGTTCAGGTTGCATTGCATTTTGCATGCTTGTTACATTGCATTTGGCATGCTTATGTTGCATTGCATAGCATCTCCATGTTGCATGCATTGCATTGTGTTTGGTTTGGGGTGTTAAACCAAACACGAGGAATGAAGGACGTTTCATACTTGAAGTGATGAAACATGCCTCAATTCTCGGTTGCTGACCCTCTTGATCATACATGATAGAGGTCAAGGCATTTATGTGTTTTTGTGTATTTCATCCATATTGATTTGTGCAACTCGGCCTCTTTGGCCATCATGCATTGGAATGCATGATTGATGGCTCGAGAGTCGAGCACTACACTTCTTTGAGTTTCAAGCATGATAAGGGGTGTGGTTGCAAAACATTTTCTTGCAAATGTATTGCCATGCCTCTGTTTGTACTTTGCTGCAGCAAAATGAGCAGTTTGCAGGAAGAGATGGCCGATCGGCTATCTAGTGTGCCGATCGACTATCAGTATTTGGCCGATGGACTCAAAAGTGGTCGATGACCCTTATCCCTTGGCTGATGACCATACCATTTGGCCGATGGCCTCTCAACATGTCCATGATGTGGACCAGAAGTGTTTTGGAGATTTGTACAGTTTTCAGAAGTCTAAAACAGTGCAAATAGAGGCAACATGAGGCATGGCAATGGATTTCCGAGCGAGGCAATTGAGCATGCATCATTCATCATTCCAAGGCAGAGCTGTGGCAGCTTAATTCAGCTTCTTTCCTTCCTTACTTAGTTGGTTTTGTAACTTAATTAATTTGCTTAATTAGTTAAATGTGTTGTAATAATTAGCTTATTGTTAGCTAGTTATTCATTTTGATTATGTAATAATTAGTCTAATTAGATTATTAGATTAGTTAGAATAGCTTAGCATAGCTAGCTTGTATTATTCATTCAGACCCTCCGTCGATAGGGCGAATTTTGTAATAAGTGTGTGTGAGTGTGTGAATGTCTTCCAACCCTACGTCTTTCTCCCTTTTACTTAACCGCTTACGATGGTTAGTTCTAGGACATATTTCAATTAGCATCCTTATGCTTCGCATGCGTACATCATTCATCTGTCTTACATGCACCGGGCTCGGCGCATCATACTAACTGCATTGTACTTCAATACATTTACTTGAATACGTGTTCAACAGCATGCTATCAAGTTGCATTCACATGACATCTTAAAATAGCCGAGCCTATTTCTAGTTTCATTTTGCATGTGTTGCATTAGCCATCATAACATGAACTAGGATCATGCATGATTTCTAACTAGTTCTCTGTTTTGGCTCGAAGTACTAGGTAAGCTTTTTATGCTTTAGCATCCTTGCATGAGTGTGAGTGTTGCCATGATAGCATGCTTGCCATGAGGCTAACTGTTTAAGTGTTTAACTGCCTGAATGCCTGTGGGTGAAGGTTGGATTGCTTGAATTGGAACAATTCATTGAAATGCGAGTTTTTAGGCCCACTTGAGAGTGGCAAAATCATGTTTCCTAAGCCCACTCGAGGGTGGCAAATCCACATCTTAGCCTACTTGCGAGTAGCACCTTCAAACCATTTTCAAACAAACAAACATGAGATGTTTTGTTCCAACTTAGGCGATCTAGTCTATACTTGTATGCTGTGTGCATCACGTAGTAAAGATTAGCTAATTAACCGAAATAAGAACGCATGTGTTTTCAAAAACAAAATATCATATTAGTAAAGGTCGATCTTTGATCGGGTGAGCGGGGGTGCTCATTGCATGACCTTCCCCCTCTCGTACCCAAGTTCCCAAGCCGAGGTAACTTTGGTGATGATGAACACGTGGCCTTAGGTACGAGTCAGGGTTTCCTAAATTTCTCAAAACAAAAACATTTAGGTGGCGACTCTGTATCTGGCAAAACAGTCTATGTTTGGCACTTCTTTGTAAAAATCAGTTTTCCAAAACGATTTGTTGGATTTGGACTTGTAGACACCTCATTTTTTACCATCCTCAAGACTTGGATGTCATCATTTGAATACTCGGTGATCATCCATGCTCATGTTCGTTTTGAGTTCTCGAAGGTCTCGGCTGCGTGCCTTCCCTTAGGATCTCTCAACTTGTCTGTTTTGTGCTTGGTTACAGACCAAGGACTTGTGGTTTTGCTTCTGAGGGAAGAAGGTGGCTTGTTGGCCATCCCCTCAACCCATCGGCTAAGACATTGTGCCATCGGCCATGTTTTCTTGCCATCGGCCATAAGTGTTGGCCGATCGACACTCTTTTTAGTCGATCGGCACTCTTTTTGGTCGATCGACTATATTTTTGAGCCGAGACCTTTCCATTTGCTTTTTGCAGATATTTTCTGCCAGCTGTGACAGTTGGTGGGCACAATTCTCATTCTCCATATACGTGTATAGAGGGATTGCATTCAAGGCTCAAGCTTGTTCAACAAGCTTGAGAATTGAAATTCTATAAGAAGGGAGCCTTCCCTCTCTTTCCAGAGGTTCTGAAAAGTTGATATACAAGTTCTATATCCATCTCTCTCTATATTTTACCTCTCTCTCTCCTTTTGCCTTTGTTTGTGCTCAAAAGTGTATAATCTTCACACTATTGCACACAAACACCTACTAGAACACCATCCTTTGGTTGCTGAGGTCCTTGGGAGTTGGTTTTAGTGTTCTAGGACTGGTTTTGATCAGAGAAAGGTACTGGAGTTGTGTTCTTCAAGGTGTTCTTCAAGGGTGAGTCAACTACCTTTTAATCCCCCATTTTGGCTTAAGCTTTTAGACCTACTTGCATGATGTTTTAAGCTTAACTCTAAACTAAAAAAAGTTCTAATTTTGTATGCTTGTGATGTTTGTTTAAGATCACTTTTGTGTTGGGGGTTGTCTACCTCCTCTTAGGCCTTGTTTGGCCTTGTTTTGTGCCTTCCTTTTTGAGCTTTGGAACCATCTTGTTTTGACCCTCTCACCACTAAAATCCAAAGGATTTTCGGTGGTGGAGAGGTGGTTTTGGAGTCTTGAATAGGAGAGGGACACGCCCCCTCTCCTTGTGTCTCATTTGCTAGTATAAATGGCTCATATTGGTAGCATGTTTGCTTAGCATGTTTTGGCTCCAATTCAGCAAGTATTTGGTGTTATTTTGCCATGCTATAACTCTATTTTAAGTTGGTTTGATAGCCTTTTACATGCATCATGCACTTGTAGTGTAATCCTCTCATTTGCACATGCATTATGCATTTGGACCATCATTCTTGCATATTTTGGCTCAACTCAAAGGAGCTTTTAGCCTTGTTTTACCATGATCTAGCTCAGTTTTGCATTGTCTTGGTCATGCATGCAATGTTTTGTGTAGCCATGGTACAATCTTTCTTGTTAGCTTTGAGTGTCCAAGTCATTAGCATGCATTGCTTAGACCATTTTCATGATTTGACATCATTTCATAGGAGATTTTAGTCCATATAGTGTGGCCATACATTCACATTTGTCACCTTTTCCATGCATTGGGAGGTTGGTGTTTTATGCCTCAAGAATGGATCATTGTGCATGCCATCATACTTAGGTCTTTGGGATGCCATCTCAGTGGGTTTTTGGGCTTATTTTGACATTCCATAACTCTAATTTTTATTGGTCAATTCATGCCATGCTTGGTTGTAATAGGTGTAGTGTAATACCCCTTGTTAGCCTTGCATGCCTCATGCCTTTTGGACTTTTGTTCTAGCTTGTGTAGGCTAGGTTCAAGCATGTTTTTGGTCTTGTATTGACCTGCCTTGGGACTATTTTGGGTGCCCTTGGCCCTTTGGGGCTTGCTTTGCATGGCCATGATTTAAGTCCTTTTGCTAGCCTTGAGCTTTGAGCTTTCTTGTATGCTACACTTGCATTGTTTGGTTGATTTGGCATCATTCCATGATTAATTTCAAGGCCTATAGCATTGTCACATGTTCATACTTTTCACTCTTTAAGTGCTCTTAAGAGTTGGTATCTTCATGCCTTGTTTGTGAACCAACGTGTATGCATGTTTTTACATGCTTTTGTCTTCATTTTCATTACATCATTGGCCACTGATTTGGGCATGGTTGAGGTCTGCCCATTTTGGTTTAAGTCCAACTTTGCATGTTGTTGCATGCTTGACATGTTGCATGTTGTTGCATGCTTGCTAGTTTGCATGTTGTTGCATGCTTGTCCATCTTTGCATGCCATGCATGTTTGTATGTTTAGGTTGCATTTTGTATGCTTACTAGTTTGCATTTTGTCACATGCTTGTTTAGGTTGCATTGCATTTGGCATGCTTGTTACCTTAGCCTTGTGTGCATGTTTGAGTCATATTGCATTTGGCATGCTTATGTTAAATTGCATAGCTTTTCCATGTTGCATGCATTGCATTGTGTTTGGTTTGGGCTGTCAAACCAAACACGAGAACCGAGGGGCGTTTCGTACTTGAAGTGACGAAACGTGCCTCAATCCTCGGTCGCCGACGCTCTTCATTCAACATGATAGAGTGTGAGGCATTCATGTGTTTTCATGCATTCATTCCATATTGATTTGTGCAATTCGGCCTCTTTGGCCATCATGCATCAAAATGTGTAATTGATGGCTCGAGAGTCGAAAACTACACTCCTTTGAGCTCTAAACATGATAAGGGGTGTAGTTGCACAACATTTTCTTACAAATGTATTGCCCTGCCCTTGTTTGTACTCTGCTGCAGCAAAAGGAGCAGTCTGCAGGAAGAGATGGCCGATCGGCTATCTGGAGTGCCAATCAGCTAACAATTTTTGGCCGATAGACTAAAAAGTGGTCGATGACCCCTTTCCCTTGCCCGATGGCCTCTCAACATGTCCATGATGTGGTTTAGAAGCATCACAGAGATTTGTATAGTTTTCAGAAGTCAAAAACAATGCAAGCAGAGGCAACGTGAGGCATGGCAATGGATTTCCGAGCGAAGCCGACCGAGCATGCATCTCTTCCTCGCCTGCGAGTCCATTTTTGTATTCATGATTAGTTTGTATAATTTAATCATTTAATTGGTTTTGTAATATTCATTTAGCTTAGTGTAGCTATTTGTTTCAATTTGGATTGTAATAATTAATTAGCTTGTTAGTTAATTAGTTTTGGTGTTGTAATAATTAGTCTAATTAAATTATTAGATTAGTTAAAATAGATTAGCGTAGCTAGTTAGTTGATTTATTCGGACCCTCCGTCGAGAGGGCGAATTTTGTAATAATTGTGCGTGAGTGTGTGAATGTCTTCCAACCCCACGTATTTCTTCATTTTACTTAACTACTTACGATGGTTAGTTCTAGGTCATGTTTTGATTTGCATCCTTATGCTTGCATGTTTGCATTCATTCATCTGTCTTGCATGCACTGGGCTCGGCGCATCAAACTAATTGCATTATGTTTCAATATTGATTTGAATACATGATTATCAAGTGTTGCATTTCACATGACATCTTAGAATAGCTGAGCCTATTTCTAGTTGCATTTTGCATGTGTTGCATTAGCCATCTTAACATAGCTAGGATCATGCATTGATTACTAACTAACTATTGTTTTGGCTCGGAGTACTAGGTAAGCTTTTATGCATTAGCATCCATGCATGAGTGTGAGTATTGCCATGAGGCTAACTACTTATGTGTTTAATTGCATGAATACCTGTGGATGAAGGTTGGATTACTTGAATTGAAATAGTTCATCGAAATGCGAGTTTTAAGCCCACTTGAGGGTGGCAAATCATGTTTTCTAAGCCCACTTGAGGGTGGCAAAATCTACGTCTTAGCCTACTTGCGAGTAGCACCTTCAAACCATTTTCAAACAAACATGAGATGTTTTGTTCCAACTTAAGCGATCTAGTCTATACTTGTATGCTGTGCGCATCACATAGTAATGCTAGATTAATAAACCGGAATAAGAACACATGTGCTTTCAAAAACAAAATATCATGTTAGTAAAGGCCGATCTTTGATCGGGCGAGTGAGGGTGCTCATTGCATGACTTTCCCCTCTCGTACCCAAGTTCCCGAGCCGAGGCAACTTTGGTGATGACGGAGACGTGGCCTTAGGCACGAGTTAGGGTTTCTTAAATTCCCTAAAATAAAACATTTAGGTGGCGACTCTATATCTGGCAAAGTAGTCCATGTTTGGCACTTCTTTATTAAAATCAGTTTTCCAAAACGATTTGCCGGATTTGGACTCTTTGGTGATTTATCGGTCTTGCATTGCACTTTGCGAGATTAGATTCAGAACCATGACATTGAGTCCGAACTGTGGTAGCTAATGAACAAAACGAATTTCGCGCCATTTCGCGCGCGAAGCCAGGACGTTCGGGCATGTCTATAGTTTCTGGCGACTCTGCTGGGGATTTAGAGAACTTGACTCGAACTCATGATATATTGTTTTGACTACACTTATGTGTCTTATTGCATTTGCAGTTGCATTGGTGTGCCTAGGACACCGTGTTTGTCGTATGCTATTCCTAAACGGTTTGCCGGAGGCTTGCTTTGAGAAGCATGCCATAAGGCTAACCGGTTGCGGGCTCTGCCACGACAGGAACACAAACCTCGATTTTTACCGGGGCACCCTTTCTGACCATTCGACCTAATGCATATCAGAATCCATAGTGACTATTCCAAACTAGGACAGGTTGCTTACCCGATTATAGGTTGTTTGAAACCGCTAAGTGCGTAGTGAAACCCTAATTCCTGACAAAATAGGATAGGGAAACCCTACCCCTCCATAGGGGTGTTTTGGCTCTCTCTTGCTTGTTATGTGCTTTTAGAGTTGGCCTTTATAGGAATGCACTTATCAGTTTGTAAGTCTGGGTATCAGGCCTGTGAGCATCGGCATCAGTATTTGGGAATCAGTTTTACCTGCGGGTATCAGATTCAAATTTGGGGCAGTGATTTGGGAACAGTGATCAGTGGTTGAGAACAGTTCTTTCAGCTTGTGTTTGCCAACTGTGTGTTGTCTTTATTTAAGCTGTTATGCTGTCTGTTTTTTTGTTCTTTGTTTATTATGCTTTATTTATCTTTTTGTAAGGTAGTTTAGCACCATTGCATCCGACCAGGTAGATATTCCCCGAGCACTCTGGGTTAGAGGTCGTAGACTTAATCGATCCAGGGATCTGATAGACGGACAAGCAGTGTTCCTTTCTTTACCCCCGGTTACCAGACGGAGGTCAAAAAGGCGCAGTGTATCGATACATTGCTGTCAGATCGCTTGTCTACCCCACCAAAGGAACAAAGCCGAGGTCTCGGCTTCTACAGGACAGATATACTGGTTGTTCCGTTAGACTAACACACTATGTCAGGTATAGAGGAGGTGATGCATCAGCTCTAGGAAAGTATGCAAGCCATGCAGCAGGACGCTACCCGTCAAGCAGAATTTACTAAACAACAGGCCGGGGTTATGGCCCAACAAGCAGAGTTGATTGCTAGACTTCAACAACAAAAACCACCACAATCAGCCGGAGCGTCTGCTTCGTACCAAGCTCCTCCCCCACCTAGAGTTCCAATACTTGGGGAGACAGTACATGTCCAGGACAATACGGACGTTTAGATAGGGCCAGTTCCGCCCCCGATCCTACCCCAGCTATCCAAAGCACCTACCAACCTACTAGATTCTTCCTTTGAGTTCGAGGTGGACCCCACAGCGCTAAAAGTGAGCAAGCTTGAAAAGTTGTTCAAGAAGTCTCAGGGTGTGAAGTCCATTCCGGATATTGAGGATGGGTACACCGACTCGGCCGTGACTCTGTCGGACCAGTTTAAAATGCCGCACATAGACCATTTCAACGGGTCTGGAGATCCTATGGTGCATTTGCGGCTATTCTCGGATATCTTAAGGCCGATGGGCTTCTCCAAATTGCAGAAGCTTTCTCTGTTTGGCCAAACCGTGTCGGGTGTAGCGGCCATTTGGTATGCAAAACTTGAGGATTCCGTTAAGAGAAATTGGGAGGAGATAGCTAAGGCCTTCATAGGTCAATACTCCTATAATACATAGATCGAGGTCACAACTCGTGATCTCGAGACAACTAGGCAAGAGCCGAAGAAGAGCTTCTCCGATTTTGTGACCCGGTGAAGGGCCAAGGCCTCAATGATGACCATCAGGCCTGTTGACAAAGATCAGATTTGGATGGTTGTGCTCCAGTCCAAGCTCATGTAGAAGATGATCGTTCTTCCTCTTCCCACCTTTGCAGATCTACATGAGATAGGGGTGCAGATTGAGGACGTTATGAAACAAGGGCTCACTGATCATGAGAGAGAGCAGCCCAAGAGGGCATTCAACCGCAGTACGAATGTAGGCATAAGTAGTGCTGCAGCTGCCAGATCTTCAGATGTGAGAATGGTCACCACCACCCCTCCCAAAACCCTTGCAGCTACACCATTCACCAGTGCGTCCGGAAGTGGCTCGTAAACAACCAAATTTGCACCCCGAGGCCAGAGAACCTTTACCCTGCTGTATAGGTCTCCGTCTAAAGCTTTGGGGGTTTTGATTAGGAAAGAGCACCTGAAGCCCCTAGAGTCGCGGCCCTTACCAAGTAATCTCCCACCAACACATAACCCGGTGAAGTACTGCGCCTTTCACCAACAGTATGGTCATGACACCAACCAGTGCTTTAGATTGCGTCATGAGATTCAGGATCTCATTGACAATAGGGTGATCGTGTCTCTGAAGAAACCAAATGTCACAACCAACCCTCTCCCACCACATAACCAAGCTCCACCTCCCAAACGCATCAATCTAATCCAAACTGGGGTTGAGTCATACGACCCTAGCATATATATCACCCCTTCCCACCTACCCAAGCCGGAGGTGTTCATTCCTGACAGCACTGACTTGTGCATGTTGGACATCTCTCGAACCCAACCTGAAACGGTGGTGGTGGCTATCGAAGGTGGAATTGGGTCGACTGTGGGGGTAGATGAGATTGATGATACAGAGTCTGAGGGGTCTGCGAGCTTCATGTACAACCCGAGCAGTTACATTACATCAACAAGCCAGGCTAGGCCGAATGTGGAATTGCCAGTGGGGGCAGAGACTTGTGTAGTACGAGAGGATGGACCTAACCAAGGGCTAGATGACCTAGTGGAATTGGAAGAAAATATTGCCAACCTTCAGTTCTTTAACGAACAAGACCTGGGGGACGTGACTGTCAACTGGTTTGATCTGGGAGGGTCAACAGAAGCTACTGGGTGGCTCAGTGACGAGTCGGATGTTGTTGAGCAACCTCAGTCAAAACAGGGTCCGTCAAGAATAGGGACATCAACTATGGTTGGAAGGGCCGAAGAACAGAGTGCATCGCCGGAGAGCACTGGTGTTAAGAATTTTGCTCAGAATACGGGCAGTTTGGGTACAGAAGATACTGAACAGCAGGCTGCGCTGAAGCAATTTAAGCAGGCAAGGATCGAAGATTTCGAGAGGGCCAGAAAGGCTAAGGCCCCTGTGGGGACAGAACGTGTTGTGTGCGCAAGAACGAAACGTGCTGCGAGCATAGGAACGGAAGGTGCTGTGGGCACAGGAATAGTTGTAACGGAGCCAAACAGGTGTCTGTCAGTTGCTGATGGCATGTGGTGGAAAGATGACGACCTATGTCTTGCCCACACAGATGAAGACTGGGGACAAAGCCAGCCAGATGATACCTGGTACGTGGGGGAAGTAGACCACATGACTAGGAGCGGGCATTATTTCAAGCCCCCGCACTTAGATCAACTAGAGGCGTCTGGAAAGGACAGAGAGGTGGAAAAACAGAAAGAAAAAATGCTCAAAGAGAAGGTTGTACTGAAACAGCTTAAGAAGATACAAGCAGACATCTCCATCTGGGGACTACTTATGGCCTCAAGAGTACATAGACAAGTTGTCCTTTCTGCAATGGACAAGGCCAAACTTTCAATAGATACCACGCCTGAGCAACTGGTAGGACTGGTCTTTCCGGGAAGAGTTTTCCCGACGTTGACCTTCATCGACAAGGAGCTACCGCCTGAGGGCGCAAACCACAACAAACCTCTCTACATCTCTGTCAAGTGTAGAGACAAATGGATACCTGTAGTTCTTGTCGACACAAGATCCACCATTAATGTGTGCCTGTCAAGGATAGCATATGCAATCGGGTTGAAGCCCGTGGATTTTGTGCCAACTACCCAAGTGATAAGGGCCTACGACAATACTAGTAGAGAGGTGATTGGGACCGTGAAGATTCGGACTCAGGTTGGTCCAGGACAACACGATGTTGACTTTCATGTCTTGGACGTTCCCGCAACCTTTAATCTACTCCTAGGGCGGCTGTGGCTGCACTAGGTGAAGGCGGTCTCTTCCACCCTGCATCAGATGTTGAAATACCCTCATGGAAAATGGGTGGCTATAGTTTTCGGGAATTCTTCAATCCATCCACAGCCAGAGGTGTCTACACCGGTTTTGGAAATCAAGCACGGCACGGAGGATGTGTTCCTGTCGGGATTTACCCTAGCCGAGGCCTGGGTCGTGCATAACATTTTGGCTGTTGATGAAGGGTTATATGTCAGCGCATAGTTTGTGTACCTCATGAACAAGCTTCAGCGCATCCCTGGGATGGGGCTAGGAAAAAGTGGCCAGAAGGGCATTACTGTATCGGCCGAAGTGCCGCACAACACGCATACCTTTGGCTTGGGTTATCTGCCCACCAAAGAGGACTGGGTGAGGAAAGGCAAAGAGATGGCCGGAAAAGCCAGAGCCAAGCAGCAAGGAAGCATTTTGAGTTGATGCATCGGCCTATCCAGGGCACCCTAAACGGACGCTTTGTCCGGGAGGGGGAAGACTTTCTATTCTGCGGCTTCCCAGAGCCATGGCTAAACGCAGAGAAGAGGTGCCTGTCGGGATTTGAGATCTTCTTCGACTTGCAGTTGTCTGGGGATGATGTTGCCGAGGAGCAGACAGACCCATCAGCTGAGGTTGAGCAGTGTAAGGAAGTGGATTCCGAGAGCATCGAGATTGAAATGGGGGTAGCACTGGCTTGTCTACTTTCAGATCCTCCGATCGTACATGAGTGCTTGGGGGATGACCTCTCAGTGTCTATAATCGGGAATGAAACGGCTGCCAGCCCATCTTCAAACATTTTGGATGTGTCCATCGCATCCTCCTTCGTCTGGCAGTACGAGGAGGGATTCTTATCGAGCAGCATCGGGTCAGGTAGTGAGCCAGAATCTGATTCCACTGAGTCTGTGGAGTCGGAATTAGGTTCCAGCTCATCTGAGTCTGAGTCCAGTATTCCTGGGGGTGACGACCCGGATGCCACAGTCTCGTCTAAGTCGTCTTTTTCTTTTTCCTTTGAGTCTGTTGTAACAGAGGAATCAGGCGACTTGGAAGTGATTAATGAGAATGGAATGGTTGTGGCCTTTGAGTATTTTTCTATGCCCTTGATTTATTGTATTAATTCAGACTTTCAAAATTTCGATGAAAACGACAAGGAAGAAATTCCTCTGGTTTTGAAATATTTGCTAGATCAGGAGCAGGAGAGGTTTGTAAAACCGCTGGTTGATGAAATCATCCAAGTTAATGTTGGTACTAAGAAGGACCCGCGGTTGGTCCAAATCGGGTCCACGTTGTCTTCGGAGGAGCGCGAGCGCCTGGTCGCTTTATTAAAAGATTTCAAAGATGTTTTCGCGTGGTCCTACGAAGACATGCCTGGAATCAATCCTAGAGGCCCGACCCGTTAAGCAGAAACTCAGAAAGATCCGTCCGAACTGGGCCCTCAAGATCAAAGAAGAGGTCACTAAGCAAATTGACGCAGGGTTCCTGTTGGTATCTAAATACCCAACTTGGTTGGCCAACATATTTCCAGTGCCGAAGAAGGATGGCAGAATTCGGGTATGTGTGGACTTCAGGGATTTGAACAAAGCCAGTCCAAAGGACGACTTTCCTCTACCACATATCGACGAATTAGTGGACTTCACTGCTGGGCACGCGTTGCTCTCATTCATGGATGGGTTTTCAGGCTACAATCAGATTCTGATGGCACCCAAAGACCGGGAGAAGATTGTTTTCACCACCCCGTGGGGAACCTACTATTATAGGGTGATGCCATTTGGGCTGAAGAATGCTGGGGCTACATATTAATGGGCCGCGACCATGATTTTGCATGATATGATCCATAAGGAGGTTGAGGTATACATGGACGACATGATTGTCAAGTCCAAGGAAAGAGAGGGCCACTACACCGCCTTACAAAAATTCTTTCAACAGATCAGAGAGTATCAGTTGCGGTTAAATCCTCAGAAGTGTACGGTTGGTGTTACAGTAGGAAAAATGCTGGGGTTCTCGATCACACAGAGTCGATCCTTCCAAAATCAAGGCCATCTTAGAAATGCCACCACCAAGGACTGAAAAGAAGGTGTGAGGCTTTCTGGATAAAGTGCAATTCATAAGATGGTTTATTGCAAAATTAACCTTGACTTGTGAACCACTCTTTGGTCTTCTGAAGGAAGGAAAGAAATTCCAATGGGACGGCCGATGCCAAGCCGCTTTTGAACAGATCAAGTAATATTTACAGAACCCACCTGTGTTGTCACCGCCTGAACCGGGGAAACCGTTGATTTTGTACCTTTCGGTGACTGAAACTACAATGGGCTGCATGCTTGCACAGGAGTCTGAGGACAAAGTGGAGAGAGCTATCTACTACCTGAGCAAGAAAATGCTGGATTACGGGACCCGCTATACTCCACTGAAGAAGGCTTATTTGGCCTTGGTATGGGCTACTAGGAAGCTGCGACACTACCTATTAGCTCACTCCGTAATACTGGTTTCGAGATTAGATCCCATCAAATATCTCTTCGAGAAACTGGCACTTACGGATAGGCTAGCCCATTGGTTGCTACTGCTTTCCGAATTCGATTTGAAGTATATGACGTGCAAGTCAATGAAAGGGAGAGCGGTAGCGAAGTTCCTAGCCAATCACCCAGTTGAAGGGGATGAAGCAGTTGAGTACCTATTCCCAGACGAGGCCATTTTGCATGTCAAAGACGAAACCTGGATGATGTACTTTGACGGAGTGTCAAACCAATATGGGTATGGGATAGGGGTGTTGCTGATAGCACTCGACAATTCCCATATCCCTCTAGCATTCAAACTCCGGTTCAAAGTCTTGAACAACGAAGCAGAGTATGAGGCATGCATTGCTAGTTTAGAAGCCGCCCTAGAACTAGGGGCAAAACGATTAGACGTCATTGGGGACTCGAACCTTGTTGTATCTCAAGCTAAAGGAGATTGGAAAGTCAAAGAAGAAAAGATGAGAATCTACTACCAAACCTTGGACATGCTGATTCCTCGGTTTGAGAAACTGAATTTCGCTCATCTGTTAAGAGAGAACAACAGGTTTGCAGATTCACTAGCAACTCTATCTTCTATGATAGACATGCCTTTTGGAGTCCGGATGCGTCCGATCATCATTGACCAGAAATTTGTGCCGGCTTACGAACTAATTGCTGCCATAGATGAGGTTCAAGATGAGAATCCCTAGTATTACGATGTCTAGAACTTCTTGGAAAAAGAGGCGTATCCACCAGGGGCAAATGCCAAAGATAAGAGGGCAATTCAAAGAATAGTTGCTCAGTTCATCGTCTGCAGAGGTAAACTGTATAAGAGAGGTCATCTCGGGATGCATAAGCTGTGTGTTGATGCCGAAAAATCGAAGCGCCTGATGGAGGCCATCTACGAAGGAGAGTGCGGAGTGCACATGAACGACGTGATGCTAGCCCGAAAAATTCTCAAACAGGGTTACTACTGGTCCACCATGGAGGAGGATTGTATTGGCTTTGTCCGGCGTTGCCACAAATGCCAGATCCATGCAAACCGCATGAACATTCCGCCATCGAAGCTGTACAACATGACTTCGCCATGGCCATTTTCAGTCTGGGGGATTGATGTGATCAGGGCTGTCACTCAGAAGGGGTCTAATGGGCATGAGTTCATTCTGGTCGCTATAGACTATTTTACAAAGTGGGTTGAGGCCCAATCTTATGCGGTGTTGAAGACATCGCATGTTGCCAAGTTCATCAGGAATAACATCATCTGTCACTACGGGGTCCCAAATGAGATTATTTCATATAATGGTTCCCACTTCAAGAAGGAAGTGATCGACTTGTTAGAGAATACAACGTGGCTTTTCATAAGTCATCTACATATCGGCCGCAAACCAACGGAGTAGTTGAGGCCCCCAACAAGAACATCAAGCGCATTTTGCAGAAGATGGTAGAAACCTATTGGGACTGGCCAGATAAGCTGCTGTTTGCTCTATGGGGCTACTGGACTTCAATTCGAACTTCTACTGGGGCGACTCCATATTTCTTGGTCTATGGGATGGAGGTCGTTCTACCTATCGAAAATGAGGTTCCGTCATTACGAGTACTGGCTGAGTGTTAGATAGCTGAGGCAGATTGGCAGCAGAGCAGATTTGAAGAACTCATGCTCTTTGACGAAAGAAGGCTGAAAGCACTGTATCATGTTCAGGCTTATCAATGACAAATTGCCAGGGCTTTCAACAAGAAAGTTAAGTCCAGGAATTTGAAGGAAGGAGATTTAGTGCTCAAAGACAACCGAGCTCCCATCCACGACCCTATGGGCAAGTTCAGACCCAATTGGACTGGTCCTTACATCATCAAGTCTATCTGGTTGGGTGGAGCTATCGTTCTGATGGACCTAGATGGCCTAGAGTTCTCCCAACCGATCAACATGGACAAGTTGAAGAAATACTTTCCCTGAGAGGCTCGCTAGGCCGAAAACCCGAAAGGGCGATCTAGGCAAAAATTAGAGCATCAAAAATTTGAAATTTTAAAAACTGAGCTCGCAAGGTTGAAAACCCAGAAATGGCGGCCTTGGCAAAAGTTAGAGCGCAAAAGGAGAGTGTTAATACATGAGTGAAACTGAGCCGAACTATGTAAGGCTTGATTCCCATCTTTGGGATACGTAGGCAACTTCATTCTGAAGTCTAGCCATAAAGACTTCCCCAATCAACTTTGTCCATGTGATCTTGTCGGTCATCTTTGTCTATTCTGCTTTCAAGAGCTCGGTTGTGATCTCTAGTGCAATGCTATTCAGACTAGGGGCAACTTTCCAATTGCTGGATCCGGGGTTGTACATCTCAGTGATAGATCTCGATCGTGTCCAGTTGTGATCCATATCGAAAATGGTTTTGAAAAGTTTTAATAAAAGTTTATTTTTCTCAAATTAATCTTTTTACAACTTAGACCATTTTTTGGACCAAACGGAAAATTTTCAGTATCCACAACCTTCAATTTCATTGATTTTAAATACAGAGTTCTCCTACTCTTGAATACAAATTGAAGTTGCTTTTTATTATATTCATAAAGAAAATTTTAAAGTAATGATTAAAGCAAATAAATCCAGGGCATAGTCAGGTGTTCCTGCGTCCCCTCCTAGAGCTTGTGGAAGCCTCTGATGCCAAAGTGGGCCTGATCTGTGCCTCCTCATCAAGCCAAGGTATGCACTCATTAGAGAGGGTGCAACTGAAAGTGAGAGCGGGGGCCATAAGCTCTCTCATCCTCTATGCTGTGGCATATCGGGCTAGCTGTGGGCCTCGAACCGAAAATGCAGTAGGGTACTCTATCCCCTCTTCCGGGCAAGTCTGATCATATCTTAACTGGCACCGGAATCGGAACAGGAAGTAAAAGACACAGTGTGTTAAGCCAATCAACTGAATCTCGGGCTAGTGGGTCATGCTGTAGCTCATCGCCGGTAAATTAAGCCAGGGGCAGTGCCAAGCAATACGGTCCGCAGACAAACTGCACATCCAGTTGCACCACCATCCCTCATCCGGGACATTGACTAGACGTCGCCGGAAGAAATAGATGCGAGCTGAATATGCCGGGCATGAGTCCACCACTCTCAACTTGTCAATCAACCACACTTGGGGAGGGATGAAAAATGAGAGATTAAAGAATAGAGAGGTGTACGTTGAGGGAAAAAGTGAGAAAAAAGGTTTTTGAGAGAAAAACGAGCCTGAGGGCCGAGTGATGTGAGAAATATATGTGAGATACGGTGGGAAACATTACCTGCAGTAGTAGTGGACTCCCCGCAAATCTAGTCATCTCCTGGAGATGAAAAGCGTCTAAACCCATCAATGTCTCAGCTAGTGTCATGACGATGCAGCTCTTACCCTCTTTTAAGCACTTGGTGACCTTAATCAAATGAGTGCTAAACCCACCGGAGCCTGGGGCAAGCAAGAAATGAGATAACATGCACAAGTAAAGCGCATGTCGCCAATAACCCTGCCAATGATGGTCGCCGCAATCACCAGCATCAGAAAATCGACGAACCAAACTCGGAATGTCCAACTCTCCGTCATGAATCAATGACCGAGCGTCATGCAAAGTAAGGCCGCACATCCGTCCTAATGCTTGGACATAGCCGAAGCAGAATTGAGGCAAGATTTCTTCATCGCGCTCAGATTCCATTAAAGCTTGGAAATCCTCGAAAGTGGGACACATCTCTTGTCCGCCAAAGCTAAAGACGTGTGTTACTGGATTCCAAAACCTTGCCGCGGCATGAAGGAACAGAAAATACAGCGGGGTGCGACTCAACGTGAATAGTGCATTTATGCCAAAGCCCCGAAAGTTCAGCTTTTTCGAGCCATCCAAGGTGGCGATCCAATTTGTGAGATTTTGGACAAGAAATGCTTCCATCTAGTGCAAAAATTGAGCTGGAATGGAGAAAACCACGAAGCTGGGGCTTTTGTAGAAGATAAGGTGTTGAGTGGAAGACAGGTGTCAACATTCGGGAGGTGCTTGCCATTTTTGGCCAATCGGCCAAAAAGAGTGCCGACCGACCATCTTTTTTGGCCGATCGGCTAGTAATGATGGCCGATGGCCTCTTCCTTTGGCTGATGGCCTCTTCCTTTGGCCGATGGCCTCTCCTCTTGCTCTCTGAGCTGTCTATGTGTTGGGGATGTTGAGAACTTGTGACTAGTTCCACTTCAAATGCCTTTTGGTGATGATTTTGTGAAGTTACGCCTGTGTTACTTCAATTTGTTTATGGAGTTGTTGTACTTTTGTTTATCGAGTTGTATTTTGTATTCTTTAAGTCTTTGTTTTACTTATCGAGTTGTATTTACATTTGGTTAGCTTGTCAAATTCGTTGTTTTGCTTATCGAGTTGTTTGGTCGTTAGTTGGTTCACAACCTGATTAATGCAATTCGAGTGTTTAGTTTTCAAAACAAAAGTTCAATCTCATTTACATTGTTATGTAATGTGATGTGATGCGATGCGATGTGATGCTCAGAATATACAAATGTAACACTTTTTGAACAAAACAACTATTTCATTTCATCATATTTTCTCTCGCAAAAGTACATAGTTTTGAAGAGAGCAAAACCTGCCTGAGGCAGTACAATGTGCAAAACTACCAGTAAAAAGGAAAATAAAGCAAAAAAAGAAGAAAAGGCAGCAAAATTTCTAGATCGGTGTCGGTCGCCTCAAGCCGGAGTTCTCGTCTCGCTTCTTCCCCGAACGAAGATCCAGATCGCATCGCCACCGCCTTTGAACCCGAGTTCGAGCTATCTCTAGTCTCATCCTGAGACGACTCCGCCTCTGCATCAGACTCGTCGTCATCTGGAATGGGTGCTCGCGAGCTGCTCCCAGAGTGAGTGCGCCCAGCTCTGCTACGATGACGTACAGAAATCCCTCGTCCAGCTCTCCCTGCTTCTCGGGCAGATGTTGAAGGTCCTGCTGGAGCACCCCCTGCAGCCGGTATCTGAAATGGGGCTTGAAAAGAACAATTGGCAAACGTATCAATTATGCTATACAAAGTCGAGTATGAATACCGAATACAGTGTATGAGTATAGTGTATGAACACTGTGAGCAGAGTATGAGTACAGTGTATGAATGCCGTGAGTGGTATGTGGATGTAGTGTATCAAGTACCGTTTTGACAACGTGGTGCATCAGATCAGCATGGAATAGAATGTGAAAAGTTTCTGAAACAGAGGTTAAAGGAACTCACCGGGATGCCATAAATGGTTAGTAGGTCTATGCTCCGCTGCAGCATTCCCATCACTAAGGCCGTCAGCTCCAGTGCCTGTCCCGTGTACTCAATCGAAGCCTGCAAAAGTGTTAAAGTCATTAGTATTCCGCGGGATATCAAATGAAATGAAACGAAATGATTGTACAGAGTAAAGAGTATAGCACATACCAAGGTCGAGCCGGGAACTTCAACAAGCTCATGATCAGCCCGAAGAGGAGTGATGGGTATCTGATAGGTCTCCCCACTCTGTCCTCGACAAGTCATGGTGGTGGGCAACTCTGGCCACTCCACTCCCTATCCCCTCCGAGACCCGCTCCTGCCACGGGCCTGAGCGCCCTCCGTGCTCCTGCTCTCTTTGGTGGCACTGCAGGCCTCTCCCTCTCATCTCGGTGAGTACTGGCTAGAGGCCGCATAAGATGTGTCTGAATGAAGGCGGTGTAGTCACCCTCCTCTTTGAAGAAGTCAGAATCCTAACTAATCATGTAATCGATCATCTCCTGCGGGGTGTATCTCACTGTGTGCCTCATATGCAAAGGAGGTGGCATCAGGACTACCTGCTCTGGTAAACCAAGGGTCTGACGCAGGAAGCGCTCTCCCAGATACCATGCTCGACAGACTGGACCCTTCAGCAAAACCCTGAACCGGGCAATCTCCCGAGCACCCGCATACTGCTCTCTCACTGCCTCAGGTAATGCGGCTCAGGGTTGCCAAGTGATCTACAAATGACAGGATATACAATTTGTTATCAACTATTGAAAGTACAATGTAAAGCGAAGCTTAAATAAACTATAATGTTTGAAATACCTCTGCGGCGGTAATGGTGTCGAAGTATCTGCAAAAGAACAAGAAGGACTCCCGCGGCCTCCGATCGCACCTCACGTCAAATCGGTGAGAAAATGGAACGGCGAGAGACATCTCCACCTCTGGCTCTGGAGCAAGCTTAGGAAAGTAGGCATACACCCACAGCTACAAAATGTAACAGGGTAAGAATGAGTATGCTTACCAGTAAGGCAGTATGCAGATAAAGCAGAAATCAGAATCATATGCGATTGGGCGAATATTGTGCAAGCAGTGCAGATATTGTGCAAAGATGTGAAGTGTATTGTGCAAATGCGATATCTGACCAAGTAAAGTAGATTGCGTGTGTGTAGTGTGTGTAGTGTACAGATAATGTAGAGCAGAACTATAAAGACAGAAAGGGAAAATATACCTCACAGGCTCGCCAGTAGCCTCCGACCAAATGTCCACTGTGGCGAGAGGATGAGCTCATGTATCCGTAGAGTGTGGCCAAGCCTGCGCCACCCCCATCATAGTGCCGAATCCTGGTCATGTCCACCAGTGCGCTTAGCAGATAAAGGGCAACAATGTTTGCCTGGTCGGCGAAGAGGGTGGTCCCCAACAAGAACATGATGAAACCTCGAGCATACTGCTACACCTCCTCACGGGTCGTCAGCGCTTGTACTCTGAAGTGGTCTTCGAACCAGGAATACCTCACGAACCCTGGCTGGGAGAGAGGTGGCCGAGCGCTAAGCAAGAACATCTAGGCAGCGTCCCACTCATCCATATCAGCATCAAAGGGAATCGGATCACCCCCCACTCCAATGCCGGTGAGCATGGAGAAATCAAAGGAAGTCATCGTCATCTCCCCCGTTGCGGAAAAGTGGAAGGAATCGGTGGTGTCCCACCACCTCACCACTAGCGCGCCAAGAAGGGGCCTACTCGCAGTGAGGCGCAAGAGTCCCATGCAGAAAATACCAAAGCTGGCCTCGTCAATGATGTGGCGAACCTCGTCAGGCAACTCCATGTACCAACCTCGAGCGATGGTATTCCCATACCCCCGGAAGGCATGGGAATCTCCCTGTGTTCAAAGACAAACAAATTTGAAGCAGTATCAGAAATGTAGTGTTTGAAAGTATTCAGAATTGATGAAAATGCAGTGTGTGTGCATGTGTTCGAGTTGACACAAATATCATGTATGATTATGCTCAGGGTGCACTAGACACGTGATGTATTAGTGTGTTCGGGTTATTCAGTTAAAAAAAATAGTGTTGGCTATTCGAGGCATGTGATTTACATTGCAGAAAGTAAAGAGGAAGGGTATACCTCAAAGGTGCCATAAGAAAGATGTGACTCCAGCTCGTGCAGCAGGAGGTCCTCTGGAGCGCCTCGCGCGAAGCTCCTAAACTGACGGATGCTATCAGGAGGCAATATGTATATTGTCGACCAGTATGTCGTCAGGTCAAACGGTCGAAAAGTCAACGACAAGAACTCGACCTCAGGGTCCGTATCCATCTTCAGGGAAGTCCCACCTTGTGGAATGTTGTCGGCCATCTCGAGAAATGTGCAAAAACGGTCGAGGGTATGGAAAATAGGTGAAAATGCAAAAAGTCAACCCAAAAGTCAACCCCGAGGGGTGAAAAATGGGAGAAAATGATAGAGTCCGGAAGAGGGCACATAAATCAAGGTAAACTCAGGGAAAACAAACCCCAAGTAGTGGAAATTGAGAAGGGGACACCGAAAACATGTTTCATTCGGTTCAAAGTTTGTAAAACGAAGAGGGTTTCACGAATTGAATGTCGCGGGAGGCTCGAAAACAAGGGAAAAGCTTGGATCTAAGGGTGAAGAATGACCGAGAGAGAGAGAGAGAGAGAGAGAGCACTGATTTTCGACTAAGGGAAAGTGAAAGAAAAGGGTTTGAGGCCCTATATGTAAAGACCCAAGGTGAAATGTCAAAACTGCCTCGAAATTGCCATTTTTGGCCGATCGGCCAAATTGTTGGCCGATAAGCTCCTTTTGTGGCTGATGGATGGCCGATGGTCTCCTATTGTGGTCGATGCACCTCCAATGCCCTTGTTTGGGTCATTTTTGTTGATTGGTACCTTTATCTCTCAAGAGAATGGAAGAAAGTACACTTTTGAAGCTTAACCGGCCTTCGTGTTGACCTCGAATCGTGTCTTCTGTGTGCGGCACTCGATACGTACGAGGTGTATCCTTTTTCGTATCCTTTTGTATATCGCAAGATTTAAGAATTGCCTAAGAATTGCTTTGAATATGTTGCATTACAACGTTTTGTCGTGTTTGTAATAGGTGCACGTGTTATACATCTTCTCGTTCTTGCATTGAGCATGCTGTAGACGCGCTCTAGGGAACTCTCCGACATCCACGCTCGCGAGGGCAGGGACCTTGTTTTGTTCTGAGCTACTACAGTTCGGACTCAATGTCGCGGTTCTGAATCTGATCTCGCAAAATGCAATGCAAGACCGATAAATCACCAAAGAGTTCAAATCCGACAAATCGTTTTGGAAAACTGATTTTTAAGAAAGAAGTGCTAAACATGGACTGCTTTGCTAGATACAGAGTCGCCACCTAAATATTTATTTTTGGGGAATTTAAGAAACCCTGACTAGTGCCTAAGGTCACGTGTCCGTCATCACCAAAGTTGCCTCGGCTCGGGAACTTGGGTACGATTGGGGAAGGTCATGCAATGAGCACCCCTGCTTGCCCGATCAAAGATCGGCCTGTACTAAGCATGATATCTTGTTTTTGAAAGCACATGCGTTCTTATTCCGGTTATTAGCTAGAATTACTATGTGATGCGCACAACACACAAGTATAGACTAGATCGCCTAATTTGGAACAAAACATTGCATATCCGTTTGTTTGGAAAATGGTTTGAAATTTGCTACTCGCAAGTAGGCTAAATTCGGGATTCAATGAATTGTTCTAATTCAAGTAATCCAACCTTCACCCACAGCCATTCAGGCAGTTATATCACATAAGCAATTAGCCTCATGGCAAGTATGCTGTCATGGCAACACTTAACACACATGCAATATGCTAAAGCATAAACACTCACAGTGTACTCCGAGCCAAAACAAAGAACTAGCTAGAAATCATGCATGATCCTAGTTCATGTTAAGATGGCTAATGCAACACATGCAAAATGCAACTAGAAATAGGCCCGGCTATTCTAAGATGGCATATGAGATGCGGCAATTCGATACATGTATTCAAGTAGGAATTGAAGTACAATATAGTTAGTATGATGCACCGAGCCTGGTGCATGCAATACAGATGAATGGATGCAAACATGCAAGCATAAGGTATGCTAAATCAAATATGCCCTAAAACTAACCATCACAAACGGTTAAGTAAAAGGGAGAAAGACGTGAGGTTGGAAGACATTCACACACTCACGCACACTTATTACAAAATTGGCCCTCTCGATGGAAGGACCGAAAGAATAATACAAACCATCTAATTAACTAACTAACAAGCTAATTAATTATTACACAACTCTTAACTAATTAAACAAATCAATTAAGCTATAAAAATAGTAAAGCAGCCTCGGGAAGAGGGACAAATGCATGCTTGATCGGCTTCGCTCAAAAATCCATTGCCATGCCTCATATTGCCTCTGTTTGCACTGCTCTGTACCTCTGAAAACTGTGCTAACTTCTGTGACACTTCTGAACCACCTTGTGGGCATGCTGAGAGGCCATCGGCCAAAAGATAGGACCATCGGCCAAGGGAAACTGGTCATCGACCAAAAATAAAGCTCTCGGCCAAACAATTATAGCCGACCAGCACTGAAGATAGCCGATCGGCCATCTTTTCCTGTAAAATGCTCCTTTTGCTGCAACAGAGGACAGATAGAGCATGGCAATACATTTGCAAGACAATGTTTGCAACTATACCCCTTATCATGTTTAAGACTCAAATGTGTGTAGTTCTTGACCCTCGGGCCACCAATCACGCATTTCAATGCATGATGGCCAAAGGAGCCAAGTTGCAATTCAATATCAAATGAAATGCACAAAACACATAAGGGGCCCCAACCTCTATCATGCTTGATCAAGAGGCAAGGCAATGCACACACAATGCAATGCAACCTAAGCATGCAAGTAACTCAAGCATGCAACAACATGTAATAATATCATACAATGCAACTAAATGCAATAGGTATACAACCTAAACATATGAGCATGTATAGCATGCAACAACATGCAAAATGAAGCAAGCATGCAACAATATGCAAAGATGGACTTAAACCAAAATGGGCAGACCTCGGCCATGCCCAAATCAGTGGCCAAAGTGCTAAGAAATGATGGACAAAAACACATACAAACATGCACATGTGATGGCCTATCACCTAAGCATAAGAGGGCAACTTTCAAGAACACTTAAAAGGGGACAAATATGGACATGTGACATACATTGTAAACTCTAAAAACATGTGAGGAATGATGCCAAATCAATAAAACAAATCATGTAAAGCATGCAAGAAGGCTCAAAGCTTAAGGCTAGCCAAGGGACTCAAACTATGGCCATGCAAAGCAAGCCCCAAAGGGCCAATGGCACCTAAAATAGTCCCAAGGCAGGTCAATATGAGACCAAAAACAAGCTCGAAACTAGCCAACACAAGCTAGAATACAACACCAAAAGCATGAGGCATGCAAGGCTACAAAAGGGGTGTTACACTACACCTACCAAAACCAAACATGGCATGATTTAAGCAACAAAAATCAGAGTTATGGCATGTCAAAACAAGCCCAAAAACCCACTTAGATGGCATCCCAAAGGCCTAAGCATGGAGGCATGCACAATGGTCCATTTATGAGGCATAAAACATCAACTCTTTAAAGCATTAAAGGAGTGATAAGTACAAGTGTACAAGCATGAAACATGGACTGAAATAACATAACAAATGATGTTAAATCATTGAAATAAGTCAAGTAATGCATGCTAGTAACTTAAACACTCAAAGCTAACAAGCTAGAATGCCTTATGGCTATACAAAGCATGGCATATATGACCAAGACAACATAAATCAGAGCTTTAGCATGGTAAAACAAGGCTAAAAGCTTCATGGAGTCGAGCCAAAATCATGCTAAAATGACATGTTAAAACATGAGGCATGTTAAGGCAATAGAGAGGATTGTAAGACAAGTACATGAAGCATATAAGAGCCAACTAAACCCACCCAAAACAGAGTCATGGCATGCTAAAACAACACCAAAAACCCACTGAAATGGAGTCAACATAAGCTAGAAAACATGCGCAAACATGAAGCATATAAGACTAGTTTGTGTGATTTACACTACAAGTGTATTAGGTATGCATGGAGTGACAAAACCAAGAAAAAATAGTGTTATATTATGGCAAAAAAAAGCCTAATACATACTGAAATGAGGCTAAAACAAGCTAAGCCAACATGCTACCAATATAAGCCATTTATACTAACATACAAGACAACAAGGAGAGGGGATGACCCTCTCCTATTTAGAACTCCAAAACCACCTTTCCACCACTAAAAATCCCCTGGATTTCAGTGGTAGAAAGGTCATGCAAAGCTAAGAACAAGGGTCAAAAGGGATGGCCTAAAATAAGGCCTAACAAAGCCTAAGAGGGGGTAGACAACCCCAAACCAAAAAGTGACCTTAAACAAAGGTCTAGAGCATGCAAAATCAGAGCTTTTATCAGTTAAGAGCTAAGCTTAAAACAATAAGTAAGAAGGGCTAAAAGCTTAAGCAAGAAAGGGGTATTAAAGCAAGTTTGCTCACCCTTGAAGAACACCTTCAAGAACAAGGCTCCAACAACTTTTTCTGATCAAAACCACCTCAAGAACTCTAACACCAACTCCCTAACACCTCAGCAACCAAGAATGGTGTTCTAATAGGTGTTTATGTGCAATAGTGTGAACAAAACACCCTTTTGAGCACAAACACACACACAAATGTAGAGAGAGGGAGATATAGAGAGAGTGTGATATATATTCTATATCTCAGATTTTTAGAACCTCTGAGAAGGAAGGAGGAGCTCCCTTCTTATAGGAATCCAATTCCAAGGCTTCTAGGAGAAGCTAAGCAAAGGAGCAAATCCCTCCATACACGTGTATGGAGAGGGTGAATTGTGCATGCCAGCTGTCTGCATAAAGCAGATGAATAAGGCTCGGCTAGAAAATATGACCGATCGACCAACATAAGTGCCGATCAACCAAAAAAAGTGCTGATCGGCCAACACTTTTGGCCGACGGCAATAAAACAAGGCTGATGGCTTCATGCCTTGGCCGATGGGTTGAGGGGATGGTCAACAAGCGACCCTCTTCCCTTAGAAGCAAAAACACAAGTGCTTGGTCCACAAGCAAGCACAAAACAGACAAGTTGAGAGATCTTGAGGCAAGGTGCGCAACCGAGACCTCCAAGAACTTAAAAAGAACACGAGCATAGATGATCATCGAGTGTTCAAACGATGACGTCCAAGTCTTGAGGACGGTCAAAAATGGGGTGTCTACACATGCCTCATCTTGCTTTGAAGTTGCATCTCAATATTATGAATAACATGCCTTTACCATGCTTACATTGAATATGGCATCTCTATGTCGTTGCGTGGAACATGCGTGTTGCGTTGTCGCTTAGAATATGCGCCATCACGTTCGCCTAACATGTGCATGTTGTGTCGGATATGTATCCACAATTACATTGTGTAGGGCATACATGTTGCATTGAGCATACATCTTTGTTGTTGTTTTGCATAGAATGTGCATTTCTCCCTCTCGCATAGAATGTGCACCGTAATATTACATGGAATATACATCACTACTTGTTGCATTGTTATGCACTTTTCACGTGCATTGTTGAGCACTTTTCACTCGCGTTGCTACGCATCTCTTCGCTTGCATTGCGCATGCACATGTTTATTTCATATTGGAATTGTATCTTGACGTAACATTCAATATGTGTTATTGCCATATTGTACCTGTTGAGTTTCTTCCTTATACAGGGCACGATATTGTATGTACGGTTCATTTGAGGATGATACAACCAGACGGTACTGTGTGCGTGGTTCATTCAGAGAAATTCCGAGTGAGACCTTTCCTGTCCTTTGAGTTCATCTTGTTTCAGTTAGAAACACCCTGGCGCGCTCGATGTGATACGTTGAGAATCGTCGCTTCTTCCTTCTCTTGCATGTGATACGCTGAGAATTGTCGTTTCTTCTTTCTCTTGCGTGTGATACGCTGAGAATTGTCGCTCCTTCCTTCTCTTGCGTGTGATACGCTGAGAATTGTCGCTCCTTCCTTCTCTTGCGTGTGATACGTTGAGAATTGTCGCTTCTTCCTTCTCTTGTGTGTGATACGCTGAGAATTGTCGCTTCTTCCTTCTCTTGCGTGTGATACGCTGAGAATTGTTGCTTCTTCCTTCTCTTGCGTGTGATACATTGAGAATTGTCACTCCTTCCTTCTCTTGCGTGTGATACGCTGAGAATTGTCGCTTCTTCCTTCTCTTGCGTGTGATACACTAAAAATTGTCGCTCCTTCCTTCTCTTGCGTGTGATACGCTGAAAATTGTCGCTCCTTCCTTCTCTTGCGTGTGATACGCTGAGAATTGTCGCCCCTTCCTTCTCTTGCATGTGATACGCTGAGAATTGTTGCTCCTTCCTTCTCTTGCGTGTGATATGCTGAGAATTGTTGCTCCTTCCTTCTCTTATGTGTGATACGCTGAGAATTGTCGCTTCTTCCTTCTCTTGCGTGTGATACGCTGAGAATTGTCGCTTCTTCCTTCTCTTGCATGCGATACGCTAAGAATTGTTGTTCTTTTTCCTTCTCTTGCGTGTGATACGCTGAGAATTGTTGCTCCTTCCTTCTCTTGCGTGTGATACGCTGAGAATTTTTGTTCTCCTTCCCTTCTCTTGCATGTGATGTGTTGAGAGATGTTGTGTTTGAGACTCCGGGTGTCCTTGTTAGTCGCTTTTAGTTTTCTCCACGTGAGAAGCAGTGAGAATTACATAATTCTCTTACATCCTTTCTGCATGAAATGTAGTTTGATTCTTATTTGCTTGCTTAAACTGTTGCATGTTATGCTTCATTACAGCTCTCTTTGCACGATTATAAGTTATGTTCGGCATCGTGCATGTCCTTTGCATTTTGCCCCTGCCTACGGGCGCATCTTTTTGTCATCTTGTATGTTTGTCTAAGTCTTTGGCCTCGTCAAAAATGGGTCCTCTCTGGGCTTTGACATTCACTCCTGTCATCTTATGACTTTCGAGTTCTGTCAAAGTGGGGCAATTGTAGACACCCCATTTGACCATCCTCAAGACTTAGACATCATCGTTTGAATACTCGGTAATCATCCATGCTCGTGTTCGTTTTGAGTTCCCGAAGGTCTCGGCTACGCGCCTTGCCTTAGGATCTCTCAACTTGTCTGTTTTGTGCTTGGTTATGGACCAAGGCCTTGTGGTTTTGCTTCTGAGGGAAGAGGGTGGCTTGTTGGCCATCCCCTCAACCCATCGGCTAAGGCATTGTGCCATCGGCCATGTTTTCTTGCCATCGGCCATAAGTGTAAGCCGATCGACCATATTTTTTAGCCGAGACCTTTCCATCTGCTTTTTGCAGATATTTTCTGCCAGCTGTGACAGCTATTACGCACAATTCTCATCCTCCATACACGTGTATGGAGGGATTGCATTCAAGACTCAAGCTTGTTTAACAAGCTTGAGAATTGAAATTCTATAAGAAGGGAGCCTCCCCTCCCTTTCCAGAGGTTCTGAAAAGTTGATATACAAGTTCTATATCCATCTCTCTATATTTTACCTCTCTCTCTCTCTCCTTTTGCCTTTGTTTGTGCTCAAAAGTGTATAATCTTCACACTATTGCACACAAACACCTACTAGAACACCATCCTTTGGTTGCTGAGGTCCTTGGGAGTTGGTTTTAGTGTTCTTGGACTGGTTTTGATCAGAGAAAGGTGCTGGAGTTGTGTTCTTGAAGGTATTCTTCAAGGGTGAGTCAACTACCTTTAATCCCCCATTTTGGCTTAAGCTTTTAGACCTACTTGCATACTGTTTTAAGCTTAACTCTAAACTATAAAAAGTTCTAATTTTGTATGCTTGTGATGTTTATTTAAGATCACTTTTGTGTTGGGGGTTGTCTACCCCCTCGTAGGCCTTGTTTGGCCTTGTTTTGTGCCTTCCTTTTTGAGCTTTGGAACCATCTTATTTTGACCCTCTCACCACTAAAATCCAAAGGATTTTCAATGGTGGAGAGGTGGTTTTGGAGTCTTGAATAGGAGAGGGACACCCCCCTCTCCTTATGTCTCATTTGCTAGTATAAATGACTCATATTGGTAGCATGTTTTGGCTCCATTTCAGCAAGTATTTGGTGTTATTTTTCCATGCTATAACTCTGTTTTAAGTTGGTTTGATAGCCTCTTACATGCATCATGCACTTGTAGTGTAATCCTCTCATTTGCCTTAACATGCATCATGCATTTGGACTATCATTCTTGCATATTTTGGCTCAACTCAAAGGAGCTTTTAGCCTTGTTTTACCATGATCTAGCTCTATTTTACATTGTCTTGGTCATGCATGCATTGTTTTGTATAGCCATGGTATAATTTTGCTTGTTGGCTTTGAGTGTCCAAGTCATTAGCATGCATTGCTTAGACCATTTTCATGATTTGGCATCATTTCATATGAGATTTCAGTCCATATAGTGTGGCCATGTATTCACATTTGTCACCTTTTTCATGCATTGGGAGGTTGGTGTTTTATGCCTCAAGAATGGATCATTGTGCATGCCATCATACTTAGGTCTTTGGGATACCATCTCAGTGGGTTTTTGGGCTTATTTTGACATTCCATAACTCTAATTTTTATTGGTCAAGTCATGCCATGCTTGGTTGTAATAGGTGTAGTGTAATACCCCTTGTTAGCCTTGCATGCCTCATGCCTTTTGGACTTTTGTTCTAGCTTGTGTTGGTTAGTTTCAAGCATGTTTTTGGTCTTGTATTGACCTGCCTTGGGACTGTTTTGGGTGCCCTTGGCCCTTTGGGGCTTGCTTTGCATGGCCATGATTTAAGTCCCTTTGCTAGCCTTGAGCTTTGAGCTTTCTTGTATGCTACACTTGCATTGTTTGGTTGATTTGGCATCATTCCATGCTTAACTTCAAGGCCTATAGTATTGTCACATGTTCATACTTTTCACTCTTTAAGTGCTCTTAAGAGTTGATATCTTCATGCCTTGTTTGTGAACCAACGTGTATGCATGTTTGTACATGCTTTTGTCTTCATTTTCATTGCATCATTGGCCACTGATTTGGGCATGGTTGAGATCTGCCCATTTTGGTTTAAGTCCATCTTTGCATGTTGTTGCATGCTTGACATGTTACATGTTGTTGCATGCTTGCTAGTTTGCATGTTGTTGCATGCTTGTCCATCTTTGCATGCCATGCATGTTTGTATGTTTAGGTTGCATTTTGCATGCTTGCTAGTTTGCATTTTTGTCAAATGCTTGTTTAGGTTGCATTGCATTTGGCATGCTTGTTACCTTAGCCTTGTGTGCATGTTTGAGTCATATTGCATTTGGCATGCTTATGTTGCATTGCATAGCTTTTCCATGTTGCATGCATTGCATTGTGTTTGATTTGGGGTGTCAAACCAAACATGAGGACTGAGGGACGTTTCGTACTTGAAGTGACGAAACGTGCCTCAATTCTCGGTTGCCGACACTCTTGATCCAACATGATTGAGTGTGAGGCATTCATGTGTTTTCGTGCATTCATTCCATATTGATTTGTGCAATTCGGCCTATTTGGCCATCATGCATTAAAATGCGTGATTGATGGCTCGAGAGTCGAACACTACACTCCTTTGAGCTCCAAACATGATAAGGGGTGTAGTTGCACAACATTTTCTTGCAAATGTATTGTCATGCCCTTGTTTGTACTCTGTTGCAACAAAAGGAGCAGTCTATAGGAAGAGATGGCCGATCGGCTATCTGGAGTGCCGATCGGCTAACAATTTTTGGCCGATAGACTAAAAAGTGGTCGATGACTCCTTTCCCTTAGCCGATGGCCGTATCTTTTGGCCAATGGCCTCTCAACATGTCCATGAGGTGGTTCAGAAGCATTACAGAGATTTGTACAGTTTTCAGAAGTCAAAAACAGTACAAGCAGAGGCAACATGAGGCATGGCAACGGATTTCCGAGCGAAGCCGACCGAGCATGCATCTCTTCCTCGCCTGCGAGGCCATTTCAGTATTCATGATTAGTTCATATAATTTAATCATTTAATTGGTTTTGTAATATTCATTTAGCTTAGGATAGCTATTTGTTTCAATTTGGATTGTAATAATTAATTAGCTTGTTAGTTAATTAGTTTTGGTGTTATAATAATTAGTCTAATTAGATTATTAGATTAGTTAAAATAGCTTAGCGTAGCTAGTTAGTTGATTTATTCGGACCCTCCGTCGAGAGGGCGAATTTTGTAATAAGTGTGCGTGAGTGTGTGAATGTCTTCCAACTCCACGTATTTCTCCCTTTTACTTAACCGCTTACGATGGTTAGTTCTAGGTCATGTTTTGATTAGCATCCTTATGCTTGTATGTTTACATTCATTCATCTGTCTTGCATGCACTGGGCTCAGCGCATCATACTAATTGCATTGTGTTTCAATATTGATCCGAATACATGATTATCAAGTGTTGCATTTCACATGACATCTTAGAATAGCCGAGCCTATTTCTAGTTGCATTTTGCATGTGTTGCATTAGCCATCTTAACATAGCTAGGATCATGCATTGATTACTAACTAGCTATTGTTTTGGCTCGGAGTACTAGGTAAGCTTTTATGCTTTAGCATCCTTGCATGAGTGTGAGTGTTGCCATGATAGCATGCTTGCCATGAGGCTAACTGCTTATGTGTTTAATTGCATGAATGCCTGTGGATGAAGGTTGGATTACTTGAATTGAAACAATTCATCGAAATACGAGTTTTAAGCCCAGTTGAGGGTTACAAATCATGTTTTCTAAGCCCACTTGAGGGTGGCAAAATCCACATCTTAGCCTACTTGCAAGTAGCACCTTCAAACCATTTTTAAACAAACATGAGATGTTTTGTTCCAACTTAGGCGATCTAGTCTATACTTATATGCTGTGCGCATCACATAGTAATGCTAGATTAATAAACCGGAATAAGAACACATGTGCTTTCAAAAACAAAATATCATGTTAATAAAGGCCGATCTTTAGATCGGGCGAGCGGGGGTGCTCATTGAATGACCTGTCCCTCTCGTACCTAAGTTCTCGAGCCGAGGCAACTTTGGTGATGACGGACACGTGGCCTTAGGCACGAGTCAGGGTTTCCTAAATTCTCCAAAATAAAACATTTAGGTGGCGACTCTATATCTGGCAAAGCAGTCCATGTTTGACACTTCTTCATTAAAATCAGTTTTCCAAAACGATTTGCCGGATTTGGACTCTTTGGTGATTTATCGGTCTTGCATTGCACTTTGCGAGATTAGATTTAGAACCGTGACATTGAGTCCAAATTGTGGTAGCTAATGAACAAAAGGGATTTCGCGCCATTTCACGCACGGAGTCGGGACATTCTAGCACGTCTACAGGACTCTTTGGTGATTTATCGGTCTTGCATTACACTTTGCGAGATTAGATTCAGAACCGTGACATTGAGTCCGAACTGTAGTAGCTAATGAACAAAACGAATTTCGCGCCATTCGTGCATGGAGCCGAGACGTTCGGGCACCTCTACAGTTTCTGGCAACTCTGCTGGGGATTTAGAGAACTTGACTCGAACTCATGATATCTTGTTTTGATTACACTTATGTGTTTCTTTGCATTGCATTTGCATTGGTGTGCCTAGGTGTCACGCCCCAAACCCGCCCCTAAAAGTTTGGGCATGACCACTTCAGAAACGGACAGATAATATGACATATACAACATATGGGGCCTGAACGGAAGCATTTCATAACATAAAATAATATAACTTAACATCCATCGAGCTCACACCTATATGCCAGGACCTCAATGTGCCATTAAACCGTTTCTTATATGATAGACAGATATACAAGAAGCAGATATTTGCATATGGGCATATATACAGAACCAGCCCCACACATGGGCATACAGCAAAAATATTGGTAAAGGAAATTATACACGACTAATGACATTAGACAAAAGATTAAGGACCAAACTAGAGGTCATTAAGGGAACCCCACAAAATGCATAAGCTTCTCTACATGGCTTGACCAAGAAGGGTGACCAAAGCTGAACTAAGACCGACCTCTAGGTTGGCTGCCTACAGAAACAGACATAACACAGGGTGAGCAAGGCTCAATGAATAATAGCACTCAAACAATTTAATGATTAAACTTGAATTGTAATATTTATAACGTATGTAAGTGCATAGGTCATATAACTAATCTTATCTTGTAAACATTTTCAGAATGGCCTTGGGCCCAATAATTATACAGAGAGGCTTCAAGCCCAGTATCATGCAGAACAGAACGGCCTTAGGCCAAACAAATTTCACAGATCGGCCTCAGGCCCTACAGAGTTTACAGATCGGCCATAGGCCTAACAGATTATACAGAATGGCCATAAACCCAGATATCATAAGAACAGAACGACCATAGGCCCAACAGATTTCACAGATCGGCCTCAGGCCTAACAGATTGTACAGAACGACCATAGGCCTCATAGATACAAAACAGCCATAAGCCTAACAAATGATACAGAACTGCCATAGGCTCAGATATTATCGAAACAGACTAGTCTCAGAGTTATACAGAGGCACACAGATTCTTTCAATCATTTACATGAGTTAACATAGTTAATTTGCGTTTAACAGAGTGCTGATGATAATTATTAGCAATAAGTAAAACGTATTTTACAGATTGGCCTTAGGCCCAGATATTAACAGATTGAACGATTCCAGAGATGCGTAGATATCGTAGTTCCATAATGCACATACGTTCCATTTGTTCGTCATGAATCAATACAGCAAACTTGCAGATAACAAAATGTTAGTATTAATTATCAACAGTAAACAAAACGTACTATCCAATAATGTTCTTAGATTTTCCCATGGTTTATCATAAGTCGACATAGTTGTCTCACGAATAACAGAACAAAAATATTAACGATGAACAGAAAGCAAATACACCATTACATTAATAGGGGCAGAGCCATTCACATCATAACGGCCCTGGGGCCTACTATTATACAAAATGACCATAGATCCATATTAATGCCACCCTTTCATTGTATTCGTCAATTCAGTCAGAGCGCAATATCCATAGTATACGTCATTCTCGACAACCATATGTAAATCATGAGCACAAGAAGTAAGCATAGCATATCATTACACTACTATTACTCATAGTGCTGTGGTGAAGCGATGGTTCCTCCCGGAGTGTGTCCTACACACGTATATAATTCACATGTTAGTTCCTTTTTCTTTTAAATCTTTTTTTGAGTCATTACGCTTTGGAATGAATTTACAACCATTCTAAGATTATCAAAAAATTATTTTAATAATATCATAGGATCAAGCACGCAAAATGGAGTAGGAAGATTTTCTCGTCCTGGGCCACACGTGCGACAGTCCTCTCCGCACGTGCAGAAGTGGGCCGCACATGTGGTACCCCCTCCCCGCGCGAGCGGCAGAAAGCAGAATGCAATCCCATTTTTTTTCCTCTTTTCCGCAAGTGCGGCCATGACCTCCGCGCGTGTGGTGGTGCTCCGCACGTACGGCCATGACCTCCGCACGTACGGCTGTGGCCCCTGTTTTGGGCAGTCCGAAATTAACCCAAAATTCAGCAGAACCAACATATTCTAGGTACAAAATAAAGATGAGTAATTCAATAGGTTAACCCAACATCTTCATAACATGAATCACAATTATAATATCACAAATAGACATGATTAGAAGCTTAATTAGGTCACAATCCTTCCTAATTTCATCTACAAAATCCAATTTCCTTGTCTTAATAAAATATATACACAATACATATGTATAATTATACGGGTTTGGCATAAAAACCAAAGATTAAAGTGTAATTCCTACACAACACTTAAATTAAGTCTCAAAGCAACCAAATGATGAGAACAACTTTCAATCAAGCATGAATCACTCATAACCCTCAATTACAAACCCTAAATTGTATAAACATGAGACAAACCCTTCCTTTAGTCTAAGTGAAGGTTAATTAAGTTGGATTAAGCTTACCTTGAATTAAATCCCACAACTCTCCTCAATTTTCCAATCTTCCTTGTTGAATTTCTTCTCCCCTAGTCCTTCTTCTCTACACTCTCTTTTCTCTCCCAGGAAATATTTGAGTTAAAGCTTATCTCTATGTCAATGGTCAAAGAAGCATATATATATATATATACATAATAAAAAAGGTTGAATAAGACAAAACTCAATCAGTTTAATCATTCCAAATTGAAATTTCACAGAAAATCATATTATGACTTAAAAATCATGCCGATCTCAAATGTAAAATCAATTTTAGATTATTAAGCTTCTAAAGCCTTCAATTTCTGTCCTAATCATCTCAATTGTAACAGATTTTTCTCTTATTAGACAGATATGCATCCATAATCATAGGATTCACTTAATTTAAACTTAATTTCACATAAAGTTTCACAGTAAGCATTTAAATGCACAGAATAAAGGACTGAAGGTATACCAGAAAACATGTACGAGGGTCGGGTTATTACACTCTCCCCCCTTTAAATAAGTTTGGTCCCTCAAACTTGTTTTACCATGTAGCAGATTAGAAATCTCAGTCTCACACTATTGTCCAATTCTGTTATAGATATTCAATTAATTCCTCAGTTCGAACAATTCACAGGTTGATCCGATATTTATCACAGTTATCCAAAAGTTCTCAACATAATACGCTTCTCCTAGTTTTATCCAACTAGTCATTTCGATGCCTATTTCAAGCATTGTTATTAACTCCATATATTTATTTTATAGGATTATGAGTCGAATAAGATAAAACCACAAGAGTCCATTGCAGAACATTCAAGGCATAAAATCCCCAATAGGCAAGGTTTATAATCACAATATTTTCCCGTCAATAAGTTCCATAGCATCAATTCTCAAATACAGAAATATACAATTCTCAAGTACAGAAACATAATAGATATCATTTCCTTAAGCACATAATTCATATATTTCCTTAGCTTATGTTAATTTCAATTACAATAACAAAAACGTTCTCTACTATGTTCATAACCAGATTGATCCAGCATTAATAGTTCATATGCATTTCTCATTAGAAAGTACATGTTCAAACTTGCCCAGTTAAGTAGTTCCTTGGCAAATCACATATTACAAGTCACTTAGAGATGAGTTGTTAACTAAAGTTATATATCGTTTTCAAAAGAAATCAATTATGTAGCTAGATTCAAATCGTATTATGCATAATGAAATCGGATGTCAGGGCCCACCAACAAGAGTCTGCCTAATTAACAAGGTATACTTCCTTTCAACAGTCACGAATAAGTCGCTTAAGTACGTAGCCACTAGCTTCACAATTTGTTCGTAGTATTCCCCTATTTCCATAAGCATTTCAAAGTCATACCATTATATTGGTTCAGAATGATATGTAATAGTTCTTAACAAAGTCAGTACAACAGAAAGAAGGATCACAATACACATCGTTAATTCCTCATAGCATTTCTTCTAAGTACAGTAACACGAAGAGAACCACGTTCCGAATTAAACAGTCACGACAATATCAAAGCAAGCACCATACAGTTTTGCGAATTCATGTAGACATACCATTATAGACACTTAGTCATGCTGTCATAAGTTCAAATATGAGCAATAGATACAAATATAACAACCATCATTTCAAGCAAGGGAGTCATTCAAAGATAAGGTCAGAAATCAAGTTCAGAATCGTATTTAATTAATCATAACAGTAAGGTACCACATCCTTCCTTATTAAGCATTTCCTTTTGTTACGGTAAAAAGTAATTCGATTCCCCCCCCCCTTCTTTTCTTTTTTTCATTATTTCAGTGTTCTATTGTTTAGATAATTCTTCCTTTTCCAACCGTAGGGCACAAAATCATCCACATTGTTCTGTGTCCAGAATTTAGAAGTACCATGGGTCAACAAACAGCCATACAGAAATCACAGACCAATCATACGGCTTAGTCATTTTATATAAGCAAAGTATCTAGTGACTCCCAATACATGAGTCTTACTATGTTCGTTCATAGGGTCATAAATCCCATTAAGTATACAGCAATCATAATAATCATATCCATCTAGATTCCATCATGTCAAAACAGAATATGCAATGATATAGCAAAAGAATAATTTGACCAACTAATATTAAAGTTAGTAATTCTCGTCAAGGTTAGTTCAATATGATAGTAAATCAATTCGTAATCACGTAGTGTGTATTGTACAAATCTGTATAAACATGCAAGAGGAGGTAAATGCCCAGTACATAGCGTTAACCCCTCATCAATATGGAATATCCCCACGTCCATTTGTTTCCAACAAAGTTCACAGTGTCATGCAGAACAGGTCACATTATAGCCTTCAAATATGGAATAGGAATTAATTTGACAATTTACAATATCTAACATTTGCATTTTTTACATGGAAATACATCACAGAAATGATTTCTCAATCTTAAGTCATGAATATACATAGGCAGGATTTTAGTTTTTTAGTTTTTTTTTTTTTCTGGGTAAATTATTAGATTACCAATCATTTAGTTTCGATTCCAAATTAGTCAATAATTACCTATCCTTTTTATGAGTGTCATATAGATAGACACGTACTATGAGTGGGGTCCTTCATGTCGTTCAACCATTCTTTATAAGGAATCCCGATTACAGATTACAGATTACAAATAAACAAAACAAAGTACAGATTATAGATTACAAATTACAGATTCCCATAAACAAGTCCCGATTACACATAAACAATACTCATTAGACACCATCAATAATTTCCTCAGTTCACCATCAGAAGTTGTCAGTAATTTTCTCGGTTCATGAAATCATATTAATTATTTGTTGTTTCAAGGTCAATAATCAACTTCCAAACATAGTTAATGTGTAAGCCATTCCCTTATCCATTTAAACAATCTGTAGGAAACAAAATCACAACCAGTTAACTCCTTACACAATTCTAAGAGGGGTCACTACGTACATAACTTCTTCTCACAGTCGGTCATACTCGATACAATTCAAACTACCATACAAAACACAACTTATCAAAATATCGGAACACAGTAACTTCTCAAAATCACAGGTCTAAATATTGCTATGGCAAGGAAGACGTGGCTATGTCATAAAAGTTGGAGCATCACATATATTATTCCATTTGGCCAATAAGTCTTAGAAATATTCAGTACTTAGCGTTTAACCAATTCATCTAAACAAAGGCTAGGAAGTACAATCATGTTGTAATCATTTTCCACAGGTAACTATCAATCCAAAAGTAACAATCGATAACACATATCCCACTTAATCATTGGCACAATAATTGTCTTACCGATCAGCTCGAACCCTCACTACGCTTCCGCAGTGCAACTCTGTTGATTTAAGCCATCTGCATGTCTTGCATTGTCCACCGTTCAATTTAGAATAAATAGAAGCAATAATTCTCATAATTCTTTATTAGTTTATTTTTCTGCCATTCATTTCAAATATATCGTACAATTTTCCCCTTTTATTCTGTCCAGCCGTATGGAGGTAGAATTCTCTGGATCTTCCATCCTTATTCTCACCATGTTCTGCATAACAATCAATCACAATATACACAAGGATATATAATAGACATGGGTAGTAACCATTGCGGTTAGTGGATATTACATGTACAAATGTCGTTGCCATCAATCTTTTTCATATGTACCAAGGATGTCATGCATGATGCCTAAGTCTTTTCTAAACATCCTAAAGCTCAATGGATTCATATGTGAGATAGCAACTCGTGCTCTGATACCACTTGTCATGCCCCAAACCCGCCCCTAAAAGTTTAGGCATGACCACTTCAGAAACGGACAAATAATATGACATATACAACATATTAGGCCTGAACGGAAGCATTTAATAACAAAAAATAATATAACTTAACATCCTTCGAGCTCACACCTATATGCCAGGACCTCAATGTGCCATTAAACCGTTTCTCATATGATAGACAGATATACAAGAAACAGATATTTGCATTCATACAATAAATATATGGGCATATATATAGAACCAGCCCCACACATGAGTATACAACAAAAAATATTGGTAAAGGAAATTATTACATTAGACAAAAGATTAAAGACCAAACTAGGGGTCATTAAGGGAACCCCACAAAATGCATAAGCTTCTCTGCATGGCTTGACCAAGAAGGATGACCAAAGCTGAACTAAGACCGACCTCTAGGTTGGCTGCCTACAGAAACAAACATAACACAGGGTGAGCAAAGCTCAATGAATAATAGCACTCAAACAATTTAATGATTAAACTTGAATTGTAATATTTATAACGTATGTAAGTGCAGAGGTCATATAACTAATCTTATCTTATAAACATTTTCAGAATGGCCTTAGGCCCAATAATTATACAGAGAGGCTTCAAGCCCAGTATCATGCAGAACAGAATGGCTTTAGGCCCAACAGATTTCGCAGATCGGCCTCAGGCCCAACAGAATTTACAGATCGGCCATAGGCCTAACAGATTATACAGAATGGCCATAGACCCAGATATCATAAGAACATAACGGCCTTAGGCCCAATAGATTTCACAAATCGGCCTTAGGCCTAACAGATTATACAGAACGACCATAGGCCTAACAGATACAGAACGACCATAAGCCTAACAGATGATACAGAACGGCCATAGGCCCAGATATTATCGGAATAGACTAGTCTCAGAGTTATAGAGAGGCACACAGATTCTTTCAATCATTTACATGAGTTAACATAGTTAATTTGCGTTTAACAGAGTGCTGATGACAATTATTAGCAGTAAGTAAAGCGTATTTTACAGATTGGCCTTAGGCCCAGATATTAACAGATTGAACGATTCCAGAGATACGTAGATATCGTAGTTCCATAATGCACATACGTTCCATTTGTTCATCATGAATCAATACAGCTAACTTGCAGATAACAGAATGTTAGTATTAATTATCAACAGTAAACAAAACGTACTATCCAATAATGCTCTTAGATTTTCCCATGGTTTATCATAAGTCGACATAGTTGTCTCACGAATAACAAAACAAAAATATTAACAATGAACAGAAGGCAAATGCACCATTACATAAATAGGGACAGAGCCATTTACATCATAACGGCCTGGGGCCTACTATTATACAGAATGACCATAGATCCATATTAATGCCACCGTTTCATTGTATTCGTCAATTCAGTCAGAGCGCAATATCCGTAGTATACATCATTCTCAACAACCATATGTAAATCATGAGCACAAGAAGTAAGCATAGCATATCATTACACTACTATTACTCACAGTGCTGTGGCGGAGCGATGGTTCCTTACAGAGTGTGTCCTACACACGTATATAATTCACACATTAGTTCCTTTTTCTTTTAAATCTTTTTCTGTTTCATTACGCTTTGGAATGAATTTACAACCATTCTAAGATTATCAAAAAATTATTTTAATAATATCAGAGGATCAAGCACGCAAAACAAAGCAGGTAGATTTTCCCAGCCTAGGCTGCACGTGCGGTAGTCCTCTTTGCACTTGCGGAAGTGGGCCACACGTGCGATACCCCCTCCCCGTACAAGCGGCAGAAAGCAGAATGCAATCCCATTTTTTTTTCCTCTTTTCCGCACTTGCGGCCATGACCTCCGCACGTGTGATGGTGCTTCGCATGTGCGGCCATAACCTTTGCACGTGCGGCCGTGGCCCCTATTTTGGGCTGAAAATATGAACCGGATCCATCACATGTATTGAATTGGACCAACTTAAAGGTAGATGAGGATGCTTCGTATGAGGGGAAATCGGTAAGGGTCTTGGATAGACGAGACCAAGTCTTGGGAGACAAGACGATTCACTTGGTCAAGGTCTTGTAGAAACATCATGGAGTTGAGGAAGCCACTTGGGAACGTGAATTAGATGTCCGAGAGAAATATCCGGATCTGTTTGTTAATATTTGAGTATATGTTGGAAATTTTGTTTTGTTGATAAACTCTAAGAACATTAGATATGTTTTGGGTTGTAAAACATTATATATGTTTTGGGTTATGGAAATATTGTAATTGTTGAATATGTCTCGAAAATGTAAGTTTAATCTAAGCATTGCGTATGTTGAATGTGTTTTAGAAACGAAAATATGTTATTAACATTGAATATGTTATAGGTTATGGAATATGTGTGTTGAAATTAGTTGAATTTCAAAAGAATGCATGTTGATGATGCATATTGAGCCATATATTGTAAATTGTTCTCTTGAGAAGAGATGGAATGACCAGTGGTGGGTCATGATGGTAAATATTGAGTTGTAATCATGTTGAGAATTGAATAAGCACGATTTTGAAACTTGTATAAATTTCGGGGATAAAATTCTTTAAGCGGGGGAGGTTGTAGCGATCCTGATTTTTCCCTTTCATTTATTGTATTCCGAACTCGGATTCCATGGTTGATTGTTGTTGTCTCTATCTTGTTTCCATCCTTTAATTCCTTGTATTTGAGTTGTGGGATGTGTTGGGTAAGTTTGAAACAGGTTGGTTGTAAGTTGAAACAAATGGTTGCTGCCCAGGATTTGGCTTCTTCCCTCGAGTGAGGCTTTTTCCGCTCGAGCGAGCTTTGAGTATTTGCTTCTTCGCTTGAGCAAGGATTCTTACGCTCGAGCGAGAATGTGTATTAAAAAAATAATAATAATAATAAAAAAAAAAAATTTAAGGTGTAAATTTAAGTTACCTTTTAGACCCCGTTTGGGAACAAGCTAATTTAGTAACTTTTTAGTTATTTGACTAAAATATGAGCTAAAAAAATTAGTATGTTTGAGATGACTTTTTGACTTTTTACGAAAAGATGTGTAAAAAATAGAAAGAAAAGAAAATTTTTAATTTTTTGTTATAAATTATTAACTTTTTAACTAATTTAATAATTTTTAAATTTTTTAATTAAAAATGAGCATTTCCAAAACAGGCCTTAATTGTTTTTCAAAGTCAATCGTCGTTGTTCTCAAAGTCTTCGGTCGTTCGTTGGTTACAACATCGTGAAGTTGAAGTCCAAAAACCATAGCTTGCATATTATAAGTCTTCGATTCAAGAGAGACATAGAGTGTTTTGGGTGTTTTTCTAAAGTGTTTTTGAAAATCTTCATCTTCATCTTCATCGGCTAGGGTTTCCTGGTTTTCGAGCTCTTCGAAGATGTCAATGGCGTCGCAAGAGCATCTGGACAAGATGCAGCTCCGCCAGAACTACCGTAACCTGTGGCACACCGATCTCATGGGCACCATTCAGGCCGACACTCCCTGTATTCTCTCTCTTCCACATCTCTCTCTCTCTCTCTCTCTCTCTCTCTCTCTCTTCTGTACTCTAATATGGTATTGATTTTGGTTTGTTTTCTCTGATGCAGATTGTTGCCTTGCGTTTTGGTGGTGAGTACTCTCTGATGATCCATTTCTTAGATCTGTGTTTTTTTGTTTTCAATTTCTCTTGTTTTGTCAGAGATCTGTAATTGCTCGTGGACTTACTGTTACTATGGTTGACTTGATCTGTGCTTTCAAAATTGAATTTTGCTCTGTTTCTTATTATGAATTTCTTTTGATGGAATTAATCTAAAGTAGCCTCTCTTTTTTTTTTCCCTTCTGATTTTTGGGTTTTACATACTTCCTTGTCTATACTTGGATAAAAATTGTATTGTTCAATTTGATTTTGTAGTGAAATACCCATTGTTCAATGGTTTTTTAATCTTTTATTTTATTTTTTAAGATGGAAGCTGGGCTAGTGCTACTGAATTATCTAGTGACATGAAACTGATATATATTGAATAAAACTAAGGAAAATTATATGCATACCCACTTTCTAAACCTAGTGATGTGTAAAATAGATAATTGGCTGATGATTGGTGGAGAGAGAGAGAGAGAGAGAGAGAGAGTTAACTTAAATATTGTAATACACTACCACATCATTGGGTTTGAAAAGTGGGTCTAGCATTTGGGCTAGAGCAGCACTACTATAAAACTGAATTGGGTGTTAATGGAGGTGAATCATTAAACTGTAAAGTATTTGGTTTAGGGTCTTTTGATTGTATCACGAGTTTATTATATTGCCTGCTTAATTCATGAATTTTATTGGAATGAGGAAGCTTTCTGGATGAAATGCTTGAAACTGTTCATTACATTGTTATCAATATGATGGGCTTATTTGGATGTTCTTGTTAAATATAAGCAAATCCTTTTGCTTCTTGAAGGAAATCTTTAAAATACAAATTTTCTTGAGGATATGCATTACTGATGTAATTAGATTGGATTATAGTTACCCGGAAACTCTCCTTGAGTGAGAAGGGGGACACTCTCGTGTTTCCCATATGGTATAGAGAGGAAAAGACTTCCTATGATCTTAGTTCTTTGATAGAGAGTAAGAGACTTCCTATCTCTTATAAAGGGAAAGTGGGAAGGAACTTTGTAAAAACTGCTATACATTTCTTATTCAATTCTTACATGCTTTCCATGGTGATCCACAAAGCGTGATTAGTTTCCTTACTGTTTCTCCTTAGGTTACAATTAAGCACCTAATATATTTTATTAAAGTATCAATTGAAGTATTCATAAGAGTGGAATTACAGGCTAGCTTGTCCTAGTGGTGGTTAGAATGTTGAAATTATTTTTACCAGAAGCTACTAGGCAGCATGAGTGCTATCTCCAGCCAGCCTTAAAGCATGTATAGGTTTGCTAGTTGGACTTGGGTTCTAGTGTTGTATATATAGATAAAAAACAAATATATATATACATACATATATAAGTATTAAGGACATGTCCCCATATTCATACCCAACTTTTGGATAACACTTGCACACGCACCCACGCCTGCATTCGATACTCGTGCCTAAGTCCATGTAACATTTTCCAAAATTTGGCTTAGTTCACTAACTCTTGTTTTGAAGATTTCACAATAATAAAAATAATAACTTTTTGATGTCCTAACAAAAATAATAGATGATTTTTATTCTTAGGTATGCCAGTGTTTTTTTTAATTAATATTACTAATAGAATAGTAATCTATGGACTTATGTTTAGTTTTCTATCACTTTTTCTTATACAACTCCTAGACAAATAAGAGGAGTTTTCTTTTGGTAGTGGTTTAGTGGTTAACTATGTCTATCAACCTTGAATTTGTGGGTTTCAACTTGAGGGCAGCCTCTTTTTGCAAAATAATACCAAAGGTTAAGTCTGTACTCAATCTAACCCCCTCCTAAACGCCCTTCCAATGAGGACTAAACAAGTGGTACTTTTTATAGTAGTAGTAGCGTTGCTGGTAGTAAAAATATTTTTTAGTAGTAATGCCAGTATTTGTACTAGTTGCAGCAATCTACCTCTCATTGAATCCAACAACCTCTTCTTTTTCTTTTTGAAGAAGAAGAATTTTTTTTTCCTTGGTACATAAGAGAACATTTTCCCTGGCTTAGCTCATAAGCTTTTCCCTCCCTTTCCTGGAGTAGTTGCCCATACCGTGTGGAACTACCTGAGTCTTTCTTTTTGGATAATAAGGGTGAAGTCTTTTTTTTGGTCATTGTCCTGTCCCACCTGTGGATAAGCTCCCTCCTCTCCAGTTTTCATTAGGAATTAACCTTGTGCCTTCTTTAATTGGGGAGTAAAGGGGTCTAGTTTGAGTTATCAGTTAGTGTTAAGCAAGTAGCAAACCAGTAACATTAAGGAGCACAGAAGGGAAATATTGTCGACAGAATGTCTTGGTTGCACCCAGGGTGATTGCATGTCCAAACTGTGAAGCTATGGGAGCAACTGAAAGCTCTTTGGCAATAGCACTGCCAGTGGCAGGAAAGTAAGGGACCGTTTGGTTTAGTTTTAGAATAATGATTTGAGTGTAGAGCTGTGTTTTGAGTTTTGAGTTTTTGAATCATGATTTGAAAAGAGAAAATTTATTTAGTTATGAGTTTTGAAAATAGTTTTGAGATGACTTGTAATTTTTTTAATTTTTTTTTTAATTGATTGATGTATAGAATGTAAAAGAATGTGAGAGGAGAGATGAGAGAGAAAAAGTGATTGATTGATTGATTAATAATAATAAAAAAAAAGAGAAGATAGGAGTTTTGAAAGTAATTTTGAGTTGTATTTTAAAAATATGTTGGTTAACATATTTCATCCAAATCATGATTTAAAAACAAAATCATGATTTGATAAATTATGATTTGAAAATTATTCCAAACGCTACCTAAATTTGAGATTCAGATAAGCATGGGGTTTTCAAATGATAGTTGCATGAGGCACGGGGTTTTATTTGAATGGATACTTTAAGAAATTGGGAGGAAAAAAAATGATAGGTGAGATAAGGCCATCTAAACTTAATCTGCACCATTCTAAAAAATCGAAGGCTCTGGGCTGAGTCAAAAATATATACTAATCCAGTTTGGAAATGGACTGTCAACAACATGTTTCATGTATGCATGACATCTCAATTCATTTTAATCACAGTACTGAAAATAGAAATAGGCTTAGAAAATGGTCAATAAGATCCATTTCAGATAATAGATTTAGAAATTAAAACTGAAGCTATTACAGTGAAAACTCACTAACTCATTAAATAACTGATAATTCACTCTGTTTCACTATTGTATTATTAGTGTGACTGGTTAATGGAATTCTTTGTAATGAACTACTTGTCCTTACCTTTGCATTTAATTTCCAATTACTGGTTTATTGTCCTTTCCTAACTTATTTTATAGTTTTAAGTAGTTCGTTGCATATTGAAAACAACCCTGCTACAGACAACCACAGAGTGGTTGGAAAAATTTTCGGTAGTTTAATGTGTTTGATGATGGATAGGATTGGGTGATCTCTAAGTTGTTTTGATGGAGAGGGTTTTGTTCACCGGGATGGAAACGGGTTCCTTTTCCCTTCCTCCCTATGAAACAGACAGCTGAATCAAGGTCCCTTCCTTCCCTTCTTCCCTCCCCCCTTTCCTCCATTCACCTTCTGCCTAACCAAACATAGGCTTAAATTTTGAGTGATGCTTGCAAGATGGAAGCTAGTGTGAGCTTGTTGTGACTGCAATGGCTTGATAATATTGCAAACAGAAACCAAGATCTTGCCATCTTGAATATAATAGTTTTTCTGTATGGGTTGCCAAGGAGAGCTCATAATAAGAAATTTATACTATTATTTCGAGAAAATTATATCATTGGCATTATTCTTTTAGCATTGTATTTGTTTCTTGGTTGGAACTTGTTTACCTCATAATTTCACAAGCTATCTAAATTTTCATCTTTTTTTCCCCCATTGTAGTACAATTAATTGAATTTCTTCTTCATTTCAGTGGACCATGTGTCTCATACCTCCTCCGCAAGCGAGCTCTTTACAATGATATGTCAAGGTAATTGATTTTCGTTACTACTTTGATATGAAACGACCTCCTGGTTTTAGCGTACTTTTCTTGCTTGTCACAGGTACACCTGCTGTGCTGGGTATCTGCCCTGTAGTGGTCGGTGTGGAGAAAGTAGGTGCCCAGAATTTTGCCTTGCCACCGAGGTGCGATCATTGTTTGATTTTGTTTGTCATTACTTCGTTTATGTGTCCATTTTATTTACTTACTTCAACACACTATTTGCTAGTTTCTACCCTTTTTCTTTTTAGATATTCAGAAGGAAGTTATTACTTCATTTTGCTTCAGCGTTGACTATTTTTTGGGCACTTTTTATTGATTCTAGTCTTATTTCATTTGTTTAGGTTTTCTTATGCTTTGGAAACTCTGTTGCGTCAACCCGGTTTCTGTTGCAAGACGAGTTTAACATACAGACAACACAATGTGATAATTGCATTATTGTATAATCTCTCTCTCTCTCTCTCTCTCTCCACATTAACTGAATACAAATACTTTGCATTTTGTTAAACAAGTTTTTTCTTGATATCTAGGGTTTCATGTTCTGCCTTCAACAAGTTGCATGCATATTTTCCATTGTTGCAATGATTGTTGGAAGTCAGGAAATTCAAGAGGCTTCTCAGATACTGTCTTGTTTGGCTGATATGGTTTATTGCACGTAAGGGTTCCCTTCCTAACTTCTCACTGAACACTTGACTGAATTCGTTACAAAGTATCTTACTGAATTTGTTGCTTAATTTTGTTTGTGCAGGGTTTGTGCATGTATGCAGGTATGCACATGATAAACTTGAACAATTATAAATAGGAAACTATAAAATTACATGTACATTCCTTGAAGAACATGGAAAATGCTTTAATATATATATATAAAATACTTTTTTACAAGAATTTCAACATGGACTGATGTGTCTCCTTAAACTTCCCTATCATTCCCCCCCCCCGGCCCGAAAAAAGAAAAAAGAAAAAAAGGATCACAATTTTCGGTATTTTTGGGCATTCGGTACGATGAAAAGTGAAAGTCAACATAAAACGTTTTTCGTGGTCAACGGAAAGTAAGCTTGTTTGGGTGGAAAATGTTTCCCACTTTTGAAAAGCTGAGAAACATTTTCCGAACTAAAGTTTTACCAATGCCATAAGGATATCAATTTTCGGTATTTTCTAGCGTTTGGTACAATGAAAAGTGCAAGTTAACAGAAAACGTTTTGTGTGGTCAATGGCAAACAAGCTTGTTTGGGCAGAAAATGTTTTCCACATTTGAAAATCTGAGAAAACATTTTTCAAATTAAAATTTTACCAATGCCATCACACATTATCACCACCCCACAACCATCACCTCCACCACCATCAACTACTACCCCTCCCTTGCCACCCCCAACACCACCACTAAACATTGGAAAATGTTTTCTTCGGGAAAATGTTTTCTACCAAACGGAGCATTGGTGTGGAATTCTGTTCAAAATACTGTTTATTGTTCTTGATTCATTTCACTTCATCTGTAGTAATTAACATTAATGTGGAGAATTGCAGACACAACACAAAATTGAAATGGACAAACGGGATGGTATGTTTGGGCCACCATCAGTGATGGCAGTGCCGCCTTTCCAGCAAATGTCACGCCTTGATCAGCCATACCCTCCTAGTGCTGGATATCCACCTCAACCGGCCTATGGTTATCCACCTCCTCAAGGCTATCCAGCTCAAGGTTATCCCTCTTCTGGTTATCAAAGGTGATCAATTCACTGCCTAGCGTCTTCCTTGTGAGAAAAATCATGTTGAAGTTACCCGTATATCAATCATTGCGTAATTGAACCAGACACTTCTGTCATGTATTGTTGTTTTTGTGAGATGGGTATAGCAACTGATTTGTGTGTTTGATTTTGCTTTTGCTTTTGCTTTTGAATTATATTGATTATAAACAAATAGTACTTCAAAGGTAGATCTTTCTTGTTACCTATTCAATGTATTTTCCTTCAAATTCACATAACAATCATATAATACTTGTATTTGGATTTATATTTGAGCTTACATATATATATATGGATTTGCAAATTTGGTTTTGAGACAAGTCTGGTTTAGCTTTCTTGGTGATCCCATTCTGTTTCTTAGGAATATTGAACTTTTGATCTGTTCTTGGTCCTGGCTGTTGTTTATTGCATCGAGGTGTGAAATCGACAACCAATATCGATACCCCTTGAGATATATATTTTAGGTTAAACGTCTTTAGACGTAGGAGGTAGTGATATAACATAAGATAAGAAGGGAATCCTACGGCCAGACACTTGCACAGTGACTGAATCATTATATCGACGGTGCTGCAATCTTTCCTATTGTCATATTGATTAGTGAAAATTTTATTATTATTATTATTATTTTGCGAAACCAATATATATGATTTCATGAAAAAGGTTTAAAATCTGAAGTTGATTTCAGCTGGATAAAAGTAAGAACTGATGATCATATTGATGAAGAGCAAGATAGCTTGAACTAGGACTAGTTTGTCATTTTTCTTTGTTTTCCCAAAATACCCATAAAATTTGTAATTGCTAAAACACTATATCCCATAAATGTTAAATAGTTTTCAAATTCAATTCTCAAAATTTCAAATTCTATTACTATATATATGAAACTCAACTACACACACACATGACCTATACAAAGTCTAACCTAAAAAATATGTATTTTACACAAATCGAGCGGCTAAGCAATGACAGAACATAAAAACGCGTTAAAACACCTACTATCCAAACATGTCTTCCATAAAAGAGTGATTATAATATATATACATCATCAGTAAAGTTATGTGACATGTCTAAATGGCTTCATCATCATCATCATCATCACAGCATGGTGTCATAGGGCTCTTCAACTTTTTGTTTGAACTCAATGCCATTCTATTCTTTACTGATGCAACAATAAAAAAAATTAAAAAGTAAATAAAACCTCAAGTCTTTATCTCAATTAGAGGTTGTCCATGTGGTGACGAATCTATAACAAAGTAACTTTATTTTTGTGACTTCTACAGGATTTAATAAACGTCAAGAAAGTCTTTTTTCTTGTACTGGAGTGTAATACACTATACTCTTTTTTTCGAGCAAAAAGGAAAATGAAGAATTAAATTTAGTTCCTTTCAATTCATTTATTTATTTATTAATTTTCTTCTACACATCTCTCTTTAAATTTATGTTCTAAATATAATTTGAGGCTATGTTTAGATGTTGAATTTGTAGGACCAAAATAATAATAATCATAATAATAAATGAAAAAAAAATTCACCACAAATGCAAAATCCAATAACGGACTATTCTCACATTGCAAAAACGTAATTGGGGCTTTTTTGGACACAAAAGACAAAATAAGTTATTTTAGTCACAAAAAATAAAATATCACATCCAATCCATAATCATTACATTATTCTCTCACAAAAAAAGTTAAAAAATCAAAAAACCAACTCACTTCCCAAACGGCACCTTTATCTTTTACTAATATAAGAATCATCCTACTTAATTAAACATCAGCTTCTCAGCCTTCATTTTGTCACAAAAAAGTTGTTGGCTTTGTCAATTTGATACTGTTTTACTTAGTCCTTGTTTGGGATCATGATTTTTTTAGTAACTTTTTAATTTTTTAGTTGAAATATGATGTAAAAAAAAATTAGTATATTTAGGATGACTTTTTGATTTTTTATGAAAAGATGTGCAAAAAGTAGAGAGAAAATAGAATTTTTGACCTTTTTTTGTATAAGTTATTGGGTTTTTTTTGTTTTTTTTAGTAACTTTTTAACTTTTTAACTAAAAAAATCACTTGTCAAACGATACCTTATTGAACGCTTTTTTTAAAATTAAGTGATGAATTGAGAGTATACAAAAAGTAATACTCATCTTACTATAAATATAGTTGACAACAATTACTTGGCCACCCCCTCCTAAGTAGGAGTCGCCTTTTGTATAGGGCTGTTCAAAACACTATCCAATCTACTAAAATCGTATTGATTTGTATTAATTCGTATCATTTAATCTGTTAATTGTGAATTAAACTTTAAATTTTATAATTCTCTTTTGAAACTGTTTTTCTTCACTATAGTTAATACATACTATATTTTTAATTTTTAATGGAATATCAAAGTAAAAATGAATATGAGAGATTTAAGATGTGAAATTTGTTACAAATTAATAGTTAGTATATTAAAAATATTATGTCAAATTAGTTTGTATTATATAGGGAAAATTATTTATAAGTCCCATTAGGAGAATTTATTTAATGTCAAGTCTTGTATAATTTTTTTTATAGAGTTTCAAGTCCTATTTAGATAGGAATGTATTCCACAAGGTCTTATGAAATGTGAATAAATGATATTAATATACTATTATACCCTATAACGGCAAAACCATATATAGGAAATTAAATATTTTCATAAATCATATCTATATGAATGTGAATTTAAATTTCAAAATATACGAACAAGCAACATTTTCACATTTAATTTAAAAAATAAAAAACATAGTAAATTTGCGAAACGTAACGTGACACGTACGTAAATACTGAATATAACAACGCCACAACACAAATTCAAAAAAAAAAAAAAAATACAATCAAAAGTAACACGCACAAAACATGACAACATTACAAATGTGGGTTAACATTACAACTTAAATGTAACGTTATTGAAGGTTAATGAAAGTGTGCCAATGTATGGATGTACCATTTTACAATGCGAATGTGTTTTTTTGCATTTGAATGTCGCATATGATATTGTCACGTTATGTTACGTTTATGCAGGTATCACGTTATGTTTCACAAACTTAATGGGTTTCTAATTTTTTTAATTGAATGTGAAAATGTTGCTGGCTTATGAAAAATGGTACATCCAAATATTGGCATATTTTCATTAGCCTCCAATGACATTACATTTAGGTAGTAATGTTAACCCATATTTGTAATGTTGTCATGTTTTGTGTGTGTTACGTTCGGTTATATTTGTTTTTGAATTTGTGTTGTGACGTTGTTGTATTAAATGTTTATGTACGTGTCACGTTACGTTTCGCAAACTTAATGGGTTTTTAATTTTTTTTAATTTAATGTGAAAATGTTGCTGGTTTATGAAAAATGATACATCCATTCATTGACACACTTTCATTAGCCTCCAATGACGTTACATTTAGGTTGTAATGTTAACCCACATTTATAATATTGTCATGTTTTGTGCGTATTACGTTTGGTTGTATTTTTTTCTTTCAATTTGTGTTGTGATATTGTTGTATTCAATATTTACGTACGTGTCACGTTACGTTTCGCAAACTTACTAAATTTTTGATTTTTTAAATTGAATGTGAAAATGTTGATTGTTCGTATATTTTGAAATTCAAATTTACATTTATATAGATATGGTCTATGATAACGTTCAATTTCCTATATATGATTTTGCCATTATTTATGATATTAACAACTAATATTGAGGGTAAATGTGTCAATAAAATTATCACAGAACTTATGAGAACATAAATTTTTTAGTAGGACCATATGTAACATAAGTCTCCCTAATAGGACTTATAAATAATTTTCCTTATTATATATATATATATAAATATTATGCAAATTAGTATTATATATTATCCAAATATTTGATAATTGGTTATAACATTTTTCAATTTGTCAATTCGTCTAAAATCGTTCAAACCATGATTTGCCAATCCGTTATTTAATTTATAATTTTACTCTCAAACCGCCAAAACTCTATTGCGCCCACCTCTACTTTCATATGCCCCTCTTTCTCTCTCTCTCTCTCTCTATATATATATATATATATATAAGTCTATATGCGTGGGGGAGTTAAATGTTAATCATGGTTCTTAACTTTAAAAAAGATGCTGAAATAAAAGTTATGAGAATCTTTGGCATGTGGAATTGGAAAAAAATGTTATTGATTTTTTGTCATTATAATAATATATTAGGATAAATTACAAATATTTCTTAAGATTTGATTAAAATATGAATTGCTCTTTATGGTTTTGAAAATTACATTCCACCTGCTGAGGTTTCTAATTTCATAACAAATCGCCTCTTTTATTAATAAATCATCAAGTCAATTGACAGTTTTTAATGATATTAAAAATATATTTCAATTAATAATTTAGATAATTTTATTATTGTATAGGAGAGTAATTATGAATTTCATTTTTTTTGGTTAATTCTATTAAATAAAAAATACTAACAATGAAGTATTTGTAATTTTTCAAATCACAAGAGGTAATTTGTACTTTAAACAAATCTCGTATTTGTAATTTACCCTTTATATTATCACTAACAGCTTTATATTCATTAGAGTAATTACATTTCGTATTTTACAGTTGGGTAAATTATATTGACACCCCTTAAGGTTTGGTCCAATTACTATCCACCCCCTGACATTTTGGAAATTACATTCTCACCCCTGTAGTTAATGGTCTCATTTCACAAACCCCCTTACTTATATAAAAGGTAACAACTTTTAATAAAAAAACAGAAGAAATTACATTAAAAAAAATAAAGGAAAAGGGAAAAAAAAAGAGAAGGTAAAGCAAAGAAAAAAAAAAAAAAGAATGCATGAGTTTAATGTCTTCATTCTGTCTAAATAATTACAATGACAGGGGGGTTAGTCTAATTTTTCAAACGGCAGTGGGTGATATGTATTAAATCCAAACCTCAAGGGTGTAAGTGTAATTTACCTTTTACAGTTTTATTTCACCTCGTATATATATGCATCCATCTAATACACTATACATATATATATATATATATATATGTGTGTGTGTGTGCGCGCGCGCGCGTCCATTATATGTAAATTTGTTTTTAATAAAACTCACTATATGTTATATGAGAAGCCACACTGGGTGTCCTAAATAAATACACATTTTGGACTAAAAAGTTAAAGAAAATAAGATAGTTATTTGGATTAACTTTTTGACTTTTTACAAACAAAAAAAAAATGTGTATTAAAAAATTATATAAATTAGTGTGTAAGAGAAGATAAGTACAGTAGGCAGTATGTCGTACCGTATGGGGAAGTGAATTGATGATAAGAAATGCTTGCCTACTTTTCGGGCATTACATTGGACGGTACTATTTGGTACGTGGGGGCCATCACGGGTCTCGTTTTGATAATCTGAACTATTTAATGTGTAGAACTCGTCGAGTACTATATAGCTGTAAAAAATTACGTTGATCGGATATTGATAGCTATCTGATCAGACTAGTTTTTTTTCAACTGTTAACTATGACACCATCCATTTTTTTTTATACAAAACTGATTTAATCATATAATTCGCGATATCCAATCAACGTGATTTTTTACAAATATATAGTACTCGACGAATTATACATATTGAACCGTTCAGATTATCAAAACGGAACCCGTGGTGGGCCCCCACGGGCCAAACAACACTGTGTTGTTTGTGAACCCTGCCTGTGCAATTTTCCCAAATCATTTCAGCAACTCAGCAACAGTTTGTGGGACGGTTCAGACTGTGTTGTAATAATTTGTGTGTAAAATTATTTATTTATTTATTTATTTTTGTGAATAGTAATAATTTTTTGATTTTTTTAGTAATTTTTTGACTTTTTAAATTTTTTTAAATATCCCAAACCAGCTCTAAAAGTAAAGAATTTTGATAAAGTTTATAATGATATATAACAATACATTATTTATTATTAGTACTAAATTCATGAGAGAGCACAAGCTCTAGTCACAATATTTAGGTTTTGAAAATTGTTTTTCATTTTTTTCTCTCATATTTTAATTATCTTTATTTTTTTAAAAAAATATATCTAATCTAGATATATTTAAACATGTGAAAAAGTTCGCTAAAATAAAATTTTTAAAAACAACATACTTCTATATCTGATAAAACATGAAAAACTAAAACCAAAATAATTTTTGAGTTTGAAAACCAAACAATCTAGCCATTAGGAATGTCTAGAATACATCCAAATAAAACACACTTCAATAGAACAAAGAAAATAAAGAAGAGTTAGAAATCTCTAGAAGCATTAGACATTAATAAGTAAAATTGACATTTTCTCTTTCAGATATGGACCAACTTAATTAACATAAGAAGTTCTAATACTAATTAAGCATAGCGTAAACATACCCCTAATCATCTTGCGAGCGCCACGTGTTGTGATAAACATAACCCCGTATAACCAGGATTCCTTTGTGTCAATAATTTCTTGTTTGATAATGCTTATAAAATGACAGTTTACACGAATTAGCATATTAAAATAATCTCAGACCCATGCATTAGTCAATTTATTTATAATAATTATATCATAATCATGATTATGTTGTTCTAATGATACGTGGCCCGGTAAGGCAATAATTATTTTTAGCATCTGGGCGGCTGTGCTAAGTGTGAATGGGTGTATTTTTTATTTTTATTTTTATTTTTAATTCCCGGTGTGAATTAGTACCTGGATGAAGAAGCTAAAGTTGTCTCATTTTGAAGTAAAGATAAATTTAATTGTATATTGTGTTTAAGCTTTTTGTGCTAAGTCATGATGATGTAGAAACATATAAATTAAAAGTATTTTTTAAGTTTTGGTACATAAATGAAAGTAGAAAATGAAGGATGTTTTCTTAACAATAATGCATACTATTCCCTCTAAAGTAGGACAAATCCATGTTTGGTATAGTTTTCGATTTTGGTGTTTTCAATAGATAAAAAATAAATATTTAAAAGCCTTCATTAATTTATTATTTGTGCAAAACCAAATTTTGAAAATTATTAAAAACAATTTAAAAGCGGTTCTTTTTATAATTTATTTATTTATTTATTTTTTAAATAATAGAAGAGTGCTTTCGGAAATGATAGTAAAATATCAAGTTCACATTTTTCACTATTTCGCTCGACCTAAGACTATTAAATTCAAATATAGCAAAATTGATAATACCATTATTATTATTAGGGTTTGGTTATGGTAGTGTACTTTACACCTTTACTTTTTTTCTTTTTCACTTACACCTTATTACACATTTTATATACACTACACTTTTTTTTTTTTTTGCACATGTACTAAAAACACACTACATTCACACTTACTTTACACTTTACACTTTACACTTTTTCATATTTTTACTTTTTAGTGTAACAGGCCAGCATTGTCATTGCATGTTTTTACACTTTTTTACACTTGCACAAACTTTTATTATTATTATTAAATAGTAAAAATTGTTCACAACCGAACATGGTATTCCCGACGAATTGGATAATTTATGGTGGATGGACTATTTGGTATATTTCAATAATAATAAAGGAATCTCTCCATGATTTTAACGGTTTTTCTTAAAAAAGTATTTAGTGTATTTAGTTTCAGTTTTTTAAATTTAGTTTTTTAAAAATTAAATTTTTTTATTTTTTATATATTTTTTTTATTTTTAGTGAATATTTTTAAATTTTTAAGTAATTTTTATTTTTTTAGATGCACTTTACTTAGATGTATCTAAATAGTAAAATATTTGTGAAAAAATATTTTTAAAAATTAATAATTTTTTTTCACAAATATTATAATTTTTAAGTGTATTTATATTGAAAGTGTCTAAAAATTAAAAAATTACTTAAAATATTAAAAAAATTGATTGAAATCATTAAAATATGAAAAATAAAAAAATAAAATTTTCTAAAAATTGTTTTTTAAAGGGCAAATTACAAACACCTCCTTCGAGATTTGGTGAAAATACAGATTTTTCCTTGAAGTTTGAGAAATTACATCCCGCCTCCTGAAGTTTATATTTTCATAACAAATTGTCCTCTGAGGTTTTTATTTTCATACAGATTCAACCATAATTTCTTCTAATTTGTTATGAAAATTTAACCTTCAAAAAATAATTTATAATTTCTCAAATCTCAGATAAGAATCTATACTTTCACCAAATCTCGAGAGATGTTTGTAATTTGACCCTTTTTAAAAAACCAAAACTGATTGAAACTAACGAAAAGTGATTAATGCGTGTCATTTGATAGAATCAAAAGTCAAATTCCAAAACGCAAAAGGCAAAAATGTCCCTTCATTTTATTTTTATTTTATTCAAAGCCGTAACTAAAGTTTACTATACATATTATTATATATATAATTATACACTAACTAAAAATCAAATTAATTTAATATCTATTTAGTTAATTATACACATTATTATTAAAATTAGTTTAGTATTTAGATTAAATTTAAGTTTAACGATTTAAATTACATTTTTGTTCAAGATCAAAAAAGGACTACTTGCCTATTATTAAATTAAAATCCAGAAAGAAATGTAAAACACCCAAGCGATTTTTGTCCAATTATTTAATTAACTCTCATCCTCGAATCAAACGAGACTACTAGGTAACCCAAACATCCAGAATTTCGTCACAATTTCCATAATGCACAACCTTATTACACTTACTGAATCAGAAAAATAAATTATGGAGAATTACAAATAAGTGGGAAATAGAAAAAATAGTTACAAAAAAGTAAAAGAAAAAAATTATGATTTTAATTAGTAATATTTATTACTTTTGTGTAAATATTTTTTATGATCCCCATTGATGTGTAATTCCTCCAATAAATTATTCCTTAAATTACCCCCCCTCCCAAAAAAAAAAAAAAAAGTTTAAAGGAAATTGGACTCCAAATATTTTTGAAAATACAAGTGAAAAGAGTGAAAACTTGTTTTAAAAAACAAGTGAAAAACACCCTTTTTAAGTTTTAAAAATTTTAAAATTAATTTTATTTATTTTAAAATAAAAACAATATCAAATGAGTTTTCGTTTTCAATTTAAAAAAGAAAAAAGGGGGATTTATCAGGAAATTATTTTTCAATTAATTGTATCTCAATTAGTTCATAATATATTCTTGTATTCTAATAAGTCATATTATTTAGACATTTGATTCATCAAATTCTAATTTCCACATTTAAGGTATTTTATCGACAATTTTATCTTTACAAATATTTTTTGAACTCTTTGCAACTTGGTATGTAAACATTTATATTTTGCAGTGTGAATGTTCAAATAACGGAACATTTACATTGTCAATATGAATATTATTATCGGCAGTGATTGGTAGCTTGAGAGGCATGGCTCGAATTGTGGCTCGAGGGGTCAAAACGACGTCGTTTTGACCTCTTTTTTTTTTCTTTTTTCCTGGTTTTTCTGGCAGAACGAAGAAGGGAGAAGAAAAGAAGGGAAAGGGAGGAGGAGGAGGGAGGGGAGGGGGCCATAAAATCGGCTGGAGAAGGGAGGAGGAGGAGGAGGAGAGGAGGAGGAGAAGCCGGCGACGACGACGACGACGCAGCGGCGATCGGCGACGATCGATGATGGCCGACAATCATCTTCTCTCTCTCTCTTCTTCTCTGCTTCTCTCTCTCTCCCTCTCCCTCTCCCTCTCCCTCTCTTTTCTCCTTCTCTCTCTCTCTTTTTCTTCTTTCGAGCCAAAATCGAGCCTGGTAGCTTCGAGCTACCAAGCATTTTCCTATTATTATTATGAGTACTTTGATAATTATGAAAATAATTTAAACTAGGAGGAACACATGAAGAGAAATTTATGAATAAATGCCCCAAGAAAAAAAAGAAAGAAATGGTCAATTGGGAAAAAATTAATTCCTAGAGGGCCATCGAAGTGTTATTTAGTTTAAGGTTTAATATTTTTTATGATAAGAACATGCAGTCAACAACAACGATGGGTGGTGGTGAGATAAATACATAGGAGACATTGGCCAAATTAGTAAATAGATAAGTAACATATGTACCTATAAATAATATTTGAACATATAATAAATAGGTAAATTTTAGACAAATAGATATTATTATTTTGAGCAGATAATAATCTTTTGGTCAAAAAAATATATTTAAGTTTGAACCTAGTGACCTAATAATTTCAGAAATAGACTTCTAGCCTAAGTATTTAAAAATAAAATAAAAACAAAAATCAAAAATCAAAAAACAAAAGCATTAATATGCGAACTTAGAAAAAATTTAAAAAATAAAAATATATTTCCAAAAATAATAAAATAATGATGAAAAGAGAGAAAAATAAATAAATGAAAGGTACCGTTTGGTTTAGTTTTTAAATTAATATTTGGATTAAAAGTCAAAAGACGTGTTTGATTTACTAATTTTGAATCAATTAATCAATCACCTTTTTTCTCCTCTTTCATTCTCTCACACTTTATACATCAATTAATCAAATTTTATTCAACTACAAAAAAAAAAAAAAAAAAATTACAAATTATCTCAAAATTATTTTCAAAACTCATAAATAAATTTTTAAATTTTATAATTTTTTTCAATAACTTATCTTTTAAAATATAAAACTCTATTGAAAAAATAAATCAGACGGAGCCAAAGATTCTTGAAAAGTGAAAAAAGAATAGAGATGGGGGGTTGAAGGACAAGATCCGATTAAGCCGTTGATGCACTTGGGCCATCACCACCGACAACCCCTCAATTTGGGTAGGCCCTTCACAAAATACTTTTAGAAAACAAACAATTTTTTTTTAAAAATAAAATAAAATATAAATTGTTTTGTTTTTTAGCTATTGCCCTACCCATTTATTTTACTTACCCATCTCTCTCATTTATTTATTTATTCATTTTTCTTTTCTTTTTATAATCACTATATATACAAAGATTTCACTTTCAAGATCAAATTATAGTAGATGCTATGAACCTAACCATCAATTCAACCATGGAATAATTTTTGAATTTCTTGCCAACTAATTAACACCGTTAATTATTATTATTATTATTATTATTATTATTATTATTATTATTATTATTATTATTATTTACTAATATAAGATTGGTCAAACATTTATAATTTTAATTTGTGACATTAGTAGTACCTGGCTAATTGTTTAAACTCAAAACACAAAAATATTGTCAACAAAAATTTTAAACGAGAATTACAAATCAATAAAAATAGAAAAAACAAATATATATATATATAGACATATAAATAAAGTATGTTATAGTGCAAGTAAAACCACAATTTTTATTTATGACTCTATATTTTGTATTTATTATTATTATTTTTTAACTTTTCAAATAGACTTGCAATTCTCTTAAATTTTTATTATCTCGCTTACATGAGATAAATGTCATACAATGAAGTATGATAAATTTTTAAAAAATGATATTCAATTAGACAGTAACCAAAAAATCTTCATTTTATAAGATGCAAATCTTCTGTGTGTATAATATAGTTTTTTCAAAACTATTCAACTGAAATACTATTTTTTTTACAAGATAGTGGTTAATATAGGGAAATTTTTTTTAAAGTTTTTGATATTAAAATTTTATAGGATAAAGGACATGTAATATTTTCATAATGGTTGGGGGTCTCTCAACATTTTTTTATAGAAATGTCAATTTAGCGAAATTTTAATCCAGAGAAATTTTGCTCAATTTCTGTGATTTTCTCTGTGTTTGAAAATTTCTCTGTATTTTGACAAATTTTCTCTAGGTTGAAATTTTGCTCACAAATTTTTCTGTGTTTTGATCTATTTGCTTTGGTTTAAAATTTCTTTGGTATACTCACAATTTTCTCTATCTGTGTTTTGACCAAATCAGAGAAAATTGAACATATTAAAAAAAAAAAAAAAAAAAGTATAGAAGAGAGGGGGGTGCTTTTGCTTGGTTAGGATTTCTAGTCATCTTGTGGCTGTTGAGGTAAAGTTTCTTCAATCCTAAAAGCTCCTTCTGGTTACTAGAACAAAGAAATGCCACTATCAATACATCAACATAAATTCTTCAAATTGCTTTACATTTTAAAATCTTAAATCAACAAACACACCATTGAATAAGTGAACAAAGTTTATATTTTATCTTGAAGAAACTGAAATCAATCGGAATAAGTGGTGGTGGTGGTGTTTTTGGTTCGCTCTTTGCCATTCGTCGTTGTTCACCAACTCATCTCTCGTCTCAACAACCTTCCCTCTAACTTTAACTGAGTATTCCTCTTCCATGGCCCTTTATTTGCACAAAAGACGATGGAGAGAAAATGGAGGGCAGAGTGAAAGCAACAACGAGGACATCCATTGCGCGCAGCTACCCCTGCTGAGTTGCTACGTTGACGACTCTAGATCTTGAGAGCAGATGAAGATAGAGATAGAGAGAGAAGAGAGAATGAAAGGGTGGTTGTGATATATAGGTGTGAGTGAGAGACCTTAAGTTAAAAAAAAATATTGTGGATTTCTTCCATTAGTAAAAGTTGGAGAGGAATATTAGACTAAATATTCCAAATTTGGGGATTTTTTTTTAATATCCCTAATATTAAAATTTTATAAAATAAATGACATACAATATTTTTATAGTAGTTAAGGTCTCTCAATATTTTCATAAAAAAATTCGATTCAGTGAAATTTTACCCGGCTTAGAGAAATTTCAATTTTCATAGTAGGGACCGAAATTTATTTGAGTCGACCGAAATTTCTATGTAAAAATATTGAGGAACTTTAAGTAATAAAAAAAATCATTTTGGACCCCTCCTACTATACAAAGTTAGAGAGAAATGTTCTACTAATTTTCCCGGTTAACATCTATCCTTAAATTCAAACTTGAAATGATATTTGCCCATCAATTTTTTAGTATATTAGGAAGATTAAAAACTTGTGTTAAACTTATTTATTTGGATATCTATCTTAATATCCTTCTTGATACATACATGAAAACTAAGATTCTTTACACTAATACAATGATAAAACATCATTTGATTAAAAATTTTAATCATCACAAATTACTCACTCTAAATTTTTTTCACAATTTGTGCAAAAACTTGACATTTTTGAAGCACAAATCAAATGGAAAAAATAAAAAAGAGACAAATCAAAGAGACTCAAACTAAAATAAATAAATAAAATTCATTAATAAAATCAGCATGTATATACAAAATGTTCTATCCCCTATTTTTTATTATTATAATTGTACTAATAATTATTTTTTTGGGCAGTATACACGTTATACATATCAAGTAAACCAAAAAAAAGCCACTCAAAATGGGCAAAAAAGGAAAAAATAAAATAAAAATTAACCAGCCTCCTACAAACCCGTAGTAATCGGCGAGTACTCGCCGTAGTAATCCGAAATCCCCGACGCGGCCCAGAGTCTCTCATTAAACGCGTCTTGTAAATCGTCGGGTATGAATTGGGTCCGACAAAGCGGGCAGGTCCGTTGATCGTGGTCCATCCAACGGTCAAGACAGCTCCGGTGGAAGACGTGACGGCAATTCGTCAACCGTCGGATCTCATCGCCGCCGTCGAATTCGTAGAGGCAAACCGCGCAGCTCTCGGGCGGGTCCACGAGATCCGAGAACTTGACCACGGGTAGGAGTTCCCGGATCAGAACCGCGGAGACTGAGTGGGGCTCCGAAGAGCAGTCGGGTCGGGCAGGCCATGCAATGTCGGGTTCGAGAAAATCGCCGAGACCCAGAGATCGGAAAAGGAATGAGATGAGTTTTCTGATGAAACCCAGAATGGAAAGTGTGTGAAGGAGGAGTTTTGGGAGGAGGAGCTCTGTGTATCCAACTGGGAACCCCATGTTTTGCTTGTTTATTCTAGAGAGAGAAAGAGATGGTTATAGAGAGGGAGAGGGAGAGGGAGGTGGGTGGGCGGGCGGTGGTGGTGTGTATAAGCTGTTTGTGCTATATATAGAGAGGAGCAGAGTGTTTGTGAGATATGAATAAGCTTGGGTTTGAGAGAGAGAGAGAGAGAGAGAGAGAGAGTGTGCCGTGTGAGGCAGGCTGCGTAACTGCGTTATATAGGCGTGTGTGGATCAAGATATATGTGCTATTATTGAAGTGCCTTAACACCCTCTTCAACCCAAAACTTAAATATTTTATCGACTTCTAATTTGGTAAAAATTTAGTGAAATGGTATTCCACTGTTTTCACTAGATTGACATTAAATGAAGGGAGTTATATATATATTTTTTATTAAATTAAGAAAGTGTTTAATTTTTTATTAAATTTTATAGGTGATCGTTGGTAGATGATCGGATGGATGACTTGCTGATTAACTAGATGGATGACCAGCTGGAAAACTGGATGAACGACCAGATTGGAGAAAATTAGAAAAAATTTTACACTAGGCCGAACAACTGCTCCGATATCGTCCTGATCGTCCTTCTAATTGACTTGTTATTTGATGAAAATTAAAAATTTAGTGTTAGAACGCTTGGTATCAGATTTAGTTTTTAATCCAAATTTTTACTCAAATTTGATAATAATAAAAAAAAAGGAACAAGCGTTAGAGATGCTCAAATGGGGCTAATTTTGTAACAATAAATAATAGTCTAACACTATACAAATATAAAATTTTAAATAAATTACACTGTTTAGAGATATTAAAAAAAAATAGGGTAAATGACACTAACATTCTTTTAGGTTCAGAGAAAATATAAAAACTTTCATAATATTGATATAGTTATACTAACTTCTTTTTTAGTAAAAACTAAATATACTATAATTAATGCAAATGATATGAAGATACAATGATAAATAAGGTAAAATATACATTTCAATATAAAAGATATGATAATATTATTTTTCTATTTATTTGACTAATGAATTATTGATGAAAATGAGGTTAAGTGTTCATTAAGAGTTTAAGGAAACTCAATGTAATTATATTAAAATTGTGAGATTATTTGTATTTTTTTCAAATTTTAGGAGAGATCAGTGTAATTTATCCAAAAATTATTGTCACATAATTACATTGACTTCTTTTTTAATAAGATTAAAGAGAAAAACACAAATAATAAATATATATTAATATAAAATAAATGATTATTAATAAAAATAAGACTAAATATTATGTAAATTAAAATTTTAAAGAAATTTAATATAATTATATCATATTTACTGAAGTAAAAATAAAATAAAATGCAAAATTTTGAAAAAAAAAAAATAAAGACAAAAAAAAGAAGGAAAAAAATATTTGACTTTTTTTTCTTCAGTAAAATTTTTGAGTTTTGAGTTTTTTTTTTTATTTTTTAAAATTTTCAACATTAGACAGGCTAGAAAAAGTAAATATTTTGACGCAAATTAAAAAACAAAAGAAAGTGATTTTTTAGTTGAATAGTACTACTAGAACAAGTACAGATGATGCCCTAAATTTTTTTTTTTTGATCAGCAAATAAAAACTTTATTGATGAAAGAGGCATAAAACATGCAAAATTACATCAACAAAGTAGGGGAGTGCAGAGAGCATCATAGCTAACTTAGCGATCCCAACTAGGTTGGCACCGCTAAGAAAGCGCAATCATATGCTAGCACTCGACCCGGGATTGGTGAGGAGCCAACCAAGGGCACCCAAAAAGATGGGCACCCAAAGCAAAAGGAAAAAACTAAAACTATAGAGGCCAATCTCTGCAACTGTAGCCAAAGACTCTACATGAATCAACAAAATGATCACAGGCCCAAAATGATCACAGAGCACAGCAGACCAACACAGCCACCTAGGCAACACAGATGCACTGCAGCATAGCACAATCCAAGGAAGCACATCAGACCAGACTACTACATACCACTGCATACCCATCTGCACCATAAAGCAGAACAGAATAAAATTCTGAGGCATAGGATGAGTCCAACCACTGCAGACATAGGGAGACACCACAACCAACCATAGCACGCACCACACACACAGCAGAATAAAATTCTGTGGCATAGGTAGACACCACAACCAACCATAGCACTCACCACACACACAGCAGATCAGATCATACTAGCCCTTACATAGCAGAACTTGAACTGAACCAGAGAGCAGACCAACACCAACCCCGAAACCAGCATCCAGATCAACAGATCAGATTCAGAGCAAACCAGAACTTGTGCTGCAATTAACACACAGCCTTACACCAGCAGGCACACCAAATTAGCATCTGGAGGCAGCCTGCCAATCCACAAGAGATCACCTGGCACACAATCCAACCTGCTAACAGAGAATCCTCCTAACATGCTGCAAATTTGACACCAGCTCCTGAACCGAGTAGAAACTATCCCTTGACTCAGCCTTAAACCATAAGATGACTCTTGTCTTAATCAGTTCCAACAACTCCACCATCAAAGGTTGTTTCCCATTAAACACACACTCATTCCTCATCTTCCAAACAGACTATAGCGTGTTATGGCTTGTTTACTGTTATGGCTTGTTTCACATGTGTTAAAATAACACATTATTTTATTTGAGTTATAATTATTTTATTTGAATTATATCACATTTTTATCAAATTACTTCAAATTCAATTCATATTTTATATTTTTTTTCGTAAAAAGTAAAAAAATATGCTAATCTAACACTTTCTAAACAATCTTTAAGTTTTATTATCAAATATATATTGCATCATATTATTCCATGTCATGTGTATATAAGTAGTTATAAACCATGTCAGATCTTACGTTTAAAAATAATTGAACCCACTATTTCATATTAGAAGCCATATAGAAAGGAAATTACCTAGAAAGCGAAGAATTATGATAAAATATTGGATAAATTACACTAACCTCCACTAAGTTTTAGAAAAAATATAATAGTGTAAAAATATAAAAATAAACAATTTAAAAATATATTTAAGTATAAAAGAGAGAACAATTATTTTTCTATCTAACAAATTACTAATATAACATTATGTGAATTAAAAATTAAAAAAAAAATCAATATAATTATATCAAGCTTACAAAATTTATTATATTTTTTTTAATTTATCCTAAAATATTTTAATGTACTAGAGGTTTTTTTGTAAGGGGTCTCTTAGGAACAAAATAAAAAGTCAACTTTTCGCTTTTTACTAATTTTAAGTCATAACATCTTTCACATTTTCTACTCACAAAAAGACAAACTAAATTAAAAAAATCAAATAATTACCAATTTCTCAAAACACTACTAAGATACAAATTGTGCGCATTATTTGGGCATTTTAATCAAGCATTGGTCGGCGTGGCGTGAGTCACCATTCTTACATATAACTTTCTTAATTGCTTTGAATTTTTATTTTTATTTTTCGACCTCTTTTGCAACGATAACTATTAATAGTAAAAAAAATTAAAAAAGCTTCTTATATGGCAATCTCTACAATATAGAAGTGTTATTGGTAATTGAGACCAAAATTGTTTTGTTTTATAGGATTTTGTCCATAACGGTGAAGTTGTAGTAAAAAATATATATATATATATATTATAGAGGGTCAGAAACTTAAGTTCAAATTAAGTATGGATCTAAGTGCGGAGGTCGTCTTTATTAGGAGACCAAGAATGACCAAAGGAGTATGGGCTAAAGCCCAAAGGAAGTAGGTCAACAGTGGACGGAAGTAGGTTCGACCCGCCAAGGATCCGAACAGACTCTATGAGGAAAAAATGTCTAAGTCAAGCTGTAGAGGCATTACTTATAGCAGTCAAGTTGCTGAGACACTTTGTTTTAATGCCGTCATTCTAAGTATTGCTGGTGCTACCGCCATCTGAAGTTGCTGAGAGAAAGAAAAAAAGGAACAACTGAGTTACAGAGGCAACACTTGTAGCAGCCAAGTTGCGGTAATCGCAACTTGAGCTCACCACAAGAAATAGATACTACAACAATTACAGCCACCGCAGCAACTACAATCGTCGCAACTAACTTGTTAAGGGAAAACCCCTCCAAGGTGATGGCAACCTTTGAGAAGAGCTACCCTCCACAAATAGAGGCTAATGCTTGGTACTGATAGCAGACCCCAAAGTATTACTAGCATAGCGTTGATAGTAGGCTTCAAAGTTTACTGATTGGAGCTGATAGAAGGTCCAGAGATACCAGTATACCGCGGTGATCTCGTGAAGATAGGAGCATGGCAGTTCAAGTACAAGGGACTCCATTTCCATCCACCCAGGTCATAGACCTGTCTTGGTCGCATAGGCAAGACCAAGGAAGCCCCCTTGGGTTTGGTACTAAGACACAACATGGCTGATAGCAGGCTTGGCTGTAGCTTTCAACTTGAGAAGTTGGGGAGTTTGTGGTTATGTAGCTAAGAATGGCGGTTTCGCTGAGGTGAACATAAAAACATGGCTGATAGCAGGTTATTATGAAGTCCTGAGAATGTATATCTTGGCTAAACTAAACTGAGAAGGCAAGTGTAGTGGTAAACATTATCACCGCAAGTGCACTTGCTGAGGTTCAGTCCAATAAGGCAAGTTGCATCGGCAAACATTCTCGTCGTAAGTGCACTTGCTAAGGCATCTGTGCCAAACAAATAGTACATAGTACATGCAAAGAGATGCGTGGCATTTTCAGCTTAGTAGGTCAAGGCAGAATATTACATGTGATTCTTAGGGACACATGTCCTCACTTTATTTGGCCACTTGGTATCCTCTTAGTGCTAAGAAAAACCTATAATAAAACCCCTTTCCCAAGGTCCACCAGAGGATTTTCTGGGAATTTGTGAAAGATGCTGCCTATTTGTGCACTGTCATTCCTTTATTCTTGAGTCACTTGCTTTACCCTCACTTAGCTGCTTATCCTCTAGTCATTCCACTATTATTGGATCGTTGACATATTTTTGCCTTTATTATTATTTTGTTAATCTTTGCTCACATCGAACCTCTCTACATACATACATATATATATATATATATATTGTAATGAATATACTTTATTACATTAGAAAAAGAAGTATCTTACTGCGCATCAGCTTGAAGAGCAACTATCGGAGTCAGGCTTAAGAGAGCCTCCTACCTAGTCAAATACTAAATTGAAAAAAGAATAATACCATCATCGGGTACTAAATCAGATTCTAAGATCACCAGCCTATCGAACCGAAGGTTGACCAGTACTTCAGTTGTTGCAAAATTTTACCTCCAATGGTTACTAGTTGAAGAGAGCGACTCTTAAAACTTGTTTCGTCGTTGCCTGTCTTACATCATTTCCATTGTTCAGGCTTGCTAATCCGCTTCTCTACCCTCTGGACTTTATAAGCTTATTGATGCCCTTCCAAGTACTGGCTAGTTATTAGTTGGCCTAAAAGGAAGACTTGGAACTTATAGGTGACTATGCTTAGGTTGAGCCCCAGTTCATGTAGGCGGCAAGAACGCAATGGCAATGAGGTAAATAGGGATTTGGTGCACAGGTACTGTTTGCCGCTTAGGGATGAATTATGAGAATATAGCCAATTCCTTATGATGATTCTAGCTTAGTAACTAGAACTAACCCTCTGTCTTAGGTTTTTTAGTCTAAATTAGGCCTCTGGCCCTTTGCACATGTGTTTTCTCCGATGCCTACCTAGTTGTGTTAGTTTCCCACCAACTTTTATTATTTTATTTTTATATAAAATAATAAATAACATAGTCTGAGAGTGAAGTTTTATGAGCTGGAAATGGGCCATGGAAAGAGTCGAGCAAGTTGAAGGCCTAGCGCATTTGGGCCAGGATAGCTCTGGGCTTGCCTAGAGATGGGGCTGCTCGGCTAAAGCCCAAGACCGAACTACTTGAACTTGCACAAGTGGGAACCGTGCTACTTGCGTTGCTCGGCAGGAAGGCTTGCGCCTTTAGCTCGGCAGGAAGGTTCGCGCCTTTAGTTCGGCAGGAAGGCCTTTGTTTCACCCACGTGACCTATTTCAAGCTCGGCTCTGCCGAAATACAACTGAGTTCGGTCAGTATGGAGCTCGGCTAGTGAGCATTCGGGCATGCGGCGCAGTATGGTCGTGTGAGGCCGAGGTGATTCTGCCGGTCTACCGGGTTCCGCCAAGATATCCTGACAGTTTGGTTAGGTGGTGATTGTTGGATTTGTGCTGACAGATGGGATAGCAGCACCACGTGTCGAGAGACTAATGAGAATAGATTTGGGGCGCAGAAGGTATATAAGCGTGTCTGTGCCCCCCATGCTGGGACAGATGATCATTTGGTGAGATACACTTAGACATTCAACTCTCTCTCTCTCTCTCTCTCTCTCTCTCTCTCTCTCTCTATCCCTGAGTGTGTGCTAACTTGACCGTCAGAGGGGTTTTTCGGCCACACACTGCCGGGTAGCTCACCGCCGTTGTGTTCGCAGGTCGATCGGACAGACAGGGAGCTGGGAAGAAATGAGTACGGGCTCACCAGAATATTTGCTTCCCGTACTTAGTCAATTTTGAAAATGAAATAAAATTCTACGTCAAATTACAATGCAAACAAAGGACTTCGATTTTTGAAAAGGATGAAGTTATGCAATTTAAAATTTAAAAGAATTTGTGTGATTAAATGGTGACGAAGTTAAAGAATTGATGATTTTTTAGTGGAATTGAGATAAAATGTTATGCAATTTGAAATTCAAAAGAATTTGTGTAATTATATTAAAATTACATAACTCACTTCAATTTATTCGAATTGTAAGGAACCCGCTTTAATTTTTTGATCATGTGGTATAACAGTAATGATTTAAACCCTCACAAAATATCACTCCCATAACCCCCACTTACTTGTGATTGGTCCAAGCAAGAAAGAGAAAAAAAGAAAAAAAAGAAAAAAAAAAAAACAATATAAGCACATCATTAATCCACATTACTGTGGGAGTAGTGGTGGTCTTCCCAAAAGGGACCCAAACATTTTTCATGGTATAATTAGTAAAATTAACTTACTACAGCACGCTACCGTCACTCCATTGACTCGACTTGAAATTTCATCTCACTGTATCCCACAATACACTACCAATTACAAAAATTAATTGATTTCACCAATATTTGTTTGACCCAATGCTAGTGTGGGGTTTATTCATAACTCTCAAGGTTTCTTCTGCAAGAGAATTATTGGGGGGCAATTATGGCAAAAATAAATTCAAAAGAAAATACGAGCTAGACTTGAATTTTCAGTGGAGCATTGTCAATAGGGTCCCCAGGGAATTGATTTTTGATAGGTGGCTTTTAATAAGTACATGAAAAATATCATGAATCCAATTAAAGCTAGTTTGGTAACAACCAAACGACGTAGGTGGTAATTAAACGTGTAGTCAAAGGAAGATTTGGTGAAAATAGCTAGGGTTGAAGTCATTCAACTTGTTAGGTATCGATTTTATCTTCAATGTTCTATGTTTTTCGTTTCATTTTTGTTTTTTTTTTTTTTTTTTTTGGGGAACATAAAAAAATAGTTTGAAAACACTTGTTGTTTTCATATCGTTTTTATTTTTGTGAAAAATAGTTTGAGAAATTTTGTTATTAATTAAGAATTGGCAGGAAATTTCATTGTTATTTGAGAAATTTCTCAATTACAACAACAAAATTTCTCAGTTGTGCAAACACAAACACAAACACAAACACAAAAATAATGAAACTCTTCAGTTGTTTTTTTTCAAACATAATTTCATATCAAATATTAATCTTGTTTAATAGATTTGAAATGAGTGAATGCCAAAAATATTAATTTTACTAAAAATAGATATATGTAATAAAAGTTATAACACCTTAAATTTCAAAATTAAAAATGGCTAACTTCACAGCTAAGCATGTAAAACGTGCTCCACTAACGAACAAATCAGAAATCTTTACTTAAAATTTAAAGGCTAAACTAAACCTATTGAAGACTAAAATGAATGGAACCTGTTAGGTAAAGAAAAAAAACGTCCGACCTAATCTAACATTACATTCATTCATAAAACATCTTATAAAAATGGGCGTTTTCAAAATAAAAAATAAAAAAATCAGAAAATAATTTATCAAAGAAGTTTATTAATGATTCCTATGGGTATAGAAAAGGGTTTTGCAAAGAACAAAAAGGGAAAAGTTCATTTGCATTGCAATGTACAATGGCATTATATATAATGGGAGTGGGACTACTGGTTCCTAACAACCATTCCTATAGAGAAGCCCACAAGAGAAGCATAAGGACATTTGAAGCATAGCAAATGAATGAAAAAGAGCACCAATCATCCACTTGAGAAGCCCTCAAAACAAGCAAAAAGACATGAAAGATAAACGAATTAATAAAATGGAAGAATAGTGATACATATATAATTATGAATTGTTACTTCAAAATAAATATATATAATAAAAAAACCCCTCTAAAATGAACATTTCCCTTATATGGAATGAACAGTTGAGTAGCTAGTGGACAATGGAGATGCCACTGACACATCAAATGGCTTTGGTGGAATGCTTTAAAACAAAGTTTGGGTCTTTCTCACTCTTGGCCTATTATTGTCAAAGACTTAAAAAAAATTTCATTTAGTTAATTTAAAGTCGCAAAATTCCTATAATTTTAGGAGTGTGAATTTCTGTAAATTTAAAAGTACAAAATCTTATAATTCTAAGACTTTCATCCTAATCACTAATATAACATTTAGTTTTTTATTTTTTTTTTGGGTAAGAAAAGAGTTCCATAGATATTAAGGTGTGCAATACATCAGTCTAGGATAATTAACTCCTCTAGCATCATTCAAGAGTTGGGTATAAATACATGGAGTAAAACAATTGAAAATTTGGAGATCAAAGCTCTCCATGAGGACTCCTTCATTTGCCAGAATGTCAGGACACTTTTTAACTTCTCGAATGGCATGGCCAAGTAGCGGATGTCCTAGCTGTCCCAGGAACTGTAGTCATGAATAACAGACCAAGATGATGAGTATAGCAGTTATCATTTTTTTTTTTTTATCAGCAAAAGGAAATATATTGATCATGAGTGGAAAGATAGAACGATTACAGCTGAGGGAGAAAATGCCACACAGCTTTGCCTTTGCATTCCAACTAGGTTGGCACCCAAAAGAAAGCAAAAACGTAAGCAAACCCACAGCAAAAACACATAAAAGAAAGCGAGAAATTAACTAAAAAAAAAACTGGAGCAGAAACATTATGCTCATGAGAGCAGCTGTTGCAAGAGAGTAGCATCAGTTTCAATTTCTAAATTGTTTAGACCAAGGTCTAATGCCATCTTGAGGCTATCATTTGAGAGCAGTATTTTTTATATTTTTAGATTGTGGTGCTCCCCATACATCAATCCTTAGGCTGGTCACCCACCATACCCCATGTGCGTACCGGATTCCGCACTAGATGAAAGTGGATCGGGACCGGACTCTGCCACAGAAGCAGATTAGAGCCCGTGGGTTGGTTTGATAACCCTCCTGTGGGAATTAGTGATCGGAGAAGAGAAGTATGTAAAGTGTGGGTGAAATCGGATCTTGTTACCTTCAATGTGAAGTTCTTGTTGTATGTATAGTGTTCCTTACTTGCTTCTCAAGGTGAGTTCATGAGGTAAAGGTGCTGCCAGGTGTCTTTCCAGCCTTGCTCCAGGCGGGGGGACCACTTGGTAGTTGTCAATGATTGCCTATTCTCATTGTAAGCATGCTCATAACTAATCACATTCCTTTTGCTCAACAACTTCCGTGATTTGTGGTATAGGGGACCAGCTGAGGTGGCAACCTGCACATGCATGCATTCACAGATCCCACGTTTCCTTGTTAGGTTTCTCCAGCTCGGTACCCATATACTTCGGTTCGGTAATGACGTGCCTCGACTCGGCCCCTTTTCCAGGCTCATACTGTGAAGATGGGCTGGGCTGCTATCTGTTCGGCCCACATTCTTCGTCTCCGCACTGCCACCAAAGGTCATGCGGCTGGCCTTTCCACTGCAGGTCGGGCCCAAGTGCTTGAGGACTTGGGTGGGCTATTGATCGTGAGAGTGGGCTCAACTGATCTGTCCATGTACTTATCCGCCCAACTAGGACTTGGGCTTTATGAGATTGGGCCGGCCCAAGGCTTGGACCTAACCCATTTTGCATTTAGCCCCTTCATTTGCCCCCTAGCTCGCGCTAAGGTTCCCCTTGGTGGGAGCTATGGTTCTGTCTCCCAAGCGTCGCGTCGCTTTGGCTCCCTCCCAGTTCGGCCTTGGTGACGGTTCAATCCTGACACAAGTTCCTGCATGCGTCCTTTCAAATGCCACGTGGCAATGCGCCATAGGCGGGCAGAGATAATGCGTCGACTTCGTACTGAAGATCGCGATTTGCATGCTAGCACGCCGACTGAGGTCATTAATGCCTGAGATATCACTTCAAATCCCTTGATTTGATTCTCCCATTCTCCTAGTGCATTTCAGGGAAAGATAGAGATAGAGAGGGAGAGAGAGAGAGACTCCTCCCGTCCTTCTGGTGTCGATTCCGCTGGTGCTCTGCTCAATCTTCTTCAACGCTGATCTTGCTTTGTAAGTTTTCTTATTACTCTTCTTCTTCCTCTGTTCTAATCGTCAGTCCGCACGCTCGTCGCTTATGCCTAGTATCCTGTTACACGAATCCTCTTCTCCCCTTTAGGTCGGTTGAATGGGAAGTTTCGTTCCTTAGTCGATACCCAGAGGCCATGGCCATGTTCCGATTAGATTCCAGCATTCCTCATGATGTGACCTTCCCTTTGTCGAAGGTGGATGCCTAGCGCATGGACACGAGGAACACACTCTCCTTCCCTGTTGCCGCGATACTTGAGGGAGGGGTTCGGTTTCCTCTCGACCCGCTGGTGCGCCGCTTCCTCCACCAAGTTCAGTTGACTCCAATGCAAGTGTCCGTGAATCTCTTTCGTGTCGTATCGGTGTTTCGCCTCAACAAAGCGGTTAGGCTTGAATCGACATATGGGACATTTTGGGTTGTTACACCCTTTCACAATAAGGATCATAGTACTGCTGCAAGGCGTCATTCTGGCGATTGTCACTTGGTCACCGGCCGCCTGATTCAGATAAACACAATGATGATTTTTTGCAAGTCGGTGGAATTGGGAGTTTCTGCTTTGGGACCGAGTTCCAGTCCGAACGGATGCCGCAGAGAGATGGATACCCAGGTCTGAATCTCTCTTTTTGATGCCTTTGGTATTCCTCCCTTTATTCTGAATATTGCTCTGATAAGTTACCTCCTCTTTGCAGAGTCCTCCCGCTTCCAGCGGAGACCGAACCGGGAAAATGCTGAGGCCATCAAGGCTGCTTTGGGGTACAAGAAAAGGTCTCGCCAGAGTTATTGGACTACCACCACTTATCGCTCATATGCCAAGAAAGCGAGGCTTGCCGCCGCCTGCTAGATTCTCGACATGAGATCGACACGCCTCCTCCCTTGGTCTCAAGTCGCCGGAGGAGTCGATGCTCTTTTCGAGGAGCGCCTTCTCGCCTCCGCCAGCAGGAGCGGTCTATGGCGAAAGGAGAGTATTGGTAGACTGAGGCCGAGGCCTTCGAACCTCAAGTACTTGACCCCTCCAGAGAAGGCCGAACCAAGAGTCTGATGGAGGTGAAGATGGAGATCGGGCTTCCTGCACTTCAAGAATCGCTAATGAGCCCTCGGCTTCAATTCGAACGAGCAAAAAGAGGAGGAGGGAGACGGCAAGGCAAAGGGGGAAGCCCTTCAGATTCTGTTGAGGATGAGAATTTTGAGAAGTGGAGCCGCCGATATCTCATGAGGGCAGCCCATTTCCACTTCAGACTCGGTTCTTTGCTTCACCAGATTTTGCTTTTGATTTGACCAAATTTCGTTGATGCCGTTGACATGGCTACCATAATGGGCCCCGTGATATTCCAATTTTGAAGGGACACTTCGGATGATGACCGTAAGTGTTCTTTTTTCTTTTTTTTTTTTTTTTTTTTTTACTTCTTTGTTGCACCGAGGTATTTCTTCTATCTAAGTTTTTGTCGGCTCTTGCAGAGAATCCAGAGGATGCATCCGCCCATCACCCGTCTTTGAAGAGCCGAAAAGGCCGCGGCCGAGGCCGCATTGAATGTGGAGAGGCCGACGATGAACCCGAATCAAAAGGAGGGACGCCTGAATCGCGAGAGAGGCTTTTCGTCTGAACAAGATTGTTGCCTCCGAAAAATCGGCGAAGCCGCTATTGGAACTCGTGCTCACCGAGGGAAGGTTGCGAATCGAGGCCGTTATTGCCGTGATGGTCGCCGAGCGTCATCGCTGGAGGCCAAGCACCGCAACAAGGCCGATGAAGCCGGGCACTTACAAGGAGGAGATTCTGGCGGGATAAGCTTTTGTAAGGGGGACAAGTGCTTTGGTCGCGACGGTTCTGAAGGCTCTTCCTCAGATGCAGATATCCCTGCTCCATCGAGGCCTGTGGGTTCAAGATTGTTTCTACCTCGTTGTTCTATCGTAACTGCATAATGTTTCTCCGTAAGATGAAGCCGCAAGCAAAACACGAGCATGAATGTTGCCAATCAAACGGTGGATCCGAAGGGTTCAGACTCGAGACCGGCCGGGAGATGTGGTTAAGGTGGCTCCTACTTCTCAGGAAGTTGGAGCTTCCTCTACTTTTCCTCCCGCAGATGGCCTGGACCAGATTGCTGAAATTGCTCCTGAGTTACCCATTGTTGATGAAGTTTGATGAAGATTGATGAAGATTGATGTCACCCCAAATTTGAACCTTTTGCTTTTTTCTGTTTCTGAAGACAATTTCTTTCTTTATGTTTTGTTTTGATGTTGCTTGGTTGCGGGGCCTTCTGTGCCCTTTGTTGGATGGTACAATTTTCCCTTTGTTTTTGAACTTGCAACTTGATATTGATGCTTGTTTGAACATTTCTCATGCTGCTTGCCCCTACGAAAGCATTGTTGGGACCTCGGTACGTAATAGATGCTCTGGCCGGTTCTCAGGTTGCTTTTAATGGATGTTCTGTTTGATTCTATGTTGCTTGCCCCTACGAAAGCAATCGTTAGCCTCGGGCCGAACTAGTGATCGGCGTGGCTAACGGGTCTCACTTAGGTCCGTGTTGGTTTTTGTAAGAAAACAATTGTTTGCCCCCACCGAGCTAAGTGAGATCGAAATTATTGAGTCTGCTTCAACTCGCTCGTTTGAATCAGATCTTGAAGTGTTGATATGTCGATACTTAAGAAGTTCTCAGATGCAAAGGTGTTTGCTCAAGATATGCCAAGATAATTTTCATCAAGTAATGCCACTTGGCCGAAAATTTAATTAAGATGCATTAGTGTGGTGTCCACCAAGCAATGCCACTTGGCTAAATAGAGAAGTTTACTTAAGATATATTAGTGCGGTTTCCACCAAGCAATGCCACTTGGCTAATTTCAATTCAGTTGCCAAACATTTTCCACCAAGCTATACCACTTGGCATGTTTGAGTGCAAACAAAATTTAAATTCCGTACATTCGTTCTGAAGCTGAGCCATTTGGGTAAAATCCAAAGTTAATTCCGTTTGATAAACATCAAAGCTAATCCCGTTTGGTTAAGACCAAAGCTAATTCCGCTTGGTAAAGACCAAAGCTAATTCCGCTTGGTAAAGACCAAAGCTAATTCCGCTTGGTAAAGACCAAAAGCTAATTCCGTTTGGTAAAGACCAAAGCTAGTTACATAGATTGTATAACCGAGAAGAGTGGGACAACATTTGTATTGGATAGCGAATAAATGCCTTTACATCCTGGTAAAGAAGTTATGTCTCGATTCTCTCGATAATACTTCTTGAGGTTTGCTACATTCCAAGGTCGAGGTATTGCTCGCTGCTCAAATCTTCCGTAGTAAGCTCCATTTCCCATCAAGGTTGTGATTTTGTAGGACCCTCCCAGATTGCCCAAGTTTGCCTTCGCCAGCAATCTGCTTATGATCCATGACCTTCCTCAAAACCAATTCTCCGGTATGAATTGCCTTGGAAAAACTTTTGGTTGAAATTTCGGATGAGCTGTCGATATGCTTCAAGCTCCGATCAAGCTTTCTCCCATTTCTTCCGCCATATCCAAGCTTGTGCGATGGCTTCTCACATCGAGCTTTCAAATAATTCAGACCGAAGAGTTGGGAGACCTACTTCAAGTGGGATGATGGCCTCCATTCCATAGGTTAAGGAGTAAGGTGTTTCTCCCGTGGGGCGCCGTGCTGTAGTTCGGTAGGCCCATAGTACATGTGGTAACTCTTCGACCCACTTTCCTTTGGCGTGCTCAAGCCGTTTCTTTACTCCATTGATGATGGTTTTGTTCGATGCTTCTGCCTGACCATTGCTCTGTGGATATCCCGGAGAGGAGTTCCTATATTCAATTCTGAGGTCGGCACAGAATTTCCTGAAGACCTTTCCATCAAACTGAGTCCCGTTGTCCGCAATCAAGACTACGGATGCCAAACGCACTACCACGCTCCTCAAGACAAACCGCTTTTGTGTCCGCCTTGATATTTGCCAATGCCTCAACTTCGATCCACTTGGAGAAATAGTCGGTTGCAAGAATGAAGAATCGCCGTTCAAAGGCTCGCGCCAATGGTCCAACAATATCCGCACTTATTGCGCAAAGGGCCATGGGTCGTGAGTGGAGTGAGGGTTTTGGCTGGCTGATGAATGAGTGGAGCAAACCTCTGACATTTGTCGCATCGTTGCACATACTGCTGTGCGTCTTGCTGCATTCGTGGCCACCAGTACCCGTGTGTTAAGGCTCGGTGTGCCAGTGACCTTCCGCCAACGTGGCACCCACAAATCCCATCGTGTATTTCATAGAGAACATTCTCAACGAGATTCGGATGCACACATAGGAGGTAGGGCCGAGGTAGGAACGCTCAGAAGCTTCCCAGACGGTGAGACCCAAAATCGAGCCGATTTATGTCTGATCTTGTTGGCTACCTTTTTGTCTTCGGGGAGTTGACCAGATTTCAAAAAGACCAATATTGGATCCATCCAGATCGGCTCTAAGTTGTTGCAGAGGACCGGAGATGCAATACTTGGTTCTGGTATGAACTCAACCCAAACTCTTCTGGCATCCTTTGTGTCTATTGACGAGCCTAGGCACGCCAGAGCGTCTCAAGGGCTATTTTTGTCCCGACCGATGCGCTTCCACTCAGTATGGATTGAAATTTCGAAAGGTGTCTCCGGCCTTGCTCACAGACATAGTCATTCTTTCGTCCCGAGTTTCATAGACCGGAAAGCCGGTTTACTACTAGTCGTGAATCACCGAAAACAAGAAGCCGCTCAAGATCAAGTGTTCGGCGCCCGCAGTTTGCTTAACAACGCTTCAGATTCGCCTCGTTGTTCAAGCTTTCACCAAGCTCGAGAGCTGCTCCCGTGATAAATCATACGAGAAATAAGGACTACTCCTCGCCTCGAGCCTCGGTTATTGGACGAACCATCGACGAGAGTTGCCGATGTTTCCAATAAAGAGTTTCCATGCTTCCGGTTACTGGTTTTTCTGCTCGGCGGCGCTGGCACCTGTGAGCTAAGGTTCCCTCGTTCGCAGACTGGCGGAGGAATTCGCGACGAAGTCCGCCAAGACCAGGCCTTGATTGCCGTCGTGGGTCGATACCTAATGTCAAACTCACTAAGCTCTACCGCCCACTTCATTGCTCGCCAGAGAAATCGGCTCGGCTAAATACGCACTGAGGGGAATTCGGTGAGGACATTAATGGTGTGCCCTTGGAAGTAATGTTGCAACTTTCTTGAGGCTATAAGCGGCAAGATAAGCCAACTTCTCTAATGGTAGGTACCGTGTCTCGGCCTAGTAGAGTCTTGCCGACGAATACATCGGTCTTTGCTCCTTATCAATTTCAGATTAATATCAAGGCCACGGCATGATCTGACACCGCTAGATAGAGATATAGCTCCTCTCCTGGCTCCGGAATGGATAATAGTGGGGGTGTACTGAGGTATCTTTTGAGATTCTGCAGTGCTTCAGTACATTCACTGTTCCATTCAAATGCTGCCTTTTTCCTTAAAAGCCGAAGAAGGGTTTCATCCGATCCGAGGATTTGCCGATAAACCGGTTCAAAGGTACCGCCATCCCGCTTAGTTTCTGCGCTTCTTTAGACTTTGTTGGCACTTCGAGGTTCTCAGATGGCCTCGATTTGATCCGGATTCGCCGATTCTCTACGAGTGACCATGTATCCCAAGAACTTCCTGCTCCCATCCCGGCGCACTTCGAGGCGCTGAGGCGGCCGTGGGCTTTCAAGATGTGAATACTTCTCTCAAGTCTGTGAGGTGGCTCAGAGCGAACTTGCTTTTTACCACCATATCGCCTATATAGGCTTCCATGGTCTTACCCAATTGATCTCGAACATCCGAGTGATCATTCACGGTAGGTCGCCTCCGGCGTTTGAGGCCGAATCGGCATTACCCTATAGCAAGAAGTCCTCTTGGAGTGATGAATGCCGTTTTTCCCGATCCGGCCGAACAGGGTATTTGGTGATAACCGCTATAGGCATCCGTAAAACTCATGCGCCATGCCCTCATTGTTGAGTCTACTAGCCGATCAATGCGAGGCAAATGAAAACTATCTTTAGGGCATGCTTTGTTCAAGCAGTGAAATCGACGCAAACTCTCCATTTTCCGCTCTTCTTCTTGACTACAATCAGATTGGACAACCATCGCGGTAATCAGATTGATTGCACCCGAGGCCAAAAGTTTTTGACTTCGCGATCATCGCTTCGTGTGCTCGATCGAGGATCTCCGACTTTTCTCAGACGATGGGCCGAGCCAAGGGTTGATGTTGAGCTTGTGGCACGCAAATTCGGGTCCAACCCCGAGTATCATATGTCGACCACGCGAATACCTCCATATTTTCCTCGCTAGCCCAAAGAAATGAAGTTTCATCGCTTAGCGAGGTACCAATAAGGAAGTACTTCTCAGATCGGCTTCTCCTATTAGGACTTTCTCCAAATCCTCCACCATCTTTTCCTCCCGAGTCCCTCCTACATCTTCCAAGATCGGTTGTTCGCCACTTCCACCGCTCCTGCATCTGCAGAGTTGCTTTGTTTTTAACGCCGCCATGAAGCGTTGTTTGGACGCAACTTGGTCCTCGAGATTCGCTTCTACTCCGTGTTCCGTAGGAAAACGAATGAGCCGGTGATAGGTTGAGGGATCGCCTACGCGATGAATCCATGGGCGCCAAGTATGGCGTTATAAGGGATGGTGTGTTAACAACCAAGAATTCTATCTCGAGGGTTTTGGTTCCTGCCACGATCGGTAACACTATGCGCCGAGCGCCATTCCTATGAATTGAAACCGACCAACGGATCGCCATTGGGTGAGATGTCGCCGGAGAGGCCAAGCTTCTTTTCGACGGCTCCAATCGACATGATTTGGTCAATTTGGGCACCTTTGCGATCTCTTCTTTCGTGTTTCTGATTCCGGAGTCATTGCTCCATGGATCACATTTATTATCACCGGTGGATGCTCCACATTTACTCGAAGTGGGTTCCCGCTCGCCACCTCTTTGCCTCGATCTATATATTCCCTCAAGTGCCCAACCGCCACCAGTCCTCCAAGTGTTGCTTTAGTGCTCTAGCTTCGAGTCATGTGTCCTCTGTCTTGATGGTAGGTGCACTGAAGCTTCGATTGCGCCGAAATGATCTCCCATCATTTTCGGCCAAACAAAGAAGGGCTCTCTTGATCTTCTCCAGATTCGTAGATTGGCTCTTTGAACATGGTCACAATAGCTTCATGTGATTTAGCCTTATCGACCTCATTCACCGCAATCCTCTGTTCTCCTCGTCCGCTTTTCTTCTCGCCGGCCGCTCGCCGATACTACCTCAATGGGAATCGATCGTCTCCAGCGAAAGCATATCGCTCAATCTCGGCGCCAAGAATCTTTCAGAGTCAGGGACGCTTAGTGAGTGATTGTCTTAACTTACTTTCCGGACGCAAACCATGTTTGAAGGACATGATGGCCATTTGCTTGCTGCACACATTTCCTTCCAGATTGTTATACTCTTCCCAATATCTCCTAGCATAATCAAGCAGTTGTTTCCTCCGCTTCCTTCCCCGAGGCCGAACAAGGTGTCCTGGTTCTTTTGGGATCTTAGTATTGGAAAGAAACCTGGCTAAGTACTCTTCTCAGAGCTGCTTCCAGCTATGAATTGATCCAACGGGGAGTCGATCGCACCATCCGAGTCTGGTTTCTCCCAAGCCGACGGGAAGACTTTGCACATCGCTGCCTCATCTCGCTCCAGAGGGACATCATCTGTCTGAAATGACCGATATCGTGAGAGGATCCGACTTCCCATCGTAGGAAGTGAACTTCGTGGAGTAAACTTCTTTGGGGTCTCATGGTTTCTATCTCAAGAAAACGGCGAAGAGACAAGTCTATCCAATACCGATGTTCTCTCCGTGGACAAGACGGTCCAAATGATCTCGATGTTGTTCGTTCCTATTTCCGATCACCAAGTACGAAGGTCCCGAGGAGGGTATTCAGCTTGTCGACTACCCGCCTTCGTCTCTTGGCCCTCCCACGGCGTGACCCACGGTGTGACTACTCGCCGCCTCGAGTTGGGATTGGTTGGCTTTGTTGTCGGAATCATTCCCCGGGAGTTTTTACCGTAATTCCCTAGATGAGCTCTTTTGTTGCAAACGGAGGGCTCTGCCTCTCTCTCTCTGTCGGGTCACCCAACACCCTCTTTAGTTGAGCCTTCAATTCTCAGATCTCCATTCCCATGGAATCGTAATTCGATCTCTATAATCTTTCTCCGTATGAAATGATGAGAAGAACCTCCGACGAAGGGTAATCGATGTTCGATGCACTGGGTTCGATTATTGTTTCAGCTTGCTCCTCCGTAATCGCTTGAGTGCCAAACCTTTTTCCTTCGCTTTTTCCGCTCATGAGTATGTGATGAAGGCGTAACGTCTTCAATCCCCATTGCCAAATCAATACGAGCTTAGAGATGAAAAGATGATCCACGCCATCGCACCAATTGTGCGTCTGGATTCCGCACTAGATGAAAGTGGATCGGGCTCACCGATGGGATCGACTCTCGACAGGAAGCACCGTTAGAGCCGCCTACCGGTTTGGCGGATAACCCCTCCTGTGGGAATTAGTGATCGGAGAAGAGAAGTATGTAAAGTGTGGGTGAAATCGGATCGCTTGCTACCTTCAATGTGAAGTTCTTGTTGTATGTATAGTGTTCCTTACTTGCTTCTCAAGGTGAGTTCATGAGGTAAAGGTGTTGCCAGTGTCTTTCCAAATTTTGCTCAAAGTGGGACCACTTGGTAGTTGTCAATGATTGCCTATTCTCATTGTAAGCATGCTCATAACTAATCACATTCCTTTTGCTCAACAACTTCCGTGATTTGTGGTATAGGGGACCCGAGGTGGCAACCCGCACATGCATGCATTCACAGATCCCACGCTTCCTTGTTAGGTTTCTCCATTTCTGCACCCATATACTTGGTTCGGAATGACGCCTCGACTCGCCCCTTTTTCCAGCTCATACTGTGAAGATGGGTCATGCCATCCTGCTCGCCCACATTCTTCGTCTCCGCACTGCCACCCAAAGGTCATGGGTTGGCCTTTCCATCGCAGGCTCGCCCAAGTGCTTGAGGACTTGGGTGGGCTATTGATCGTGAGAGTGGGCTCAACTGATCTGTCCATGTACTTATCCGCCCAACTAGGACTTGGGCTTTATGAGATTGGGCCGGCCCAAGGCTTGGACCTAACCCATTTTGCATTTAGCCCCTTCACCCCATTATTAGGTTAGATTAGATTAAATGATATTTATGGTAAATTGTACTCATAAAAAAGGTTAAATTACCACAAGTCAGACTTCTTCTTCTTTTTTTTTTTTTTTTTTTTTTCTTTTCTTATTATAATTGGGTATTTGCATTAGTTTATAAAAAAAAATGAAAAAAATAATGCTTTTGACGATGGACGGTATAACAGGAAAAAAAAAAAAAAAAACATGAATAAAAAAAATGAAGAAAGAAAGAAGAAGAAAAAGAGAGGAAAAAAAAGAGAATTATATATGGGCCAAAGAAACATGTTCAGAGAAAGTGTGTGTGGCTGTGTGTGTCGGGGATGGGGTGAGCCCCGCCGTGAGGGGTGGGCAAGGAACCGAGAGCAGCATAAGGCATGGGGACGAGTCCGAAGAACAGAGAAAAAATTTTAATTTATTTTTAAGTTCACAAAATTCAATTATAAAATAAATACAATAACTTTACACGAGTGAATACCCATTAAAATATGTAAATTTTATTTTATATAAGAGAGTTGTATTCAATTTTATACGTATGAATGTATATATTTGATGATGTGACATTTTAATTGTAGAGAAATGTGTAATTATTTTCTCTTATATTTCAGATAAAATAATTATCTATTCCTAATTATTACATGATGAGAGATAAGATTCTCGATCACTTTGTTTTGTTTTTTTTTTGATTGCTTAGAATCTAAGCAAAAATGAATTGTTTTAGAATTTTTTATTTAATATTAATTTACTTTTAAATTAAATCATTAAATTATATATTTTGATTGTAATAAAAAAAATAATAATAATAACGGATCCCACCCAATCAGGCCTCGCCGAGATGTGTTTGGCAGTGTCATGACAAAAAGGTCCCACTCCCCCATAATATAACACTACCACAATGAGAAAGGGAGTATACACACTGTCCTCATTCATCTAGTCTCTCTCTCTCTCTCTCTCTATATATATATATATATTCTCACCACTTGGAAACCTCTCTCTCTTTCTCTTTGTGACCAGTCTCCCACTCGGACTCTTCTTTTGTCATTGTTTGTATAATTCTATATTTGTAAACGTGTTTGGAATTTCCATTTGAAGTCACTAGACTCTCACTCGCTCCTATGTCTTTTATGATAATGATATATATAAATGAAATGTAATAATATTAGAGATTAATAATTCAAACACAGAAAAGTAGAAAAAGAAAAAGAAAAGAGATAGTGTATGCATATATATAAGAGTTGAATTTAGATCATACATTATATTTTTTGATATTTTTTATATCTGAATTTTTGGCCTCATTGAATATAATTTTTACATGTTTTCTTACAGCTAGATACAAAAACACTTATATTTATTAATGGGAATCTCACTATCTTTGTGTTTAATGATAAAAAATCTAGTGTGAAATATTAAACTTTTTTTTTTAATTTTTTAATTTTTTTTACCAATCTTTTCTTAGTTCATAAATCCCCTCTCTATATATAGACACAATTTGAATTTTTGATAACTAATGTGCATCTTGAATTCAAAATGATCTGTATTTAGTGGATTGCTAGGAAAATCAAAAAAAGAAAAAGAAAAAGAAAAAAAGAAAAGAAAAAGGAAGTACATTTATTGTTGTATTTTTTTAAATATTGTTCAAATTAATTAAAGAAAAAAGCCCAGTGCATGTCATGTTTTTGTTTAATTAATTTTCTTATTTGTGTTCAAATAAAAAAATTATTTTTATCAGGCATTGAAGGAGTGCCTTAGGCCATTTTTTTAATCTGCTACCGAGGATTTGTTTGAGGATTATTGTATCACACATTAATTTGTTGACAATCTATTTAATGAATTAAGGACTAGGCTTTTTCTTGTACCAACATAGGAAATGATGGTTTCTAGATTGTTGATACAACAAAGTTTGTCTTTGTTAAATAGAGGCTATATTTAAATCAATAAAATTTACAAATTGATTCATGTTTGATTTTTTTTTTTTAAAATTTTAGAGTGATGTGATTAATGTACACATTAATTGACAAGAGAAAGTTTGGATTTTATTTCTCGATAATAACTTTTTTTCTAATATTTTTATTGGGTAGAGGTTACAAATGTGAAGCGAATTCTAAGATGTTTTGAAGTAGTGTCTGGCCTGAAGATCAAATATCATAAAAGTGCTGTCAATGGAGTAGGAATTGATGAGACTACAGTTGATGAATTTGCTTCGAGATTAAATTGTACAAGTCAAAAGCTCCCCTTCAAATACTTAGATTTGCCCTTAGGAGCTAATCCTAGAAGGAAGCAAACTTGAAAACCTGTGGTGGATAAGTTCAGAGCTAAATTTGCCAGATGAAAAAGAAGAGTTCTTTCTTTTGCTGGTAGGGTGACATTAATTAAATTTGTGCTATCCAATTTTCCTGTTTATTACATGTTCTTATTATTATTATTTTTTTTTGATCAGCAAAAGAAAGATCTTTATTAATGAAAGAAACACATACAGAGTATGGAACACTACATCAATAAAGAGGAGCTCGGAGCTAAAAAAGCTCCAAGCTCCAAGTTGGTGAGAGACCAACGAAGAGCAAAAAACCATAGAAAAATACAAAACCAGTGGTAAGCTGATTAGCACCAAACCAGAGCTCATAGCACCAAAACAGAACTAAAATTGATATATACCCAGAATTGCAATCAAGACACTACCAATGCAAAGAAGAACACACACTACCGGTGGTATGTCAGAACCAAAAGATGCCCTATGCAGAAACCAGCACACACATAATGCAGACCAAACACTACCAAGCAGCAATCGAACCAGCCACAACCCTGCTATCTGCACTACACCAGCAACAGCAACCAACTCCACCCAAGCTGCAAAACCCCATTATGCTGCACTGCATCCCAACAGGACAGAATAGAAACAAAACAGCATTGCATCCCACAAAAGAACAAACCTGCTCTGCAGACCAAAAGAACATCCATCACCCCAAAGAAACCGGATCATACCACACACCACCTCCTCACCACATACACAGACGCATAAAAGAACACTGCATCATCGCAGAGGCATCTCTCAAACGAGCACAACCATATCAAAACACCAAGCTGTAAACACCAAAATGCTGCTCTGCATCCCGACAGAACAATATATAAACAAAACCAAAGATCGAACCCAAAATAGAGCTAAACCTGCACTGTTTCCCATCAGACTTGGACTACAATCATACCTTGATGCTGTCAAGATTATGCACAATGTCCTCCAGAATCGCAAACCTCCATTGCTATGCTTACACCACAAGGCTATTCGACTTTCACCAACTCAACCAAATCAAAGCCACAACACTCTTTTGATGAAAAAGACAATCATTCATAGCTTTCCAAATTGACCACAAAATGCCTACAGAACAACCTTCCACAATGGTTGGATCACCTTTTAAATTGATAACCGACCCACCAAAGCAAAGAAATCCTCAATCGAGCACGAACCACCCAAACCAGACCCCACCATTGCACCATGTTCCACCATAATTTCCATACCACAGACACGACAAAGCGAGATGGTTCAATGACTCCTCTCTCAGAATTACCTTGTGTTAGCTTAATTCAATACACCAATCCTTTTCAAAAACACGGAAGTTTTAAGTCTTCCTTTCCAAGCTAACCACCGCAGAATTTCACCTTGGGAGGCGAGTTCTTCCGCACCATATCAAGAAGACGCACGACATGACCTTTTGATAGCATCCACCACTTCCAAGACACACCCACAGAGTAGGATCTTGAGGGATTTGCCATCCATAAACAAGAATCCTCTGCTTGATCTGAAAGAACAAGTGTGCCCCTTAGAACCCCTTGCAACCTAACAACCTCCTCCTCCTCCCAAGCAAGCAGAGATCTACTAAAAGCGAAATTTCCACTCATGTCAATTCTCTACTATGATTCATCTGCAAAATTGTACAACCCTTTTCCTCGAGATAGCCTTGCAGACAAATCTAGGAAATTCCACCTTCAAACAAAGATTATTTAACCACTTATCTTCCCAAAAAAGAAGTCTATGCCCATTTCCTACAAGAAGTTTGAAATTAGATAAATAGTACTCAATCAACTCTGGACTAGATGCACCAAGATGTACAATATCAGACAAGATTCTTGACACTGAACAAGACTCTGGAATGGAAGGTACCCAGCCACCATCATCCAGCCCATATTTGCACCTCAACATTTGTTTCCATATAGCTCTGTCCTCCACTCCAAACCTCTACCACCATTTTAACAATAGGCAAGCATTGATATCTCTTAGATTTCTAAGCCCCAGACCTCCTTGTGACTTATCCATTATTAGTTCCGCCCATTTCACCAAGTGGATTTTCCTCTTGTGGTCAGATTTGCCCCATAAGAAAGTTGCCTGAATCTTCTCAATCTGCTTAGCTACTCCCACAGGGATTTTGAAAATTGATAGAAAATATATACGCAGACAAGAGAGGACTGACCTAATCGGAGTTAAACGACCAGCGAAAGACAAGACTTTCCTCTTCCAAGTAGCTAACTTCTTTTTTACTTTCTCAATCACAGGTAGCCAGGTACTTTTTCTACTGGGGTTAGCCCCGAGAGGTAAACCCAAATAACTAAAAGGGAGCTTATGACTACGGCAGTTGAAAATGGAGGTAAACTGATTAACCTCACCATCAGTTAAATCCACTCCACACAACAAACTTTTGTGGAAATTGATCTTTAAGCCGAATAGCACCTCAAAGCACCGCAAAATTCTCTTAATGTGCACCAATTCACCTCTTTCCGCTTCATAGAATATGATTGAATCATCTGCAAACTGCAGATGAGAAAATTTCAATTCACTGGGCCCCACAGAAGCTCCTTTAACCAGCCCCAACTCCTTTGCTCTTTCAATCAAAATGTTCAAACCTTCCGCAACAATGTTGAACAAAAGAGGAGACAATGGATCTCCCTGCCTAAGCCCTCGCTGAGGAGTAAATTCTGTTGTTGGAGATCCATTGACCAGGACAGATACTCTGGATGATGAAAGGCATGATTTAATCCAACCCAACCATTTTTCCCCAAAGCCAAAATTCTTTATCATAGAAAGTAGAAACTCCCAATTAACTGAATCATACGCCTTTTCGAAATCTAACTTTAAAATGATGCCTTTCATTTTTGCAGCTTTCCACCAATGTATTACTTCATTCGCGATCAATACACCATCAAGAATGGATCTGCCACCCAAAAAAGCTGTTTGAACTTCACTAATGATTCCTGGCAACACACTTTTCAACCTTTTTGATAACACTTTAGCAAGAATTTTGTAAACTGAGTTAACAAGACTAATGGGCCTATAATCACTTAGCTCACAAGGATCCACCCGTTTAGGTATGAGGGTGATAAAAGAGCTGTTAAGGCCTGAGACAATCTTCCCATTAGAGTGAAACTCTTCCATGAAATGTAGTACTTCACCTTTCATTATTTGCCAACATTTCTGAATACAGGCCAGACTGAAACCATCCGGACCCGGGGCCTTGTTACCATCACAATGTTTAACCGCAGCCCAAATTTCCTACTCAGAAAATTCTGCTTCTAAGGTTTCCACCTGCCCAAGAGAAGAAAAGGATGCAAAAGGGCCAAGAAGTTTGGGCCTAGAACTCCAAGACTCAGAGAATAATTTCATAAAATACCTATGAACCGCGATCTTCATTGAGTTAGGTTCCACCACCCTAACCCCATCTACTACAACTGAATCAAGGAGATTTCTACTTTGCCTAGAGCTTGCCATCATATGGAAAAATCTTGTATTCTTGTCCCCGCACTTTGCCCACAGCATTCTAGATTTTTGATGCCACACAATCTCCTTCCTTCTCTGCAAATTCCACACTAGCCCTCTGACTTCTCTCCTGGACTTTGCTTCTGTTTTTGACAATGTTCTTTCTTCAGCCTCTAAATCCAAAGAGTGTAAATCCTCTTCCGCGTTCTTAAGATCTGTTTCCACATAACCAAACACCTCTACATTCCATCTTCTAAGACTGACTTTGAGAGAGACAAGCTTCCTAAACAGTCTAAACCCCGCCCAACCCGTTTGAGCTTGTACCTCCCAAGAGCTCTTCACTGCTAATATAAAATTAGGATGAAGTAACCAAGCATTAATAAATTTGAAAGGTTTTGGGCCCCAATTCCTCTCATCCTCCTTTATTATGACAGGACAGTGATCAGAAATTGATCTAGGCAATCCCCACTGCTTGAAGGAGAACTGCTCCAATCACTTACTCTCCATAAGGAACCTATCTATCCGACTCCATCTCTGCCCATCTTGTGCATTACACCACGTGTATCTTCTTCCCTTCATAGGTAAGTCAACAAGATTCAACTAATCAATCAGCTCATTAAAATCATTCATACCTCTATCCCTTCTGGAACACCCATTCCTTTCACTGAGAAATCTGACCTCATTAAAATCTCCACCTATGTACCATGGAGTCGGGTAAGAAATTTTCAGGTTCTTAAAAGATTCCCACAATTGTCTTCTTTTGCCAACATCGTTGGGAGCATAGACATTCACCACAAAGCATTCAAAGGATTGACCACTGATACCAGACAAGATGATAAAATTTCTAGAGCCACAATACTCAACAACCTTGAATCTTTCAGGGTGCCAGATGCACAGTAGACCTCCAGCCATGCCATCAGCATCTACTCCCATATAATCCATTTTATCGAAAGGCCAAATAGATTAATGAGAGTTACCTCCATGGTTCTTCTCTTGGTTTCTTGAAACAACACCACATCCACCTCTCTTTCTTTTAAAATGTTCCTAATGGAGAGTAAATGATGGCAACTCTGGGTGTTTCAATGTAAAATCAGTTGGAAAGATGGCAACTCTGGATGGCAACTCTGGGTGTTTCAATGTAAAGATGGCAACTCTGGGTGTTTCAATGTAAAATCAGTTGGAAAGATCAATTGGAAAGATGGCAACTCTGGGTGTTTCAATGTAAAATCAGTATATAATTGGTGTGAACTGCATTATGGTCCTATAAAAAGTTTATCTAGTCTAATCTGAAATAATGTTGTTTCTCTGAAATCCCAATTTTTCGTGTGGTTGGTATGGAAATGGAGAATAAAGTCACTAGATTTTTTTGCAGAAGATTGGGGTTATTGACTCTAATATGGTGCCAAGCTGTGTTCTTTGTAGAACAGGGAAGGAATTATTAAACCCTACAATGCTACATTGCCCTTTTGTTTAGAAAATCTGGTCTAGCATCATCAAATGGTGGGGAATGCAATGGGTTGTTCTAGGAACAATGGAATGTTTGCTTCAGTGGTGGAGTGGATGGAAGTTTAAAAAAGGGAAATTGCAGATATGGAAAGTAATTCCAGTAGCATTGTTTTGGTTTGTATGGAAGCACATAAATAAAGTTATTTTTAATAAGGGTCAGCCTAATCTGGAAGAACTATGTGATCTCATTTAGGTAAGAGTAGCCATGTGGATGAAGTCAAATCTGGTGGGAAGAGACTGCTCAATTAATCAATTTGTATCAAACCTACAACAGATCAAGTTATGTATTAAGTGACTGGGCATCTGTGGTGGCTGTTATGCTTTGTTTAGGTGCTGATATAAACAAGTTGCTGGATTGAATTGAAGGCTGTCCTGGTTGCTGTTGCTTTTGATGGCAAGGGAGGTGGTTTTTCGAGTATGGTTGCAGGAATAACTGCTACAGATGTTAGTGCTGTTAAGTGGCTGCAAGAGTTGGTATTTGAGTATGGTTGTTACTACTACTTCTAATGGCAAGAGAGTTTTTTTTGTTTGTTATTTGTGAGGTTTTAGTTTTGGTTTTGGTTGGTTACTCACCAACCTGATGCGATGCTGCAAATGATTGGACTTATTCTATAGTGCCAACCTAGTTGGGATCATATTACTTAGTTATGATGCTTGTGCATTCATCTCCTTTATTGATGTACATAGTTTTTTTTATTATTCATCAATAAATTACTTTATTTACTGATCAAAAAAACATGTAAATAAAAAAAAACCTCAATAAAAGCATTATATTCAGACAAAAAATGAATAAAGAAAAAAAAAAACATGACACATTTTATGATATCTTAAAGTTTTAACATATTTTATTTATGTAGAGAAAAAAAAAAAACTATATAAAAGCAACAAATGAATCACAAATCAGATTGTATTTGACTCCCTAGGGAGTCATTCTTAGCAAATTGAATTTTAAAAAAAAAATAGAAGGTGAAAAAAAAAAAAAAACAAAAAAAATGTAAAGCTATTAAGATTACCGGCCAAGCTAGCAATAATAAGTTCCATAGGAAACTTTTAATACATATATATATATATATGGAAAAAAATGCTAGATACATTAACAAGTTTATAGTTTTTTTTTATTAACTGATATGTCATGCAATAATAAAACTTTAAAAACTATAAGATGACTTATTTTAATAATACGATAGGTATTTATAAGATTCATTAGTTTATGTAATATTACTAATTCATATATATGTTACAAATTAATAGAGCTAACTAGGATCAGCGTGACACGTAACACAAAGAAGAACAAAACAATAATTTAAATTACATATACAAGAATATAAAAATTATCATGATTCACATAGAATATGACTACTTTCACGGTTGGTTTGTTTTCACTATGATTTAAAAGATTACCATATAATATAGAGAAAAACAACACTTTAACTATAAATATATAATATTAGAACAACATGACAGAACAGTAAAAATATAAAAAATACTCTTATTTCAAATTCAGGCAGGCCTCCCGAACCCCACCTTCGTCGGAGAAGGAGGTGCTACTCCTCTAACCATAAACTAATTTACTTCAAAGTTGAATCAATAATCGAGCGATTGATGTTAAATAATTGTCAAGATCCGCACTACTCAATGTATTTGCTGTAACTGCATTTAACTCTGAATTCCAGCAAACTTTTGTTGTTTGTACATCATCTTGTATTGCTAACAACCATGATTTGCTTGATCATAATTCTGGTCCTTTGCTTATAAATATATAAATATGTATGTATGTGTTTAAAACTGATAATCAGAATTTGCCTGCCACAGGCCTGAATTAAGCATCAAAACCTGTCTAATGGTTAGTGAAAAATCCAATTCTATCCAACTTTGCTTGTCAGAAGCTGTCTCTGCTTCACAACAATCAATGAAATCAATTTCTTAAAAAATTATTTAATGAGATATAATTAACAAACAACTTGCATTCCAAAGCCTAAATCAACATGTGCAAGCACATTGATCCTTAGCATAAATTATAGACAGACAACGTTTGATTGCGTGGCTTTTCTTATCCTTTGTTGTGGGACAATAATTACGACTGTATTTGAATCTTAAATTTTTTTTTTTAAAATAAAAGGCATATATAATAAAAGAAAATATGTTTTTTATTCACATTAAAAATAATCTTCACAAATTTTTTCTCAAATTCAAGATCCAAAAACAATATAAAATAAAAGATTAAAAAAAAAAAAACCTAATGATTGTGAGTTCACATTTTAGTTCCCTGTTAGCTTGAAGATCGGCCCAACTTTGTAGTAGAGAAGTACTAATGAGCCACACTACAAATTATGAACCCACACATTCTTTCTTTGTTTTCTTTCCCTTCACATGTAGTGTGCAAATACATGAGAGACACCATTCGACTTTTTAATGCAACATGTTTACTCTCTGTCTCTTTCCTATTAGAAGAAATTTAGGGCGGGTACATCGTAAAATATTAACATAACTTTGCAGCATTAATTATGACATTTTTTGATAAAAATTACGACAGAATGAATATATGATGTACATTATTAAAGTAAAAGGTAGGAACTATGATTATGTATAATCAATATTGCGGTACAAATGCATTAGAATATGAAGAGAGAACAAATAATCCTTGGCTAAAAGTGACTGCTGACAATGAGCTAGCGCAACTTTTCTTTCTTCTCAAAAAGTTGTTTCCGTGCTGAAGTAGAATTAATTTATATCTTAGCAAGAGAATAATAAATAAATAAATAAATAAGTTGTTTCCGGGTTGAACTAGAATTAATTTATACTTAGCACAAGAGAATAAAAAAGAAGTTATAGATATGCACTGACATGTAAAATTGTAAGAGTTATATATTGTCCCCAACAATGCTATATATTTATTTTAAAAAATTGTTCAAATTTTAAAATATGTGAATTCAAATATAACTTACACCATACCATTTTTAATCTACACAATAAATTCAAGTTATGAGATCTTACAGGAGATATTCGTAGGAGAGAACCTGATTATAGGTAGAGATTTTAATGGCCATGTAAGTATAGATAAACTAGGTTATGAAAGGGTGTATTGTGGATACGATTTTGGTGACAGAAATGAGACTGGAGAGAGTATCTTAGATGTTGTGTTGGCTTCTAACCTAGTGGTGGCTGATACTCTATATAAGAAGAGGGAGGAGTATTTGATAACCTTTAAGACTAAGTCATTTAAGAGCCAAATAGATTACTTCTTAGTGAGAAAAGTGGATCGCCTAAAATGTAATGATTGTAAGGTGATTCCTGGAGAGAGCTTGACCTCTTAACATAGAATTTTGGTACTAGATCTATGTTTTAGAGGACAATACCAAGCTAGGAAGGATGGTAGGTGTCATAGGACGAGATGATGGGACCTAAAAGGGGATAAACTAAAAATATTCAAGAATAAAATGGATAAGGAAGGTACTTGAGACTTGAAAGATAATGCTAACATTATGTGGAACTATGACCAATTATATGAAGAGAATCTCAAGGGAAGTACTTAGAGAGTTGAAAGGAATATGACCCAACTTTAGGGAAACTTGGTGGTGGAGGGAAGAGGTTCAAACAGTAGTTAAGGCAAAAAAAGAATGCTTTAAAAAGTGACAGAAGGGTAGAATTGAGAAAAACCTTAAGAGCTATAGATTAGCTAATAACGAGGTCAAGAAAACAGTGATAGCAGATAAGTTGAAAGCTTATGATGACCTAAACATTAGACTAGATAGTAAGGAGGGAGAGAAGAGGATATACAAACTTGCTAAGATATGAGAGAGGAAAATAATAGATTTTAATCAAGTTAATTGCATCAAGAGTGAGGATCCTAAGATATTGGTGAAGGATGAAGAGATTAAGGAAAGATGGGAGAATTATTTTGAGAAACTATTAAATGAGGAACATGGATGTACGGCAATAAGGGAAAAAATAGCCACTAATACGATAAACCAAGACTATAGATTCTATCGCATGATTAAGAACTTTGAAGTGGAGACTGCACTTAAGAAAACAAAATCAAATAAGGCTTTGGGACCGGATGATATCCTTATTAAAGCTTGAAAGTGATTGGGTAAAAAAGGAAGTTGTTTGGTTGACTAGGTTGTTTAGCAAAATTTTGTTGATTAGGAACATGCCAGATAAGTGGAGGAAAAGTATTTTAGTGCCAATCTATAAGAATAAAGGAGATGTTCAGAATTGCAACAACTATAGAGGAATCAAGCTAATGTGTCATATAATGAAGTGTGAGAGAGGGTAATGGAACGCCGATTGCGAGATATAACAGAGGTGTCAGGCAATCAATTTGGGTTTATGCCTGGTAGGTCAATAATGGACATGATCTATCTTTTGAGAAAAGTAATAAAAAAAGTATAGAGAAAATAAAAGAGACATTCATATGATATTTATCGACCTTGAGAAAGCATATGATAGAGTGCCTCGGGATAAAATATAGTGGGTATTAGAGAAGAAAGATGTGACAAAAGGCTACATTAATGTGATTAGAAACATGTATGAAGGAGTGGTGACCACTATTAGATCGCCTACTGGAGAGACAAATGAATTTCCTATCACTGTAGGGTTACACCAAGGATCTACAGTAAGTCCTTATATTTTTGTTTTAGTTATGGATGAGTTGACGAGAAATATTTAGGATGACGTGCAATGGTGTATGCTTTTTGCAGACAATATCGTGCTAATGGATAAGACTAGAGAAGGAGTTAACACAAAGTCAAAAATTTGGAAAAAAACTCTTGAATCTAAAGGATTCTGGATAAGTAGAACTAAGACAGAGTATATGGAATGTAAATTTAGTAACAATAACAATGAAAGCAGAGGAGAAATGAAGATTGAGAACCAAGAACTACCTAAAAGTGAACATTTTTGTTATTTAGGATCGATTATCACAACAGCGGGGGAGATTGATGCGGATGTGACCCATAGGATTAAGGCGAGATGGTATAAGCGGAGAAATGCATCTGGGGTACAGTGCGATAAACGAATACCCACTAGATTAAAAGGTAAGTTATATAAAACGGCTATTAGACCAGTGATATTGTATGGGATGGAGTGTTGGGCAACCAAAAAATAACATATAGATAAGATGAGTGTGATTGAGATGAGGATGCTAAGGTAGATGTGTGGCAAGACAAGACAAGACAAGACAGAATTAAGAATGAGTGTATTCGGAAATGGGTAAGAGTAACATCGATAGAAGATAAGTTGAGAGGGAGTTGATTGAGATAGTTTGGTCATATTCAACAAAGACCAACAAAGGCAGTAGAGAAAAGATTCGATGCTATAATGGTAGATGAAAGTGTTAGGGGACAAGATAAGTCTAGATTAATGTTGGCTAGCATTGTAAATAGAGATATAGATCTACTTAATTTGACTAACGAAATGACATTTGATAGGACCACGTGAAGAAGAAAGATTCATGTAACCAACCCCATTTGATGAGACTTAAGGCTTAGTTTGGTTTGATTTGGTCTGGTTTACTATGAATTCAACTTATGAATAATTTTTTTTTCCTAAGTATATAACTTAGCCCATACACCCTTCTCATTAATTTTTAACAAGTTAAAAATTCATACTAATAAAAAATAGTCGTTGAAGCACATCTTCTATTGTTGGGAAATTCTATTTCCACACACTTGATTACCTCAGTGCACATTTTTTCTCAATACACACACCTATTAATTTGTTTATTGATTAATTTTTTCAATTCACACACTAAAAATTGCAATTATATTCTTCAATCATAACTATTGTACATACACACCATTTAACCCTCATTCCACACACCTGTATCCCCTTTGCCCATCCTTCTTCTTCTTTTTAATAACCTCAATTTCTTTGCTACCAGAGCTCCCAAACTGATTAATGCCTTCAATGGGTATACCAGACAACCCTTGAATTGGAACTTTATTTCCACCAAATTGGGTTCGAATTAACCCATCATAGAGAACCGAACCGCCATTTTCGTCGTTGAATTCACTGAACCAAGCTAAAACCGGGTCATCCTCGACCACTGCACTCTCAACACATCCAAACAAACTATAATTCTTGCCGGAAAGTTTGTTTGGACCTCAATTTTCACCAGCATTTCCACCAAACATACCCTGAACCTCCACTTCCATCACCACCGCCAGATTGTGTTGCGATTTAAGTAGATCCCACCACCGCAGCACCACATCTCGCCACCGTCTTCATGAGCCCAAAAAATGTAAGAAGTCACAAACAATGAAAAAACTATGACCACTAGATAAACATATGTCAGTCTATATTTTTTTCAATTTACAGTGCATTAGAGATTTTGTATACCTTTTAATTGATTTTTCACAGAAAAACAATATAAGAAGTTATCTCCTGAAGTAGCTGTACAAGTAGAAGAGGAGAACGGAGCATAAAGGTTACATACTACAGAGCTACCAAAAACATTTTCAGATGAAATCACAGTGTATTAAGATTTTTTTTTTAAAAGATGTGTACAGAGAATTCTGGTATGATATTATGGTTGTGTTTTGATATCTATTATAGTAATTTTGTTTTAGGACACAATTGTCATTCAAATAAAATTTCATTAAATGTGTGTACAACGATGAATAGATGTGTGGAAATAGAATTTTCTTCTGTTGCTTCTTAATAAGTAACTTTCTTTTTAATTTTTTTTTATTTAAATCATTTATACCTCATAAATTATAAATAAAAATTGCACTAAATATTTTGCACAATTTTTTTCAATATATATATATAAACAGTTTGATAAAGTGCCCCCGACAACATGAAGCTTATCAACTATTAGGTTATTTGTGTACAGCTAGCTTACTCAGAACATCACCGTACCTCGACGTTTTGTTTCCAAATAAAAGCGAGAACTTAAATTAGTGGAATATTTCTTCTTCAAAAAAAAAAAATAGTGGAATAGGGGCTAGACTTAGGGGACCCAACACTAATTAAAATAGGAATTAACAGGTTAATTTCTCTCCCTCTCTCTCTCTCTCTCTCTATATATATATTTGTGTCCACCAAAACATGTGTCCCGCAACCCTGAAAACATTATCTTCATCTTCAAGTGGGTTTGGTTTGGTTTGGTCTCTATTCTTTTGACTCTTGAATTGGATTTTCCTTTTCTAAGGGGTTGTCCACATCTAATCTTCCTTTATAAGTTGTAATCAACTTCTACTTGATTTGATGTTACATGTCCTCCTTCTTGATCCATTCATTCATTATTTTCGAGTTTATACATTTCTCATCTTCCCTCCCTCCTTCTCTCTCCACCATCATTGTTTGTGTTGTCTTCAATACGCCCTATTTTGTTTCTTTGTTTTCTTGGTCCATCATATCTAGCTCCCCGCAAGTGAGGGGTTTTCTGTTCACAAACAAGAAAGATTTTTACAATTGTTCAGTCCCTCTATTACTTTTTATCAACCAAAAAAGATTAAAAATAGAGCATAAACTTGGAGTTACAAATTTTTTGTTTTTGTTTTTAGACATTATTATTTTTTTTATGGGAAAGACTATGGTACGCATCTCTCAAAGGGTGTGTACCATATACACCTTATAACTACTGAAGAAAATAATATAATTTCATATTTTTTGAGTTATAATTAAAAAAATAATCATAACCAAATATCTTAAAATAATGTCATAATTAAATAAGAAAATTGGTCATAATCAAAGAAGAAAGTGATATAAATAAAAATGCATATGATATAGAGGGTGTATGATAAATTTTTTATTTTATTTTTTTATTTTATATTATCAAGAACACTCCTACATAGGGACCTTTGGATCCACCATAGAAAGGTAAACTAAAAGTTATCCCTTTAGTTAAGTCAGGAAACTAGTAGCCAAGCAAAGCAATCTGCAAAACAAAACAGATTGAATAGGAAAATCATTCTAATAAATTTCATATCCCAATCTAATTCTTAATAGAACGCTGGCAATCACATGATGCCCTTTGTCTAATAGATTTTTAGTTATTTAATTTTTTTATTTTTGTAAAATGACATGTGTTTTTTATGATACAGTAAATTAGTGAAGCAAAATGTTCTTTTTTTTGTTGCCCCAAAAGAGGTTTTTTTACAGCGCAATCAAGTTCATTCCAATTGATTATTATAAACTAAAGCCTATTGATACCCTTTGCTTATAGGTCTAAATGTAGTCTATAGAAAGTGAAAATTCTTCTAGGGTTTGCTTTAGGATTCTGAACTGATCAGAAAGGGCCAAAATGAACTGGTAGATTCTGCAGACTCATCAAAGAGTAGTGATGGAAAGGACAGACAGATAACAAGAAATTAGCAGAGGGAGAGAGAGAGAGACATATAAGTAAATCAGAGGAGAAGAGTGGGGTCATGAGTGGCATGTGGGATGTTGGCGTTCTTTTACCTAACCTCTGAATTTCAAGTCATGTGACCAATGACCATTGTCTTCTTCGCCATCCCCATCAACCACCCCTCTCTCTCTCTCTCTCTCTCTCTCTCTCTCTGCTCTTTTTTATTTGGTAAAATGGAATCCCCTTTTTTTATTTTTTTTATTTTCATTTGCTAAAATGAATTGTTGGAGGTAATTTTGGGCGACTATGCTGCTCAGCCAATTATGATATGATATGAAGGCTTGGTTTGGGAATAGACTATTTTAGTAACTTTTTAACTTTTTATAAAAAGGTGTACAGAAAAATAAAAAAATAATGTGATGTGTTTTAGTTGACTTTTTGACTATTTTAACCACTTCTCAAACATAGCTGAAATCAACTGTCCGGTCCGGTCAAGTTGTGCTTTGTTATATTTAGGCATTGTTGGAAAAGTGAGTTTGTTTTTTTGGCTTTTTAACTTTTTTAGTTATTTTAGTCTGGAGTTAAAAAGCTTGATTTTAAAAGAGTTTTTGATTTTTTTAGTTTTTTTAACTTTTTTGTGAGAGAATGAATATAATGATTATGATTAGATGTGATATTTTGTCTTATTGGGCTAAAAAGCCTATTTTGTTTTTTGTACTCATTTTAGCCAAAAAAAACTCCAAACCTCTCTTCCCAAACGGAGCTTTAGGGTAATTTATTTGGAGATTTAAGTCAAAATCCTCTCATAATAAAATTTTAATATATTAGGATAAGAATAAAAAAAAAATTTAAAAGTTCAACACATACATTATTATCAAAATATTAAATTTTAAAATAATATAACTTTTGATGTAAATATCAATTTTTAATAAAATTAGTATTTTTAAAGTCCTATCATCAAAATATATCAAATAAGATCCATATTGACTATCAGATTCGATAAAAAAAAAATTATTACCGTCAAAATTGATACAAACAGTAATAGTAACAGTAACATGTTACTCTATCTCACGGTAACATGTTACTCGGTTTGACAGTAACATGTTACTCTGATTCACAGTAAAATTTTAAACATCCCAAACTTTTGGGCTGCTAGAAATTTGTTCGATCGTTAATTTTAAGGTCTTGAATTAGTTGAGATATGCGTAAACTGGTCCAACATCTAATTATCAAAAATAAATTGGGAAATTTAGCCAAAACCCTTCCATTAGACCCATGTTTGATGAAAAAGACAGCTCACTTTATTTTACTTCATAAACACTTAGGAGAGAATACATAATTGAGTAAGGACAAAATAAAATATATATATATATATATTTTCTTAGACAATATTGCTAGAGTAAAATTTTACTGTGAATTAGAGTAACATGTTACTGTCAAACCGAGTAACATGTTACCGTGAGATAGAGTAACATGTTACTGTTACTATTACTGTTTGTATCAATTTTGACGGTAATAATTTTTTTTTAACTAATTCGAGACCTTAAAATTAATGATGGAACAAATTTCTAGCAGTCCAAAAGTTTGGGATGTTTAATTTTCACACGATTCGACCCTACGACCTCTTGGGTTACAATCCTTTTGGTTGTCTCTCCTTCCACTAAGCAAAATTTCTTAGGGTGTGTTTGATTGGATGAATTGGATAAGGGGGGATTAGAATCTATCGGACTTAAGTCCTGGGACTGTGAATTCCCCGGACTATTTGGTTGGATTGGATATGTGTCTTGTATTTGTTTTTTCATGGGATTAGATGTCTGGAAAAGACTATTTTTAGTGAAACCAACGTTTGGTTGGACAAACTGGATAAGATAAATGAACAAAAGACTATTTTACCCTTTTCAATTGTTTACTAAGTAATAGCAATATTAAACATATTTTTAATATTTTAATTATTTTTAGCTAGATTAAATAAAAATTTGTTTTATTTTATTTTTTACACAATTAAATAAATTTATTTTTTAAAAAATAAATAAATAAATAAAATATCAATAAAAATTTATATTATTTTTTTAATTAAAATTTTAAATAAATTTGTTTTTAAAAATAATAATAATTAAACAATGAAATTAAATAAAACATCTATTAACATTTAAATAATGAAATTAAATAAAATATAAATAAAATTTTAAAATAAAACATCAATAAAATATCTATAAAAAATTATTTTAAAAAAATAAAAATAAAACTTCAATAAAAAGTTAAATAAAATTATTTTATTTTTAAATTGAGACATTTAACTTTTATTGAATTTTACTAAATATAATACATAATTAAATATTAGAGGATCAAAATGGTCATTTCACCACCTAATTCCAACAGTAAATAATTTCTCCAAAATTGTCCCACACCCCCCCTAGGATAGTATAATCCCCCATATGGGGGATAAGGAGTCCGGCCGGACTCTATGTCCGGCGGACTAAAAAAAAAACAAACATCGGATTGGATTTATTGTGCGAATTACAATTTGTACAGTAAATAATCCCCCCTCTTATCCCCCAATCAAACACACTCTTAGGGTTATATTAGGATCATTTTAGAAAGTGACCTTCTAGTTAAAATATGAAGGAAAAAAAATTGATTACCATATTTGGTTTGATTTTCAAAACTTGTTTTAGACTTTTTTTATAAAAAATTAAAAATTAATTTGGTGAAAGAAAAAAAAAATTCATATCATTTTTATATAATTTTATCTTTTAGGAAGTTAGAAATAATATTTAAAAAATGAAAAATATCTTTTTGATATTTATTTTGTATCAAACTAGTTTTCATTTTTTATTTTTTAAAAAAACATGGGCTTTTTAACATTGTTCTTTTTTTACCTTCTGTTTTTGGGTCAAGCACTGCTTACCCTGCCCAAAATAAGGTAGCCCAACGAGCACCATAACTTCGTTGGGCCCAAATGTTACTCCGTCCAAATCACACAGAAAATAGTCTAGTCCCAATTCGTGTTAACAAGGTAACACTCGAACAGGGCTGGAATAGGTACTGACACACTTGAAACAAATGGGCCTCAATCACTACAGAAATGAATCCATCAAAAGCCGAGTGGGCTGATGTTGAACACATTAAAAGTTTAGCGGGCTTCATGCTCCATATATATAGAACTTCGATACTGACTTATGATCAAAATGATTACATTGGCATTTCTGAAATTTAAGCTTTTTGATGGATGTTTTATTTAAAATGATAAAATCAATACTTAGACCTCGTTTAGGAATTAGTTTTTTAGTAATTTTTTAGTCTTTATGTGATATGAAATTGTGTTTTAAAATAACTTTTTTTAGTTATATCGAAAAATCATGAATTATTGAGATATTTGATTTGTTTTTCTTAATCTTTTGACTTTTTAATTTTTTGATTGACCTCTATAACTTTTGAACTAAATGAGGCCTTATAATGTCATTTTCATTTGATTTGCCTCAGAAAAAGTTTTGTTTTTGTTTTTGTTTTTGTTTTTTTTCACAAATTAAAGAATGGTCACTCAATAATACATACTATAAGAAATGTCATTTTTGACCACCCAAATATTGTCGCTAAATGTTCAGCTACCGCGTTGATTTTTTCTCTCTTCTTCACCGACAGTGATTATGATGAAACCATGTTACGATTATTTTGGCAAAACAACAAATTAAGGTAGGGTTTGAGACTTTTAAGCCTGCAACTTTGGAGACTTATGGTTGTCAGCCCTAATCAAGAAATCTTTTTTGTGAAAAAGTTAAAATATTAAAATTTTCTCAGATAACGCCTAAGCAATACTTGCTTGCTCTTACTCCTACATAAAAAAATGATTTGTAGCAGTAAAAACAAATTGTTGAAGAGAATGAACTTGCCTGCTCAATTCAAGCAAAATGCCTAGTCAGATAAGTTAGGTTGAGCTGTGGGCCGGTTGAGTCTCAAAGATCCCGACCAGAGCATAAAGTTGACCTATGTACAAATATTCCCAAAATCTAAGCTCATAATATAAAAACAACTATATAAAGGCCATTCCAAAAATCAAGAATTATGATCCGACATACTTACAACAGCGCTGAGTCTAATCACCTTTGAATCATTGGTCTCGCTCACTAACGAATTACTTATCTTATGGGTCAATTTGTTTTGAGATTCTACCTGGTATTTACCAAAGGGAAGTCCAATTTTTGCTACTATGTTTTGGACTTCTCGACATGTGGTCGTCCTGAGCGTACGGTTGAAGCTCTTTAGACAGAATTGGGATGAAAATGGTTTTTCAAAATTGATTATGCAAGTGTGGAAAGGGATTTGACGATCGCCGATAATTTGTTTTACATACTATTATTACATGCATTACCTAACCCTAATTTCCATTAGAAAAATGCCAATATCCTACGTCAAGTAGCCCACTAATTAAGATAAATAATGTAAAACCAAGAACGTATAAGATCATCTTTTGTCTCTTGTAGTAAAAGTTTTTGTCATAATTATCCAATGAAAAGGCTTTAAGTTCCGTCTAGTGATTGTCAACACATGATTATTCTTTAAAAGAAAAGAAAAAGAAAAGAAAACCAGTGTGCACACAAGGAGGGAGCAGAGAAAATTTAGAAAGAAACCCAATATTAAGAGACAAAAATTCATATAAACAGATAGACGTGAGACAACAAATCAAAAGGTTTTCTTTTTATAATATATATATATATATATATTTTTAAATTTTAGATTGCCACTTGAAGTGACTTGCTTTCGTGTTAGTTAAGGAGACCACAAAAAATCATATAAAATGGGCAGTTCTAACTCTGCATTAATAAAAAGGAAAATGTTTTGTGGCACTAAATTGGGAGTACTAATGCCCATAATTTTCATTTCAGGTAACTGTTTTGTTTTTTGTTTTTTGTTTTTTGTTTTTTTTTTGCCTTATATGAAAATTAGGGGCATTAGTGCCCCCAATTTAGTACCACAAATCAAAACCCTAATAAAAATGTTCAGAATATAAATTTTAAATTTTTTTTTTTCTTGTACATATAGCATTTTTTAAAGTTAGAGAAAACGTGTAATTTTGGATCGTATATAGTATTCTCTTTAATTGCCTTGTCTCCGTACATAATTACTTATTGAAAGAGGGGCCATCCATTTGGCCGACCAACATGTAAAGCAGTTGAAAGCCTTCTTTTCTTTAAAATAAAAAAAAAAGGTGTAAATATTGCGTATAATAGTGATATTAATGATGATATTATTAATTAATGAGAAATTTTATATTACAATAATAAAGAGTAGATAAATATTCATGACATTAGTGCACACAATAAACATATTCTGAGAAAGTTAGGTCGAGTTCCATAATCATATTCTATATGCATAAATTGTGTTTTAGAATACAAGTCATTGTCTTGAAACTTCTATAGAACTCACTTGTATAAACACAATAAGGGGGTGATTTTTCTTTCTTTTTATACCAATTGTTGGTCGTTTTTCAAATCATCTTGACTTGGAAAACTTGGGTCTCTACCATTTTATTATTTAGCGTGATTGTTTGGGTTTGACTGATACATATTAAAATAAAAATTTATAGAAATAAAAATACATATACACAATGTGAAAGAAAAAAAATAATTAAATAGTTTTCAATCCTTTCAAATCTTCTATAATTCCCTAACCCTTGTGGTTTAATGATGCTTTAACAAGTGAATGGATTGATTCTTAGGGCCACATAGCAAAAATGTAACTTTTTGTAATTTTTTAATTCTGACATAGTCTTTGATCAGATTAAAAAGAAACTAATCGAGATGTGTGTAAATTGACCACGACACCCAAACCGCTAAACTCTCCCCCCCCCCCCAAAAAAAAAAAAAAAAAAAGAAGCAAAAAAGAAAAGCGAATGGATTGATGGGCCTACCTGAATGGGTCTCATACTAGCCATGAAAGCTCCCCAATGCATTAGGGTTGTAAAATTGGTTGATGATATGGGAAGACAGAGGGGGGAGTCCTTTTTGCATATTTAGTACGGCAAGCTTGGCATTGGGTGACTTTTGAACGGTTAAAAATAAAGATATAAAGGCCGTTTTGTCGTCCAACACTACTCCTCGCAAGCCAGCTTGACTTTCAACAAAGTCTAAGATTGTATTTGGTAGAGTTTTGTATTTATAATTTAAAAGTATGAGTTGTATTTTGTATTTGTGAATTTTAAAATTATGATTTGAGTGTGAAAAATTTGTTTGGTGAAAGAGTTTTGAAAATAATTTTAAAAAGAGTTTTGAATTGAGTGGAGAATTTTTAATGTGACATTTGATATTTGATACAAAAACTTACAACTTATAACTAAACATACAACTCAAAATTCTATTAAAGCACATAAATTTTTTTTAAAAATTCAGAAAATATTTTTTTCGAATATATAAAAATTAACATATCAAAAAAAAAAATTTTTTTACACTTTTCGATCAACCGGCCGGATGACTGGTGGGACGTCTGGTGCAATGTTTTCAAAATCGGACCGGTGAGCGAACCGGAAAAGGAACCGGATGGATGGGTCACCGGTTCAACCGTCGAGTCAAAACGGTCAAACCGTAACGCCATAATTAATATTAAATAATTAAAAAATATAACTATAAATTATAAATAAATAAAAATATATATAAATAATCAAATAAAACTAAAAATTGTTGCATAGTATTTATTAATAATATTTAATAAAGTCATAATTGACATAAAAAAAAAAGGTCACTTATTTTAAAGAAATTAAAATTTTTAAACATTCTCTCCGAACAAATTGATTGAATACTAGATTTAATTTTGGAGGGAAATGAAATTTTCAACCCTTCCTCCAATCAATATGTTTTAAATAATTTGATTGAATCCCACATTGAATTTTGTAGGTTCTCTTTGAAAAATCTTTTCCTATAAACAAGAATAGACTTTCATAATCTTCTCAAGCTTTTAATGAGATTCTTTCTTATGAGAGAAGACTCTTGAAATAAGATTTTTTAATTAAAATTTTGAAATATATTTATATATATATATATATAAATATATAAGAAAAGAAAGAAAGAAAAGAATAATAAATAAAAAAAACCGGTCCGACCCTCCCAACCCAGTCCGGGTCACCGGTTTTGCCGATTTGACCACTGAGTCACCGGTTTTCACCGGTTTTGCTCCTACTCCAGGTTTAGGGGGTTGACCGGACCGGAACAAGGCCCGGTTCCCGGTCCAACAGGCCGGACCGGTCCATTGGTCTGGTGGGACGATCGGTTATGTCAAATTTCGAATTTTTTTTTTTAAAAATCGCGCTCCCAAACTGACTTTTTTGCAGAGTTGTGGAAAATTAATTCCACATGCCTATCCAAACATCATATTCAAATGTGGGAGTAAAAACCTCGTTTGGAAATCGTTCCAAACAAAGCTCAAGTCTTTCCGTTTCGCTTTCACTTGGTCTATGGATTTTTTCTTTTTATTTTTTATTTTTTTATTTAAGAAAAAAACTTACTATTTAAGACTCCTTACGATTTTTTTTTTCAAAAAGTTTATTAAAAATATTTAATACAATTTCTACTTATAACTCATAATAGAAAATAGGTTAACTAAACTATAAAAAAAAAAAAAAAAAAAAAATTAAATAAAAGGTAGAAAATGTTATTATCAAAAGTTCAGAAGGTAACAGTATTATTAATTTTCAAATCACAAAAAATTACACTGAACAAAGTCTTTGTACCAAACAAGATTGTATTGGCCTTTTAATTTTTTTTTCATTTTCTTTTTGTTCAAATTAAAAAAAAAAAAAAGCCAATACAGTTTGGAAAAGACAAAAAAATAAAAAATAAAATATTGGCCTTACTGATAACATCGGTCATAAGGTGTTTTTTTTTTTTTTTTGGTAAGAATAAATAATTAGTATATAAACAATTTCAAGAATGAGAGTGGTGAAACACCAGTGCTAAAAGGCACAATACTAGTCACCATTTTATGGTATTTTTAGTTTGAAGAGTAATTCATTGAATCATATTTCATATTTTAAGATTTTATTATTGCTCATCACGTTAGATTGTGAGAAAAAAGATTTAAAAAATAAAAATATATTTGTATAGCGATTTCATATTTTTACTCTATTGTGTGGTGTGGTGACTTATCATCATGCACTAGAATTGGGTTTGGGTCCACCCAATGAGGTTGTGTGGCTGTGCTACGTACAAGTTGTGACAAAGGTGGTCTGGTCCCCCAAGAAACTTCTTATTTTTTGTTTTCTTATGAAAATAAAAACATTTTGAGTTTAAGATAGCTCTATCTCTTCAATGTTGTGAATTTTGTTTTTAGAAGTCATTTTTTTTTTTTTTTTTTCACAATGTAAAATATTATTGAGTAATTATGGACTACCACGAGCCATCGTTCACATGATGGTGGGTGGTGGTGGTGGACCTTTCAAGGGTAATTACAAACCATAATCAAAATGAAAATACATGAATTTTTTAGCTATCAAATAATTTAATTCAATAAATGAATAATGGGAAAAACATTCAATTCTATATCCATCTGAAAACTCATGTTTTGATGTCTGAGAAAGGGGAAAAGCAAATATCAATCTCACCACATTAATCAAAAATCAATTGTATAATGTATCAATGAAGGTATAGAAAAATAAAAACTAGATTAATGCTTTCAAATTTGATATAGCTATTGAAAAGCCTTCAAATATTTGTTAATGTTTTCAATTATGGTACGGAGTTCTGCCTCTAATAGTCACCAATTTTAGGTCCAATTTTTTTTTTTTAAAAAAAAAAAAATAAATCAATGCACAGATCCTTTATCCTCAAATTGTTACTTAAATGAAATGACAAATAGTAATATTTTCATATTAAACTTGCTTTGTATCAATATGGAGTCTTTTAGGTAAATGATTTTTTGTTCCTAAATATTTTTGTCTTCTTATTATAAGTGTAGGGGAATAAACTCATATCCAAATAGAGATGGTTGAACTCTTGATCAGTTAGGGCTATGTAAAATATTGTCAAATCTGTTAAAACCGCATCGATCAGCATCAATTTATACCGCTCTATCTGCTAACCGCGATTTAAACTTTAAAATTTATAATTCGCTTTCGAAACCGCTCCGTTCGACTATAGTTAATACATATATATTTTTTTAACCTATAATAAAATATCAAAGTAAAAATAAGTGTAAAAGAGATTAACATATGAAATTTATTACAAATTAGTAGCTATATATATAAAAAATATTATATAAATTAGTTTGTGTTATATATATGAAAAATATTATGCAAATTAGTGTTATATATTATGCAAAGACTTGATAATTGCTTAGAATATTTTTCAATCCGTCCAAAACTGCTTAAACTGTAATTTGTCAATCCGCCAATCCACTAATCCGTTATTCGATTTATAATTTTACCCTTAGACCGTCCGATCCGCAACGCACGCACCTCTAATCTTAGCCACAAGTTAAACCCATTAAAATTATTAATTAGAACACTAACAATGAAAGGAAAAGTTAATTTTTTAATATTTACCAAAAGTATCAACTTTTTTGTTTTTGTTTTGCACTTTAAAAAAATTTCATAGCAAGAAAACATATTTGGAGATTGAAATTATATATAATTTGAGATATGAAATCCATTGTTTGACTTTCACTTGCAATTTTTTAAAAGAAGGGAAATGTTTTTTTTTCTTCATTTAACTGATCTCTAACTAGATTGTATGCATGAATGATGATAGATTAACAAATCGATCGTGACCGTCGGTCCATTAAATGACTCGTGGGATTGGTTACATCCTGACCTTAAAAGCATATCATTCAAATGGGATCTCCACTGTCCATTCAAAAAACAAAATTGGGTGAAGATTTTGATGTTGCAAAAGGAGACTAGTTTTAACGAGTATGGATACAAACAAAATCATTTTAAATCCGATTAATTTTATCATAGAAAGTATAATTTTCCTGATTATGTGCTCTTTGAATATTTTTCCATCAATTGCGATGTCATAATTCATTCTGTAGTCTCCGAATGGGTTTAATTTCTTTTAAGTTATTATCTCAATTTGTGAAAATATTTAGACTTAGTAGGTTCATTTTGGGATCAATTTTGATTGTCCGAATTGTTCACCTTTTAGAACTCGTTGAGTAAAATACTTATGTAAAAAATTAAGATCCTTAGATATCGACAATTATATGTTTGAATCATATTTGTTCTAAAAAAATAGACGATAAATATAATTTCAAAAATAACAATTTCTTTTTTGCAAGATAAATTTGATTCAAGCATATAACTACTGATATCTAATTTTTGCATTAATATTCTATTCAACGAATCATAAAAAGTGAACGGTTTAGATCATCAAAATTGATCCCAATATGGGTATACCAAATCTAAACACTCTCTCTAATTGAGAAAAATAAGAATAACACATTTGGTATATTTTATAATTTTTCATATATTGAGAGTATCAGATAAAATGTGGATTCCTTGTTAAATGTTTCATTTCCTACCCCCTTGAGGATATTTAAGAATATACAAGTCTGGATGATGCCCCACCTTTTTTTTATTTCTTTTTTATTTTTTATTTTTTTATTTTATATATATATATTTCAATCTAGGAGTTTCGAAGGGGAGACTACTTTGATCAAATACAAGCATTCATCCACTTAGGTTAAGCTTAAATTTTTCCATTAATGGAGTGAAAATCTAAGATATTTAATTTTATAATTCGTTTAAAATTTATGAATTTGAGAAGGGATTTGAAAAGAGAAAGAGAAAGGAAAAATGTAAGTGAAATGTGAGTAAAATATAACTATATTTCACACATTTTTTTTTTTCTTTTCAAATTTCTCTCTAAATTTATAAAACAAATAGTGTCTGACTCACTCAACCATTAAATTACCAAGACTGGCATATCCAAAAATGCCAATGAATTAGGAGGAATGGAATTTGATGCCCACAAAGAATATAGAGAAAAGTCCAAAAAATGTAACCATCGGCATGATATGATTTTTCAACAAAATATATAAATGCCCAATAATATGATATCTACCTTGAGAACTTAATGTTACGATTTTTCAACAGGATATATAAACGTCAAATAATAATATGACAACTACCTTAGGAATTGAATGGTATATAATATATACACTTGGTTCAAAAAATATATATATATATATACACCCAATTTATATAATATTATTCTATCTAAAAAAAATAATATAATATTATTGGACCATAGATGGTATTTATTTTCTTATACCATCATTCACAATTAATGCAACCAAAAGTAGTAGGGAAATAGATGTACCCATTGTGCCATGAAGCATGCTTGAGGTTCTGTGCAACTTGTATGGTTTCAATGTGATTATGATGTCCAGATAAAGATATATATATATATATATATATAAACTAGCATATCACATGTACTATGCACAGATTGTGTTTACAATTATCTATATATATGAATTGTAATTTTTAATTTTTTTTAAATGTCTTCTTTTTTTTTTTTTTCTTTTTTATGTTATATTAAACTTTATTATTTTGATAATAATCATATGTGTTGGACTTTTCAAGGAATTAAATGTCTTTTTTTATTATTATATTATATTAAAGTTTAATATTTTGATAATAATCATATGTGTTGGACTTTTCAGAAATTTTTTTTTATACTTATTCTTAATATATTAAAGTGTTATTATGAGGGATAATAATCATGTGTTGGGACTTTTCAAGGAATTCATATGTGTTGGATTTTAAAGATTTTTTTTTATGCTTGTTCTTAATACATTAAAGTGTTATTATGATGGTAAGACTTGGGAGTTTGGAGAAGTTAATAAATGTTAAGATTTTTTTTTTTAAATCAAAAAATCAGAAAATTTAGATTGGGAGATTGGAGCTCCTACAAGACTTGGGGTTAAAAACTCCCTTTTGCTTAATGTATAGTATAGATAATGCTAAACAAATTTAATAAATTTTATAATTTATTTATATAACACTTATTACATTATTAAAATGGATTATGTTTTAGAATATATAACTTTTTTTATTACATGACACACACTACAAAAAAAAAAAAAAAATTAAGATTTTAGAAACTAAAATTTAGGGACAAAAATTTTTTTGGGCCCAAATAATTTTGTTGAGAAAAGTGTCGTTATTATATTTTTAGAACCAAAAATTGGACATTATTGATCAATTATTATTATTTTGGGATCAAATTTTTTGTCACAAAAAAAAATCATTTTGAGACCAAATTATTTTGTCTCTAAAAGTGTATTTATTAGTGACATTTCAAAATTTTGTCACTAAAAGTCTTTGTGAAGAAGTGGTTTGGAAATACTCTTCAGATCCTAGTAGACGCCAATGATCCTCAGCTAGTCACCTGCAAAGATACAAATACTCCGGTCGGGGGTGTCGGAATTAGCCTTTTGACGAACAAGTCAGTTCTTCTCCTCAAGAAAGCTTGTTGACTAAGTTTTTAGAAGTGATTCTTACATACCTTTACAAATCTGAAGCTCTTGTATTTATATCCATTCTCTGGGCCACGGGGCCTGGGCCTACTTTTTCAATCATTATCTTTTCCGCTATTCGGCTCTAGGGATCCTTCCCCATTCGGCCTATTTATCCTATTTGGCCCCGTGTCCTTGCGGGATATATGCCGGCTAGCGTCAAGCTTCTGAAATATACCTCCTTTATCCTCGCCAATTATTCGGCTACCACAATTGCCCTCCGAACTCCCTGTTGACGGCAGTTAATTGACGTGTTTGGTTCAGAATTTGAGAAGTTTAGCGTCAGGCGGCTTCGCGTGCCCCAATATATGTCAGGAGGCGCGCACCTTTTTACTCATCATTACGCTTTCCCGCTCTATTTATGTGTATCTCAGCATTTATTGCGATTTGAAACTTTGGTCTTTTCGAATTCTCGTTTCGTCGATTTTCTGAGACTTTTGGATCGCCGGTGCATATCCCTCCGCGACTCGCATTTTCTACAACTTCTTCCCGTCTTCCCTTGTCTCATCTGCTCTTCGTAAGTTTCTTTATCCCTTCTTTGTAATCCTATTTTCTGTTTGCTATTTTGGCTTCGGCGAATACTTAGTTCTTTGTTAAGATGGCCAAACATTTGAAAGACCTCCTTTCTGAGGGTTGTATCTGTAGACACCCCATTTTTGACCGACCTTAAGACTCAGACGTCACCGATTGAGCGCTCGATGATGTTGCATACTGTGCTCGTTCAGAAGTCTCAGAGTCGCGACCGTGCGCCCTGCCTCCGGACTTCCGAACCCTCTTCTGTGTCTTGTCTCGGTTTGCGAACTAGACTCGGTTTTCTCTGCTTTCTTTCCTGAGGGGAGGGAGAGGTCCCATAGACCATCTCTCAGTGGCCGTGGGCTACATTTCGTGGCCGCAGGCCATTTCGCCCATTTCGGAGCCCGGTTCCCGGTTTTCGGAGCCGTCAGGTCGTGTGCCTCGGTTTGGGACCACCCAACCATCTCCGATTCCTCCGGTTTTTGGCATGCATCTCATTTACTCCCTTTCGAGGGACACTGGGGTCTTAGATACCCACTTCGTGGCCAAACACCACTTTCGGTGCTTAACGGCCGGTTTTCGGGACCCCAAACTGCGTGTTTTGGCCCCCGAGCATTCGTTTTGCATCGGTTTTTGTTCATTTTTGGCAGGTACCTCTGTTTTATCACCAGGAAGATCACTGGAGGGTGGGAGGCCAGCAATTGTCTCAGCAACCAGTTATGCTCCTCCGGCGCCCCCCGGCGCCCGTTTTTCTCACTTTCGGGCTAATGTTGAACACCCTAGGGCCATTTTCTCCGAGCCAAAACCACATATTTGTGTTGTACATACATGGGAGGACCCTAAAAACACATGGCCGGCTAGTAACTCTCATTGACCCTTTTGAACCCCTTCTAAAAATGGCATGTTGTCTCTCTTGTTTCAGAGTTGCCAAATTCCAACCACAAGGCCTTGTTGTACACACATGGGAGGACACCAACCTTTGGTGGCCGGCCAGAAATTCTCACTTTCCATTTTTGCCCTTGGCCTGCCGGCCATGGGGGGTGGCCGGCCGGCCACCTCCAATAAAGGTGGCTAGCCGGCCTGCTTCCTTGGGATGTGTGCATTCCAGCTGTGCTTTGATTTTTTCCCAAAAATATCTCATCCGGGGGACCCCTTTGGAGGGAAATAAGAGCTCATTTCCCTCCATTTGGAAAAAGGGCTCCTCTCTCCCTCTCTTGCACACATTAATGTCCTCCCAACTCAAGAGAAGAAGCTACATGGATTGATTGGAGCATATACATAGATACACCTCCATTTTCTTCAAGTTTTAGGGCCATTTCTTCATCATCTCCAAGCCCTATCATCACAACTCCATTCCAGCAGCGAGGAGAGCTTTCCAGCAACTAGGAGGCATCTATTCTTCAAGCAAAAGGGAGTCAAGACTTGTCTACAAGGGTAAGTCTCCATTTCTCTCTTTTGCAGCACTTTCTTGCCTCATTTCTTAAGTCTATTTTCTTATTGTTTTGGGCTCCGACCAGAACTGAAAGGGGCCTTATTTTGAGCCATTATTCATGTTTGTTCAAGGGCTCAACCCTGTTTGATCCCTCCATCTTGTACTTGTTTCAATATCCTCTTATATGCCATTATTTTGCATTGAATATTTGGCCTATGTGTGATTTGATTTGGAGTATCTCATGAACTGATATTGTGCTTATTTTGAGCCCATCTTCAACATTGAAGAAGGACTCAACCTTGTTTTCATGCTCCATATGCCACTTGCTTTGAATCCATGTTTTACCCTTGTTTTTGCATGCTTCATCTAGCTTATGAGTGATCTGTTTTCGAGCATGATGTAAACTGTAAGAGGGCCTATTTTGAGCCCCTCTTCAACATTGAAGAAGGACTCAATCTTTTTTGGATCCTTTATCTTGCACTTGCTTCATAATTCCTCATATTCACCGCAAATTTGCATGATTTGTTTGGCTTATATGAAATCTGTTTTGGAGCATGTCATGAACTGTGAGTAAGCTTATTTTGTGTCCCTATACAACATTTTAGAAGGGATCAGCCTTGTTGGGGGTCTCCATGTTATACTTGCCACTATACCCCTCTTTGACCCCCATTTTTGCATGCTTTTTTAAGCCTATCTAGCTTCTGTTTTCGGCCATCATCAGTGCTGGAAAAAGTCATATCTTGATCTTCTTGACATATTTCATTAAGGGTCTTTGCTGGTTTGATGAATGTTTGGGGTACCTCATGTTATAGCCTTATGTATCCTAGTTCTTGCATGGCATTTTTAGCATGTTTGCATACTGATTTGGGGGATGTCATATACTGTAAATGTTCATATTTTTAGTCCCTCTTCAGTGTTTTAGAAGGGTATTTTGCTGTTTGGGCATTTCATGTATCACTTGCTTCATAGCCTCCCTTGTGGAGCCATTTTTGTATGCCATTGTTGCCCTATCTATGCTTGCTGTTTGGCCATGTTTTAAACTGGAAAATGCTTGTTTTGGGGCTGCCTTGCTACTGTATCTTCATTCCATGTCCATATTGTGCATGCATTGCATAGCTATAGGCCATTTCGGATGCCTAAATTCGCATTTCGGGACCATTCCTTGCATTTGGTGTCATTTTGCCATTTTTCGGGACTGTTTTTCCCCCATATTTCAGTGCTGAAATTCCATTGGCATGTTTGCATATCATTTTCTATGTCATTTCATGCCTTAATGCCATTGTCTCAGTTTGCGTGCTCGTGTGCACATATTTCGAGGCATCTCATTTTCATCCATCGGCCTCTTACGTAAGTGTGGCTGAGGCTCTCTCATGTTAGTATAAGTCCATTTTGCATCCTGTATGCCATTTTAGTCTCATTGCATCCCGTATGCCATTGCCTTGGTTTGCGTGCCCGTGTGCACGCATTTCGAGGCACTTCATTTTCATCTGATGGCCTCCTGTGTGAGTGCGGCTGAGGCCCTCTCATGTTGGTGTAATCCCATATTGCACCGCATATCTCATTTTAGTCCTATTACATTCCGTATGTCGTTGCCTCGGTTTGCGTGCCCGTGGGCACGCATTTCGAGACATCTCATTTTAGGCTCATTGTACATCATATTTCAGGCCGTTTTATGCCTTTATGCCATCGCCTCAGTTTGCGTGCCCGTATGCACGCATTTTGAGGCACTTCACTTTTATCCGACGGCCTCTTATGTGAGTGTGGCTGAGGTCTACTCGTGTTAGTGTAAGTCCAATTTGCATTGCGTATGTCATTTCATGCCTTAGGATCATCGCCTCGGTTCGCGTGTCCGCGTGCACGCATTTCGAGGCATCTCATTTTCATAGCATTGTGCATGCTAGGATTGTATTTTAGTTGCATTCATGCATATCATGCATATTGCATCGTGTTCGGGATAGGAGTTAGCCCGGGCACGGGAAACGAGGCGCGTTCCGTACTCCGAGTGACGGAACGGGTCTCAATTCCCAAGTCACCGACACTTCGGATTACCCATGATGGAGTTAGGTTTTGTTGTAGCATTCATCTGCATTCACCTGCATTCACCCCATATTGAGTTATGCAATCCGACTCCTTGGCCATCATGCATCGATATGCGTGATTGGTGGCACGAGGATCGAGGCATGCATATATTTGTGAAATACATTGCTATGCCCCTCTCCTGCTCTCTGTTGCAGCAAAATGAAGAATCAGCAACTTTCCAGAGTCTGGCACGCATTTCGAGAAACATCGTAAACAGAGGCTAATTGGGGCATCCCAGTGGATTTCCGCGCAAGGCAGCCCAACATGCATCATTTTATTATCCGGAGCAGAGTCAAGGCAGCCCCTGGCTTGCACGCCAATTTTACAGCTTTCTTATTTAAATTGATAATTAATTAGGAATTTGTATATTTATTATTCAGACTGTATATTTTGGACTGTATTATTCTTTTATTTCGGACTGCATTATTATTTATTCGGACCCTCTGCGCGAGGGCATAATTGTAATAAGTGTGGGTAAGTGTGATGTATGTCTTCCAACCCCCACTTCTTTCTTCCCTTTTATTTACCCGGTTATGATGGTTAGATATAGGGCATATTTCAATTAGCATACAGTATGACAGCATGTTTGCATCATTCATCTGTTTTGCACGCACCGGGCTCGGCGTATCATACAAACTGCATTTGTATTTCAATTCCGAATTGAGTACATGATAGTTGTAGCATTTCATATGCCATGTTTAGAATAGCCGAGCCTGCTATAGTTTGCATCTTCGCATGTGTTGTATTAGGCAATTCTGTATACTTAGGATCATGCATGATTTCTAATAAGCTTCTCTTTTGGCTTGGAGTACTCGGTGAGTTTTACGCTTTAGCATCCTTGCATGCGTGTGAGTGACTGCCATGATAGCATGCTTACCATGAGGCTAGATGCTTATATGATATAACTGCCTTGAATGCCTGTGGGTGGAGGTTGAGTTACTTGAATTGGAACAATTCATCAAATGCTTGTTTTAAGCCCACTAGATAGTGGCAAAATCACATTTTTCTAAGCCCACCTGAGGGTGGCAAATCCATGTCTTAGCCTACCTGCGGGTAGCACCATCAAACCATTTTCAAACAAGCAAACATGAAATGTTTTGTTCCAATTCAGGCGATTCAGTCTATACTTGTATGCTGTGCGCATCACATAGTAACCTAGGCTAATAACCGGAATAAGAACTCGCAATGTTTTCAAAAACAGATATCATGGTTAGTAGAGGCCGGTCTTTGACCAGACGAGCGGGGGTACTCACGAAGTGACCTTCCCCAATCGTACCCAAGTTCCCGAGCCGAGGCAACTTTGGTGATGACGGACACGTGGCCTTTTGGCACCGAGTCAGGGTTTCCTAAATTTCCCATTTTAAAATATTTAGGTGGCGACTCAGATCTGCGGCGATCCATGTTTGGCACTTCTTTCAAAAAATCTGTTTTCAAAACGATTTGCCGGATTTGGACTCTTCGGTTCAAGATTGAGAACTGTGACATTTGAGTCCTTCGAACTGTAGTGACCCAATATCGAACCAGAACGGGGAGGGGGGGGATTCGCACTCCCTTCTCCCGGGATGCGTTCGGGGACGTCTACAGTATCTCTGGTTTCCGGCAACATTTTTCTATTCCTGACGACGTCCATTTATCCCTTGTAACGGACAACGCTCTCGACATGGAGAGGGAAGATCAAAACACGATCGTATTCCCTCTTTTATCCATTGCTGAGGACGGAGTTCGTTTCCCCTTACACCCACTTCTTAGGGCCGTTCTCCGCTATTGGGGTTTGATTCCTTCTCAACCCAATGTAAATTTTTTTCGAATCATCATGGGGGTAGTAGAGTTGAATCGACGCCTTAGGATCAACCTTGGGATTCTGGCCATTCGGTAGCCAAATCCTTCGGTCGGCTGGGGCGATATTTTCTCAGGGCCAAAGATACTGAGCATCACTTGGTGACCATGCTTGCCAGTTCTGGTAAACGGGTTGACGACGTGATGGTCAACGTCCGAGGTAATTGGGAGTTCGCTGAAGGGGAGGATCGCCTGGACCCTATTCCCAGACATAAGGGTGACCCAGGTTGCCACGCAATGTCTTGTTTGTTGGACTATCTCTTATTCGGCTCCTTTCCCTAAATTGTTTTTTATCTTCTGTAGGTAATAGGTTGAAGAAAATCCTGACTTCGGTTGACGACGTGGTTCTTGGGGAAATCAAGATTGCACTCAGATATTTCGGCCGCCCAAACGTACAACAGCAAGGGAGAGCCGCCCATATTCTCCTTCGGTACGAACCCACTTACACTACTTTCTCGGCTGCAGATAACATTCCGATTCCAGCCTGCAGTCAACAGCTCTCGGCCCTTATCTTCCCCAGCTTCAAAAACCTTAGGCAGATCGGTCTCGTAGATTCTGATTCGGGGGAAGACGTCAAGCCGGTTGTAGGGGTGATTGCCGATCCGGCTAGGGAGTCTACTGAGGGGGTTGTAGAGAGCGACAAGACCGTACGCTCGGCATTTGAGGCCACCGAGCCATCCGCCTCAAGACGAACGGATTTCTCTTCCGGGGATATTTTTGCGAATTTGGGGGATCTACCCGACGATTTCTTTGAGGGTATGGCGAAGGAAAGCCTAACGCAGATGGCACATAAAAGAAATGCCGAGCGGATGGCCGCCCGAAAGAAGGCTGAATGCGCCGCATCAGATCCCAGCTTGATTAAGCCCTTCGTACCCGTTTCTGAGGGGACGGTTGAGGTTGCTGCGTCCGATACGGGAAAAGAGGGTGGAGAACAGGCCGATGGGAAACGGCTGATTCCGGAGCAAGGCCAAAAGTATGGTGTCGAGGGAGAAACGAGTTCGGAAGCTGGCCCTGGTAGCAAACGGCCTCGGCTTGAAGAACCGGACGTGATCGCTCCGTTTGTTATTCAGCCGAAAATCAGGGTGTGCCGATTTTATCCGACGCTTCGGCCGTCGAGGATCCAGCCATGGCTCTGAGCCTGGCGGCTTCAATTTCACTGCCGGCTGACAACAAAGCCTTCGGTGCCGTGCCTGACATTATGGCTGTTGCCCTAACTGCTCAATCGGCACTCCTGGTAGGTCGCCTTAATCTCGCTCTTGTTTGTTAAAGGGGTCTAATCATACCGAATTATTTTGCAGACGATCGGAAAGATCGCCGACTTGGGTCGCTGCTTGCGTGATGCTCTCGGGAGAATTGACCATTTAGAAACAGAGTTGCAGGGTCAGAAAAGTAGGGCCGAGTTCGAAATTATGAGAGCTGAAATGGAGAGTGCGCGAGCCGAAGCGGAGAAAGAAAGGGCTCGCGTCGCCGAACAGCTTCGTGTTGATGCTGAGGGTAGGGCAAATGCGAGCGAGGAATCGCTCAAACTTTCAAAGGAAGCACTTGCTGAAGCGGAAGCTCAGTTAGAGGAGCTTAAGGCGGCCCGCGATAAAGCCAAATCGGAGGCCTTTGAGGCAGGGAGAGGCGCCGCTCTGACGGAATATGTTGAAGAAGTGTCCAAATTTGAGAATCGCGGGTTCAAACATGGGTGGCTCAAAGCCCTTGCTGCCGCTGAGGTTACATTGGATGTGCCAATTCCTTATGAGCAGGTGGACGTTGAGCCACTTGAGTCCGATACCGACGAATGATCTGGGAGCCGTTTACTGCGCAGGCGTCTTTTTGTTTTTGTTTTTCTTCTTTTAGATAGTGTTTTGTTGGTTCAGGGTAGTTTTCATGTATAAATTGGTTAGCATCTGCGCGCAATTTATTAATGAAAATTTCCTTATAATTTTTGCTACCACCGCACATTTTGTATGAAAGAATTCTTGTAATTTTTGCTACTGTAACAACCCTCGTACTGATTACCGGATAACCACTGAATTATATATTGATTAATGCTAAACCGAACTGATAATGACTGATAAGTGAACTGGATGAACTACTGAACAGACTGAATGAAACTGAAACTGAATGAGTTTGTCTATTGAATTGCGTGTTGCATCTGTTTGAGTGTATGATTACCTGTTTGCATTTTATGTTTAAACTGCTAATTGAAGGCCTTATCGGCGGCCGATTTAGAAACCGTTTGATGTTTTGTAATCAGCATAATATTTGTGATTTTATGGTATTTTTATCTGAAAATTGATTAGGAATGATTAAATTAGATTAAAAACGAGTTAATTGCAAACTTAGACTTATTTACCGAATTGCCATTTTGAGTGGACTTTGTCTACACCCATCACTTGAGCCTTTTGCATGTGAACAAAACTTTTGCTCAGCCACTCCCATTTGCTCTAGCCGACCAAACAAGAGAGAGTGAGGGAGAAGAGTGAGAGTTGGACTCAAATTGTAGATTTTGGCTTGAATTGCTTGAAGATTGAAGTGTATGTGCATGAATTGAACTTCTAGGCAAGAATTCAACACTCTAGGTAAGGAAATTACCATCTTCTTGTTATGTTTTAAGTCCCATCTTGCATACATCTTGGTTATAGAGAAGTTAAGTCATGATTTTGCTCATATGTGTTGAATTGAAGATCAATTGTTGCATGCATGGTTGAATTAGTGAAATTGGAGTTGAATTCATGCTTGTATCATACATGCATGTCCATGTTTATATTCTAGTTCATGTCTTCAGAATGTTTTCCCACTAATGAGTCCCTTTGGACAAGAATTGAAGCTTAAATTTGGTTTAAAGATCATGCATGTCATGTTTTGAAAGTGTTCTTGAAAATGGTTTGAAATTGAGTTTGAGTTAAACACCCTTGGGCCTTGATTTCTTAAATTGAGTTTTAAAACTTGTTATTCTATGTGTTTGGAAGAGTTTTCCAGAAAATGGGCCCAAGAGGATCGAATTTGGAGCATCAAAACTTGGTTTGAAACTCAGAGGTCGAATCTGGATTTTCCAGATTTTGGACGTCCGCTCGAGCGGGGGAAGTGCCGCTCGAGCGGGTAATTCATGCTCCCAGTATTTTCTTGCATTGTTTTACAGTCCGCTCGAGCGGGGATTTTAACGCTCGAGCGGGAAAATCGCGCATCCAGCATTTTTGCACCTTTCATCAGTCCGGTCGTGCGGCGGAATGTACGCCGGCGTGGGCCTTTAGGTGCTTGCCCGCTCGGCGGAAACTCGCTTCGGCGGAGGCCCTGTTCACTGAAAATTCTGGAATTGCTTCCTAAGTGCATTTTTGCATCCTCATCGCATCCTAGGCATTCTTAGGCCTAGTTTAGAGCATCTTAATGAGGATGTAGACATAGAACCACACCGAGGAATTTAGGGATTTAATTATCATCCTTTCCAAACTGTAAACTTAGTATGTGTTCTATTTGATTGACTGTTTAGGGTTGACTCTCGGGGACGCGCTCTAGCTACTGATAGCCCAATCACTGTGAGTAACAGATTGTGTAAAGATATGTTCAAATGGTTATATTTTGAATACTGAACTGAACTGTTTATTGAACTGATATTACTTATTGAATGAATGTATGTCCTGCATTTCGAACTGTATTGTGGCATCCTTAGCACCTACTGTTATTGGTATTCTGAGCTCTGTCGGTTTCCTTGTGGAACCATCTTGTTGATGGCCATCATTATTGTTGGGTCTGTTAAGGCGGGTCCTGGACCCACTGTTTATAGGCTAATGGATGTACCACATATGACTGATTGATTGAAGTATTGATTGACTGAAATACTGAAAGATTGAAATACTGTATAATGAATTGATTTCATTACTGTAAGGGACATTCATTCATAACCTCGTCACACTGTATGTTATTCACTGTGCTTTAGCTCACTGTTTATATATATATGTAGGTGCTCAGCCACCAGACCGAAGCTAGGAGCGTGGGATTGGTCCCCAGTTTTGTCAAGCCAGCCTATGTGCCTCACCGCGAGGTTCCGAGACGCCATGCCATGGCTTGGGGTGTTTTTGTTTCCCCCACCTGTCTCCCCTCTTGTCTTGTACCTTTTGTATAGACTGTTTGGTATCTTGTTATCGAGGGATTGAGTCCCCGTACTGAATGTCTGTAAATGATTGTATAGAGTGTACTGTTTTGGACTGTATGAATGCATAAAATGTTTTGGCATACAGATTTACACAGCTCAATGGACACTAGTTATTTACTGTATTGGCTTCCGCCAGGCCCTGAACTCTGTTCTACTGTATTACTGTACTGTAGGCCTTCGGTAATCTCGGATTACTGGCCAGTTACGGTGCTAAACCCATAGGGCCGGGTTTGGGTCGTGACAGCTACCACCACACACTTTGTATGAAAGAGTTCTGTGGTTTAATTTTAATAAAAGAGTTTTGTGTTTGTCAATGCATTTGGTAAAATGGAATTGCATATACTGTGGAGAAACCCTAATTTGTGAATCTGCCCTTGCCCTAGTGGGTTCATAAAAAGAATTCTAGCTCTGAATCAACTTGTGAGCCGGCTGGGGTACTTGGTCCGAATAGATTGATAAATCTGCTCTTGCCAATCAACTCGTGAGCCGGATGATTTTACTGTGGCACGAATGGTTTTATCTAGAACTCTCCTAAACAAGCCGTACATAGAATATCGTTTGTCCAAACTTTAGTTTTTTCCTTACTTGAATCTAAAGTCGCTAACCACTGAAGGTAGAGAGGAAAAGATTGGTCAATATCTGGGTTCCTGCAGATTTCATACATATCACATCAAAATCACCATTTGCAATTTCACTGCCTACTGATCTTGGATCCTTAGATTGATGAATCTTGCCCTGATGGGTTCATGTTAAGAACTCGGCTCGAGGATCAATTGCGTGATTTGACCGTAGTTTTAGCGAATAGAACCGAAGGTAGAGAGGAAAAGATTGGCCAATATCTGGGTTCCAAGTGATTCAATACATATCCCATCAAAATCACCATTTGCAATTTCACGCCCTCTTGATCGGGACTCTTAGATTGATGAATTTGCCCTTGTCCCGATGGGTTCATGATAAGAACTCGGCTCACGAGGATCAATTCGTGAGCATTTGGGGTACTACGCACTTAGGTGAAGATCTTGAGCCAAAAGCTTGTCCCGTCAACTTATTCGAGGCGATTGGGTTTCGCGATTAATGAACTTGCCTCGATCGTCTTTGCCTCTGCGAGTGTTAAATGATCAAAGGCCTGACTTTTAAGAGTCTGGTAGGTATCGATTCGACTCGAGAGAAAATCTATTGTGCGAATGTCGAACAAACTCTTCTTTAACAAAGGGAAGCCAAGACATTGGTGAGCTTGGCGGTGATATGAATCGAAGTGAACACGTAGTGCGCCCTTGCGTCTTGGAGTAAGAGTTCTATGGGTTGAGAGGCGTCAATCTCCTCGACGTCGTAGGTCGCCCAAAGCGGATAGGCGATCTCGGGGAGATCGCCACACGCCCAAGTTGAAAGGAGATCAGACGCGAATCCGTGCCCGTTAAGTTTTGCAGTATACGTGAAGAATAAGCCCATGACGGAAGCGGACTCGATCGTGCGAGATCCAGACGTGGCGGTCGAGTTTGCTCGACAAATATTTCCTCCGGAAGTTCAGCAGTCAATGGTTGGTCGCCAGGACTACGAAGTGTTTCGTGAGGGCATTCATGGGGCGGTGAAAGGGCTCTATACGGCTTATGAAGTCGGCATGCGATTGCGCGCCGCCCCCCGAGAAATGGAGAAAAATGATGAGCATATCCGCAGTTTGGAGGCTCGCGTGGAGGCGGCTGAACGTAAGTTAAGAAAGATCAAAGCGGCTCAAGTACAACCAGTAGGGCAGGTGAATCCAGTCGTGGAAGAGAGGGTTACCAACTTATAAGCTACCGCCATTGCCGATCGTGAAACGGCGAGCATGTTCGCATTGGAGTCCGCCAAGGGGAGGTCTTATGAGAAAGGTTTTCACGAAGGGCGCTTGGTTGGAATCCAAAAGACCAAGGAGAAGCTTGCCGAAGAGGTTTGCCGATGTGAAAATCGTGGGTTCAGGCATGGTTGGATCAAGGCATCTCAAGTCGCCGAATCTCTTCGCTTGTCAGGCATCGATTCGGCGTCACCTCTCTACCACAGTAAGGACTTTCCGTTTTTTGCTTTCGAGGTTAAGAAGAGTGAGGATAAGGGCAATGCCGTATGACTTTAATTATTGTAAGGTTCGAACGCTGGTCGCGTTCGCAATTATGTAATTTCTTGGTTTTTTGAATAAAAGACGCTTTATTGAAAATACCAAATTGTCTTCCGCATTCGGCGTGTGCGTGTTTAATTTGATTGCATAAATGTTTGGATAGACGTAAATACATCAATCGGACTCAGCATGTTAAATCGATGCGCCGATTCGTTGTGTGTGATCGGCCTACATGTAATGGGCGTTTACTTTTGAATAAAGCCATTGCGGCGTGTCGTTGAAATTTGAAGAAGCCGTGAGCCAGGGATCGGAGGGGCTACGACATTTTGACTTGGCTCGAATGCCAGATGTCTAGCCGATTGGGCTAGGTAATTTTTTACCCTTGCGCAGCCTATGCGCGCGCGTTTTAGCCAATCGTTGGGTTAATTAGGTCGTGGAGAATGTTGACCGACGCTTGTCTTCGTGGGGTTTAGTGTTGATAAAATCACTTCGGGATTTGGGCCTCGAGATCGCGGCCATTACTGAGAATAAAAGCGGCAGGCGCCTCATGCAATCAAGCATATTTGGTTCTCCAGCATCTATTGCGTGGGATGACCAACAGTTCTTACCATCAGATGGTGATGATAGTTGCAGGAGCTCAAATTCCGGCCGAACTTGGCGCTCAGATGGTTTGCGGCGGAGGATTCTCCGGTGTGGGAGGCGGACTGCTGAAAGGAGAAACTGGAAACACGTCAGCCTCCAAGTCGTTGAAGCAGATCGCCCCGAAAGGAAACACAACGACCGCTACCCCTAACCTCCCTTGTCTTGGATCTTGGCCTTGACATTGTTGATGGTGTCAGAGGCCTGGCGACATGCCGATTCGGGCGCGGTTAGATCGATGCGTTTTGAGGCGCGATGGTTGTTCAAATGACAAGAGTTGAGTCGATGGGTTGATTTGTCTTAGAAGTTAGAGATAGATATTGTAATGTTCGAACGCGGATTGCGTCTATGTAACAACTTTTTAATCAAATAAAAAGTGTTATTTCATATAGTTAAGTCTTATTCTGAAAATCTTTTGTTTAGCTACGCCGGATGAATGTTCCTGATCCCAACTTTTAGTGGTTAAGTACGTCATTTCGTATGGTTTAATAGTTTGCTATTGGAACTTTTGTGTGGCTTAAATATTTTAGCTTAAATATTTTTCCTGTATTCAGGGATCGGCCCTTGCCCTAGGCGGGATGCGAGTTTAACTGGAATGGGTCGTACTCGTGGGCCGGCTAAGGCACGCCTTGTCCGGCGAACCATATTAGTGATTCCGGCTTAATTAGTTGATTAAAACGGGCTCTGGATCCGGAGACTTAAACGGCCCTAAGGTGTCCTGCACCAATGGGGCTCCGAATCCGGATGCTTAGTTTGGCCAATCGTGACGTCCACGAAGGTCGCTTCGAGTCCGGAGACTTATTCGGCCCACACCAAAGGGCGCTCCGAATCCGGAGACTTATTCGGCCCTAAGGTGTCATGCACCAAAGGGCGCTCCGAATCCGGAGGCTCGTTCGGCCCTAAGGTGTCATGCACCAAAGGGGGCTCCAAATCCGGAGGCTCGTTCGGCCCTAAAGTGTCATGCACCAAAGGGGGCTTCGAATCCGGAGGCTTGATTTGGCCAATCGTGATATCCACGAAGGGCACTCCGAATCCGGTGACTTGTTCGGCCCTAAGGTGTGCACCGAAGGGCGCTCCGAATCCGGAGGCTTGTTCGGCCCTAAGGTGTCATGCACCAAAGGGGGCTCCGAATCCGAAGGCTTGTTCGGCCCTAAGGTGTCGTGCACCAAAGGGCGCTCTGAATCCGGAGGCTTGTTCGGCCCTAAGGTGTCGTGCACCAAAGGGTGCTCCGAATCCGGAGGCTTCTTCGGCCCTATGGTGTCGTGCACCAAAGGGCGCTCCGAATCCGGAGGCTTGTTCGGCCCTAAAGTGTCGTGCACCAAAGGGCGCTCCGAATCCGGAGGCTTGTTCGGCCCTAAGGTGTCGTGCACCAAAGGGGGCTCCGAATCCGGAGGCTTGATTTGGCCAATCGTGATATCCACGAAGGGCGCTCCGAATCCGGAGACTTGTTCGGCCCTAAGGTGTGCACCAAAGGGCGCTCTGAATCCGGAGGCTTGTTCGGCCCTAAGGTGTCATGCACCAAAGGGGGCTCCGAATCCGGAGGCTTGTTCGGCCCTAAGGTGTCATGCACCAAAGAGGGCTCCGAATCCAGAGGCTTGATTTGACCAATCGTGATATCCACGAAGGGCGCTCCGAATCCGGAGACTTGTTCGGCCCTAAGGTGTGAACCAAAGGGCGCTTCGAATCCGGAGGCTTGTTCGGCCCTAAGGTGTCATGCACCAAAGGGGGCTCCGAATCCGAAGGCTTGTTCGGTCCTAAGGTGTCATGCACCAAAGGGGGCTCCGAATCCGGAGGCTTGATTTGGCCAATCGTGATATCCACGAAGGGTGCTCCGAATCTGGAAACTTATTCGGCCCTAAGGTATTATGCACCAAAGGGCGCTCCGAATCCGGAGGCTTGTTTGGCCCTAAGGTGTCATGCACCAAAGGGCGCTCCGAATCCGGAGGCTTGTTTGGCCCTAAGGTGTCATGCACCAAAGGGGGCTCCGAATCTGGAGGCTTGATTTGGCCGAAGAGGCTTGAAGAAGAGTGACAGAGAAAATCGATTTTCATTAAAACGTGGTACCAGTACAAACATCAGATTCCACAAGTCGGGTCCGTAAATGGATCTTTGATAAAATCTACGTTCGCACGGATTGCGGTGAGCCACGGATCTCCTCAATGCCACGGTCTGTTAGGAAGCGCATAAGCTGATGGTAGGTGCTTGGGACAGCCTTCATGACATGCAACCAGGGGCGTCCCATGATGGCATTATATGGCGACGGGAGCTTCACAACTAAGAAGTCCACGTCAACTGTTTTTGAGCCCGCTCGAACAGGTAGCACGACCCTCCCCAACGGATACTCTGGATTCGCGTTGAAACCGAACAGTGGCTGAGACGACGGTGACAGGTCCGACTCGTTGAGGCCGAGTTCGACAAAAGTTCTATAGTACAAGATTTCCGAAGTGCTTCCTAGGTCTATGAGAATGCGTTCAACGCTGAACTGTCGTACGCGTAATTTGACGACCAAAGGATCGACGTGGCTGGCCGCCGTTCCGGCGAGGTTGGAGTCATCGAACTTAATTGTCGGAGCTTCTCTGGGCCTGCCGGTCGACATGTTATGTTTTTGCGGAATTGGGTGCGATTAGATTGTATGCACGGTCGGGGATGCCGGCAGACCGTAGATTATGTGGATCACGCCAAGCGGCGGTGAATCCTGTCTCAAGGCTAGTGCTTTGGTTGGCCTTCCCTTGCTCACGTATTGCTGCAGTCGACCATCTTGCACCAGTTCCTCCAGATGATCCTTTAGCGCATAACAACTCTCGGTTTCGTGGCCGTGATTTTTGTGGTATTCGCATCGTCTGTCCCTCCTCCGTGTGTCGGGAGGCCCCACCATCTTCGATGGCCACTTGAAAAATGGAAGGTGCTAGACTTTGGTCATTATTGCCGCGATCGGCTCTGTCAACTCCATATACTTCTTGTCTGTTCGCCTTAAGCGTCTGCTGTCGACTTGTAGTTGTTCATTCGTTTGGTGGGGGCACTGATCGCTTAATCGGCGGGAGTCTCGCCTTTTATCTCGCTTGGTCCATTGCCGGGGCTCAGGGCTCGGTGGCGACACAGAGCTTATTGGTCGAGCGATTTCGGGAAGGGCCGTTTTGCTGGAGATTTGTCTGGCTTTTATCCTCAGGGCATCATCTTCGACTTTACAATATTCTTCAACTTTCTTCATCAACACCCGCATCGCTTTTGGGGCCTTCTAGTCGAGGCTACTTGAGAACCTTTGTCAGGATGTAAACTCATTTTAAAAGCGGTGATGGCCATGGAGTCGTTGCAAGCGTCGTCAACAAGGTTGAAGCACTTCCAATATCGTGCCGAGTACACTCTGAGCGTCTCTCCCGACTAGATCTGCATAGCCCAGAGGGAGTTGGCCTGTTTCGGTTGTACCTCGTTGGTGATGAACCTGGCCTTGAAGGATTTCTGCAGTTGTCGGAAGCTTTTAATCGAAGTTGGCTCCAACTTGTAATACCACCTAACGGCTAGTGGACCTAGGCTGCTAGGGAATATTCGGCACATGAGGGCTTCATTGTCTGCGTGCAGCGTCATGGCCTGTTTGTAATGACGGATATGATCAGTGGGGTCTGATTTTCCGTCATATAGAGTGAATGAGGGAGCTTTGAATTTCTTGGGCAGGGACGCCCTTGCGATCCGTCGAACGAAAGGATCATGCTGGTCTTCCTCGTTTGAGCTGCTTCTCCTGCGCTTGTTCCTCGTTCGCAGATCCTTTTCGGAGGAGCTGGAGGTCTCGGATTGTCCCCTTGCGTCGAGCTCGGTGGATGATGAGTTTGAGCTACTATCGGTATCCTTTGGTCGAGCCCGAGATCTTTGTCCGTCTACCCTCGGGGGTCACTCTGGTTCCTGGCGCATGGCCTCTCTAGATTTTGCTACCTCCAGGGCCAAATCTTGACGGAGTCGTTCGTTCTCAGCGATCATGTTCTCGAGCCTTTGTTCATTCTGCTTTGCTTGTTCTATGATAGCCTGCATTGTTTCTTGTGCTGAAGTTGTTGGTGAATCGAAGTTCAAGACGCGTCGTGCCGGGATGGTTTCTTTTCCGAGCATATTAGCTGGGGTGAGGTCGTCTTCCTGTGTTATCTCGTTGGTGGCTATCGGGGGATCTTCGGTCACGCCTTCCATGGATGTATTTGAGTATTCCCACAGACGGCGCCAATTGTGGGGAAGTGGTTTGGAAATACTCTTCAGATCCTGGTAGACACCAATGATCCTCAGCTAGTCACCTGCAAAGATACAAATACTCCGGTCGGGGGTGCCGGAATTAGCACTCCGATGGACAAGTCAGTTTTTCTCCTCAAGAAAGCTTGTTAACTAAGTTTTTAGAAGTGATTCTTACATACCTTTACAAATCTAAAGCTCTTGTATTTATATCCATTCTCTGGGCCTCGGGGCCTGGGCCTACTTTTTCAATCATTATCTTTTCCGCTATTCGGCTCTAGGAATCCTTCCCCATTCGGTCTATTTATCCTATTCGGCCCCGTGTCCTTGCGGGATATATGCCGGCTAGCGTCAAGCTTCTGAAATATACCTCCTTTATCCTCGCCAATTATTCGGCTACCACAGTCTTATATTTAACTTTTCAAAACGACCATTTAGCAACTGTCATTATGATGATGAAAATTGGTTCTTGAATGTCTTTTGTAACAAAACTTTCACTTTTAAAGATCAAAATATTTGATCTCTAAAACTCTTATATGTTGTAGTGACATTTATTAATAAAAATTATTAATTTGTAGAATTTGTTTATGTTATATTATACATATGCATGCATGATGCATACGTAGGCAATGTCTCAAAGCAAAGAAATTTTGAAGTTAAAAATTTGATTCAACCATTAAATTTAAAAAAAGAAAAAAAAGGGAATAATGCTTTTTTTTTTTTTTTTTTTTTTTTATCAACATTGATTAAATATCTGCGTGTCCAAACTTATGCAAGTGCTTAAACTAAAGAAATTTTATTGTGGAAAATTCAACTCAACAGTGGAAAATTCAATTCAACCATAAAAAACTAAAAATTGAAAAGAAAAAAAATCCCTTAAGTTAGGTTCATCATTGGGCCATTTGTAATTGATCATAGTATTTTGAGGCGAATTTTATATTACATTATAACAAAATAAGTTTTAGAGACAAATTTATGGACATAATCTTTTTTTTTTGGGACAAAATATCTTAATTATAAAAATGACATTATTGTATTTTTAATCACGAAATTAGATAGTATTTAATAATGAATTAATATTATCATTTTGTGATCAAATTCTTTGTCTCAAAACACAAACCAAATACACTGTAAGTCTTTTGGCATGCAATCTTTTGTCACTAATGTTTTTTTTTTTTAACAAAAAAAAGAAATTTTAGAGACAACCTTTTCATGTTGATTCACATAGAAGCTGGAATTGATTTCCTAGTATGTTTTTTTAAATAAAAATTTTACTTAAGTACTTAAAACTCAAGAGTGATATTAGGCTAAACTCATATTTACGGCTTTGGCTTGTTTTGGGACGATGGCTTTTAGTCACTTTTTTTAGTTTGTAGTAAAAGTTAAAAGTTGACTTTTTTAAATTTTTTTTCATTTGAGAATGTGATTTTTAGCTAAGGGTAAAATTGTAGTCAAAATATGCTACATAGGTGAAGTTGTAATATTTTAAACTAAATAGGAGTAATTTGGTCATTTGATTATAAATTGACATCATAAATAAATATTAATAAAAAAAAGTCAAAAGTCATTTTTTATCAATTTCCCAAATCATTTGTCTAAAAAAATCAAAAACTTGATTAAAAGTCAAAAAAACACTTTTTATCATCTTTCCAAAATAATCCTTTGTCATCCCTCCATCCAAATGCTCCAAATATTTAAAACCACATGATTGGCAGAAGTTTCTGATCTCGAATGGATGATTGAGATTAGATAAGATCGTTTAAGATGATTAAAATAAATATATTTTTTATTTTTTATGAAAAATTATATAAAAAAATAAAATAATAATATAATCTAAATAAATTCACTTGTATCAATTATGTCAAATAACCCAAAAACATGAGACCTTAATCAAAATAACCAGGGCTCTGCCAATATTGAAAACCACTTGATTTGTAGAGAAATTTCAATTGATCCAAATCCAATACTAGGTGCAAGAGCTATTCTGGTCAGATCAGAATCAGAAAAAGCTGATTGACCCCCAGGTGTACAGATTCAGTGGTGTTGATGTAGCCATGTAGGATGGTCCACATAAACAAATGATGGACCACCCTAACTCTCAGTACTGCAATCCTATACAATTGCAACCAATCATTTACAATCTGTCATAAATAAATGTAAAAAGCTTTTAAAACACCACTTTCTCACTCCCCCAATTTCTATGGGTGCCTTTGACTTCAAATTTCCAAAGGCACTTTTTAGTTTTAATTTTTTTTTTTCAATAAATAAATTCAACTCCATCAAATATATATATATATATATATAACATTTACAAATTCAACTCTATCAAATAAATTATTTTAGCAATTTTACTTCAGGGTCAGCATATGTGAGTAAAATTTTAGCCAGCCAAACATTAACAAAATATTTTCTTTTTTATGTTTTTGTCATAGTTGTGTTGACTTTATCAAACATGATTTTATATTAAAAATAATGTAGAGTATAAAGAGTTTAGTGGATAATAGGTTTAAAAATGACTAGCTAAAATAAATATTAAAAAAAAGTAGTTCTTAAATTAAAATATAATTAAAAGTTTAATTAATCTTATAGAGATGCTCTTGTTATAGTATTCGAGCAATTATTTAGTATTCTGAAAACACAACGTGATTATATGTCACTCAATATAACATTTCACAAATTTTTTAGAAAAAATAAAAACAAAAATGATTATCTTATTGTATCATAAATCACGCTGAAATTTTTAACTCACCAAATGATTTTTGTAATTATTATACAAAGTATAGTTGTTAATTGCATCATAGCCATTGTGGTTTGCTTTTTATTAGATTGTGATCAAAAGGCTACTATTACATTAAATATTAAAAAAATATTTGGAGAACCAATTTTTAACACTTTCCATCCATATTTATATTCATATCCATAATAGTTAATAAAGATAAAACAATTGATGCATAAAGAGGGACCAACAAACATATATTTAGTGTACAAATACATGCACCCATTAACATATAAAATCTATAACCATATGAGAGTTTACATAACGCTATGGCATAAAAAATAAATAAAAACTATATAATAGTGACATTTGGCAGTGTAAACTTTCGCAGTGGTCCCCATTTCTTCTTCATTATGTTATAATAACATTAACCAAAAAATGTCAAAAAAAAGAAAAAAAATTGAAAACCAAAAATACAACTTATCACTAAGGAACTAAACTTTTTCGCTATCAAAATAAAAGGTTTTGTTGCAAAATACAATTAGAGTCCAATTCCACTCATTATGTGAGTGGCCACGAAACGTAAAATGAAAATATAAAAAAAATTCTTAAATTGTACTTGGTTGGGAGATTTGGAAAGAAAAAGAGAAAATGTAGAATTTTTGTGGTTTCTAATATTACTTTTTTTCTTTTTCTTTCCAAATTCCTTTCCAAATTCCTTAACCAAATACAACATTAGTGACAAAATTTTGAAAATGCCGCTAATAAATATATGTTTAAGAACCAAATAATTTCATGCTAAATGGTATACTTTTTTTAAAATAAAATTTTGGTCCTGACAAGATAGTAATTCATTACTAAATGTCTAATTTCATCCTTAAAAATAAAATGACACTTTTGATGATTACAATCTTTCAACAGTAAAAAGTGAATTTATCCCTAAAATTTTATCTAAGAAATCTTAATTTATTGTAAGAAAATACTCAATATTTATGTTCGTTACAGGACCACTTGCATTAAATAGACAAATATCAAAGTTATATGGAGTGTACAAGCCAGCGTGTGAGATGTTTTGGAGTACAAATCAAGTTTTAAATATTCGTCATTACGTATTATATTAATTGATTATGTATTGAAGTTTAAATTGCTAATATTGTAATTTGATCAGCTGAGAATATTTGACATTAACTAATATACGACCATATTGCTAATCTATTTTGTGATATGGATATGCAAGGTCTTTGGAGTTGGACCATTTGGGAAAGAAGAGATGAGGTCCCATTTTTAGAGAGAGAGAGAGAGAGAGAGACCGGGGGGGGGGGGGGGGGGGACCTGTGGGAGGAGTGCTTTAACAGGGTTTTAGTTAGGGAAAATAAATAAATAAATAATTTAAAAAAAATTTGAAAATGGACCACCTCATCTCATGACATTCCCAGTCTCTCATTTTGAGAAAACATTTTGCACACAACACATACATTTGCCCATCTATTCTCATTTTCTTTCTTCTCTGTTCTCACTTTCTCTCTTAAAAAAGAGAACACATTCAACTACTGGGAGTTGTATGATTTTTTTTCAGGTCCACACAAACCTAACGACAGAGCCTTCATTTGGGATGTTGGTTGATTTTTTTGACTTTTTAACTATTTGAATCTGGAATAGTAAACAAGTCTCGTTTGAGATGAATTTTATGATTTTTTTAATTTTTGTAAGAGGAAAAAATGAAATGATTATGTGAGTATTTGGAAAGTTGCTATTTTGGTTTTTGGTTATTTTAATAGGTTAAAATTTTTGTGTTTAAAAAGATAATTGGATTTTTTTATAATTAAATGTGATGTTTGTGAGAAAAAAGTTAAATGATTATGGGTTGGGGGTGACATTTTATCTTTTTAGCTATTTTAGTATATTTTGTATTTTTATGAATTTTAGGCCAAGTTTGGCAAGTTGAAAAAAAGTCAAAAAGTCAAAAAGTTACTCAAAAAGTTAAAAAATTATCACTATTCACCAAAAGTTAAAAAGTATAGCTGCACAACTCTCAATTTTAATTTTTCCCTACACACTAATTTATACAATTTTTTAATGCACATTTTTTTATAAAAACTCAAAAAGTTAATCCAAACAACCATATTTTTGTCCTTAACTTTTTAGTTTAAAAAGTCAAAAAATACACTTATTTAAGATATCTCAAACAACTCTTTAAAGAGACTAAAATTTTTATCATTGATGATACAGTTCGTTCACAGTGGATGGACTGGACTGATCCAAGCTCCTCAGGCCCACTCCCAAGCGATGGAGCTCACTGGAGGACCTGCAAACAAGTTCAACGGGGAACGGGGTAGTCCCCCGGCGAACCCTCCGGTGTGTGAATTAGAAGGGGAAATAGATGATGTAAAGAGAGAGAGAGAGAGAGAGAGAGATATAGGAAAACTTAACCTTCTTCTTGTTTTCCAACTTTACTTATATCCTTTGGTAATCATTTCACTGTCTCTGCCGTTCTGACCTTCCCGCCGAAAGCTTGTGCCGTGGTTTACCTTGTTCAAGGTGAGGAGGTGCCATTCCGGCTGAGAGGTGTTGTCGCAATAAATCTTTGTGATGTCTTTGCATTAATGGTGATGTGTTGTGGCAATAACTGCGGATCTTTGTCTGTGGCGTGGCTGATTCCGCCACGTCCGAGTATCATTGGCCTTCTATGCTCGGTTGGCCTCATGTCTTGGATTTTGCTACGGCTTATGCAATGGGATATAAATGGTGGGCTTGGGTTTGTCCACTATGGGCCGTGGTTCTTATGGGCCTATCCATGTCAGTAGTCCCCCATTCCCGAGTGCAGCTTCAATCCAACGAAGGGAATAGTAGTGAAGGAGATGGTTTCGGCCGGCAAGGTTGACTAAGTAGTGGGTTGAAGCGAAGAAATTTGGAGGAGTCTTAAGCCGCGAGGAAAGTGTGGCAAGTGCCGAAGTCTTGGAAGCCGAAATGTGCCGAAGCGAGTGGAGTGCCGACCGCGGAGAAATCTTGGCCGAGTGAGGAGTGTCGATCATGGGAAGACTCAAGCGGCGTGCCACGTGATGATTTGAAGTGGAAAAGACAAGGTAAGGGTAGGAGTCAGTGTATCGGGACCATACACGTGGCAGAATCGTGGTTGGGAAGTGAGGCGTTGAAGTAAAAATGAAATGATAGGTCATTATGGGGTTGAAAAGACGGTTTTGGTGGATAATTTGAAAAGTTTTCAAACTGGCGAAAATTAATTTGGATCCTTGGAATACGGGTAAACCGTGGGCTTTTGGCATTATTGGATTCACCTACCTGTGTTCAAAGAACCAAAACATTCCAAGTTTTACCCCATTTGTTGCTCGCGATACACCATTGGAGCCTTTCTTTAACTTCTTAGCGCCTGCATCAGAAGCGATTCGCAGACATACCTCAGAGATGGCACGAGAAGGAACCGAGGGTGTGAGGGTGGATCCGCTAGGAGATGATGATGCAGTGGAATTAGCTGCGCAGTACAAAACGGAGAGGGTGGGAGGGCCTGCGATACACTTTCACGGTTCCACCATGATTGCAGCTCTGAAACCTATCAGTCAGGCGGAGCCTGATCATTGGCATACGAAACCAGACAAGTCGACAATAACTAGGGCAGAGTTGGAGGCTATTCGCGAGAAATACCAGATTCCGGTGAAGGTGGAGTTGTTGCTGCCAACATCAACGGAAAGGCCATCCGACATCAGGCCAGGGGAGTTCTCCCTCTATGAGGAAGCACTGATAGGCGGTCTGAGGCTACCACTCCCGCAAATAGTGGTTGACGTGCTCAACTATTTAGAGGTGGCGCCAGGGTAACTAATGCCCAATGCGTGGAAGATCTTTCTGGCTTGTGCAAGTGCATGGCCGAAGGTAAACGGAGGGGAGGCTATGTTGGTGGAAGAGTTCTTTGCCTGTTACAAGGCCGCAGGGCAGCAAGAAACGTGGGTCACCCTGCAAGTAGTAATGGGGAAGGGGTTGGTGGCGGGGCTGCCAACGTCGATCAAGGGATGGCGAGCACGGTGGTTTTACGTTTCTGCCAATGGGGGGCTTGGCGCGCGGACCATCTGGAAGGTGCCCACCAGGTCGATGGAGGCAAGACTGGGGGCGGAGGTTGAGGAAAGGGTGAAGAGGGCGAAGGAGTGGAGAGAGAAGGAGAATACCAAATGGGACGACCTCGTTCAGCCGTCTGCGTTGTTTCAGGCAGGGCTGGGCCCACAGCCAGTCGGTGAGGATCTTGACCGAGCTGAGCTGGAGGTGAGGAGAAAAGCACAAGAGGCAGAGGATCAAGCCATCCTGGCCAAAGCCACACAATTTAAGAAAGTGCAGGATGACCGACTGGCGCAACCGATTGCGAATGAGAGGATCCGACCACGCCCAAAGCCGCTGGGAGGGAAGGACTTGAGCACTTTTGAGCCGCGAAGGCCCCCTGTGGATCTTGTGAATGAGAAGGCTAGAAAAGAGGGAGAAGTTCTGAAGAGGAAGAAGAAGAAGAGAAGTGCCCCAGAAGGGGCTGCAGAGGAGTCTGGGCCCAAAAAGATAAAGGAGACCCCAGTTGTGGTGGAGACCGCTGCGGTCAGGGACACCCCAGAAGTGGTAGGGGTCACCCCCACACTGGAGGCTGTGGAGGTCGCCCCAACGATGCAAGTAGGAGTTGGGTTGACTGGGGTTGAGCCAAGTGGAGGAGAGCAGACCCAAAGGGGGCTTGCACCCCAGGAAAGAGGAGTGGGTCTGGGTACAGCCATTTATCACGCGCGCGCTGTGGCTAGAAGGCTGGAGGGGGAAGAGATCCCAGCCAGGGCGGGGGCAGACCGTCTAGTGAAGATCGTGGAAGAAACGGCTCTGCGCTCGGCCTCTGGATTCAACGAGGCCGACCTGTTCAGGGGGTTATGCTCCGCCCAAATGGAGGTAACTACCCTGGCAGGTGCCCTGCTGAGGAAAGCTGGGGGAGCCAAACTCAAGGCTGAAGAGGCCAAGGCTGGGTTGGCTAAGTTGAAGAAGGAGAGCGCTGAGTGGAAGGCTGCCCATACTGAGCTGCCATCAGTCAAGTTGGAGCTGGAGAACACGCGCCGCAAGGTTGTGTCGCTCGAGTTCCAGTTGGCTGGTGAGCAGAAAAAGTTGGAGGAGTCCCAAGGCACTGTGCCATTCGGTCGGCGGACACGAAGAGGCCATGAACAATGAATGAAGAGGCTGGTCGAGCGAGGGATGAGGCGGATGCCAAGGTTGAAGCTCTGCAAAGGAGTTAGAGGCGAACGCGCCAAGGTGGAGGAGGAGGAGATGCTTCGTGGAGTTAGAAGCGGGAGGCCAAGGCGACCGCTTAGAAGGAGGTTCTCGGAAGGAGTTGGAGGTGGAGAGGCGGGCAACTGGCTGAGAGGAGGCCACAAAAGGAATTGCTGGAGAGGGCCAAGGCTTCTGAGAAGGCGACCCTGAAAAAATTTGGATGAGGAAAGAGGCGACCTCTGAAAGAGGCCTACCCGATCTACATTGTAGCGATTGACCAATTCAAAGGTCGCTGAATTTCGGATGGCGGTCGATCTTTGATCGCTACCGGCTTTCGCAAGGAAGGAATCTGAAATTTGGCCCATCAAGGGCAACCGCTGAGGGGAGGACTGAATCTGAAGTCATCATAAGCTTCAGCGATGATTTCTACAACGAAATGGCGAAATCTTTGGGACGATGGGTGGAAAATGTTCAAACGGAGGGCTGAAGAGCTGTTCCCAGAACTCGACCTTAGTAGTGTGACTATTGGGGAAGATGATGTGGCCCAGACCTCCCTGGATGAGGGCGTTGAAGAAGCGGATCTCGCCTCCAGCGACAAAGAGGAGTGACTGAAGACTTTTGTACATGAAGAGTTGTTTTTTTTTTTTTTTTAAAAGTTCTTTTGTACTTTTGTACTTTAAGACTTTTGCACACATTTTGTGAATGAATAAAATTATGTCTTGTAATTGACTGTGTTGGTTTGTTTTGTGCGTTTGAAATGGACGAATGCTTGTAATGAAAACTGGTGATGGACTTATGAAAAATTGAACTACAAGACAGGGTGAACTATGTGAACTTGAACTTAAGTGAACTTGAACTAGTGATGATGTTGAGTAGAGGTCAATTTGTAATGAAAACTTCGTGCAGAGTTAGGTCAACTTGTAATGAAAACTTCGTGCAGAGTTAGGTCAACTTGTAGTGAAAACTTCATGCAAAGTTGGGTTAAAAATTCCGTCACGCAGGGTAAGAGTGAACTGGTAAAATTTCTTCATGCAGAGTGAGATTGGACTTGTATAAAATATTCAAAGAATGAGAGTGGTTGACTGAAATTGAGAAATTGTGTGAAATGAGGTTTGAATGGGATTAATACTTAAATGTTCCACTGAAAGCCTGTTGAGAAGAAATTTGAGAAATAGGCTGGATGGTGGGGAAGATAATCTGGTCAGTAAATGAAGTGCGTGAGAGCATCTTTGGAATTTGACTAAGTAAAAACGTGGTCCAGGGATTGTGGCTAGGCTTCGGATTGTGACTGAGTGTCCTACTTTTTGCAGTTTCGTTGATAGGATGATCTCAGTGCGGACCTGGAGTTGGAGCTGCGAGTAACTTGCTCTGGACCAGCAATGGTGGCAGTCAGCCTAGGTGAGGCTTTGGGGGCTCAGTCTGGCTGAGGCTTTGAGTGCTCGGTCTGGATGAGGCTTTGAATGCTCAGTCTGGCTGAGGCTGTTGAGTGCTCGGTCTGGCCGAGGCTTTTGAAGTGCTCAGCCTGGCTGAGGCTTTTGAGTGCTCGGTCTGGTCAAGGCTTTTGAGGTGCTCAGTCTGGCCGAGGCTTTTGAGGTGCTCAGACTAGCTGAGGCTTTGTAGTGCTCGGTCTGGCCGAGGCTTTTGAGTGCTTCTGCAAGCAAAAATGTGATTGAAGCGACAAAGGTAGCAAACAGACAAAACTGTTGCCATGAGAAATGTAATACAATGGTCAAGAATTACATTATGCGTAAAAATGAAAGTACAACAATTCAGCAATACAAAAGTGACAGCCTATTGAAAGTAGCGTTTTAGGTGTTCAGGGTTCCAGGGATGGGGAAGGTCTCGGCCCTCCATATCCTGGAGGCGGTAGGTGCTCGGACGTGGACGGGCTTTTACAATGTATGGTCCCTCCCATTTGGCCTCCAACTTTCCCTCGGTCGGATTTTTGGTGGCAAGGGTGGCCTCCCTTAAGACAAGATCTCCTATGGCAAATTCCCGTGGTCGGACTTTGCGGTTGTAGTGCATTCTCATTTTTTGTTGGTATGAGGCTAGTCTAATCGCAGTGGTGTCCCTGAGTTCTTCAATCAGGTCTAGGTCCGCTCGACGGAGTTCCTCAGTCAGTGTTGAATCCGGATGTAGAACCCTAGGCGTTGGCAGACCGACCTCAACTGGGATGACCGCCTCACAGACGTTAAGCGAAGGGGTTTCCGGTAGGGTCCGAGTCAGAGTTGGCCCAGAGTACATTTGGTAGTTCCTCAGCCCAGAGTCCCTTGGCAGCCTCCAGCTTAGTCTTGATGATCTTCAAAAGGGACCGATTGGTGACCTCAACCTAGCCGTTGGCTTGGGGATGACCGGAAGAGGAAAAACATGGTTGAATCTGGAGATCCGCATAGAACTTTCTGTATTTGGCGTTGTCGAATTGTTTGCCGTTGTCTGACACGATGGCCTAAGGGATGCCGAACCGGCAGACGATCGATTGCTAGATGAACCTGGTTGTGTTTCACTCGGTGATAGTAGCCAGGGATTCGGCCTCTACCCACTTGGTGAAGTAGTCAATGGCGACGACTGCGAACTTGGTCTGGCCTCAGCCGGTGGAAAGTGGGCCGATCAGGTCGATCCCCCATTTGGCGAACGGATAGGGGCTGGAAAGTGTGATCAACTCTACAAGAGGAGCATGGGGGATGTTGGCAAAACGCTGACACTTATCGCATTTGAGGACAAAGTCAGTCGTGTCCTGGTTAAGAGTTGGCTAAAAGTAACCAGTGCGAAGTATCTTGTGAGCCAGAGACTTACCGCCCGAATGGTTGCCGCAAATACTCTCATGGATTTCTTGCATCACATATGTTGCTTGGGTCGGATTAAGGCACCGCAGATATGGCCGTGAGAAATCGCGTTTGTAAAGGATGCCGTCGACCAAAACGTAGTTAGTCGACCGAGCTCTGACTTTGGCGGCCTGCTGTTGGTCATCTGGGAGTTGTCTTGCGGTCAAGAATAGGAGGATGTCGGACGTCCAAGGGATGGGTTCATGCCGGAGGAATTGTACTTCTTGTAGGTCGAGTGAGATGGCCGAGTAGGGAAGGTACTCGAGGCGAACTCCATGGTTGAGGTCGGACTGGTCTGCGGAGGCCAGCTGAGCCATCTCGTCTGCTTTGGAGTTTTCGGCCCAAGGTATGTGCTTGATGTAGAAGGTATTGAAAAGGCGAACAAGAGGGAGTGCCATGTTTCTGTAAGCCCGCATCGTGTCATCCTTAGCATCGAACTCTCCCGTGATTTGACCGACGATAAGCTGGGAGTCACTGAACACGCGGATGTGGCTAACACCAAGGTCTTTGGCGAGGCGGAGTCCTGCGATCAGTGCTTCATATTCGGCCTCATTGTTGCTGGCTTCAAACAAAAGACGGAGGGCACACTTGATACAACCACCTTCGGGGAAGGTGAGAATGAGACCAGCCCCGCTACCTTCCCTCCGGGATGACCCATCGACATTGAGAGTCCAAGAATGGGGGTCTTCTGGCTCAGCAGGAGTTGGCGGTGGCAGAGAGGTAGTGGCGGGGGCGGGGTTGGTGAATTCTAGGATGAAGTAGGCAATGGCCTGCCCTTTGATTGCTATGCGGGGGCAGTAGGAGATATCAAACTAGCTAATTTCCACTGACCACTGCATAAGTCGGCCAGAAAGTTCTGGTTGCTGCATAACCTTCTTCAGGGGTTGGTCGGTGAGGACCACTATAGAATGGGCCTGGAAGTAAGGACGAAGTCGTCTGGAGGCAGTGACTAGGGCCAGGGACAACTTTTCCAGCAGTGGGTAGTTCTGCTCTGCTCCCCTAAGAGCGCGACTGATGTAATAGACCGGCCGTTGAACTAAGCTGTCTTCCCTAATGAGAGCTGCACTAACGGCGGTGTGTGATACCGCTAAATAGAGGAAGAGGGGTTCGCCTGGGATTGCCTGTGAAAGAAGGGGGGGTTGGCCATGCATTGTTTTAACTGCTGAAAGGCCTCTTCGGATTCAGTCGTCCATTCGAAAGTCTGCCGAAGGACTTTGAAGAATGGTAGGCACTTATCTGTTGCGCGGGAAATGAACCGGTTGAGGGCCGCCACTCTGCCAGCGAGTTTCTGAACTTCCTTAACGGTTTTGGGTGACTGCATCTCAATCAAGGCCTTGATCTTCTCGGGGTTGGCCTCAATTCCGCGCTGATTGACCATAAAGCCCAAGAACTTTCCGGATCCCACACCAAAGGCGCACTTCTCTGGGTTGAGCTTCATCTGGTACTTGCGAAGGGTGGCAAAGGTCTCCCGTAGGTCGGTCAGATGGTTGGCGGAGAGTTTGCTTTTGACTAGCATGTTATCCACTGTAACAAGCCCGCGAGGGACCTCGTTACAGTTCGGACTCGATTTTGTCGTGGTTTCAAATCTTGAACCAAAGAGTCCAAATCCGGCAAATCGTTTTGAAAACAGATTTTTTGAAAGAAGTGCCAAACATATGGATCGCTGAAAGTCGCCACCTAAATATTTTTAAAATGGGAAATTTAGAAAACCACGACTCGGTGCCAAAAGGCCACGTGTCAAATCATCACCAAAGTTGCCTCGGCTCGGGAACTTGGATACGATTAGGAAAGGTCACTTCATGAGCACCCATTCTTCAAAGATCCAAAGATCGCCTCTACTAACCATGATATCGATTTTGAAAACATTGTGAGTTCTTATTCGGTTATTAGCCTAGGTTACTATGTGATGCCTGACATACAAGTATAGACTGGGTCGCCTGAATTGGAACAAAACATTTCATGTTTGTTTGTTTGAAAATGGTTTGATGGTGCTACCCGCAGGTAGGTTAAGACGTGGATTTGCCACCCTCGGGTGGGCTTAAGAAAACAATGATTTTGCCACTATCTAGTGGGCTTAAAACAAGCATTTGATGAATTATTCCAATTCAGATAACTCAACCTCCACCCACAGGCATTCAAGGCAGTTATATCATATAAGCACATAGCCTCATGGTAAGCATACTACTCATGGCAACGCTCACACGCATGCAAGGATGCTAAAGCATAAAACTCACCGAGTACTCCAAGCCAAAACAGAAGCTTGTTAGAAATCATGCATGATCCTAAATGTACAGAAATGCCTAATGCAACACATGCAAAAATGCAACTATAGCAGGCTCGGCTATTCTAAACATGGCATGCTCAATGCAACAACTAACATGTATTCAATTTGGAATTGAAATACAAATGCAGTTTGTATGATCTTGTAGAGGCAGTGCGTGCAAAACAGATGAATGATGCAGACATGCTGTCATACTGTATGCTAATTGAAATATGTCCTATATCTAACCATCATAAGCAGGTAAATAAAAGGGAAGAAAGAAGTGGGGGTTGGAAGACATACAACACACTCACCCACACTTATTACAATTATGCCCTCGCGCAGAGGGTCCGAATAAATAATACAGTCCGAATTGAAAGAATAATACAGTCCGAATATTACAGTCCGAATAATATACAAAAATCCTAATTAATTTACAAATTAAATAAAGAAAGACTGTAAACTGGCACGCAAGCCAGGGGGTGCCTTGCTTCTGATGAATAATGTATGCTGGGCTGCCTTCGCGCGGAAATTCACTGGGATGCCCCAATTAGCCTCTGTTTGCAATTTTCTCGAAATGCGTGTCAGACTCCGAAAAGTTGCTGATCCTCGATTTTGCTGCAACAGAGAGCAGGAAAAGGGCATAGCAATGTATTTCACAAATATATGCATGCCTCGATCCTCGTGCCATCAATCACGCATATCGATGCATGATGGCCGAGGAGTCGGATTGCACAACTCAATATAGGATGAATGCATATGAATGCTACAATAAAACCTAACTCCGTCATGGGTAATCCGGAGCGTCGGTGACTTGGGAATTGAGACCCGTTCCGTCACTCGGTCTGAAAGCAGCGCCTCGTTCCGTGCGGGTTAACGCCTATCGAACACGATGCGATATGCATGGTATGCATGAAATGTAGCTAATATGCAATCCTAACATACACAATGTTACGAGAATGAGATGCCTCGAAATCGTGCCCGCACGCAAAGCCGAAAAAATGGCATGAAATATGATATACAATGAGACTAAAATAAAATGCCTTGAAATCGTGCCCACGGGCACAGCAGGAAGTGGCATACGGAATGCAATGATGGGCTTACGCTAACGTGAGAGGGCCTCGGCCACACTCACATAAATTGCCGTCGGATAAAAAGAGGTGCCTCGGAATGCATGCCCGCGGGCACGTAAACCGAGGCGGTGACATACAGGCATGAAATAACAAATTGGGCTTACACTAACATGAGAGGACCTCAGCCGCACTCACATAAGCTGCCGAGAGATAAGAATGAGCTGCTTCGAAATGCGTGCACACGGGCACGCAAACCGAGGCAGCGACATACAGGCATGAAATGGCATGCAAATGAAACGTGGCATATGGCATATGAAAAATGCAAATTTCAGTAGCTAAAATGATGCACAAATAGCCCCCGAATTATGACAAAATTACACCGATGCGAAATGCAATGTTATGCACCAAAGCGACCTCTGACCCTACTAAACATGCGCAATATGGACATAACATGTAAAACAGTAGCAAGGCAGCCCCTAAACTAGCATTTCTTCAGTACAAAGTATGGCCAAACAATGATCACAAGTATGGCAAAAATAGCTTGCAAAAATGGGGGAAAAGAGGAGAATTACAAAGCAAGTGATATATACAATGCTCAAACTGAAAAACACAGTTCTACAAAATTAAAGAGGGGCCAAAAATATGCACATTTACAAGAGATGACATCCCCCAATTCAGTGTGTAGATAGGCTAAACATAGCATGCAAAATAATGAGCCAACAAAGGCTATAACATGAGGTACCAAAATCATGCATCAAACAACCTTGGACCCTTAACAAAACATGAATAATGGGTTATTTTAAGACACTTTCTAAGCCTGATGAAGGCTGAAAACAGAAGCCAAGAAAGCCTAACAAAGCATGCAATTTTACGGAATCAAAGACGGTATTACATGAAGTACCAAAATAATGCACCAAATGGCCTAAAACCCTTAACAAAACATTATGAGAAGGCCAAAACAAGGCTCTTTCCAGGCCTGATGAAGACTCAAAACAGAAGCCAAATAAGCTCAAAGGGGCATGCCAAATAGGAGTAGAACATGAATTCAAAGCAAGTGGCATGTAGAGCATGAAAACCAGGTTGAGCCCTTCTTGAATGTTGAAGAGGGGCTCAAAATAAGCACAATATTAGTTCATAAGATGCTCCAAATAAGATCACAAATAGGCCAAATAAATCATGCAATTTTACGGAAAATATGGAGGATTACAAAGAAAGTGCATGATAGAGAGGCCAAACATGATTGAGCCCTTCTTCAAAGTTGAAGAAGGGTTCAAAATAGGCCCACTCACAGTATATATCAGGCTCGAAAATGGATCACTCATAAGCCAAATAAAGCATGCAAAATAATGGCATAAAGAGTGATATTGAAAGAGGTGCATCATGGAGACACCAAACAGAGCTGAGCCCTTCTACAAAGTTGTAGAGGGGCTCAAAATAAGCCTAAAACCAGTAGGGGTCGGAGCCCAAAACAAAAAGCAAATAGGGTAAAGAATTGACTCAAAATTGTGCTAGAAAAAGGGAATTAGAGTCTTACCCTTGGAGACAAGTCTTTTGTTGCTTCTTGGCTTCAATTTGTTGGTCCTTAGCCTTTGAAAAACCCTCCTTTGCTGCTGGAATGGAGATGGTGATGGTGAGGCTTAGGGTTGATGAAGGAATGGCTTAGAACCTTAAAGGTTTTTGGAGCTTTTGGCTATGGAAATGGAGGTTTTGGAAGATGAAGTCTTGAGATGAATTTTTGTAACCCTAACAAAGGAGCTCCTCAGCCCCTTAAATAGACCAAAAAGGGTGTAAAAGGGGAGGGAAATGCACCCAAGCTTTCCCTCCCAAAATATCCCTCGGAGGATCAAGATATTTTGAAAAAGCAATTTGGACAAATAAAGGGTTCAAAAGCGAAGTCGGCCGGCAGTGGATTTCTTGAAGGTGGCCGGCCGGCCACCCCAACTGGTCGGCCAGCCACTCTCCCTGGCCGGCCGGCCATGGCCAAAAATGGAACAGAACAATTGCTGGCCGACCACCATGTTTTGGTGTCCTCCCAGGTGTGTAGAACAAGGTTCCAAGGTTGGAATTTGGCAACTCTGAAACAAGAGTCACAACATTGAACTTGAAGGAGAGGCTCAAAAATGAAAGTAACAATTACTGGCTGACCAGTACTTTTTGGTGTCCTCCCATGTGCCCTTATCACAAATATGTAGTTTCGGCTCGAAGAAAATACCCCTAGGGTGTTCAACATTAGCCCGGAAGTGAGAAAAAACGGGCGCCGGAGGAGCGAAACTGGTTTTCTGAAACAATTGCTGGCCTCCCACCCTCCAGTGATCTTCCTGGTGCTAAAACAGAGGTACCTGCCAAAATTGAACAAAAACCGATGCAAAATGAATGCTCGGGGCCCAAATCACGCGGTTCGGGGTCCCGAAAATGGGCTGCAGGCACCGAAAGTGGTGTTCGGCCACGAAGTGGGTATCTGAGACCCCAGTGTCCCTCGGTATGATAAAACAGAGGTCCCCGCCGAAAACCGGAGAAATCGGAGATGGTTGGGCGGTCCCGAACCGAGGCACACGGCCTGACGGCTCCGAAAACCGGGAACCGGGCTCCGAAATGGGCAAAATGGCCTCTGACCCACGAAAAGTAGCTTCATGACCACCGAGAGATAGCCTCTGAGACCACTTTCCTCAAGAAAGAAAACAGAGAAAACCGAGTCTGGTTCGCAAACCGAGACAAGGCACAGAAGAGAGTTCGAAAGTTCGGAGGCAGGGCGCTCGGCCGCAACTCTGAGACTTCTGAACGAGCACAATATGCAACATCACCGAGCGCTCAATCGGTGACGTCTGAGTCTTAAGGTCGGTCAAAAATGGGGTGTCTACATCCATATACACCTCCATGTTCCGACCAATCTGGTGTTGGAAGACTGCGTTGACTAACCGTTGGTAGGTGGCCCCCGCGTTCTTCAGTTCGAACGGCATGACACGGTAGTGGTAGGTGCCCCGATCGGTGATGAAGGATGTGTGTTCCTGGTCAGATGAGTGCATCATGATTTGGTTTTACCCGGAGAAAGCATCCATGAAGCTGAGCATTTGGTGACCGGCCGTGGCGTCGACCAGCAGATCAATGCGGGGGAGTGGATAACTATCTTTGGGGCAAGCTCGGTTCAGGTCAGAGTGGTCGACGCAGAGACGCCACTTGCCATTGTTCTTGCGGACTAGAACCACATTGGACAGCCACTTAGAATAATCCACATTTCGGATAAACTGAGCTTCGAGGAGTTTGTCAACCTCTGCAGCTATGAGATTGTTGCGTTCCGAGTGAAATATATGCTGTTTTTGGCGGCAAGGTCGGAAGTGAGGTTCGATGCTGAGGTGATGAGCGATGAAGGAGGGGTCAATGCCTAGCATGTCTAAGTGGGTCCAAGCAAAGACGTCGTTGTGCTCGGTCAAAAGGGCAGTGAGGTCGGCTTTTGCTTAGGGAGATAATTGGCTGCCGATCTTGGCAGTTTTCAGTGGGTTGGTGGGGTCCATAGGAACCTCAACGAGCTCTTCCACCGGTTCTTCTCTGATCAGCTCGTCCTCATCCCGGACATCAAGTCCTTCAATGATCATCGCCTCCTTCAACTTGACTTCTTTAAGTGTGGCAACATAACACTCCCCTGCACTCTGCATTCTCCTCGACTGTTCCGGCCGAGATCGGTGGGAAACTTGAGGGCAAGATGATAGGTGGATGTGATGGCTTGGAAGGCGTTGAGGGCAGTGCGACCGAGGATGATGTTGTAGGCAGATGGGCAATCAACCACCAAGAAGGTGAGCAACTTCGTGGCTTACCTTGAGTACTCTTTAATTGTGATGGGAAGATCGATGGAACCAATAGAGGTCACGCGGTCGCCAGTGAAGCCGACAAGAGGGGTTTGGAACGGGGAAAGGCTTTCTTACCCAATCTTAAGTTGGCGGAAGCAGTTGAGGAAGATGATATCCGAAGAGCTGCCATTGTCGATGAGAACTCGTCTGACCTTATAATTGGAGAGGATGGTGGAAATGACAAGAGGATCATCATGAGGATAACGGATGCCTGTACAGTCGGCGTCCGTGAAGGTGATGGGCTCTGTCCACTACTTGGGTTGTTTGAGGGGTCGATCTACCGTGGCGACTGCCTTGTCTGAGCCCTGTCGTATTTTTCTAAGTTCTGCCCTCTGAGCTGAGTGAGATGGTCCCCCACAAGCAAGACCTCCTGAAATAACTCTAATTTCACCGACTGGTGGAGGTGGATTACCTTGAGTTCGAGGTTGTTGGGGAAGTCGGTCATGACCCTGGTTTGGTTGAGCTGGCTACCGCGGTGGGATGCGTCGGCGATGATCTCTGTGGGGTTCGGTTCTTTGCCTCTGCTGAGAGCGGATGTCTGTGAATCGACTTAGACATCCCTGGCGGATGAGGGTCTCCACCTGATCCTTGAGACTGATGCAATCGTCAGTGTTATGGCCATGGTCCTAGTGAAAACGTCAATATTTAGATTGGTCTTTCCGGCTGGAAGGGTTCTGTGGAGGGGGAGGCCACTTGAGGGGGTAGTCTCGTTGGATCTGGTTGAGGACATGTTCCATGGGAGAATTGAGAGGCGTATACCGCTCGAACAGACCGGGCGGTCGGAGTGGTGCTGACCGGTCGACACGAGTGGGTCGGTCGGTATAGCGGGGTGTTTGGCTATGATACTGGGTGTTACTGGGTTCTTGGTCTTTTCTCTTTTCTCGGGGGGTCGGGTTTTTAGCTGTTGGATCTTGCCGAGCGGCTAGTGAATCCTTGGCATTCATGTATTTTTGGGCTTTGGAGAGTAGGGCTGCCATGGAGGTCGGGGGGTTCTTGGAGAGGGAGAAAAGGAAATCAGATGACCGCAGACCGGCCATGAAGGCTGTGAGGATGACCTTGTCGTCATTTTCGGCAACTTGCAGGGCTTCGGTGTTGAAGCGAGTGACAAAGCTGCGCAGTGATTCCCCCTCGGTCTAACGGATGTCGAGTAGCTGGGTGGCCGGGCGTCGTTAGTGCTGGGCGCCGATGAAATGGCTCAAGAAAGAGTCACTGAGATGCTGGAAAGTAGAGACCGAGTCCCAGTAATCGGCTAAACCCGCGGCGAGCCGACCCGCCGATTCAATCACGCAGGAAAGGCTCGGCACATGATTTCGTCAGGGAAGGCATGGAGGATCATGAGGGTGCGGTAGGTCTCCAGATGGTCGATCGGGTCGGTTGTGCCATCGAAGGAGTCAATGGTGGGCATTTTGAATTTGGCAGGCAGGGGTTTGTCTCGGATGGAGGCGACAAATGGCGAGTTTGCGGTGGTAGAGGGTTTATGCTGGATGTTCTGCATAACCCCTTGTAGCTGAGCTTCATGGCTCGGAGTTCGGCGTCGAGAGGATGTTGTCACCACTAGAGAGACAGTGTTGGATCTTTCTTGGCCTCTCCTGGCTGGTGCTATAACCGAGGGGTGTGGGGGTGGGGGTGGCGGATTTACATGTGGGTGAGGGGATTGCAAACTGTCCAAGTTGGGTGGATTGGGTAGTGGGGCAGTATGGTCGAGAGTGCGTTCTGGGTTGGGCAGGATATCTGGAGGTGGTGGTGGAGGAATGGGGAGGCTTCTCGGGCAGAGCGTTTATTAAAACTGGTTTTGCTTTCGACCATACGGTTGATCTTTGTTAGTAAGTTCGATGAAGTATTGCGGTGGGTTGTTTGGATTAGGAGGGTCGGTTTGGTGATCGGGAGGATTATAGTGGGAAGCCATGGATCTAGTCATGACCATACACTTGACGAGTGAGGTGAAAAGGTTACTGGAACAGGGTCTCCGACGGCAATGAACACAACTGGCGTACGGACAAACCAGTTCCCACAGATGGCGCCAACTGATGATACATTTCGTTCACAGTGGATGGACTGGACTGATCCAAGCTCCTCAGGCCCACTCCCAAGCGATGGAGCTCACTGGAGGACCTGCAAACAAGTTCAACGGGGAACGAGGTAGTCCCCTGACGAACCCTCCGGTGTGTGAATCAGAAAGGGAAATAGATGATGTAGAGAGAGAGAGAGAGAGAGAGAGAAAGAGAGAGAGAGAGAGAGATAGGAAAACTTAACCTTCTTCTTGTCTTCCAACTTTGCTTATATTTTTTGGTAATCATTTCACTGTCTCTGCCGTTCTGACCTTCCTGCCGAAAGCTTGTGCCGTAGTTTACCTTGTTCAGGGTGAGGAGGTGCCATTCCGGCTGAGAGGTGTTGTCGCAATAAATGCTGTGATGGGCTGCATTAATGGCGATGTGTTGTGACAATAACTTTGCAGATCTTTGTCTGCTGACGTGGCCTGTTCTGCACCCACTACGTGTCCGAGTATCATTGGCCTTCTATGCTCAGTTGGCCTCCAGCTGTCTTGGATTTTGCTACCCGGGTTATGCAATGGGATATAAATGGTGGGCTTGGGTTTATCCACTATGGGCCGTGGTTCTTATGGGCCTATCCATGTCAATCATTATGTGATATTTTATTTTATTAATTTTTTAATTTATTTTATCTTTTTATAATTAAAATAGTCAAAAAAAAAAAAAAAAAAATAATCTCATACCGAAGATAGCGAGAATAGCCTTGTACTGAAAAGAATCCGGATCCTCCGTCGCACTTTCCTGTAGCACGTTCCTGTCGCCCTCCAAAACGACGTCGTTTTGGAGGGGGGTTTTTTTTTTTTTTTTTTTTTTTTTGTTTTCGTTCTTTCTTCCCGACACTGGTATGTCCCTCTCTCTCACTGATAACTCTCTCTCTCTCTCTCTCTCTCTCTTGGTGCCTCTCCGGAGGAATTTCAATTTTTGAAAGCAAGGGTTGTGAGTTTTGGTGCTGTTTCTCTCTCTCTCTCTCTCTCTCTCTCTCTCTCATGTCTCAAAAAAAAAAAAAAAAAAAAACAAGAACAAAAACAACAACATACAACTCCAACCATTTCTCCTCAGAAAACATAACAATAAAAACAAACGAGGCATTGAAAGTATAATGATAATAATTTCCCCAAATTGTCCGGTAATATGGGTTTTTTTTAGTTATTGTTGTTGATGATAATGATGAAATTATTCTGGGTTTGAAAATATGTTTTTATTGTTATCTAGGATTTTTCAAACCAGATCTGTGTTTGAATGTTTAAATGGTTGATGACTCATATTCAAATAATAAAATTGTTATCAAAACAAAACAGATTTGTGTGTGTGGATGCTTGAATAGTTTTTTTTTGGGGTTAATTTTCAAACAAATTAGAACTTTTTTTTTTTTTTTTTTGAAATTTCTGAACTGAGTTTTCAAACAAATTACAACTTTTTGTTCAACTTTTTTTTTGAAATTCAAATGAAATTAATGGACTGTGCCTTTGTTCAAGTAAGTCAAAATTTTCAAACAAATTACAACTTTTTTTTTTTTTGAAATTTCTGAACTGGCTTTTCAAACAAATTACAACTTTTTGTTCAACTTTTTTTTTGAAATTTCTGCTTCACCTGCGAAAGAGGCTTACAAGACCCATATCTCTTCTATTATCTCTCTTGCCCATTTTCCATTTCCACATTTTCTCATCTGGGTTTCTCTTCTTGTTCTCTCAGATTCAACATATCCTGAGAACTGAGGGCAAGCTTTCCAGCTACATCTTCGAGTGTTTGTACCTCACGTTGCCTGAACCGGGTTTCGACGACGGCCAAATGACCCCAGACACGGTCTGGAACCCACGGCTCGTGAGGACATCGTCGGTCGAAAGCGTATGGCGGTGTCATGGAGGGGTTCTTAGGAAAATGGGTTGCACCGCCATGACCGAGATAGCGAGGAAGAAAAGGAGCAGCGTTTCGTCGCCTCTGTCCATTTGTCTAGGGTTCAAAATTTGCCTCAATTCCTTTTCGAAAAATTCCGATGTGTTCCCACATTTTTACCATCCGAGATTCAGAACAAGTTCTATCATGGGTTTTGAAAACACCTATCTTTGGAATCTGTTTCACTACATGTTACCCTTGTCAAAGAAATCAGAGACACAAGGACAGAGGAGATAAGAAGAGAGAGAAGAACGAAGACAAAGACGAAAAAAAGAAAAAAAAAAAAAAAAACCCTCCAAAACGACGTCGTTTTGGAGGGCGACAGGAACATGCTACAGAAAAGTGCGACGGAGGATCCGGATTCGTACTGAAAAACCCATCTGAAAAGATCTGCAAACTACTCTGCCTTATGCCTCAGTTCTTGGGATTTGAGTCCTCCAAACTTTACACAGATCAATATTGCTACGATCATCGAAATTATTGACCCCAAATGTAATTAATATATTTTAATTTTTAGAGATATGTATAAAGAAAGAGAAATACACATTACTTAATGTGTTTAGTTTGAATTTTTTGGATTAAATTTTTTTAAAAATTAAGTTTTTTGATTTTTATATTTTTTTATTTTTAGTGAATATTTTTAAAATTTTAAATATATTTTTTATTTTTTTAAATGCACCTTACTTAGAGTTTGTTTGGAAAGATAGCTTAGGACTAAAATAATCATATAGGAAAATGATTTGTCTTCCTAAAAATGTCTCCCCTAATCCTCTTAATGCCCAAAATGACGTCGTTTTGGGTATTTTTTTTTTTTTTCTTGGTTTGAAATTTAGGGGGATTAGGGGGCCAAAAATTAGGAAATGTAGCACAGCCCAACCATATAAGACAAAATAGGCTATTTTAGTTCAATAAGACAAAATATCACATCTAACAGATAATCATTACATTTTTCATTCAAAAAAAATCTAAAAAAGTAAAAAAAGTCAAGCCTCAAACTAAAATAGTCAAAAAGTCAACCCACTTCCTAAACGAATCCTTTGATGTATCTAAAACGTAAAAAAATTGTGAAAAAATATTTTAAAAAATTAAAAAATACAAAAAATATACTGAACTTTCATTTTTTTTTTTTGTATTTTTGGTATTTAGTAAATTTTTAAAATGTATATTTATGTTAGGTATGTCTAAAGAGTAAAAAAAATTACTTAAAATATTAAAAAAATTTAATAAAAACAAAAAAATACAAAAAATAAGAAAATAAATTTTTTTGAAAAGCATTTTTAAAAAAGAGTAATCAAGCAAAGTTAATTTTTTTTTTTTGGTCACCTATAATAGATTTTTTTATTTAAAAATAATTATTAAAAAATTATTGAAAATAAAGAAGTGATATAAAATAATCAACAAAACATGTAATACACAACTGACCTTAGAAAGAAAATTCTTGAGAGAAGTTCTGATTGGTGTGGTTGGATGTACGAGATTCATTATGAGTCTTATTGGGTTGATTTGAATAATTTATTTTGTAATTCTATAGATTATTGATAAAAAAAATTAAATTAATTTAATAATTGTACTTATATAATTTTGTTTTTTAAAAAAATATAGTTTTCGTTTGGAATGTGGGTTAATTTTTTGATTTTTTTAACCTATGAGTCAAAAGTCTCATTTAGGATAGACTTTTTGGACATTTTACTTTTGTGAGAGAAAAAATAAAATGATTATAATTTAAATGTGACACTTTATCTTATTGACTTTTCAACTTATTTTATTTTTTTGTGACTAAAATAACCAAACAAACCCATGCCAAACATAACCAAACTCTTTCAATATCATACTTGTCTATTTTGAGAATACAAATTTGATATAATTATTAAATTATTTAATTTTACATGAATGACCTACTGAATTTCTCTTTGACTAGTAAATAAATATATACATTTCAATAATACCACATGCCTACTATTTTTACGAGAAACATTAGTCCAAATTCATTCTATATAAATCTTACAATGTTCAAATGTATTTGTATATGTATTGTACATTGTTATTATCAATAAAGTTTTTTTTTTTTTTGACAAAAGAATATATATATATATATATTTTTGTGGTGAGTACTGATAATACAGTTTGGTCGGCAGGATATGGATCGGACAGATCCAAACACGTTACAAGTCAACTTTCCTTCATCTTCTTGATCACATCTGCAACAAGTCCAATAGAAAGGCTTCGAAAAGGAGATGACTCCTTTATGTGGACGTTCCGATGATCTAGTTAGATAGGAATGTGGTCAGTATGATAACTTAGAGAGAGAGAGAGAGAGAGAGAGAGAGTGTGTGTGTGTGTGTGTGTGTGTGTGTGTATTACTTGTTTTTTAAACACTTTTCAGAAAACTTCCTTATATCTCTTACTAATTACTTTCTTATACATTCAAGTTGTCTCGTTAGCCGAAAGCCTATAGTCTATTTGTCGTCAGTCATTGTGGTTTCATTATGTCTCGGAGTGAGATATTTTATTGCATTTAATGTCATGACAGTCTCATTTAATGCTTGGTGTATGGATTTAATAATTTAGCAGAATCTTTGTTTGCTATGTGGCGAACTCTTTACCTAACATATGTCTAAACGCCATTGAGTCTAGATCGGTGCAGGTTCCCTATTAGGCCTGTTGCTGAGCTAGGCTTGCTAAGCTTTAACTAATAAGTGACTGGTTGAATAAAAAATGCTTAGTAACTTAAATTTGTATGACTCAAATAATTCAAATGTATCATAAGGATATCTTTTTACCCTATAACTCGTGGGTTGATCCTTCGTTGGGCCATGCCCATCAAGTACAATTTTACTATACATTTTCTTGAGGGGTCAACCTGTTATGTGGCGGCCTGTAGTGCAAAAGGACGATCACGATTCTCCTTCAGTTCCATGGTCCAGTATGAGTACTTTGTAGAGCAGGCAGTTTCATTTCATTTCTTTATAGTATATATTTTTAGTTTTTACTATTATTTTTATTAATTAATTTATTATTTTTCGGGTTTTTAAATTGAAGGAGGGTGTGAAATAATTGAGGGAGGATTGAATTTATAGGAAGTGTATTTTGGATGTATTTATATCACGGTTGCATTGACTCTTGAGAGAGAGAGAGAGAGAGAGAGGCACATATATGTATAACAAATGATGGAGGTCATCAGCGCCGACCCCTATCTGATGATGATCTTTTATTTCTTCATCTTCCTTCCTAGGTTGGTTTTCATGGCACCATGTCATGTTGGTTCATTAAGAGTACAAGTCTGAGAAAAAAAAAAAACAAAACAAAAGGGCGGCCCAGTTCTCCCCACCACCACCATCTCCTCCTCCTCCTCCTCCACCATCTAGTGACCACTCTCCTCCAAGTAAGTTCTATCCCCCCCCCTCTCTCTCTCTCTCTCTCTCTCTCACATATAGAGATAGATACATAAAGATCCAGCTTAACCCAAACTTTTCTATTTCGCTCCAACATTCCTCACGTGTCCAACGGTTGCTGAGCAGTTTTTGAATATCAAACAGACCTCCCGAGAAGGAGATCGGTTTTCTCTCTTTTGCAATCAATTTCACTAACTAATTGTCCAATTATTTAAAGTGTTATTTCTATGTTATGTACGGACATGCTTAAGGGCATATCAGTTGAAGTAAATTCTTCTTTTTGATCGATCAAAGCGAGACAGAAGGAGAGAGAGTTTTTGATCTTTACCTTCATTTTAATGTTGGCTTTTTGGTTTTTTGATTGGATCTTGATGGGTTTTTAGTTGCAGGGCCATTAAATACCAGAATATAGAGCCACACAAAGGCAAGGAAAACAACATCAAGAAAGAACAAGAAAAAGAAAGCAGAGAACAAGTAGATTTGTGCTACATATGACTTGTCAAGGTGGTGAAGAGAAACCCAGAAACATGGTCTCATCTTCTGGCTATTGTTACTCTGATGTCTCATCTACTAACCCAAACATTCAATCCCATGATCTGTTGAACCACGAGTTACAATTACAAAGCTTTGAGTCCAACAACCCAGAGATCTACAACTTGACCACAGGCATGGAGATGATAGGGTTTCCTCCACCAAAAAATCATGACACCGACACCAACTCCGCCATGTGGAAAGGCTTCTTCGCCAAAACCAGCGGTGGCAGTGATGGTGGCGGTGGTGGTGATGGGTTCAACAAGCCCGATTTCACAACCGGGGTGTTATCGGATACGATGAGTGAGAATTTGATGGTTGCATCAGAATCAACAGCTTGGCATGAGCAAAACAGATTCATTGTTGATGATTCATCTATGAGGTGTGTGTTTCCATGTGAAGGAAATGAAAAGCCAAGCCAAGGACTCTCACTCTCGCTCAGTTCAACCAATCCTTCAACTATTGGGTTACAGTCCTTTGAACTCAGACAACAAGAAGATGATAGATCATCTGATGGGTTAATCTTTGCCAAATCCATGAATTTTCAGCAACATCAACACATAATTCAAGATGGGTATTTGGGAAAAGATTCAAATCTTGATCATCATCACCGTCACCATGGGGCATTTCAGATCAGGAATTCAAAGTACTTGGGTCCTGCTCAGGAGCTTCTGAATGAGTTCTGTAACCTTGGAACAAAGCAAACAGACCCTAAACCAAAGATAAAGCCACCCCACAAAACTAGTCAGTGGCAGGATGAGAATGCAAGCAGTTCTTCTTCCAAAAAGCAGACTTTGCATACCCTTGAACTCCTGGAGTTGCAGAAACGAAAAGCAAGACTGTTTTCAATGCTTGAAGAGGTATACTATACATACGTACATACATACAAACAGTCTGATTTGTTTTCATATTTCAAAATAAATCTTAATTTTGCTTTTATTTTCACCACCGTTCTTTCTTTCTTTTTTCGACAACAATTGATATAAAATGTTTTAAATATCAGCTAATACAATTATGCATCTGGGTCTGTATTGAGATTTCAGACTTTCAACATCGATATTCTCTAATATATCAACTAATCAAGATTTTAAATAACTCAATACGATTATACATCTAGGCCAATATCGAGATTTTAGACATTCAATATCAACAAATCAAGATTTTAAATATCAATCAATATGTATTGGGATTTAAAATTTTAATATTGATATTTATTGATATATCGGTTTATTTATTGTCATATATCTAAAACCGATATATGACAATATTGTCAATTTATATGAATCAATTATTAATATTTACCCATATATCACATGATATGAAGGTTTTAGATTTTGACTCATATGTATTGGAATTTTGAATTTTTAATATCGAAATTCAATGGTATACTACTTGATTTTTAACTTATATATAACTGTATCATGTATCTTCGATACTAATACATATTTTGATACTCTTATTTAAAATCATGGCCGCTATAGACTCCTAAAAGAGGGGACTGTTGTTCATTATGAAATAAGGACGGTTGATTGATGAGGGGGGCCTTGCAGACTTGATATGGTGAGCTAATTGAGTGACTGAGAGGGCCTTTTCATTAATGCCCACATGGTGACAATTGTGGCAACTCCATTTAATTTCAGAAATCTCTATTTTTACCTCCATTTTATCAAACTTTTTGTATTCTATGCTGTAAAATTCTCAAACTTTCATTGACAAAAACTTGCAACCATTTGTTTTTCTCTTAGGTGGACAGAAGATACAGACACTACTGTGATCAAATGAAGGCCGTGGTGTCATCTTTTGAGGCAGTGGCGGGCAATGGGGCTGCAGTGGTTTACTCAGCGTTAGCTTCTAAGGCCATGTCAAGGCATTTTAGGTGTCTGAGAGATGGGATTGTGGGTCAGATTCGGGTCACCAAGAAGGCCATGGGGGAGAATGATACTAATGTTGTGCCGGGGGGCACAAGAGGTGAGACGCCGAGACTTAGGGTTCTTGATCAGAGTTTGAGACAACATAGGGCTTTTCAGCAGATGAGCATGATGGAGAGTCATCCATGGAGGCCACAACGTGGGCTACCAGAGAGATCGGTGTCGGTGCTTCGAGCTTGGCTATTCGAGCATTTTCTACACCCGTAAATCTCTTCTCCCTTTCTTTTGATATATTTACACTGATCAAATCAAGATGCTTTCTGGAGTATACTTACTTATTTAATTCAAAATTAATTGACTACAAGTAAAATGACTTTGAAATATATTAACCAAATATATTGGTATTGACAATGCCGGTATTGAATAATACCGGACAATATATTTGAAAATGCTAGTATTAAAAATTTAAAATTTCAATACACATTTATTGATAACAACGGTTGATATTTAAATGGTGTACATGTGCCACAATACACATGTTTTTGGTTGAGAACCAAAAGTTTTATCCAAAATCAGCGAGAAACACCCGTTAAAGTTGAAATACCAGTACTGAAAGTTGTTATATGAAGTAGTCTTAATCAATTTGCTAGCAAAAACAACCCATATTGTTTTGGAAGTATCTACCCACCATCATTCAGATTCCAATATCCATTTGTCATGTTGTTTTCAATCCTATTACATGTGTGTGTGTATATATATTGTTTTGTGTATTTGATTCTTGTTGCAACTTATTACATAGGACCCATCTCTCTCCGTCCACTCAAGTTTTTTTCATAGTTCTAGCTGCAGGTAAAAGTACAATTTGCAGTATGGAATGTTAAAAGTTGTAGAGTAGTGTTTGTGTGATTGATGAAAATTGTGCAGGTACCCAAGTGATGTGGATAAGCACATTTTAGCCCGCCAAACAGGCCTTTCAAGAAGCCAGGTATGTCCACATCCAGTGGCGGAGCCACCATGTGACCGCCGCCCCCCCCCGGGCAATTTTTTTTTTTTTTGTACATTTGTATATAATAAAATTTTAAACAAAAATAGTATCTAAAATAAAATATCAAAGGCATTTTTAAATTTATAAAAATAATAGTGATTGTTCTATTGAAAATGAAGTGACTATAACAAATTATATTTTTATGCATAAAAATTTTGTGAAAAAATCTCAATATAAAGGTAATATCTATCATTATTGATATGTAAATATAATTAATCTCATTATATTTATGTAAAAATTATTACAGTATTAGTTATATTTGCATGTAGAGTTCACCTTTTATATGTTTTACTATTTGTTAGTGGTATTATATGTCAATAATGATGTGATATCACTATTATATGAAATTTTTACTCAAATTTTGTAAAAATTTTATTTATCTTACCATTATATAATTTATTTTTTAAGACTTAAATATATAATTTTTTTACATTATTCATGATACACTAGTTACACGCAATACTTTTTATTTTTATTTTTATTTTACTCGAAATTAATTGTAAAATTTTATGTGAAATAATTTTGTAATAGTTTATTTAAGTTTTGGTACTTAATATTAATTCAAAAATTATTATTATTTTCTTAATGTTGTTATGAAAAAAAAAAATTAAAGTTATAATCAATAAGTGCCCCTTCTGATTTAATTTCCTGGTTTCACCACTGTCCACATCCATCTCTCTACTATTACCCGTTAACAATTTCATGAAAAAAAAAAACAATTCAGTATAAGTTTAAAAGAAAAGTATTTAAATTGAAAGTAAAATTTATAAGTTATTTAAATTAATAGTAAAATTTATAAGTTTTAAAAATTAAAGTGTTATTTTTCTTTATAAATTTGTAATTATTTTGAAAAGGTACCACTGAATTGTAATTTCTCCAAATATTTATATATTGAATTTGTATACAACAAATTCAACCAAAATGATGTGGAACTGAATTTTTTTTAAAAAAACATATATATTTATAATCAATTTATTTTTGTTTAGAAAATTTATTTAGAATTATGTAACGTTGACATTTTTAAAATTACCGCTCTCATGTATACTTGTATTTATTGTTTCAAAAATAACACTTCGATATTATTCTATCTTTTTTTTTTTTTTTAGCAAATTTTTTTCATTTTCCATAATATATAATTAGGCTTATATATATTTTCTAGGAAAATGACTTGGCCCCCAGCTAGGGGTCGGCTCCTATTGAGCCAAAAAAAACAATTTTTATTTTATTTATTTTTTATTTTTTTTATTTTCAACCAACCTCAATGCGCCACTCCACTTGGGGTTTTTAACAAAGTCCAACTTTCTATATTCCATTTCGATAGTCTTTTTTGAAATTCTAAGTACATATGTAATCATTACGCTGGATATAAATTTTAAAGCATTAATTCCATGAAATAATGATTCAGTGTAAGTGTAAAAGAAAAGTGTTCAGATTAATAGTATAATTTACTCCTACAAGTTTTAATAATTAAAGTATTAATTTTTTTATAAAATTATAATTATTTTGAAAAGGTACCATTGAATTGTAATTTCTCTAAATATTTATATACTGAATTTATATACATAAAATTCAACCAGAATGATGTGGAATTGAAATTAATTCTTTTTTAAATTTATAATCAATTTCTTTTATCTAGAAAATTTATTCAGACTTATGTAACGTTGACATTTTTAAAATTATCGCTTGCATGTATACTTTTATTTGTTGTTTCAAAAATGACACTGCAATATTACTTTTTATTTTTTTTCCCCCATTTTGCAAATCATTTTCGTTTCCATAATATATAATTAGGCTTATACATACTCTCTGGCCTCGTTTGGGAACATGCTAATTTAGTAACTTTTTGGCTATTTGGCTAAAAAAATTAAAAAAAAAAAAATAGTATGTTTGGGATTTTTTTTTTTTTTTTTGAAAAAAGATGCAAAGAAAAAGAAGAAAAAAATTTTTTTTTTTTTTATTTTGTTAGCTTTTTTTTTCTTTTTTTTTTTTTTTTTTTTTTTTGCCTCTATGTCCCATTTTGATAGTCGTTTTTTGAAATTCTAATTTTTTAAGTACATATGTAATCATTACATTAATACCTAAAATACCCCATTTATTCTCATTTTTAAAAATATTTATAATTAATTGCAATGGACAATTTTTTTAAAATTTAAATTTAAAGCTTTAATTTTTTTTTTAAAATAGACATTCATTTTGGAACAACTAAAAATAGAATGATAGATAAATAAAATGAAAGGATGGGAGTATAACATGAAGGGTTGGATTTCAAATTTAAGTTTGAGAGAATTTGAACACATGCATAAAGTAATGAATTTGGTTAATGTTATTTCATGTTTGTACAGGTATCAAATTGGTTCATTAACGCAAGAGTGAGGCTATGGAAACCCATGGTGGAAGAGATGTACTTAGAAGAAACAAAAGAACAACAACACAACAACAACAACAACATCAACATGGCCTCCTCAGACGACAACAACAATGGCCGGATCCCTGACCAAACCCATCCCGACGATCGAAAACCCACACCAAACCAACTCGTTCAGATCGATTCCGAGTGTCTCTCTTCCATCATCAACAACAACCCAGAAAAAAATGACACCAATCACACTAAAAACCCTCCAAATCAGCGGGCTCACCACCCCCACCACAGTTTTGGTAGAGTCGCCGACACGTTTAGTGCTGCGGAGTTGGACTTCTCAACCTACAACCACCACGGTGGTGGTGGTGGTGGTGTGACTTTGACGTTGGGATTGCAGCAGCACGAGGGGGGTGGGGTGAGCTTAGCGTTCTCGCCGCCATCTCAAAACTCTCTTTTCTATGGTAGAGATCATATGGAAGATTGCCAGCAAGTTCAGTATTCAATCTTGGATGGTGAAGCTCAGAATTTGCCTTACAGGAATTTAATGGGTGCGCAATTGCTTCATGACCTGGCTGGATAGAAAAAAGTTGACAAGAAAAGCATTGATCTGAAGCTAATATCAGACAACATCAATTGATATATTGATCATGAATGTTCATATCAAAAGTCGAAAATATTAATACGTATCGATCGGTGTTTAAAATCAGGTGATGATATTTGATGATAGTAGATAACCAAGTGGGGGAGCAGATAGAAAGTGTTTGATACAATTATATACATAGAATATATAGTAGTTAACTAGATATATATACATACAATGATAGTTACTTTCATGGCTGGTAGTTAGTTAATTCCCATGCTTTTTTTAGTTGGAAGTTGGAAGTATATTTTGTTTACTCTGAGGTTGAATATTGGAATTTCCGGTGATTTGATGCAAGAATATCCTTATGATTGATGCAAGAATATACATATATAATTTTTTTTACTTTTTTAATTTAATCTTTTGAGTAGGTTATGTAATTGAAAAAACAAATAACTAATCGAACTTTTATATATTCTCTATCTCAAAACACTCATAATTATTGAATTATGTCTTAAGACTTTTGTATCTCATTATCACATAATTCAACGATAATGAGTCTATTGAGACAAAATGATAGACAAACTTGGGAATAGAATCTTTGACTATTGTAAATAAGCCTTTGTGAGTAGTCACATAATATTTGTCTCTAAATATATCTTTGTCCTTAGCTTCAAAATGCTTACAATTATTATATTATATATCTAGATTTATGTATTTTCTTGTCACATAATCCAACAATTATGAGCGTTTTAAAATTGGGTAGAGAGTATCTCAATTCTTACTAACAAGCCTTTGTGAGTGAGCCACGAATTCCCTATTTTAAAATTTTTTGTATATATGTTTATAGTACTTGTATGAGACCACTTGAAATACATCAAATACAAGAAGAAGAAGAATTTTAAAAAATAAATTTGTGTGCCATAATAGATAGGATCATTTGTGGCTCTAGTTTAAATCATATATATAGTACCATTCACTTTCACGAAGCACATGAATTTTTTTTCAAGGACAATTAATCTAAGCTGCACATGAGTCCTCATTGTTGGAGATTAAGACTACTCAATTAAGAAATTACAAATATATACCATGATCGTTTCATAGTTGTGGTCCCTAATATATCCATCTTCCATAGGCACTAGGCCGTCGACATGCCGAACCTGAACGAAATTGCTCCGACAGGCACCTAGAATATATGAAAAAAGTTAGAGATCATGAAAATTTTTTTATGAAAATGATCATGAAAGATTTATGATCGTTGGATTACCTTGATTAGTGTGTAGTGCTTTATTCTAAGTGTAATCCAAGAGTCACAAAACTTTCATGATTATTTTCATGAAAGATTTTTCATGATACCTAGCAATGCTGAGAATATATAACTCTCTGTGTATTTTTCTGTGTACCATTTCTATTTTTTTTTTTTAATTAGTAAAACTAGACTTTATTGATAACAATCAAATTTATAATAAGATCATTATAGTAATAAAAGATAAAAGAATGGATGCAATCAACATCATGTCCAAATTTATCAATTTCAACTAAATTGGCACCGATAAAATAGCAAAATCACTTACAAGCACCACATCAAGAAGTTGGTGAGGGGCTAAACACAAGCCCAAAGGCGACCCACAAACTGCTCAAACCACTCATATGCTGCAGCAATGAAATCCCAATAGCAGATCAAATGCAATCCCTTGTCTGTGTACCATTTCTATGTGAATATCTTTTCCGATCAATTATAGAAATGGTTGATGCTAAGTTCTTAAAGGCATTTTTTTTTTGACAAGTTACAATAACAGTTAAAAATTTAATAAAATAATCAAAAATTTTAAAAATTATACAAAGTTAAATATTCATTTTTTTCATAGTTTTTTTCATCTCATATTTTAGTAAAAAAAAAAAAAAAAAACTAAAAATTACTAAAATTACTTATTCCTAAATCAACCTTTATGCTGTATTTGGTTGAGAGATTTAAGAAGAAATTTGAAAAATAAAAGGAAAAATGTGTATGAAACTAGATGAAATATAAATATATTTTATTCACATTTCATTTACTTTTTCTCTTTTTTTTTGGTCAAATTCATTCCCAAATCTTTCAACCAAACACAACATTAGTATTTCAAAACTTTTTTTTGGGTGAATCAGTATTTCAAAACTAATATGAAATAGTGTATGTTTTCTACTGGTATTATTTCTAATCTAAATTCTGTCTAAAAAAAGGGCTTACAAATAAGCGATGTTTGGTTTTAGTTTTATAAATTTAATTTTTTAAAAATTAAATCTTTTATTTTTCATATTTTTTTATTTTTTAGTTAATATTTTTAAAATTTTAAGCAATCTTTTTATTTTTTTATAAATAATAAAATATTTTAAAAAATCAATAAATACACAAAAATATGAAAATTGTACTAAATTTTCATTTTTTTAATATATTTTTGGTATTTAGTGAATTTTTTTAAAAAATTCACAAATATTATACTCTTTAAATGTATTTATGTTAGGTGTGTTTAAAAATTAAAAAAATTACTTAAAATATTTAAAAAATTCAGTAAAAACAAAAAGTAAAATTTTCTAAAAATTGAAACCAAATCTAATGAATATTGTTTTTTTTTTTTTTTTTGGAGAAATCTCATTAAAGGGTGTTTTGAAAAGATAGTTAAAAGCTAACTTTTTAAGTCTTTTGATTTTTTTCACAGTTTTATATGAGAAGTGATGAGACTTAAAATAAATTAAAAATTAATTTTTGGTTGGTTTTTTATTTTATTTTTATTTTCATTTTTATTTTTTTTAAGAGTGTTGCGAAAACACTCCTAAGTAGGGTCACTTTGAATTATTTTTCACAGCATACAAGTAATCATTAGACAATCACAACAGAGCTGAGCTGAGTTACCACGGAAGCATTATTCTCTACAAAATATATATGGAGGAATGACACATACCTCTAATTAGAGAGTTTTAAATGGAGCTCTAATGAGCTGAAAGAGAGAGAGAAGATAGAGGAAATTGGGCTTCACTTTCATATAGATATTCTTCTCATCATTAGAGTTGCATTAAAACTTTCAAATTAGAACTTTCAAATATTATTGATATATTTAATGGAAACAATATAAAAAGAAAGTATGGGTGTTCGTAAAATGTTTTAAAAATATTTTTGAAGGAAAAGATTATGTACACTATTTAAAAGATGTGGATTATATATATTTTATAATTAAAAAAGATGACATAATTTTATATTTTTTAAGTTATAATTAAAAAAACTATAATCAAATATCACATGAGACATAATTAAAGATCTCATGAGTCATAATTAAAATAAAATTATAATTAAAGAAGAAAAATGATCATACTTAAAAAAGAAAATGTCATAACTTATGATGCCATTGTAAGGGGTGCGTATAATAGAATTTTCTATTTTTGAGTTATCATATTATTTTCTGAAATTATTTTTGTATAAAAATGAAAACAATAATAGCTTTTTGGTTATTTGTTTGCAAATTTCTTTAAAAAATAAAAATAAAAATTAGTCTAAGGTCTATCTCCCATTTTTTGTGATGGAAGAGATTCACAATACTATTTTGTAATGTCTAAGGTCTCTTGATCCTACACCCGTATATTCCAGAGAAAATTCACTTTCTCGTTTTCTTCTTTCCTCTGGCTAGGGCTTTCATCATTCTCTCTCTCTCTCTCTCTCTCTCTCTCTCTCTCTCTTTCTCTCTAATTCAATCAACCATGAACCGTTGCCTCCACTTTCACTCTCATTCACTGCCACACTCACTGAGTGATTTATTTTGGAGCCAGATCCGTCATCATCAGCTTCGTTAGCGAGTTCAGATATTTGGGGTGATTGATCGTCACAAAAGCGATCCCAGGTCACAAGTATTAGGTTTTTCGGCAACGATCGATCCATTTCTCTCTCTCTCACTACATATATGTGTATACGTATATGTGGTAAGAGAGAAAAGTAGACTCCCAACGCAAGGGCCCCGATTCTCGGCCTCTTCTATAGCTAGAGATTTCTCTATTAGTTGTGTACTGGGGTTGCTTATTGCCATAGCTATGGCATTCTTCATAAGTAATTTTGTTCTTCCTTTATCGATTTGCCCCTTTGTGAGTGTTTATCATGATAAATACCGATCACATTACCAATTATTACTCAAAATTTTGTGTTTGTGCCTGTATATAGATGTGTGTATGTATTGGTTTGGGGAGTGACATAGACCGAGGGGGCATGTTGTGTGTTATAATTTCTGCAGCTATAATTCCTGACTCTGTTTCTTCAAATTTCCCAAGGTACTGTTGACAGATCTTGTAACACCCCAGCCAATGTATGAATCATGGATTACATTTTGTTTGAGGTTTATGATTTTCAACCAGGAAAAATTGTGAGGGAGAATTTCTCTGGGTTTAGAGAGAGAGAATTTCTCTAGTTTGAGTGAATTTCTCTGGGTTTGGAGAAGGGAAATTTCTCTGGAGAGAAGGGAAGGCTAGAAAGGCCAGAAAAGGAAAATTTCTCTAGAAATAAGGGAAGACCAAAGAAATTTCCAAATTTTCTCTGGAGAGTTGAGTCCAAGAGAAGCATGGAGGGCAGAGAAATTTAAAATTTCTCTGGAGATGTAATTTTGTGGAAAGGCAGAGAAATTTCTCTAGGAGAGTGGGAAGTATATGGAGGGCAGAGAAATTTGGAGAAGGAGAGGGCAGAGAAATTTAAAGTGGGAAGTTTAGGGAAGGTCAGAGAAAAATTTTCAAAAATTCTTCCCAGAATTTCTCTGAATCAATTTTCTCTGTGACGTGAATTTTCTCTGGATCAACTTGGGGGACCTTAGACATTATTAAAATATTGAATGTCCTTTATACTATAAAATCTTAATACTAGGGACCTTAAAAAAAATCCCCCAAAAAATAAAAATAAAAATAAACTTATTAATTTTACATAATTTTATTTTTGAAAAGAATAAATACTTTTTAAAAAATTTAATTTTTAAAAAATATATTAATATTTATTTTTATCAAATTAAATTTTATTTTATTAAAAAAATAAAAATCAAATTCAGAAAATCAAATCAGATCATTATTTTATTCTCAATTTTTATCCACTATTATTTTTTTCGAAAACATAAAAAATAAAAAATGACAACAAAAAAACAGAAGAATTTGATGTGCATACGTTTCACTAATTTGAAGTCTGCACTCTCTCGCTCTCTTTCTTCACGGTCTGCTTCATTTTTAAATCTCTCTCTCTCTCTCTCTCTCTCTCTACAACTGTGAAGGTTCTCAGTGTTGGTTAGTATCAATTCGGGTCTGAAAGCTCGGGACTTGCAAAGGAAAAATATACAATTGTTCATTGATGGAAGCAAGGAGGTCAGAAAATTTTAATCTCATTGTATATTTTGTGTGTCGAATGAATTTAATTGTATTGAATTTGGGTTTATCAGAACTGATTTTTGTTTCTCTTTGATTTGGGTATTTTTCTGATTAGTTGTTTTCGTGTACTCTTTGTAATGTGAGTGCTTTTTGATTGATTTTATACACCATGACTTGCTTAATTTTTCAATGCATTGCATGAGCTTCTGGTGGGGTTCATTGATCTAGGGTTAGATTTTGATTGTTTTGTTATTTTATGTGAAAAGTGCGATTTGCTTATCATTTGATGGTGCCTATGTGGGAATAATTATTTTTGTTTAATTTTGAGCTTAAAGTTGGAAAGCTTGATTCCCATCATATTGGAGGTTTGAATCAAAATTTTGGGCATAAGTGTGATAAGGAGACAATGAATGTGTGTTCAACCTCCTAGGTTCTAGTCTTTCAATTAACTCATTTGACCCTCTCTCTCTCTCTCTCTCTCTCTCTCTCTCTCATGTATTTATTAATAATATACACACATTAGCCAATTATTTGTCAAAGTCACTGCTCTGACATTGTTTTAGAATGTATTTTTGAATGTTGGTCGGTTGTAAATCTCGAGTAAAAAATTGACTCTGAGAAGTGATCGGTAAGCTTTTAATTTTTTTTTTCAAACAATAAAATTCGATCGATGGGTCATAATCGCCCTGTTTAGTTTAGCTTCTTACAAGTTAAAATCTAATAATCAAAAACAAAAGTTAAAAGTGCATCTTCCTTAGCATTCCGGTAATTAGTATTTTAAGCTAATTTTTATTTTTCTTTTCATATAAGCTATATGTTTGGTCCCTTTATTGCCAAATCCAAGAACAAACTCTGTTTTATAGAGTTGTATTTTTTCCTTATTTTTTTGGCTTTCCCGCTAGAGCAGGACCATTGGCGCTCGGGCGGAATGTGTACTATCTCAGTAGTTGGGTATGTCTGCAAAAATACTGAGAAGTGTGATTTCGTGCTCAAGCGTGGGTTAAAGCGGTCGAGTAGAAACTTGTTTATTCACACGCGTGTTTTAGTGGATCCATTCGAGCGGACTGTCCTACGCTCGAGCGGAGTGCGCGGCCCCTGTTTTCTATATATATCTGTTTAAGTCTTATTTTAGGGTTAAGTTTTCTAGATCTGTTTTGGAAGCTTTAAGGTTTTGTTTTAGGGATTGTTTGCTAGTTTTCCTTGATATATTTGAGTGAGTTTTAAACCTATGATCTGAGATACATACATCAGGGAGTTTGTTTCTTCATATTCAAGAGTGTTCTTCTTCGGTGGAATCCGGAGATTCAAACGTGGAGCATCAAAGGAGTTTGATACTATGCATGGTTGTTGATTCGACAATAGAAGTTGTGGATTTAACTTCATACTAATCAATTCCGAGACGAAGGCTGTGGTGAAAGATTTACAGAAGGTTTGAAGACAAATTGGATGCGTTTGGTAATTTGTTTGCTATCTTTGTAATCTGTCTTTCTTCAGTAGTGGATTGATTAGTGGCGTTTTTCCCGTAGTTTTTTTTATCACAATTGAAGGTGCTTCAATTGTGGTTTTTCCACGTAAAAATCATTTGTGTCGATTTATTATTTTTCGAAAACAACAATCTAAACCACTTTCGTAAGTGCTTGATGATTTAGATTGTGTGTTTTGAATAATTAGGAATTGGAGGAATTAAATCTTGATCTAATCATGAATCACTAAGGATTTTCAATTGGTATCAGAGCAGGTTACTTTTTGCTTTTATCAAAACTATAGGAGTGTGATTTTGTGTGATTGGTGATATGGATTCAATTCGTGAAGGTAACTCGACCCATAGAGCTCCATTACTTGATGGTATAAACTATTTTTATTGGAAAGCTCGTATGAGAGCGTTTTTAAAATCCATCGATGAGAAAGTTTGGCACTGCGTGATCTATGGGTGGAGTGAACCTATTGTCACCATTGATGGTATTGATATTCCCAAATCCCTTGATAAATGGGACACAACCGATTATCAAAACTTGAGTTGGAATAGTAAGGCTCTCAATTTCTTTTTTTGCTCCATCACACCTAAAGAGTTTCGTTGTATCTGCACGTGTAAGGTAGCAAAAGAGGCTTGAGACATTCTTGAAACAATTCACGAAGGTACTATTTCTATTAAAAGGTCAAAACTTCAACGTCTCACCTCTGCCTTTGAAACCCTTTTTATGCGTGATGATGAGACGTTTGATGATTTCTATGCTAAACTTAGTGACATCATGAATTCCTATTTCACACTCGGTGAAAAAATCCCTGAAGCTAAAGTTGTTGGAAAAATTTTAAGGTTTTTACCCGAGAGGTTCCAATCAAAAGTGACAGCCATTGAGGAGGCTCAGAATGTTGATACCCTCAAGCTTGATCAGTTGGTTGGAAACTTGCAGACTTATGAAGCCCACCAGATTTCTAAGAAAAAACAAAAAGATAGTGTGACTTTCACTAGTGCTCATGAGACTGCAAAAACTCCTGAGACTGAGTTTGACTTAGAGTTTGAGATGACGGCTATGTTTACTTAACAGTTCAAAAAAAATTTAAAGAAAAAGAAGCCTAATTTCAGAGATCCTATTTCAAAAGGCAAGAATAATGATAAACACAAAACTTTTCCACCAAAACTTGCTCCAAAAATTGAAAAGAAGACTGTAAAGGGGCAAAGAGTCAAATGTTATGAATGTCAAGGGTTTGGACATATTGGCCTTGAATGTCATTCGAAAAAGAATCGGAATAAAGTCTACACAGTGACTAGGGATGATGAAAGCAGGTCGGAGCAACAACCCGAAGAAACTAAATCTGGTGAAGACGGGGATAGTGCTTTCATGGCATTTTGGTCCACTTTCATACAACCTCTTCCAAAGCCAGTGGAATTTGCTCGTGGTCAGAATCTGCATCATGCTCCCACCTTTGATGGGAGTAATTACTTGTATTGGAAGATCAGAATGAGGGCGTTTCTGAGAGCTTTTGACCTAGAAGGCTGGCAAGCCATTGAAGAGGATGTTGAAAGTGCTGACAATCCGAGCAATTAGAGAGTTTTGATTACTATTTGTGGAGCAATTTCTGATGAAGAACAGCAACGGGTTGCTCACTGCACAAAGGCTAAAGATGCATGGGACATTCTGAGCCAATACCATGAAAAAGAAAAATTTATCTTCACCACCATCAATCACCTTTCCTGCCTTAGTTGGTCGACTGGATGAGGCCAAGGAGAATGAGGAGCAAAAAGAAGATGATAAAACATCAGAAGATAATGATGAGATTAATGGTGATAGTCTATAACAAGCTTACGAAAAGCTTTATAATGAATATCTGAATTTGTCCAAGATCAATGACAAACTCACTCTCAAGCTCAAAGCATGTGAAAGCGAGAATGTCAAGCTAAAAGGAGAACTTGTAATAGCAAGGCAGAATGTCATCAAGATCTCTAGTGGCAAGCAAGACCTATGTGGGAAACTTCTATCCTGTGAAACTAAAAGGAATGAACTCCTGAAAGTGTATTACACATATGAAAAGAAGCTTGAAAGCCTTGAGATGTCACAAGCTATATTGGAAGAGATGGTTTGTCATAAAGATGAAGAACTCTGAATTGCTAGAGCCACAATTGCCATGTGGAACAAAGGTTCTAAATCATTAGAAGACATCATCGAGTCTCAACAAATGGGTTGTGACAAAAGTGGGCTAGGCTATGGTGTGATAGCTCACAAGGGACAGGCCTCTACATCACATGACCTAAAGACTCAAGCAAAGGGAAAGCTGAAGGTACACCAGGGTGATCCCTCTCTTTATCTACCTAATGGGGGTAAGATCAACAAAAAGGAGGTAAAACCTGTTTTTATTTGTCATAATTGTGGTAGGTATGGCCACATTCGTCCTTATTGCTTTGAATTGTTTGGTAAGGTGTCTCAAAAGGGTAGAAATTCGAATACTTTTTGGGTTAGGAGACAACCTTATATGTCTAGGCGGAATACCAAGATTCATGAGGGTGTTCACAACGCCAAGACATTTACCAAGACCGCTAGACCTGATTTTGTTAAGACCAAAAAGATTTGGGTGAGAAAAGATGATTTGACTTGTTTAGTTGTTCACATTGCTCTAAAAGCACGTGACTCACACATGTGGTATCTTAATAGTGGGGTGCTCTCGTTACATGTCAGATAACAAATCCTACTTCACCTCCCTTGAAAAATATGAAGGTGGAATTATTACCTTTGGAGATGGTGGCACTTTTAGAGTCATTGGTAAGGGCTCTATAAGTGTTGTTGGTCTTTCCAAGCTTGAAAATGCTTTACTTGTTGATGGTCTTAAAGCAAATCTTTTGAGCATTAGTCAAATGTGTGATTCCCACCATGAAGTATTGTTTTTAAAAAATAAAGATGAAATTTTGGATAAAAAGGGAAATACTGTCTTGCATGGGGTTTGCATATCTGATAACTGCTATGGGATTGTCACGACTAATGATCTCACTTGCCACTCAGCCATCATAAGTAACATTGATTTATGGTATCAAAGATTAGGTCACATGAATTTCAAAGACCTAACTAAGATAACCAACAAAGAGCTTGTGAGAGGAGTACCTAAACTGGGTAAGAATCTGAATCATGTGTGTGGACCATGTCAACTCAGGAAGCAAATGCGTGTCCCTCATAAAAAGGTGAACAACTTTACAACCAAACGTCCTCTTGAATTAGTTCATATGAATCTTATAGGACCCACTCGCACTGAAAGCATTGGAGGTAAAAGATACATTTTTTTAATTGTTGATGATTTTACTCGATTTTCGTGGGTAAATTTTTTAAGGGAAAAATATGATACGTTTGATACTTTCCAAGCCTTAGTCCTTAAAATCCAAAAATGAACAGGGTGTTTTCATTGGGTGTATCATAAGAATCCGAACCGATAATGGTCGTGAGTTTGAAAACAATTTGTTTTCAGATTTTTGTGATATGCATGGAATCAAGCATGAATTTTCTGCACCTATTACTCCACAACAAAATGGAGTGGTTGAGAGGAAGAACATGGTTGTTCAAGAGATGGCTAGGGTCATGCTTCTTAGTAAGAAACTTCCTTCAAAGCTTTGAACTGAAGCCCTAAATACTGCTGTTTATGTCATAAATCGCGTGTATTTAAGGCCCGACACTTTACAAACTCCATATGAATTGTGGAAGTGATTGAAACCTAATGTAAAATACTTCAAAACTTTTGGGAGTAAGTGTTACATTTTCAAAGATAGAGAGCCTTTGGAAAAATTTGACTCCCGAAGTGATGAGGGTATTTTTCTAGGGTATTTAACCACTATTAGGGCTTTTTGAGTCTATAACCTACGAACTTCTTCTTTAATGGAATCAATCAATGTGGTTATAGATGACACAGGTTCCCTTACTCCAGCTACAAATGAGGATGAGAATGGTGAGTCTCCAATCCTGGATACTGAACCACAAAGTCAAAGAGAAGCTGTGGTCCAAGCACAAGAAGTTGAGACAGCACCATCTTCTCATGTAAGTCAGAGTCCAAAGAGTGCACAGAAAGACCCCATCTCAGATGCTTCTGTCACCACAAGTCTTGAGTTCAAACCATCAGCAAGGGTGAAACTAAATCATCCAGCCCAACAGGTGATTGGACGTATATCAGATAGAATGAAAATCCGAAGACAAATTCAGGATGAGGTATCTCATGTGTTATGTTTCATTAATTGCCTAAGAATATTAAAGAGGCCTTACTAGATGATAGTTGGGTCAATGCTATGCATGAAGAATTAGGTCAATTTGAACGTAACAATGTTTGGACTCTAGTTCCTAGACCTAGAGACAAGAATGTGATAGGTACCAAGTGGATCTTTAAAAATAAATCTGATGAGAATGGTACTGTGGTTAGAAATAAAGCCAGGTTGGTTACTCAAGGCTACACACAAGTAAAAGGTGTTGACTATGATGAGACGTTTACCCTAGTTGCACGTCTCGAATCTATTCGTATTTTACTTGGTGTTGCTTGTTTTCTTGGTTTCAAATTATTTCAAATGGATATGAAAAGTGCCTTTCTGAATGGGTACTTGAAAGAAGAGGCTTATGTTGAGCAACCAAAAGGGTTTGAGGACCCTAAATGTCCAAACCATGTCTACAAGTTAGACAAGGCTTTGTATGGGTTAAAACAAGCCCCTCGGGCTTGGTATGATAGACTTACTACCTTTCTTCTTGATAATGACTTTCAAAGGGGTAGTAAACATACTAAGTCTCATATTCTTGTTGCTCAGATTTATGTTGATGATATTGTGTTTGGATCCACTGCTGATCATCTTGTGAAATATTTTTCGGATTGCATGACACATGAGTTTGAGATAATTATGATAGGAGAGTTGTCTTATTTCTTGGGTCTTCAAATTAAATAGTCTCCTTTGGGTATGTTTGTTTCTCAGACTAAGTATGCCAAAAATCTTGTGTCAAAGTTTGGTCTTGAGTTTGCCAAACATGTACGCACTCCCATGAGCACCAGTCTTCACATTTCCAAATATTCCTCTAGTATTGATGTTGATCCTACTGTAGACACCTCATTTTTGACCAACCTTAAGACTCAGACGTCATCGATTGAGCGCTCGGTGATTGCGCATGTTGTTCTCGTTTCGAGGTTTCAGAGTTCTTGGCTGAGAGTCTCACCTCCGGACCTCGGGACTCTTTGTACTTTGACTCGGTCTGTGGACCAAGTCTTGTTTTCTCTTTCTGGAGGGAGGGAGAGGTCTTGTAGACCATCTCTCAGTGGTCATAGACTACTTTTCGTGGTCGTAGGCCACTGTTCCTGTTTGGAGACTAGTTTTCGATTTTCGAAGCCGTCGACCGTGCACCTCGATTCAAGACTGCTTAACATTCTCCGTTTGGCACTTTTTTTGGAACACACCTTGTTTCCTCTATCTAGAGGGACACTGTGGTCTGGGAGACCACTTTTTCGGTCATACACCACTTTTTGTGCTCAACAGCCAGTTTTCGAGGCCCCCGGCCGCGCGTCTTGCCTCCCGAACTCTCGTTTTGCATTCGTGTTGGTTCGTTCTTGGCACGAACCTTGTTTTCCTTGTTTGGAAGGTGGTACAAGGGTGGGAGACCATCTTTCTCCTTGGAAACCACTTTTCTCCCTACCAGCAGGTTTTCTGGTCGGGAAACTGGTTTTCTTGGTCTTTGGGCCACATTTTCTGGTTTCCCACCCCACCATTGGCTTGCTTTCAGTGTGGAGACCACCAATTACCATGGCCGACCACTTTTGTTTTGGGAAACCAGAAAAAGTGGTCCGCCGACCACTAAAAGTAGCTGGCCGACCAGCTTTTCTGGTCGGCAGCTTTCTTTCTGTTTTGGCAAACTGAGTGGATGCCAACTGTGCCAGCTGGAGGGCACAGACTGTATCCTCCATACACGTGTATGGAGTGATTGCATCCATGTTTCGTTTCTCCAAGAAGCTTGAACCCTTGTTTTTTCTATAAGAGAGGGGTTCTCTCTCCATTCTAGAGGTTCTAAATTTTGCCTAAAGCTTCAGTATATATCTCCCTTTATATCTCCACATTTTGTGCCTTAAAGTGCTTCGTCTCTTCACCTGTGCACACAACCTCCTAGCCAAGCACCACCCTTTTGTTGCTGAGGCATCTTGAGGTTGTTTCTGGAGTTTTTGGTTTGGTTTAAGCTCAAAAAACCTGCTGGAGTTGCAGCTTTGAAGAAGTTCATCAAGGGTGAGTTTTTGAACCTTAAATCCCCCTTTCTTGCTTAAGCTTTTAGCCTATCTTGCATGCTGTTTTGAGCTTAACTTATAATTGATAAAAGTTGTGTTTTTTCATGCTTTTGATCTTTGTATAAGATCACTTTGGTGTTTGGGATTGTTTACCCCCTCTTAGGCCTTGTTTGGCCTCATTTTTGTGCCATCTTTGTGAGCTTTGCGACCACCTTGTATTGGCCTTCTCACCATTGAAATCTAGAGGAATTTTAGTGGCGGGGATGGTGTTTTAAGGTCCTAAGAAGGAGAGGGTCACCCTCTCTCCTTTGTGTCCTCTTTATATGCTTCATTTGCCTCATGTTCGAGCACCTTTGGTAAGTGTGTGTTGGCCATGTCTTAGCTTGTATTTGTGGTTATTTTGCTGAGGCATACCACTGTTTTTTCTTAGTTTGGTCACCTCTTGCATGGTTAATACACTTGTAGTGTAAATCACACAATCTAGTCTTGTATGCCTCATGTTTGAGCATGTGTTTATAGCTTGATTTTGAGCCATCTCAGTAGGTTTTTGGTGATTTTTTAACATGCCTTAGATCTATTTTGGGTTGGTTTGGTTGGCTCTTGCATGCCTAATACACTTGTAGTATAAATCCCTTAAACTAGCTTTATATGCTTCATGCCTTGACATGTCATTCTAGCTTGTTTTCTTCCCATTTCAGCATGTTTTTGGTGATGTTTTACCATGTCATGACTCTATTTTGGTTTGGTTTGGTTAGCCTTTGCATGCTCCATACACTTGCTATGCAATCCTATGAAATAGCCTAACATACATCATGTTGGCACATGTCTTTTTAGCATGCTTTTGGCTTGACTTCAAGAAGAATTTGTTCATGTTTTTCCATGTTTAAGGTTTGATTTTGGTTGTCTTGGTCATCCATGACTTGCTTTGTATAGCTTTGGTTCAACCTAGCTTGTTTGCTTTGTGCATCGGGTCCACTAGCTTGCATTACTTGGCTCATTTCAATGATTTGGAATCATTAGTTATGCTATTTTAGTCCATGTTTCATGGCCGTGCACTTGCATTTGTCACTCAATCAATGCGTTGGAGGGTTCCCCCTTTATGCCTTAACATGAGCTATTGTGTATGCATTTCATGCCTTTGCTTGCGAGCCATCATTTTAGTGCTTATTTGGGGTTATTTTTCCATTATATAACTCTGATTTTTGTTGGTTGAGTCATCCCATACTTGGTCTTAATAGGTGTAGTGTAATCCACCTTATTTGCCTTGTATGCATTATGCTTCATGCCCTTCATGCTAGCACATTTTGGCTTCCATCCATGCATGTTTTAGTCTCATATTAACATGTACTAGGACTGTTTTTGGTTGCCTTAATCACATGCTTCATGTTTTGTATACTTGTAGTGTAAATGCTCTTGCTTGCCTCAAGCTTTGAGCACCATTGCATGCTTTATTTGTGTTGTGTACTTGATTTGGCATCACTTAACATCACATTTCAGAACATATAGACTTGCCATGTTCTCACTTCGTTCATGTTTTGAATGCCTTTGATGGTTATGCATTGTTACCTAGTTCATGCCTTAGTGTGTATGCTTGCATGCCTAGGACTTTGGGCCCTCATCTTAGCACATTTTGGTCTTTGTTAAGATCTATTTCAACTCCGTCCATGCTTAGTTCATGCATATTTGCCATGCATTACGTGCCTTATGTGTAGCCCTCTTTGATAGCTCTCATGCCTTAGGACCCTTGCATGCTCTACTTGCTTTGTTTGAATGATTTGGCATCATTTCTTACTTAATTTCAATGCACTTAGTGTCTTTACACTTGCACATTTGTCACTCTTTGAGCACTCTTGAGAGTTGTGCTCTTGGGCCTCTTGTATTGGCCAATGCATTGTGCATGCATGCTTTGTATTTCGTGCCTTCATTTCATCCCAATGGCCACTAAGTTGGGCATGGCTGAGGCCTATCCATCTTGGTTTAAGTCCATTGTTGCATTGTGTATGCCATGTCATAATGCGTTATGCATGTTATGTTATTGTTTGCATTGAGCATGCCATGATCATATTGCATTGAGTATGCCATATTGTCCATAGCATTGTGTATGCCATGTAGTTACATTGCATGTTTGCCATGTTACTTGCATTGTGTTTGGAATAGGTGTTAGTCCAAACACAGGAAACGAGGAACATTTCATACTTCAAGTGATGAAACGTGTCTTAATTCCCAGTTGTCGACGCTCTTGATTACCCATGATAGACTTTTAGGCATTATGTGTTTACTTGTGCATTCATTTCCATATTGAATTGTGCAACTTCACCTCTCGGCCATCATGCATTGAAATGCGCGATTGGTGGCCCGAGGGTCAAGGACAACACTCCCTTGAGCTTATGCAATGATGGGGTGAGTGGTCGCGCACACATGTGTTGCGAATACTTTGCCATCTCTCTCTTTCTTGCCTTCTGTTGCAGAAAACCAGAAACCAGGGGCAGAAACTGGTTGGCCGACCAGATTTAGTGGCTGGTCGACCACTTTTTTTGGTTTTTCACCACAAAAGTGGTCGGCAGATGGTCTCCAAGGCCAATAGCTGGTCGGCAGCCTTCCCACAGATTCCCATGGTGGAGTTTCAGCCTTCTGGAGTTTTGTGTAGTGTTCTGAGGTCAATTGCAAACAGAGGCAAGTCAAGGCGTCGCGAGGATTTTCGAACAAGGCAATTCAAACATGCACGCATCCTTTGTCATTCAAAGCAGAGCTGGGGCAACTCACATTTATTTAGTTTGCATGCCCATTTAGATTGCTTACTTAGTTAATGTTGTGTAATAAGTAATTGTAACTTGTTATTCATTTCGTCATGTAATAACTAGTTTAATTAGATTAGCTTAGATTAGCTAGTTGGTTCTGTATTATTTATTCGGACCCTCCGTCGAGAGAGCAAATTTTGTAATAAGTGTGTGTGTGTGTGATGCATGTCTTCTAACCCCCACTTCTTTCTCCCTTTTATTTACTAGCTTACGATGGTTAGTTTTAGGGCATGTTTCAATTAGCATCCTTATGTCTATTCATCTGTCTCGCATGCACCGGGCTCGGCGCATTATACTAATTGCATAGTATTTCAATTCCAACTTGAATACGTGTATCGAGTTATCGCATTTCACATGCCATTCTTAGATTAGCCGAGCCTATTCTAGTTGCATTTTGCATGTGTTGCATTAGCCATCTTAACATGAACTAGGATCATGCATGATTTCTAACTAGTTTCTTGTTTTGGCTCGGAGTACACTGTGAGTGTTTATGCTTTAGCATCCTTGCATGTGTGTGAGTGACTGCCATGATAGCATGCTTGCCATGAGGCTAACTGCGTATGTGATATAACTGCCTGATTGCCTGTGGGTGAAGGTTGGGTTACTTGACTTGGGACAATTCATTGATTGCGAGTTTTAAGCCCACTTGAGAGTGGCAAATCACCATGTTTTCTAAGCCCACTTGAGGGTGGCAAAATCTACATTTTAGTCTACTTGCGAGTAACAAACCACTTTCAAAAACAAACATGCAATGCTTTGTTCCAACTTAGGCGATCCAGTCTATACTTGTATGCTGTGCGCATCACATAGTAATTCTAGGTTAATAACCGGAATAAGAGCACATGTGTTTTCAAAAACAAGATATCATGTTAGTAAAGGCCGATCTTTGATCGGGCGAGCAGGGGTGCTCATTGCATGACCTTCCCCTCTCGTATCCAAGTTCTCGAGCCGAGGCAACTTTGGTGATGATGGACACGTGGCTTTAGGCAAGAGTCAGGGTTTCCTAAATTCTCCCAAAAAAAAAAAAAAAATATTTAGGTGGCGAATTTGTATCTGATAAAGTAGTCCATGTTTGGCACTTCTTTCTAAAAATCAGTTTTTCAAAACGATTTGCCCGATTTGGACTCTTTGGTGATTTATCAATCTTGCATTGTACTTTGTGAGATTAGATTTAGAACCGTGACATTGAGTCCGAACTATAGTAAGCCCAATGAACAAAATGGGATTTTCTCGGGACGTTCGGGCGCGTCTATACCTACCCTTTATAGGAGTATGATAGGGAGTCTTCTTTACCTCACACCCAGTCGTCCTGATATTGCTTTCAATGTAGGTGTTTGTGCTCGTTACTAAGCCAGTCCTAAAGAGTCTCATCTTCTTGTGGTCAAACGCATCATTAAATATGTTAATGGAACATTGGGGTATGGGGTTTGGTTTTCTACTGATATTACAGCTGAAATTACTGGTTTTTCTGATGCTGACTGGGCAGGGTATACTGATGATATGAAGAGTACATCTGGGGGGTGTTTTTACCTTGGGAATAATTTGGTTGCCTGGCATAGCAAAAAACAAAATGCCATCTCCCTTTCGATTGCTGAGGCTGAGTACATTGCTGCAGGGAGTTGTTGTGCACAAATGCTGTGGATGAAGCAAATGCTTCATGATTATGGGATAGATCAGAACATTCTCACTCTTTTTTGTGATAACACAAGTGCCATAAGCATTTCAAAAAATCATGTACAACACTCTCGCACCAAACACATTGACATTCGTCATCATTTTATTTGAGAGTTAGTGGAAGAAGGCTTTGTTGTTCTTGAACATATACCCACTGAGCATCAAAAAGCTGATATATTTACAAAACCCCTTGATCTTCTTCAGTTTGAGTTCCTTAGAAAGACCTTGGGTGTCATGCTCAATCACTAGGGTGTTACTTGTTACTTGAGGGGAGTGAGTGATTGCTTTTATGTGTACTTGGGTGATATAATCTCATTGTCATTGATTCTTGTCATCTTTGCATCTAAATGTATATGAACATTAATCATCCTGCTTACAAGATCTCATTCTTCTTTGTTCATAGCTCATTCTGAATGCTCATGCTCATTGACTTCATGATCTCATTCTGTACACATCCTTGAGATAAACTGTTGTAGGGATTTCCGCACAAGTGATCAAAGTTCTCTATGGACCACTAACAGTGTTTCTTGTACTTTTTCAGAGGAATTGACCTATACTAGTATATCATGGGTGATGTTGAGTCTCTTAACCACCTACCATCATTTTTCACTTCCATGGTTTCTCCCTCAGATCATTGAAGTCCGGGCATTAGGAAAAGGCTACCTTAGAGGCACCAACCAGGCCATCTTTTTTTTATTCCATTCTTCTCTGGTTTGGTCTCCATTCTCTTGAGCGTACATGACACCAGTGAGTGTCCACAAGAAAGAAAAGTTGAAAAAAATAATAATATAAAAAAAAGGACTTATTGATTGAGGGGGAGCCTCTGTGTGTACTCAACAAATATCCCGTGATTCCTAGTGGTTTGACTTTTTTCTGTGATGTTTAGTTACTCTTGCCGGAGGTCTAGCCATTCGATCACTACGAGGATTAACTCTAGCTCTGTGACCTCTCAAGGATCACAGACACACATTTTCTATGTGAGCTCTCATGTTTGTTTTTGAGTTATGCATTCTCATGTTACTTATTGTAGACACCCTATTTTTGACCGTCCTCAAGACTTGGTTGTGCTTGTAGGTACATCCAGCCACAAGTTCGTTTGCTCGTCCAGTACTCGACCTTTGCAGTGGAACGTCACAGGTTTGAGCTTTTCAAACCCTGTATCCTTTCTGCCCCATTTTTGGACCATTTGTTGGTCCTTTCAGCATGCTTCTTAGAGTGCACTTCCGGCCATCTTTTGGCACTGACGGCTATTAATTTGTCCATGCCTACCATTGATGAAGCTTGCCGGCCATCAATGAGGCACTGCCGGCCACAGCTGATGGCCGGCAGAACACTTTGTCTCAGCAGATTTCACTTTAGATCTTTTGAGCCAGCTGGTTTTCACTCATCCCTCCTCCATACACGTGTATAGAGGGATAAAGCCCTTTTCAAGCTTGTTTAACAAGCTTTGCATTGCTTTCTTCTACATAAAGAGAAGCTCCTCCTCCATTTCAGAGGTTCAGATTTTGGAGGTTTGAAAGATACATACACTCTGGTATCTATATCTCCTTGTTTGTTCTTATTTTGTGTCTCAAAGTGTAGTTTTGTCTTACTTTAACACATAAACACACACTCAAACACCATACTCTTGGAGCTGAGGTCCCTTGAGGTTGTTTTTGGAGTTCTTGGACTGGTTTAAGCTTGAAAAACCTGCTGGAGTTGCAACTTTGAAGAAGGTCTTCAAGGGTGAGTTTCTAACCCTTAAATCTCCCATTCTTGCTTAAGCTTTTGGACCCTTTTGCATGCTGTTTTAAGCTTAACTCTTAACTACAAAAAGTTATAATCTTTGGTGCTTAAGATCTTTGTTTAAGATCACTTTTGTGTATCGGGTTGTTTACCCCCTCTTAGGCCTTGTTTGGCCTTGCTTTTGTGCCTTCTTTGTGAGCCTTTGGGACCACCTTGTTTTGGCCTTCTCACCACTGAAACTCAAAGAGATTTCAGTGGTGGGAAGGGTGTTTTGAGGTCCCAAAAGGGAGAGGGTCATCCCCTCTCCTTCCGTCTTCAATACTAGTCTTGAATGCCTCATGTGTGAGCATGTTTGTTAAGCTTTTGTTGGCCATATCTTAGGTTGTATTTGGGGTTATTTTTTTGTGGCATGCCTGTGTTTTTACTTGGTTTTGTCACTCCATGCATGCATAATACACTTGTAGTGTAAATCACACAGACTAGTCTTGTATGCTTCATGAAGTAACATGTCATTTTAGCTTGTTTTGTCTCCATTTCAGTAGGTTTTTGGTGTTTTTTTAGCATGCCATGACTATATTTTGGGTGGGTTTGATGGCCCCTTGCATGCTCCATACACTTGTAGTGTAATTCCATGAATTAGCCTAAAGTGTCTCATGCTTTAACATGTCATTCTAGCATGCTTTAGGCTTAACTTCAAAAAGCTTTTGTTTATGTTTTAACATGCTTTAGCTCTGATTTGTATTGCTTTGGTCATGCATGACTTGCCTTGTATAGCTATGGCTCACTCTAGCTTGTAGGCTTTGTGCATTGAGTCCATTAGCATGTATTATTTGAACTATTTTCATGATTTGGCATCATGTGAAATGTGATTTCAGTCGATATTCCATGATCATGCACTTGCATCTTTCACTTATTCAATGCGTTGGAGGGTTTGCCCCTTTATGCCTTAACATGAATCATTGTGTATGCCTTCATGCCTTAGCTTTCGAGCCATCATTTCAATGTGTTTTTGGGGTTATCTTGCCATGATATGACTCTGATTTTTGTTGGTTAAGTCATCCCATGCTTGGTCCTAATAGGTGTAGTGTAATCCGCCATATTTGCCTTGTATGCATTGTGCTTTATGCCCTTCATGTTAGCTTGTTTTGGCTTCCTTCCATACATGTTTTAGGATCATTTTAACATGTTCTAGGACTGTTTTGGGTTGCCTTTGCCATATGTTTCATGCTTTGTATAGCCGTAGTGCAATTAGCCTTGCTAGTTTTGTGTTTTGATGACTCGTGCATACTGTCTTTGAGCTATCTAGATGATTTGGCATCATTTAACACTTCATTTCAGAGCATGTAGCATGACTAGATTCCCACTTCTTTCATGTTTTAAATGCCCTTTGAGTATTGTGCATTGTTGCCTTGTTTATGGCTTAGCTTGTATGCTTGCGTGCCTAGGTCTTTGAGCCCCTATCTTAGCATGTTTTGGTCATTGTTTTGACCTGTTTCAGCTCTGTCCATGTTTGGTTTATGCACTTGTGCCATATATTGCATGCCTCTTTTGTAGTCCTCTTTACTAGCTTCATGCTTTAAGGACCTTTGCATGCTATGCTTACTTTGTTTGAATGATTTGGCATTAATTCTCACTTAATTTCAGTACATTTAGTGTTGTTACACTCCCATGTTTATCACTCCTTGAGCACTCTTGAGAGTTGTGCTCTTAGGCCTAGTTGGTTGGCCAATGCATTGTGCATGCATGCCTTGTCTTTTGGTGCCTTTGTTTTGGTGTTTTGTCCACTGATTTGGGCATGACTAAGGTATATCCATTTTGGTTTAAGTCCATTAAACATTGTGTATGCCATGTAGTTCATAGCATTGAGTATGCCATGTTGTTTGCATATTGATTCATTGCATTGTGTATGCCATGTTGTTTGCATGCTCAGGTCACATTACATTGAGTATGCCACCATTTGCATTGTGTATGCTAGTTGTGGATGGCATTGGCCTTGTTAGGTTATTCATGTTACATTGCATGTTTGCATGCTTGAGTCGCATTGTGTTGCATTTTGATTGGAATAGGTGTTAGTCCAAACATGAGAAACGAGGGACATTTCATACTTGAAGTGATGAAATGTGCCTCAATTCTTGGTCACCGACACTCTTGATCATGCATGATGGAGTTCTAGGCATTTATGTGTGTCTTGTGCATCCATTTTACATTGATTTGCACATGTTGGATCTTTGGTCATCACGTATCGAGATGCGCGATTGATGGTCTTGGATTCGATTATGCCTCTCCCTTGATGTTTTGAGGTGATATAGAGTGACATAGTGTATACATACCCTTGGGACACCCTCTCTTTTCTCTATTTTGTGCTCTGCTGCAGCTTGGTGTCACTGCACACCAGTGGCTGGCACCCTCCTATCTTTGGCCGGCAGATCTTTATTTGTGGCCGACAGTATGCACTCTTGGTCGGCAGAGGGGTCGGTAGCAGCTTCTCATGGCCGGCAGGCCACTGGTGCACTTCTCAGCACTGTTTTGGTAAGTTCCAGTAGCAAGTTCTTGAGGACACCTTGCAAATAGAGCCTCAAGAGAGCAACCGGAGAGCTTTTCAGGGCAACAATCGAACATGCATCCTCTTCCAACAAAGCTGGAGCAGCTTAGTTTTATGCTTACTTGTTAGTTAGCATTGAATTTGTAATTAATTAATTAATTTGTTGATTAATTAAATGTTGTAATAATTAGTAAGTAGATTGCTTATTATTCAATTTGGTTTGTAATAATTAGTCTAATTAGCTTAATTAGATTAGTTGATTAGCTTAGTTTAGATTAGCTTAGCTCATTCATTCGGACCCTCCATCGAGAGGGCGAATTTTGTAATAAGTGCGCGTGTGTGCGATGCATGTCTTCCAACCGCCATTTATTTCTCTCTTTTACTTACCTGCTTTCAGTGGTTAGTTTTAGGGCATGTTTCAATTAGCATACTTATGCTTTGCATGCGTGCATCATTCATCTGTCTTGCATGCATCGGGCTCGGCGCATCATACTAACTGCATTGTATTTCAATACCAAGTTGAATACATGTATCAATTGTTGCATTTCACATGCCATTTTAGAATAGCCGAGCCTATCTTAGCTACATTTTGCATGTGTTGCATTAGGCATTGTTGACATAGCTAGGATCATGCATTGATTACTAACTAGCATCTATTTTGGCTCAGAGTACTAGGTAAGCTTTTATGCTTTAGCATCCTTGCATGCGTGTGAGTGTTGTCATGTTAGCATGCTTGCCATGATGCTAACTGCTTATGTGATTAACTGCTTAAATGTCTGTGGGTGAAGGTTGGATTACCTGAATTGGAACAATTCATTGAAATTCTCGATTTAGCTTACTTGCGAGTAGCAAACTTCAAACCATTTTCAAAACAAACAAATATGCAATGTTTTGTTCCAACTTAGGTGATTTAGTCTATACTTGTATGCTGTGCGCATCACATAATAAACTAGCTAATAAACCGGAATAAGAACACATGTGTTTTCAAAAACAATATATCATGCTTAGTACAGGCCGATCTTTGATCGGGCGAGCGGGGGTGCTCATTGCATGACCTTCCCTTCTCGTACCCAAGTTCCCGAGCCGAGGCAACTTTGGTGATGACGGACATATGGCCTTAGGCACAACTCAGGGTTTCCTAAATTCCCCCAAAATAAAATATTTAGGTGGCGACTCTGTATCTGACAAAGCAGTCCATGTTTAGCACTTCTTTATAAAAATCAGTTTTCCAAAACGATTTGCTAGATTTGGACTCTTTGGTGATTTATCGGTCTTACATTACACTTTGCGAGACTAGATTCAGAACCGTGACATTGAGTTTGAACTGTAGCAGTCCAATGAACAAAACGGGATTTCGCGCCCATTTCGAGCGCGGAGCCCGGGACGTTCGGGCACGTCTACACTTATGATCATTGATTGAATATTATCTACTTGCTCATGATTTTGTGGTTCATAAGGTTTTAAATAAACAAGTTTTCAGGCTTCAAGATGTGTGGATCATTTCATCCCAGTATTACAGGCTTCTAATTCTGCTCTCCTTTGTTTTACAGTTGACCCTTCTCTAATTGAGGTGTTTTTGTTTTTATTTAAAAAAAAATAAAATTTGGAGCTTAATTGTGATTTGTCCCTGCTCGAGCGGAATATATCACGCTCGAGCATGAATTTCTGTCATTTAACATTTAGCGTAGGATTTTACAATTCTGCGAGGGTGTTTTTGGCACTTGAGCGTCCTTTTTCGAGCTCGAGCGTATCCACGCATTCTTTGGCTCTTGCTCGAGCGTTCATACTCACGCTCGAGCATACTGGTTTGGTTTAAATACTTCTTCCCTCGCCTTTTCAGTTCATTTTTCTCCCAAATTTCATTCTCTCTCTCCTAGGGCTTGGCTGGTGACCTTATTAGGCTGTGATTTTGACATTCTCCTTTGTTCTTCACCCCCGATTCAACCTTGGTAAGTCTTCTCTCTCTGTGTTGTGTTCTTCGTTTCGGCACTTATGGAGGTTGTTTTTGGGTTGATTTCTGCTTGTTTTTCTTTTCTATTTCATTGCACAGTTTGGTTGTTGTCTTTAGTGCCTTTTTGATTTACTGAGTTTTTTGTGTTGTCTGCTCTGCTGTGTCGATGCTTCTAGGGTTCTAAGTTGTTGGTTTTAATTCCTTCATTTTGATCTCTTATCTCTCAATTGCATATTGGTTTGATGAGTTTTGGTACATTTTTGCTAGGTTTTAGAGCCAGGGTAAAAATTAGTGCTTTATTTTCTTTATACTGTCCTGTGTGTTATATGCTAATTCATGTGGTCACAGTGGTATGTACTAATGTTGATTGTCCTACATTTGCATCTGTTGGATTTGAACCTAGCACTATTCTACCTGTCATTTATATTAAGCTATGGTTCTGTGATTTTGATATTTTTCTAACACTGTTGGATTACTAATGTTTTGCTGTGCTCTGTTGCTTTGGGTTTTAGGGTTGTATTGTTTGGGTTTTAGTTGTGTTTGGACTCACTATGTCTGCTCTCAAACGTCGCAAGTCTACTGTGTCTCGTCCTTCATATAACCCTGATAGATTTCTTTCTGCCCAAAAAGCCAAGTTATTCAAAGAGTCCTTTGCGTCTAGGACTGTTCATCTTGAACGTCATGTCCAACCAAATACATTCGAGTCCCATCCGTCCTTTGTTCGATCCATTAGGCGGAGACTTGGTTTTGTCATTTTCCGGACTCCAAAACCCAGACTGAGTTTGTGGGTTTTATTGTAATATTGAGAATATAGATGATATTGGTCATTCCTTCATAACGTGGGTCCCTTCTATATCCATCTCTGTTTCCCCCGAGTTTATTAGAGAGCTTCTTGGTATTGACAGTGTGTTTCCGGAGCATTATCCTTTTCCGATTCGTCCTACTTGTGATTTTAATGTCGTGGCTGAAGTCTTGTGTGGTGCTCCTCGTAACTGGATCAAGGGAGCTTTGATTAAACAGTTTGAACTCCTTCCTAAGTTTCGACTGCTTAATCTTATTGTTTGTGCTAATATCATTGTCACCACTCACTCTTTTGAAATTAATCAAGAACAAGCGTTCGTTCTTTTCTGTATTGCTCGTCATATGTCCATCAATCTAGCCACCCTCATTCTTCATAAAATGATTGCTGTTTTTGGTAACAAGCAATTAGGTCTACCTTATGGTTGTTTAATCAACCGTCTCTTGTCTCGGCTTGAAGTTTCCGTATTAAAGGACGATGAGTATGCCTCTCCTTCTAAACCCTTCACTAAGAAGACCGTTTCATAGAGTTGTGCACATGTCAAGGGGGAGTCTACTGGGTTGGCTCTTCTATAGGTACAACAGATAGTCTTGTCGAGGAGGCGAAGATTGATGCTGTGACAGCTAGTGCAGAGGAGGCTGATGTTCCACTTCGGACTTTTCAGGACCAGCTTCATCATTTTGAGGAGATTGTGACACAGAGGTTGGATCTTCTGGATGCTCGTCTTGATGCCTTCGATGGCTGACTTGGACAGTTGGAGCAGTCCGCTGTTCAGACGTCTACTCAGCTCGCTCACATTATATCTTTGTTTCAGCTACAGCAGCCTCATCTTTCTCCATCTGATGTTTGATAGAGATCTTTGTTCCTTGGATTGTTTTTGTACTGGTCTCCCGGCCAACAAGGGAGAGAATTTTTGGGGGTGGATGATTGTTGGATTGTTCTAAATTATTGTTAACTCAACCTTTTGTACAGCTTTAGATTTGTTTTCTTATGTCCAAAAGGTTGTGTTGGTAAGATTATCTAGTGCGTGTGTTTTCAGGAAAATTGTTCACGAACCATAAGGTAGACCTAATTGCCCCGGAATTGATAAATGGGGAGATTGTTAGGTCCCTTTATTGCCAAATCCACGAACAAACTCTATTTTATAGAGTTGTATTTTTTCCTTATTTTTTGGCTTTCCCGCTCGAGCGGGACCATTGGTGCTCGAGTGGAATGTGTACTATCTCAGTAGTTGGGCATGTCTGTAAAAATACTGAGAAGTGTGATTTCACGCTCGAGCATGGGTTAAAGCGCTCGAGTGGAAACTTGTTTATTCCCATGCGTGTTTTAGTGGATCTGCTCAGGCGGACTATCATGTGCTCGAACGGAGTGTGCAACCCCTGTTTTCTATATATATCTGTTTAAGTCTTATTTTAGGATTAAGTTTTCTAGATCTATTTTGGAAGCTTTAGGGTTTTGTTTTGGGGATTGTTTACTAGTTTTCCTTGATATATTTAAGTGAGTTTTAAACCTATGATCTGAGATACATACATCAAGGAGTTTGTTTCTTTATATTCAAGAGTGTTCTTCTTTGGTGGAATCCAAAGATTTAAGGGTGGAGCATCAAAGGAGTTTGATACTGTGCGTGGTCGTTGATTCGACAATAGAAGTTGTGGATTCAACTTCATACTAATCAATTCCGAGACCAAGGCTATGGTGAAAAATTTACAGAAGGTTTGAAGACAAATTAGATGCGTTTGGTAATTTGTTTGTTATCTTTGTAATCTGTTTTTCTTCAATAGTGGATTGATTAGTGGCGTTTCACCCGTGGTTTTTTTTTATCACAATTGAAGGTGCTTCAATTGTGGTTTTTCAACGTAAAAATCGTTTGTGTTGATTTATTGTTTTTCGAAAACAACAATCTAAACCACTTTCATAAGTGCTTGATGATTTAGGTTGTGTGTTTTAAATAACTGCAAATTGAAAGAATTAAATCTTGATCTAATCACGAATCACTGAGGATTTTCAAAAATTGGAAGCAACACTAAACACTCTGGCACGCAATTCCAAAATAAAAGAAGCTATCAGCAGAGCTTTATACACTACATTGAACAAGGCCAATAAAGTGCGTGTGCGCATAATGTGTTCTACCCTTCAAGTGTATGTATGTGTATGTGTATATGTGAATGCTAACTGTATCATAGTGTGACCCTTCTTAGTAATGTAGAATAATATCTCTGTACTTTTGTAGTTTTGATCAAATTGTTTAGTTTGGTCACTTATTGTTCACCGTCGAGGGTTTTTTTCTTTGTTATTTTTCAGAAAGCTTTGGTTTGATTGACTTTTAGTGGTCCATTTGTATCAAAGGATGGATTTGATGTCTGGGTACAAGGTATTTTCTGTCATTAGTCTGGGTACAAGGTATTTTCTCTCATTAGCTTGCTATTCAGCAGTGTTTACTGTCATCTTTCAATATGGATTTTGTCACAGTTAGTTTTTCAATTGATTACTTCTCATTATTGTGTATTTGGTTTATAATATTCATGTTTTGGAATCAATTTTCAAATGTGTCATCATGGGGTAGACACCCCATTTTGACCGGCCCTAAGACTTGTGCACTTTGTTTTGACCACCCGCTAATAAAAATTGGAATATGTCATTTTATGAATTTCTCAGCCGAAAAATCAAATTGAAACTTTAATCCCAAACCTCACCTATTTTGGTCAAATTATTTTATATCACTAATATTTTATTAATTTGTAGTATTTTATAATTTTTATCTAATTTTATGTGTGTGTACACATTTTTAGGTGTTTTTATATAAAATAATAAAAAAAACAAACAAAAAAATAAAAAATGAAAAAGAAAATAAAGAAAAGAAAAAGAGAGGGTCAGTTGAGGATAATGGGTTTTGGGATGGAAAAGGATTTTGTTTTTGTTGGATTCAAAGGGAAACGTAGTGCACATTGTGATAATAAGTTTTGGGTGGAAAATAATTCGGTGGAGTGGGGCTCAATTTGGTGAAATGGGTTTGAAAAGTGGTGGAGGAGTTTGAAAATAAAACATATACATCTCTCTCAACTTTCGGTGGAGGAGGGCCACAAAAACAAACACATATCCGACAAAGAGAGAAAAAAGAAGAGACTCCATGTGCTCTCTCTCTTTTTTGTGAATAAACAATACACACATGCACTCTCTCTCCAATTTGGTCTCTCTCATCTTCTTGATTTTAGAGAAGACTTCATTAATAAAATGATTCAGCAACACTTTCTCAGAGAGAGACAGATTTTTTGGGTAGAGGAGATAGACAAAGTAGCATTTTTTCCTTTGGAGCTTCGGCACACACCAAACCCATCTCTCTCTTCTCTCTCTCGGCTTGGGGGGAGGAGGAGAAAAAGGATTTGAGCAATACAATTTTTAGAGAGAGAAAGGGAAAGGTGAGAGAGAGGGAGAGGCCATACACTCAAGGCATACACACACCATACACCATTCACACACAACACTAATACACAATTCACTCTCCTATCATACACACACACACACCACCAACTTCATCTTCTCACACACGGCAGACCCATGCACACGGGCATACACCCAGCACACACACACCATTGACACAGACCACACATTCACACAACGCATGCACACGGCACACAGCACGCACACACACACAACATGCACTCACACGCAATACACGCAATACACGCAACACGCAGCACGCACACACACACAATACACACTGCAACACACTTACGAACACCCACACAACACACACACGGCACACACACTCCATGCACACACTGACTGATGAATACACACCGTACACAGCACAACAGACATACACACCAGACACACATGCAAACCCAAGGCGGTTCTCTCTCTCTCTCTCTCTCTTGAGTTTTTGAATCAACACAAGCAGCCCATCTTTCTCTCTTATCTCCTGTCCCTCTTGGGTGGACTCCCATTTGTTTTGTTTTCACCAATCTATTCTGAAAAACTATTACTTTGGCACCATAATCACCCTATCAGAGCTCAAAATTCAAACGACACCATTGATGATGGATTTGAACTCGAAGATGTTTCTTACTTGACCAACTTTCTTCCCGATAAGTCGGTGGCGCCGATCCGCTGGACGGATCATAATTTCGGCAACTCTCTCTTCTCAAGGATCTCCCTCTCTCTATCTCTCTCTCTCTCCAAAATGGAGGAATAGCTTGTAGAGTTGACAAGGTAAATGACGCTTGGGGACGATCCTTGCGACTGAGCTGGACTACACTACACTACACTGACGGGGTGGATAGAAAAGGGGCATGCAAAGGTGGTAAAAAAAAGATGGCAACGAAGAGAGCATGAACGCCTTCCGATGGGCTCTCGACAATCTGAAGCTCTGTTCTCCTTCTCCCGGCTCCAGCTCCGACGGCCACCTCGTCTACGCCATGGTGTTATAGGAGTAAGGGTGGTGGCACTTCGGCTGAACATTAATTTGGAGGGGGCTCACGTGTTCTCTTAGAGGGCCTTAATATTAATGGGCCATTAACATTGGTTCATATGTCAACAATTTGGTCCATTTTTATGGGCTGGTTGAATAGTGCTTGGCTGTGGGTTTGTTTTGCATCTCTTTGGACCCAATTTGTTAAGAAATTAGTGGGAGTTAAGACAAAGGCTGATGGGGTCCACTTGCAGTATATGGTTTATAACGGTCTATTTATGATGATTGATCATGTGATTCTCATGTGATTCTATGAGGTTTTGCTCGAGCCGTCTTTGCCAGGATTGATTAAGGTGTCATTGTCTCATTTTATTTTTATTTTGAGAGTTTGTGAGGATTTTTATATTTTGCTGTAATATTGGTTTCCTTCCCTCTCCCTTGGATCTGTAATATTTAAAGTGTTGTAATAATCCCCCACCCTGCTTCTTTCTATCCCATTCTTTAATCGTTTTCCCTAACTGTACATATGTATATATCTGACATGCCATACATATCCATGCTTTGCATCCATGTTTTATGCATCTTGTGTCACGACCCTAACCCGCCCCTCTGGGTTAAGGACATGACTGGCCAGTAATCCCGTGATCACCTACGGCCTCAAATCCCAAAGCAGACATATCTTGTCAGAGTAAAGGGGCCAAACGGAAACAAAAATTTAAAACTTTGTCTATAGAGCGGTGCTTATATGCACATCAAACAAACCATACTCATAAACGTTAATAACCCACGTCAAAAGTACAGTAGCATAAACTTCTTTACAACAGGATCATCAAACTGAGCCAACCCATATCAGACTACATACAAATGTACACAAAACCCTTGCCAATAAAACATCATATAATTACATAACAAAAAGGCAAGGACGGGTCTCGCACGTGAGACACGAGGGCTGACTCTCCAAAATCTGGGTTGCTCTACATAGGCTTCACTGAGGCTGGGTCTGGACCTCTCTTGGCTCACTTACAAAGACATGAATGAGCGTGAGCGATAGCCCAGTGAATAATATCAATTACAGAATTTATGCGACCAGACGTAAAACAACGTTTTCCAAACGGCCTTGGGCCCAATTCATTTCTATAGTTAATATATATAAAGGTAATTTAAATCATAGTTCCGCACACACTGGCCTGTTACTCATTCAGCTTTACATTCACTACGAAACGGCCTTCGGCCCATTTGATTATGTCAAAACGGGCCTCTGGCCCAATCATTCATTTCAAAACGGCCTTTGGTCCACTTATTTATTTCAAAACGGCCTTTGGCCCACTTATTCATTTCAAACGGCCTTCGGCCCACTTATTCATTTCAAACGGCCTTTGGCCCACTCATTCATGTCAGAACGGCCTTCGGCCCATACATTCGTATCAAAACGACCTTTGGTCCATTCATGTTCATCAAAACGACCTTTGGTCCATTTATGTTTAACAAAATGACCTCTGGTCCCTTCGTGTTTAACAGAACGACCTTGGGTCCATTTATGCATTCATATCTGACTTACGTCGACAATCCCAATTAGCAATTTATAATGCTTAAAAGGGAGTAAACAATTGGACATTCACAAGCATTCAAGTATCGATATTACTCACAATGATCGGCTTGTGGATTTGCCCTGGAGCTTGACCTTACATATTCATGAACACAAAAGGGTCATTAACAGTTCAATCCGTTCTTTAATTCACATATTCCTCTTTAGGCTTTATTCATATCTCATTAACTTATTCGTAATGCTTAACATATGCCTAAGAGTGCTTGCAAGTGAAAGAGAATGGAAAACAGAACACTAAATGCAAAAATAGGATTTCAGGAAACAGGGTCCTCGCTCGAGCGTAGACTTCCCCTCCCGTGGGACCTTAAGTCTAGAAAAAAATCTTGGTTGCATGAGGATTTCTGTGAAACAGTCTCGCCGAATGGGATTTCACCCCTGAGTGACCTGGTCCCAGAAGTCTGAAAGGGGTGAAAATATGCTCGAGCATGTAATAGAGTGCTTGAGCGGAAGGCCTGTCTACAAAACTCCCCGCTCAAGCGTAATATATCCTGCTCGAGCGGACATCCGACTTCTGCAAAAAGTGCTGGGAGCACGATTTTCCGCCGGCGGAGGTTTTCCCCGCCGAAGGACCTCAAAATTCTGGATTTTCCAGAATGTGTTCTTGAGCTCCAATGCGACATTCAAAGGCTCCAAATGCATGTTTTTGGCTCAAACATCAAATATACATGTACTAACATGGTACCAACACCAAATCACAACAAAATGGAGCTCAATTTCACAAATTAATCACATGCATGCTCCAAATTAACTCAACTCATGCATTCAAAATTCCCATTTTCTTATAAACAACATGCATGCCCAAATTGACTTTCATTTTCACTTCTAATGATGCAATTAGTGCTCATTCTCATGGAATACAACAAAAACATGCTTGCATGTGAGATTTAACATCTTTATTTCCATGTTTAACTCAATTCATACTAGATTATGAATTTCCACAACAATCATATACATGCATGCCTTTATTGATCTTCAATTGAACACAAACAACTCAATTCTCTCACATTCAAACTAGTTCATGCTCTTGGCCATCCATTAAACTTGAATTCACAAGACAATGACTAAAAATGCATGAATTACTCACCAAGGAGTTTAATCTTCACAACCTATGGCAATTTTTGAGCTAACTCTTCAAAAGATTCAAGTCTTGGACCAAAGCTCCAATCCCTTGCACTCTCTCTCTCCCTAGCCGACCCTCACCCCTCCTTCCTTAGTGTTTGATCAGCCAAATGAGAATATAGAGAGAATGGTTCTATAGTGTCTTTTTACATAAATTGCCACTCACAATAAAATAATGCCACTCATAATAAAATAATAATAATAGAGCAATTTGGCACTATTCATTGATTTAATCAATTTAAATTAACCAGGATCAATTTTCAATTAAATTTCACCGTAGGCTCTAAAAATTACGCCAATCACAACGGCGTAGTCAATTTCGGATTCTGTGGCCGATAAGGCCCTCAATTTAATTCCCGAAGGGGACTATTCAAACAGATATTCCTACGGCGAACAGATATCAATCCAAAATCACATTTTATCACATAATGGCACACAAATCATGCTAAACACATAACCATAACCAAATTAAGGACCAGTTTAGCACAATACAGAACAGGAGTATCACAGTCTTCCCCCCTTTAGGAAGTTTGGTCCTCCAAACTTAAGTTACCTTCGTCGGGAAACAAATGTGGGTAGCGTAGTCGCATTTCCTCCTCTTTTTCCCATGTGGCATCCGTCCCATAATGTTCCTTCCATTCCACTTTCACTATTGGGATGGACTTATTCCTCAATTCTTTCACTTGTCGGTCCACAATTCTCTCTGGCCATTCAGCATATTCCATATTTTCATCAATAGCAACCCGGTGATAATCGATCACATGAAACGGGTCTCGGAGGTAGCCCCTCAACATCGACACGTGAAATACATTGTGGATTTGTTCAAATCCTGGTGGCAACGCAACTCTATAAGCAACTGGACCAAGTTTCTCCAGAATCTGGAACGACCCGATGTAACGGGGCGACAACTTGCCCTTCTTCCCAAATCTGACTTGGCCTTTCGTCGGGGAGACACGGATGAACACATGGTCACCAACCTCATACTCAAGAGGTCTTCTCCGGACGTCTGCATAATTCTTTTGCCGGTCCTGAGCTATTTTGAGCCTTTGGTGAACAGTCTTAATCTTCTTAGAAGTGTCTTGCACAATTTCTGGCCCAAGCAAAGCTCTATCCCCGACCTCTGTTCAACAAATAGGTGATCTACACCTCCTACCATACAAAGCCTCATATGGTGCCATACCGATGCTGGAGTGGAAGCTGTTATTATAAGCAAATTCTGCAAGTGGCAAGTAATTTTCCCAACTCGCCTGAAAATCCAAGGCACACATGCGAAGCATATCTTCCAAAGTTTGTATCGTTTCTTCGACGCCCATATCTGCTCGTGGGTGGAATGCAAGATCTTGAACCTTAGTTCTGTTCCCATAGCTTCCTGCAAACTCTTCCACAATCTAGATACAAATTTCGGATCTCTATCCGATACAATAGATACTGGAACACCGTGTAAACGGACAATCTCATCAACATAAATAGTAGCCAATCTATAAGCAATAAATGTAGCTTTGACAGGCAGAAAATGTGCAGATTTAGTCAATCTATCAACTACCACCCAAACAAAATCCATACCTCGAGGAGTCCGAGGTAGGCCAACAACGAAATCCATAGTCACATGTTCCCACTTCCATTCAGGAATAGGGAGAGGTTGGAGTAGACCGCCTGGTTTCTGATGTTCAGCCTTAACTTGCTGACACTGAAGGCACTTAGACACATATTCTGCAATCTCTTTCTTCATTTTAGGCCACCAGTAGGTCTGTTTCAAATCCCAGTACATTTTATTGTTGCCTGGATGCATAGCAAAAACGGATCTGTGGGCTTCGTCTAAAACCCTCTTCTTAAGTTTCGGAATATCGGAAACACACATTCTGTTTCGGAATCTCAACATTTCATTCTCGATGCTAAATTTTGCTTTTGGACTCACCTCAAATTCATTGATTACTTTTCTGAGGAACTTATCCTCTTTCTGTTTCTGTTTGATCTCCTCAATAATTGCTGGCTCGGCTGTAATAGCGGCTATCAATCCGCCCTGTTCACATACCACTACCTCAATTTCAGACTTTTCAAAATCTTGCAAGATTTCTTTCCGTTCGGTAAGCAAACAAGCCATACCCCCTATTGATTTTCTACTCAAGGCATCAGCAACTATATTAGCTTTCCCGGGATGGTACTGAATCTCAAGATCATAGCCTTTTATCAATTCTAGCCATCTTCTCTGACGCATATTCAGCTCTTTCTGCGTGAAGAAGTATTTTAAGCTCTTATGATCCGTGTAGACTTCGCATCTTGCCCCATACAAATAATGCTGCCAGATTTTTAAGGCAAAAATGACTGCGGCCAATTTCAGGTCATGCATCGGATAATTCTTCTCATGTGGCCTCAATTGTTGGGAGGCGTAAGCAATAACCCTTCCGTTCTGCATTAACACACAGCCCAAACCCTTATAAGAGGCATCACTGAAAATCACAAAATTTTCCGTACCTGAAGGTAGTGTCAAAACTGGTGCCGTGGTCAATCTTGTTTTCAATTCATGAAAGGCTGATTCTCTTTCATCGTTCCACTCAAACGATTGCCCCTTGCGTGTCAGTTGGGTAAGAGGTACCGCTATTTTTGAAAAATCCTTCACAAACCTCTCAGAGTACCCACCAGCCCATGAAATCATGAACTTCTGTTACATTGGTCGGTGTAGGCCAATTCACAATTTCTTCTATTTTCTGTGGGTCCACTGAAATTCCTTCCTTGTTGATCACATGCCCTAAGAAAACAACTTCATCCAACCAAAACTCACATTTCTTTAGTTTAGCAAATAGTTTCCTTTCCTGAAGTATTTGTAAAACAGTCTTCAAATGTTGTTCATGTTCAAGTCTATCTTTAGAATATATCAAAATATCATCAATAAAGACTATAACAAACTCGTCAAGGTAAGTTTTAAAAATTCTATTCATTAGGTCCATAAATGCTGCCGGAGCGTTAGTCACTCCAAATGGCATGACAAGAAACTCAAAATGACCATACCTTGTTCTGAATGCTGTTTTCTCAACATCTTCTGCCTTAACTTTCAGTTGATGATACCCGGACCTCAAATCGATCTTAGAGAACACCTGTGATCCCTGCAGCTGATCAAATAAATCATCAATACGGGGTAGGGGATATTTGTTCTTCACCGTTACCTTATTCAATTCCCGATAATCGATGCACAGGCGCAAAGTACCATCATTCTTTTTCACAAACAAAGACTGTGCACCCCAAGGCGAAGTACTAGGTCGGATAAACCCCTTATCAAGCAGGTCTTGCAACTGTTCTTTCAATTCCTTCATTTCAGCAGTAGCCATTCTGTAGGGAGTCTTAGAAATTGGCTGGGTGCCTGGTATAATCTCAATAGCCAATTCTATCTCCCTATCTACCAATTCCCCTAGTAATTCATTTGGAAACACATCTGGGAATTCTCTAACAATGGGAATATCGTTCAATTCAACATTCACAGATTGTTCAGTCAATACGTAACACAAATAACCTTGGCACCCTTTCTTGATCAGTTTACATGCTTTCATTGCAGATATCAAATATGGTGGAGGCACTACCCCATTTCCCAGAAACACAATCTCTTTCTGTTCTGGTGGTTTAAACACAACCCTCTTTGTCACACAATCTATGGTGGCACAATATTTGGTCAACCAATCCATGCCCAAAATTACATCGAAGTGTCTAAAGTTTAAGGGCAACAAATCTACATATAGGGTAGCATCCTCAATATACATGTCACAAAACCGATATATATAGTCACATAACACAGATTCCCCTGATGGTGCAGACACACATAACAAATATGGCAACAATTCTAAAGGTCTTTTCAGTCTAGGTGCAAATGCATATGTCACAAATGAGTGCGTTGACCCAGAATCAATTAATACAAAAGCATCCTGATTACATATTGAGATAGTACCTGAGACAACGGCATTGGCATTCCGCCAGACGCCTCGACAAGTGCAAAAACTCTCCCCTGTCTCACTGTATCCCCGGTAGGAGCAGATCTCGAGGTATTCCCCGGCTTTGGAACCGATGTTGTTGAACTAGTTGCCAGTTTTCCACTATTCTGGTTACATTCTCAGGCCATGTGCCCTTGCTTCCCTCACTTGAAACAGGCTCCTGAGGTACGGTAACAGACTCCACGGTGCCTTTTACTACAAATGTTGCACAGGGGAGCTGTGTCTCGGGAAGAACTTGAAGTAGTGGAGGAGCCCGTATTTTGCTTTTTTAGAAATTTCTTCTTCGAAAAGAAGCCTTGCCTTTTGTTACCCTTCCACTCAGTTACTGGCTTAGCTTGTCTAGCTATGTTAGCCTCTGATATGATGGCCCTGTCAAGCACCCCAATGTACGTTTCCAACTTTAGAACATTCACCCTCTCTAGGATGTTACTCATGAGTACACCTTTAAAATGTCATGCCTTCTTATAATCGGTGTCAATCACGCAGGTGCAACCGCCAATTCAAAGGAACTTGGCCTCATACTCAGCCACCGTCATGCTATCTTGCTTGAGTTCCATGAACTCGGCTACTTTCCTATCCCGAACACATTGTGGAAAATACTTGTCATAAAAGATCTCCAAAAATTTCACCCAATCCACATCTTTATGATTTTCTCGCATCAACATCCACCATCTCCTTGCTTCGTCTTCTAGCATAAAAGTGGCTAGAAGCACTTTCTGAGTCTCTGAACAGGGGAACACTTCAAATAGCTTTTCGATGCTGAGGACCCATGCTTCGGCTTTGAAAGGATCTAATCCCCTGTGGAACTGTGGTGGTTTCATCTTCTTGAATTCCTTGGTGAGAGCTATAATCCGGTCATCATTCTGGTTATCTGGCACGGGTGGTGCCGGAGGTGGAGGTGGCGGGTGTGGTTGCTGCCACTGTTGTTGCCACTCCTGTTGTTGTCTCAAAGCTTCTGCCATTTCCTGAATCAGTCTTTCTATTCTGTCCAGTCTGGCAGTGGAAGATTCCTCTATCTCATCACCTCTAGTTCTCACCATCTGATTAAACTTGCATTATATTTTATACAAAAGATACACAAGCGCACATATACTAAGAAGCACATATATTCAGATAATTTGCAATGCAAGTAGTTCGCAACTTATAACATATTCTTGTTCATATCAACATTTAAGCATATAATCAATGCTTCCAAATTCACGCTTATTACATGAATGCATCCTAGATCTCATCTAGACGCTTATTGCTCTTTTTGGACAAGTGTGTGAGTTATTAACTCGTGCTCTGATACCACTCTGTCACGACCCCAACCCGTCCCTATGGGTTAAGGACATGACCGGCCAGTAATCCCGTGATCACCTACGGCCTCAAATCCCAAAGCAAACATATCTTGTCAGAGTAAAGGGGCCAAACGGAAGCAAAAATTTAAAACTTTGTCCATAGAGCGGTGCTTATATGCACATCAAACACACCATACTTATAAACGTTAATAACCCACGTCAAAAGTACAGTAGCATAAACTTCTTTACAACAGGATCATCAAACTGAGCCAACCCATATCAGACTACATACAAATGTACACAAAACCCTTGCCAATAAAACATCATATAATTACATAACAAAAAGGGAAGGACGGGTCTCGCACGTGAGACACGAGGGCTGACTCTCCAAAATCTGGGTTGCTCTACACAGGCTTCACTGAGGCTGGGTCTGGACCTCTCTTGGCTCACCTACAAAGACATGAATGAGCGTGAGCGATAGCCCAGTGAATAATATCAATTACAGAATTTATACGACCAGACGTAAAACAACGTTTTCCAAACGACCTTGGGCCCAATTCATTTCTATAGTTAATATATATAAAGGTAATTTAAATCATAGTTCCGCACACACAGGCCTGTTACTCATTCAGCTTTACATTCACTACAAAACGGCCTTCGACCAATTTGATTATGTCAAAACGGCCTCTGGCCCAATCATTCATTTCAAAACGGCCTTTGACCCACTTATTCATTTCAAAACGGCCTTTGGCCCACTTATTCATTTCAAAACAGCCTTTGGCCCACTTATTCATTTCAAACGGCCTTTGGCCCACTCATTCATATCAGAACGGCCTTCGGCCCATACATTCGTATCAAAACGACCTTTGGTCCATTCATGTTCATCAAAATGACCTCTGGTCCATTTATGTTTAACAAAATGACCTGTGGTCCCTTCGTGTTTAACAGAATGACCTTGGGTCCATTTATGCATTCATATCTGACTTACGTCCACAATCCCAATTAGCAATTTATAAAGCTTAAAAGGGAGTAAACAATTGGACATTCACAAGCATTCAAGTATCGATATTACTCATAGTGATCGGCTTGTAGATTTGCCCTGGAGCTTGACCCTACACATTCATGAACACAAAAGGGTCATTAACAGTTCAATCCGTTCTTTAATTCACATATTCCTCTTTAGGCTTTATTCATATCTCATTAACTCGTTCGTAATGCTTAACATATGCCTAAGAGTGCTTGCAAGTGAAAGAGAACGGAAAACAGAACACTAAATGCAAAAATAGGATTTCAGGAAACAGGGTCCCCGCTCGAGCGGATCCTTAAGTCTGGGAAAGTACTGGTTGCATGAAAAATACGCTCGAGCGTGTAATAGAGCGCTCGAGCGGAAGGCCTGTCTACAAAACTCCCTGCTCGAGCGTAATATATCCCGTTCGAGCGGACATCCGACTTCTGCAAAAAGTGCTGGGAGCACGATTTTCCCGCTCGAGCGGAGGTTTTCCCGCTCGAGCGGACCTCAAAATTCTGGATTTTCCAGAATGTGTTCTTGAGCTCCAATGCGACATTCAAAGGCTCCAAATGCATGTTTTTGGCTCAAACATCAAATATACATGTACTAACATGGTACCAACACCAAATCACAACAAAATGGAGCTCAATTTCACAAATTAATCACATGCATGCTCCAAATTAACTCAACTCATGCATTCAAAATTCCCATTTTCTTATAAACAACATGCATGCCCAAATTGACTTTCATTTTCACTTCTAATGATGCAATTAGTGCTCATTCTCATGGAATACAACAAAAACATGCTTGCATGTGAGATTTAACATCTTTATTTCCATGTTTAACTCAATTCATACTAGATTATGAATTTCCACAACAATCATATACATGCATGCCTTTATTGATCTTCAATTGAACACAAGCAACTCAATTCTCTCACATTCAAACTAGTTCATGCTCTTAGCCATCCATTAAACTTGAATTCACAAGACAATGACTAAAAATGCATGAATTACTCACCAAGGAGTTTAATCTTCACAACCTATGGCAATTTTTGAGCTAACTCTTCAAAAGATTCAAGTCTTGGACCAAAGCTCCAATCCCTTGCACTCTCTCTCTCTCCCTAGCCGACCCTCACCCCTCATTCCTTAGTGTTTGATAAGCCAAATGAGAATATAGAGAGAATGGTTCTATAGTGTCTTTTTACATAAATTGCCACTCACAATAAAATAATGCCACTCACAATAAAATAGTAATAATAGAGCAATTTGGCACTATTCATTGATTTAATCAATTTAAATTGACCAGGATCAATTTTCAATTAAATTTCACCGTAGGCTCTAAAAATTACGCCAATCACAACGGCGTAGTCAATTTCGGATTCTGTGGCCAATAAGGCCCTCAATTTAATTTCCGAAGGGGACTATTCAAACAGATATTCCTACGGCGAACAGATATCAATCCAAAATCACATTTTATCACATAATGGCACACAAATCATGCTAAACACATAACCATAACCAAATTAAGGACTAGTTTAGCACAATACAGAACAGGGGTAGCACATCTTGATTCGGCTAAGTTTGCATTTGTGAGTTTAATCAATTCTTATGTGATTCTATGCGCTACCTCATGTTCTTGAGATGATTCACATGCCATGTTTTAAAAGCCGAATCTTTAGTTATATCTCATAAGTGAATTGCATTAGGATTCTGTATATACGATCATGTATATTTTACTAACTTTGTTTTGTAGCTGTTCGCAGGACATCGGTAAATATGCAAGTTTTTATGCTTTAGCATCCCGCTTGTACATAATTTTCTTGTTATGTTTAGCATTCTACCATGAGGCTAATTGCTTAACTGATAAACTACTTGAATGCCTATGGATGAAGGCTTGTTACTTGAATTGGAATGATTCAACAATTGTACGTTTTAAGCCCACTTTGTAGTGGCAAATTCACAAACTTTACGCCCACTTTGTCAAGTGGAAAATTCAAACCACTTTCGACAAACAAACATGAAATTAAATCGTTCCAATTTGAGCAAACTAGTCTATACTTGTATGCTTCACATAGTAAATTTTAGGATTTACTAAAATAATCAGAACATGAACATATAAAGAAAATAAAATTCATATCATGGTTCAGTAGAGGCCGATCTTTTGATCGGGTGAGCAGATGTGCTCATTATTGACCTTCCCCTCTCATACCTAAGGTTCCGAGCCAAGCATCCTTGGTTACGACGAACAATGGCCTTGGCACGAGTCATGGGTTTCCTAATTTTCCAAAATATTAGGTGGCGACTCTGAGATCTTATGACGCAGTCTATTTTTGACAAAATTGCAATAAAATGGATTTTCAATAAAAGTTGTCAAATCTAGACTCTCATCTACGTTTTACATTGCACTCGTGAGACTAGATCAAAGAGATCTCGGGAGTCCAAATTGTTTAATGCCCGCGGGTACCCCCCGGGCATGTTACACATGGTAAGTGCCATTTTACTAATCTTATGCTTACACGTGATTAATTTACAGAATCGTGTACAAGGGGTTGTTGGGCTTGTCTTTGGAAACGAGAATTCTGCCTCCAGTGAAGATAGGTAAATTGTTGATTTATGTTCATAATAACTATTGCTATAGTGATGGATTTTGTTTTGTTGATGACTCAAAATATTTATGCAATGCACACCACATAATGCACTAGCTGGAATTCAATTAACAGTAAAGCCATGTAGTAAAAGATTTGTTTAATTTCTTAAAATTTTAATGTCACCTGTTGGTGGTATTGCTCCATCCCAACCTCAACTAAAGACTCAGTGATGAAACAGTGAATCTCTCACCTGTGGTTTAATTATTTTTTGTCATCAACTTGATTCGTTTTGGAGTTCTACATATGGTTATTATGTGTTGATCCAACTTCTTGTGAACCATTACTTGGTTTTATTGAAGAAGTTGGACCGTTTGTTCATTTACTCATCAATGTATTGTTATTTCTTTCTATACATAATACATATTTGCCAAATTTGGATGTTGTAACTAATCTGCATCACGCCTTATTTCAATAGCTATGTTGAACGCTTGCTCGACTGTATAAGTAATGGTGTGCTGGCAGAAGACAGGAGGATTGCTATTGCTGAACTTCAATTTGTTGTAGCAGAAAGTCGCGCTGCCCAGCAAGCTTTTGGGGCAATGGGTTTGTACTTCTCTTTTGTTGGATAGAGTGGCATTATTTGAAGCATGCTCATCATGTATAATACAATTCATTAAATTCTGTTACAGGTTTTCCGATACTTTTAAGTGTCTTGAAGGAAGAGTGTGATGATGTTGAAATGGTTTGAAAGCTTCCATCCATTCTTTATTGATTTCAGTGTCTTTTTTATATTTTGATTTTGTACTTAATTTGAGAAGTAACATTTTGTTTGCCTTGAACAAATGGTGGTTACTAGTGACATTATTAGGGAAACTTGTAAATAAATTTTAAAGTAAGTGGACCAATAAAACTAAGTCTTGTGTCCAGAAAAATAACTTGCTAGTTCTTATCAGATAATGTTGCAGATGGAAAATGTTTAGTCTCTTCCACATTTCCTCTTATGTGTATGATCTTTTTTTTTATAAAAAAAAAGTTCCCCATACTTCCTGCCTCCATTTTACTGTACAATAATAAAATTAGTATTTTCATGATTTGGATGCTTGAAGGTTCATGGTGCTCTAGAAACTCTTGTGAGTGCCTTGACTCCAATTGATCAGGCAAAAGCTCTGAAGAATGAGGTTCAACCAACTTTGATGAACACTGATTTGCTTTCTAGAGAAGCAAAAAGCATTTCTCTTCTTCTAAGTCTGTTGGTGAGAGTTCCCACCTTGAACAATTTATTTATTGAATTTGCTTGGATTATGCATATTTCTGTACAATATATTGACTTGGTACCTTGGCAGTCGAAGGAGGATTTCTACATACGCTATTACACACTGCAACTATTGACAGTTCTTCTTACGAATTCTCCAAATAAGTATTCTTTTTGTGGTTGCTTTCTTTATGTTATATTTTATTTTTGGATTTACTAGATTGTGCTGGGGAAAAATATATTGCTGCGTTTCTTCTCAGGTCACAGAAAGCCATTTTGACTATTCCTCGTGGAATAACTCGGTTTATGGACATGCTAATGGATCGTGAGGTGCAAAAATGTTGACTGCTTGCTTTATTTAATTTTATAATTTCAATTTAATTTTATTTTTCTAAACGATTGTAATAGCCTGCTTCTTAAGAAATTAGATAGACATGCATGATAAACTGAAACTTTCAGGAGCTTTGTGAATCTCTCTTCTTTTTTTTTTTTTTTGGTAGATTAGAATGGAAAAGAATCTCCCTTTCAAATTCCCTAATACTGAGTTTTTCTTTTGTTTGTGAAATATGTTTATAATTGGAATTTTTTGTTGTGGGATTTTTCTTAATCGAACTTTTTGGGAAGGAAAAAGCCTAATCTTTTGGCTGTTTGTGTTGTTCCTGATATTATTGGATTCTAAAAAATGTGTCTTACATGTAATACGAAATGAGGCCTTCTTACTTCTCACTTACTTGACCCGTGAAGCAGAGGTTAATTTTTCACCTCCCATTGTCATTTTTCTTTATTTTCTTTCTTATTCAAAAATAAAATCAACTCATGATTTTGTTTTCCTACTAATAAATGGTTGAAATATGCTTTGTAATTGTAGGAAATTCAAATGATTCTAGTCTTTGAAGGTGCTTTTAAGAAGATTTTTAGTGTTATTAAGAGGAAGGGTGTTCGGAAGGTGGTGGTGTTGTTTAGGTGATTTACTAAATTGATTCATTTACATGTTTTATGTTAGTTTTGTCGTCAGTCATAACTTTTTGATGATAAGCCATTTGTTAATGCATGGCCTTCTATTAGATGCAATATGCAATTTATGCATTATCTCGTGTCATGTACATTTTATTGTGCCATTGTCATTTTATTTTTAGCAATCTAGGTGCAATTCAAGTTCAAGGTGCTTGTTGTTTAAGATTGCTTTGTGTGAACTCAGGTGCCTCTACATGGTGGATTACTTGTTTTACTTACCGTAATTTGTTGGGAACCTTGCCTATTTGAAATTTTGTATTCAACATTAAATTTGGAAAACATTTATGTAAATGTTCTGGTGTTCTACAACAAATAATTAGATTGTGGATTTCTTTTTCTGATAGACAAATAATTAGATTATGGATTTCTTTTTCCTTCTTCATTTTATCAGAAGTCCTGTAACATTTATCTCAAATTCTCTCATTTACCACATGCTTTGTTTGGATGGCTTGTTTCCTTGTAAATTATTGTGTGAACCATCTAGTCTTTTTCGTGACACCAAAGATGATAAATACTTTAATAGTATATAAAAAGATGCTATCAATTAGTGCTTTGATGTCATATGTATTGTACTACTAGTCAAAAGACTTGTTTTGGAAAACACTTCTTTGGCTTTGGCGATAGTCACGGCCAATTATTAATGCCATTGGTAATTTCTCTGACATGGTTGTCATTGAACAGGACTGTCTTGAATTGTTGAACAATCTCATTCGTAACAATGCGTCTAATCAAGTTTGTAGGCCTTTTGTTATTATTTTTGTTTTGACGCATACACATTCCTTCACTACTACTAACCATGGTCTGGGTGTGGTGTAGGTATTGCCAAGGGAGACTATGGGCTTTGACCCTTTGATGTCAATTTTGAAGCTTAGAGGAAGCAGCTACAGTTTCACCCAACAGAAGGTTAAACACTCACATTTTTAGAACTTTGTTCACTTCTTGTAGTTTAAACTATCATGTATGTGCGTGGACAGACATACACATGTATGTGTTATCACTGAAACCTTACTGGTCATTTTTTGTTGTCTTTGAACCAATATGATGCCAGTAGATGATAAACCTTCTCAGTGCTTTAGAGACCATCGATTTGCTAATAATGGGAGGTCCAGAAATTGACACTGGAAAAGATGTCAATAGGCTGACCAATAAAGCAGTCTTGGTTCAAGTTTGTTTCAAAATAAGTTATCTGCTATAATGAATACCTGAAAAACCTTATAATTTTTTAAGATTTCTTTCACTGGTCTATGTATATTATTGGTTGTAGAAAAAAGTTTTCAACCATTTTTTAATGCTAGGAGTAGAAAGCCAATGGGCTCCTGTTCCTGTGCGGTGTACGGTAAGATAACATTCTTTTTCTTCTTGGGTGTGTGTGGGTGTGTGTGTTTTAAAGAATACCCTTATAATGAGATATCATAAGGAACACCCTCTTGGATGCTAGGTTACTTAAATTACTGTAGACACCCCATTTTTGACCGTCCTCAAGACTTGGACGTCACCGCTTGGACACTCGGTGATCATCCATGTGTGTGTTCGTTTGGAGTTCCCGGAGTTCTCGGCTCGCGTGCCGTGCCTCAGGACCTCCGAACTCGACCGTTTGTGTTTGGTTTTGCACCAAACACCTGTGGTTTGCCTTTGAGGGGCAGGGAATGCCTTCTGAGGCATCCCCACACACCACCGGCTGGGGCTAGAGGCTACCGGGCTGGTCAGAAGTTGTCACGGCACTATATTGTCCCACTCGGCACTATTTTGTGCCGGTCGGCACTGTTTTGGGCGAAATGACCATTTTGCCTGCCGACCATCTGCACTTGCTTGGTGAGATATTTTCTCACATTGCTTGCAACTTGTTTCCTCCATACACGTGTATGGAGGGATGGGCTTGCTTAGTGGCCAAGCTTGTAAGCTTTTGGCCTATAAGAGGAAAGCTCTCCCTCTTGGCTTGGGGGTTAGCAATTTTCAGAAGGTTAGCCATTGTTAGAGAGCTAGAGCTCTGGTTTTAGGGTTAGAATAGATATAACTTCTATATCTCTCCCATTCTCTTGTTTAACTAGGTGTTTTGTGCCTTACTTTTGCACACTAGCACCTAGTGTCCCACCTTTCTCTTGGTTCAGAGGTTCTAGAGGTTAGTTTTTGGTGATTCTTGACTGTATTGGAGCTCAAGGGACCAAGCACAACAACCTTTGTGAAGGTAGTCAACAAGGGTAAGAAACTTACACTTTATTCCCCATTCTTGCAACTTGTTTTTACCTAGTTTAAAAACAGTTTTTGGCCTAGTGTTAGGCACATCAAATCTCTGTTTTAAGTCCTCTTTATTGTATATCAAGAGTGCTTTGTGGATTGAGGAACTTTGACCACCTTTAGGCCTTGAAAAGGCCACTTTTTGTGCCATTTTGTGAGAGATCCGAGACTTTGTCTTGGGATCTTTTTCACCACTGAAATCTTGAGGGATTTCAGTGGTGAAGAGCATGCCTTGAAGTCTCAAGAAGGAGAGGGCGACACCCTCTCCTTGATGTCCTTGAAAAGGACAAATTTTGCTTCCTTAAGGAGCTTCATGCTTGAGTGTGTGTTGGGCATGTTTGACTTGTTTTCCATGCTTATTATACCATGTTTTAACTTGGTTTTAAGTTGGTTTTGGTCTCCTATACATGCTTAGTATAGTTGCCTTGTAATACCTCTTTTATGTCTCAACATGTCCAGGTAGTGTGTCTATATTTCTAGCATGTTTTAGGCTTGTATCCATGAAGGTTGTGTGCTTATTTTGCCATGATTTAACTCTGTCCATAGCCTTTTGGGTCGATCCTATCATGCATTATATAGCTCCTTTGTATTTGGCTTGTTGGCCTTGAGAATATGAGTGTGTAGCATGCCATGCTTGCTTCATTTTTGGTGGTTTAAAACCATCCAACATGCCATTTCAGACCTTATGATGTGCTTGTATGCATGCTTTGGTTGCTTCTTTAATGCTTTAAAAGCATGTGTTGAATGCTCCTTGTTTTGGTCATGTTGTATGCCTTTGTGCTTGAGCCTCTTAGATGCCATCTAGGTGCTCCTTAGGATTTGTTTAGGTCTGCTTGTGACCTATTTCAGGTCCCCTTTAGCCTTGTGAGGCTTGGTAGATTTGGCCTTGGTTTAAGCCTTCATGGCTTGTTTCAAGTACTTGGGCCATTTATTGTGTATTTGGCTCGCTTTGTTGCATGTTTTGGCAACATGTTTTGCTTGATTTTCAGAGCTTACAATGCATGCTATTAGTCCATGTTTGGCTTGTTTAAGAATGCATGAGAGTTGCTTGTGAATGCCTAAGTGTTGGACCATAATTGTATACATGTGTGTGTACATTCTAGCCTTCATTTTCGAGCATGTTGGCCACTGTTCTTGGGCCTTTTAGAGCTGTCCAATTCATGTATAAGTCCATTCCTACTTTGCTTTGCATGCTTGTATGTTCATACAACAATATTCTTGCATTGCATCGCCATATTGCATGCTAGATGACATGCTTAGGGTTGCATTTGGCATTGTGCATGCCAAGCCTCTTGAAGTGAGTTTGATAGAGGTTTGGCACCTTTGTTTGCATTGCATGCATTTGAAATCAAAGTTGCATTCTTGGTCCTTAGGGCCATCACGCATGGAAATGCGCGACAGGTGGCTAGAATCGAGGCACATGCCCTCTTAAGTCCATAGCATGATTTGGGATGTGTTTGGTGCATATATACCTTGAATTGCATTGCCTTGCCTTTTGTTCCTCTCACATCGTGAGTTGCGTGTTCTGCAGGACTTTGTGCCGACCGGCACTTTTAGTGCCGACCGCCATCGGGCACCGATAATGAAATTCAGAGCCGTGGATTCCTTCTTCACCGGTGGCTCCTCGACTCACCGATGATACTTCCCAAAGGCTCGAGAGGTACTCTCAAGTTTTGGGAATTTTCAGAGAAAGAGAGCAGAGGAAACAGAGGCACACTTCGCACTCCGGTAGCGGCCGAGCAAGTCTGCAAATTTCTCCTTCCGAGGCATTTATCGCTAAATAGATTAATTATTTGATTTAATTAATTTAGTTGATTTGTAATATTTAATTAGCTAGTTTAGTTAATTATTTATTTATTCTGTAATTATTTATCCGGTCCCTCCGAGTGAGGGCAAAATGTAATAAGTGTGTGTGAGTGGGCATGTATGTCTTCCAATCCCCACTTCTTTCTAACCCTTTATTTACCCGCCACAAAGGGTAGATTAGGGCATTTTCAATTAGCATACCTTATGTAAATGCATGCGTGCACCATTCATAAGTATTGCATACATTGGGCTCGGCACATCACGCAAACTGCATCGTACTTTCAATTCCAAATTGAATACGTGTTATGTGATAGCATTTCATATGCCATGTTTAGGGTTAGCCGAGCCTGGTCTAGATTACATTTATGCTCAGGTCGCATTAGCCACTTAACATGAAACTAGGTCATGCACGTTTGCTAACCGGGTTTTGTTTTTGGCGCGGGGTACGATGTAAGTCTTTATCGCTTTAGCATATCGCATGCGTGTGAATGTTAACATGACAATAGGATTGCCATGCGGCTAAGTGCTTATGTGATATAACCGCTTGTATGCCTGGGTGGAGGTTGATTGTATGAGTTGGGAGTACTCGTTGAAATCTGTATTTTAGCCTACTTAAGTAGTAGCAAAATCTAACACGCTTTTCAAAACAAAACGGATATGCAATGGTTATTTCCAAATTAGGCGATCTAGTCTATACTTTTGTGTTGTGCGCATCACATAGTGATTCTAGGTTAATAACAGGAATAAGAACGCATAAAGTTTTCAAAAACGGATATCACGGTTAGTAGAGGCCGGTCTTCGGACCGAAGTAAAGGTGCTCATAGTGACCTTCCCGATCGCATCTAAGCTCCCGAGCCAAGACCACTTTGGTGATGACGGACGGTATTTCAAGACCGAGTCAGGTTTCTAAATTTCCATTTTAAAAATATTTAGGTGGCGACTCAGAATCCGCAAAGCAATCCATGTTTGGCACTACTTTTCAAAAACTGCTTTCCTTAAAACGATTTGCCGAGGTGGACTCTTTGGTTCAGATTTAGAACCGCAACAAACTTAAAGAGTCCGAGTAAGCGAGGTCCCCCTGCTTGTTACAGCTCGCGACTCACCGGGAGTTTAGAGAGCTTGACTCGAACTCGTGATATCCTGTTTTGATTTCACTTATGTGTCTCTTTGCATTGCATGTGCATTGGTGCGCCTAGGACACCGTGTTGGCCATCTGCTATTCCTGAGCGGTTTGCCGGAGGCTTGTCTTGTCAAGGCATGTCTATAAGGCTGACCGGTTGCAGGCTCTGCCAGTATGGGAACACAAACCCCGGTTTTACTGGGGCACCCCTTTTGACCATTCGACCTAGTTGCATAGTCGGAATCCATAGTGACCATCCCAAACTAGAACAGGTTGCTTACCCGATTTAGGTTGTTTGAAACCGCCAAGGCGTATGTAGTAAAACCCTAGTTCCCGACAAAATAGGATGGAAGCCCTACCCCAACATAGGGGTGTATTGGCTCTCATTTACTTGCTATATGCTTTTAGAGTGTATCTCACAGGAATGCATATACCGCTTATGAAGTCTCACAGATTCGCCCGAGGGCATCAAGACGATTTTGAGAATCGCTATATCTGTGGAAATCGGCCAGATTTGGAACAAGAACTGGGGAACAAAGGATCGCCAAAGATAGTACCGTTGTTCGGCCACACCGTGTTTGATCCGTCTCGAAATACCGCCTGCTTTTCCGCTTCAGCCGAAATTCAGAGAGTTGAGTCGTAATGCTTAGTGTCTTCTCCTTGCCGAGGCAGATCAACATGACGCAGAACTCAAGAGATTGTGGTCATGACGGCCGCTGAGTCGTGAAACCATCCCACGTAGTGATGTCTGCTGATATGCCGCACCCGCCTGTGTCACCCACCGCACAACCACCGACTCCCCAGTTCTATCAGGCTCGCGAGCCCACCACATTCGAGTTAATGGGGATGATAGGTGATCTCCAAAGGTCTATGGCAGACCTTGCTTATAGAATGTCAACCTCGCCACCGGTTGCACCGTATGTTGAAAATTTCGAACCCCAGGAGCCTCCGATACTGGGGCGGATTGTGATCGAGCTCAATCAGTCAGAGATGACCTCCACCCACAACAGTGATGTACCAGTATCAACCCAAACCTCTCATCAGGCCGAGGCCAGAAGAAAAGATAAGATGAAAGCAGACACCGACCCCATTGAACAACTGCTGTGGGCAGTAGAGGCTTTGAAAGCCGGGGGAATGAATGAGCAGCAGGTATCCGCAGTTATGACAAAAGCTATGGAGAATGCCTTCCCCACCCCGCCTGAGGGCAGTACCAGTCGACCAGAGAATCGGGACAGGCCCCGTCATGCCAAAACAGCTTCTCCCATTCCCAATCCTCAGACCGAAAGAATCGAAACCCAAGGTCGACTGCCGACCCATTCGCCAAGACATCTAGCAGAGTGTTCAGTTCAAAGTACCGCCTGAGGGCGCAGGACCTTCCATCCTCTTTACATGCCTTTGTCTAGGGCACTTCTGATTTTGGCCAAGAAGGGCATCTTACGCCTCGATCCTAGGCCACTCCCCAAACCCTTCCAGCAGACCATGATGCCACTCAAGATCAGGCGTACCATCAACACCGCCATGCTATCGATAATCGCTCGCCTCCGCCACGAGGTACAAGACTTGATTGATAATAAGATCATCCTTCCGCCGACTTCGGCCAAGTCAATTACTACGGAGTTCTTGGACTACGAGGGTACAGACACCGAAGGCACAGAGACGGCGAGTATTTGATCAGAAGATGAATCGCTCATGCAACATTCGCACATTTTTGATGTGGTGTTTGGCATGTAATTTTGAGTACCACGATGTTAGTTTTGTAAATCCCGACTTGGGTGTCGAGTCATCTGCTTTGTTGTTAAGTTTGTCTCATTGTTTTGAGACGTCCTTTTGCTTAAGGGTCTGCATTTAATTGTAATGAGTCAATCCTCTTCTCAGATAGAATGCTAGGTGACTTCGCGGATGTTGCCTCAAGCACCGGTTTGTTTTGTAATTACTTCTTTTGCTTTCCTTTTGGGTCTGGCTGTGTTGGTGCCAATTTACATCCGGGGAATCTGTATGAAACAGCCGTGGCTACCGTGTTCCCATGTGTATTAACCTGTTGTGCTAGTTGTGCTAGAGAATCCGAATGGGGTGACAACAAGATTCGCCGCTTTTTTGTGCCCTAAAGATTATTGCTTTGACTTAAGTTTTTAAAAAAAAAAAAAAAAAAAAAAGACGAGCACTATTGAACACTGTGGTGAAAACGAAGAGGAAGGAATTCCTGGGGATTTGCAAATCTTTGATCAAGTGAGAGAAAGAGAGGCATACTACGCCCTTAATGAATGAAATCATGCTTGTCGACGTGAGTACTGAGAAGGACCCTAGCTTTGGTCCAGATTGGTCCTACGCTGTCTTCGCCCCGAGCGATTTGTCGCTCCCTTAAACAATTTTCAAAATATTTTGCGCCGGTCTTGCGAAGACTGTGGAATCGCCTCGAGATCGCAGGCACCAGATCGCTCCCGCCTCATAATTCGCCATTTCATAAACCCGGATCGGTTCAAGACGATCGCTGTCACGAACGCCTGTGTGGCCCAATTCAAGTAGCCTCGAACAAGAGGCACCAACGCCGATCAAGGAGATCAGATCCCACCAAGCAAGGTTCATTCAGCGACCATGATGGGTTCTTCTGCAAATCAATAGCCACTCTCTTGGATACAGATGGCTTCAAAACCCCAAAACCATTTGGCATGGACTTGTTACATTTTTATCCTTTGAGAGGCTCGCTGGGCCGAAAACCCGGAAGGGCGACCCAGGCAAAAGTTAGAGCAAAGAAAAGAATGAAAGAAAAGAAAAAAAGAAAGAGAAAAAGAAAAAGGTAATACAAAAATATAGGAAAAGAAGCTCGCAAGGTCGAAAACCCGCATCGGGCGCCTTGGCAAAAGTTAGAGCCTAAAAAAAAAAAAAAAGAGAAAATAAAGAAAAAGAAAAAAATGAAAAAGAATTGAAAAAGAAGAAAAAGAAGCTCGCAAGGTCGAAAACCTGCATCGGGCGCCTTGGCAAAAGTTAGAGCATAAAAAGGAGAGGTTAAATACCCGAGTGTACCTTAACCGGAACTACGTAAGGCTTGATTCCCATGTTTGGGGTACGAGGCAACTTCATCCTCAAGTCCAAATTTCAACGCTTCCATAGCGTCTCAGGCCATGTCATGGTTTTGATCACTTTTGCCTTCTCCGAATCTAATGCCTTGATTACAGCAACCCGGAACCACGTGATTAACTTCCTAACCACCAACACCTTCCAGGTGACTATGTCCACATATTGATTCAAGCCATCTTCAACTCCTCCGTGTCCGAGGGTCCGATCGACGTCAATAAGGAGTGACATACAACATGCCAAGATCATCCAAACAAGGCAACTTTCCGCTGCCACCCGCCGCCATCCATGTCCAAAAAGTTGCCCTAAGCTACCATTCAAACTAGGGCAACTTTCCGCCTTATCCCCTTCTGCCAGGCAATTTTCCACTACCTCCGATCCGAAGTTTGCATATCTCAAGGGTAAGTTTCATGCTCGTTGAGCATCGTTTGTTTGCAAAAATGGTTTTTGAAAATTTTCACTGAGGTTGACTTATTTTCTCGAAAACTGTTTCATTTTCAAAATTGGACCATGTTTGGACCCAAAAAGGAGAATTTTCAGTGCTCACAGCCTGATTCACATGATTTTCAAATCAAAAACTGAATAAGGTTGTTTATCCAACTCTCACTCTGATCAAAACTGCTTAAGAAGAAAACAAAAAATGGTCAAGATAATGAACCAGGGCACAATGAAGTCAAATCTTCTGTCTTCCCCAATCACAAGATGCATTCGCCAGAAGGCGCCCCATCTACCGTAAGAAGTAGCCGTGAGCTAGCCGTGCCGGGCATGAACCCAAGAACTTCCTATTCATCTCACATTCACCTTGGGGAGGGATGAAAAATTAGAGAATAAAGAATAGAGAGGAGTAAGTTGAGAGAAAATGGGAGAAGGGTTTTTGTGAGAAAACCGAGCTTGAGGGCCGAGTGATGTGAGAGTCACAAATCGTAAAGGGTGGGAAATCTACCCGAGGAATTGGCTCCTCAAGCCCGAGGTCTTTTATTAAAAAAAAAAAACATGTCCGTGTGTCGTGTCTTTTGACTTATCGCCTCAATGTTCGCTTGAGTCTTTTTCCGAAAGTGTGTCTCGTTGTGCTAGGTCGTGTGCCTTTTGTTTCTTCGCTTGAGTCTGCCTCGTCGCTGGCCCCGTGGTAGGCTCGATACCGGTTGAAAACCCATCCTCTTCCAAAAAGCGCTTGTTTGTACTCGTGATGTCGTGCCATTCTCTACATCCGTGCAAGGCAAGAAAAGGAAAGGGAAGATTTGAGACATCCGAGGTGTTTCAACCGCAACCATATCGCTTTCGTGATCCGCCTCGCCGATTGAGGGTCGTTTGTTCAAAAGTTTGTCAGCGGAATGAACCGAATCAATTATGGGCTAAATGCGATCAATCCTCAAAGAGATTAATCCTCAGCAGAGCATGGGTCAGGTATTCGCTTTGAGCCGTGGCTTATTTGAATTATTTCGCTAGTTGATTGGTTATCCTCATATCGCAGGCAAATGCTTGGTTGTTTTGTTAAACAAAGATATCAATGCCATTTACATTTGAGGTGTGGTATGATGCAATGCGATGCAAAGTATGAAATGTGCAGTATACATAAACATACAGATATAACACTCTTTTAGACAAAAGTTTGTTTATATATAATCTTTTCCAAGATACGCTTTTGGAAAGCAAAACTCGCTCAAGGCAAGACATAGTGCTCTATCTACAAAAGGAAAAGGTACGAAAATAAAAGAAAACAAGCAGGTCTCAGGATCATCATCGCTGGCCTCGCCACGGGATCCGTCTCGCCCTCTTCCTCAAGCGAAGCTTCAGAGCATCATCAGAGCATCACCTGCTCGAGCTCGAGCCCGAGCCGTCCCCTGCCTCCTCCTCGATGCCCTCACCTCCTCCTCGGACTCATCATCTGGGATCGCAGCCGCGAGCTACTCGCATGAGAATGCCCTCCTGCACGAGGGAACGCCCGCCATCCCGGTCGAAGGGGAGGCCTGGCCGCAATGGGCCACCCATCGGAGGGATCGGGAAAGGAGGCTGAAAGTACAAAGAGTAAACACATCAGAAAACCGTGAGCGGTCTATCGAGGGATGCAGCAGGAGTATGGGCAGGTGAACGCTGTGGGCATTATCAAGACATAATGCAAGCAGGCGAGTACAAGCAGGCGAAAGTCGTGAGCAGCCACGATTTTTAGCAGATAGCAGATTGTGTGAAATGTAATATGATTTGAGATCGTGGTCAATAGAACATACCGCAAGCCGTAGGCGGTCAAGGCGCCGAGAGTCCGGCTGCAAAGATCCCCAAAGCAGGAGGCATTCAACTCACAGATCGACGGGTATACTCGGAAGAAGTCTCAAAAGTATTAAATACATCAAGATTCTCAGGATATCTCAATGAACTGGTGAAATAACAATGCAAGATGCGTAAATAAAGTGATACATACCGGAGGCAAGTCAGAATGCCACCAACTCATGACCAAATGGAGGAGGAGCAAAGGATCCGTAGGTCTCCCCCGCCTCAGACGTCAACATAGTAGGCAGAGCAGCCAACCGCACCTCGCCCCTCTCGCACCGCCTCGCCGGACTCGAGCTCGAGCCCGCCAGGACGGCCCCGCCTTATCCCCACCTTCGCCTGAAGGCCGGCACCGCAGTCTCTCGATCAACTCGGCGCCACCACTCAGAGGTCGCATGATAAAAGTCCGGACGCATCGTAATAGTCGCCTCGCCTCAAACCGCTCGCCCACCAAGGGTGTAGTCCACCATCCGTCAACAAAGGAACCTCTCAAGATCCTCATATGCTCGGAGGGTGAACCGACTATTCGCTCTGCAACCCAAGGGTCTCGCGAGAAAACGCTCCCCAGTACCAAGCCCGATGCATCGGGCCCTCCAAAAGAATCCGTAACGAGAGGTCTCTCTAAGACGGCAGATCGATCCCTCGTCACCGCAGGCAAAGGAGCCCATGGCTGCCAGGTGATCTGAAATCGAAATACAGTTTGTTATCTATTGGTATTGCAAATATACAATGGAAAAACGAAACTTGGATGAACTACAAGTAAAACATACCTCTGCAGGGGTAATGGTGTCAAAGTAACGCCGGAAGAAGCTGAAGGTGTCCCGGGGTCGCCGTGTGCACCTCCCATCAAAGCGGCGAGAGAAGGGGACGACCAGAGGAGTCTCCGTCGCTGGCACTGGCTCCAGCCTGGGAAAGTAGGCATACACCCACAGCTGCAAAACCGATATCAGAGCATCATCAGATAAAGCAGAATGTAGAACAAAGCAGAAATATCAGAGCCATGTGTTGTGCGGTGTATTGAGCAGAGGGTATAGTGTGAACCGTGTACGGTATTAAAAGCGGTATGTGTGTGCGCCGTGTACAAAGATACAACGATGTGGCGAAGCTGCATGTAGAATACAGAAAGTATGTAGAGCGTAAATGTAAAGCGAGAAGGAGACATACCTCCCAAGCCCGCCAAGAGCCCCGAAAGCAATACCACCGCGCCAGGAAACCGAACTCATATAGCCATAGAGGGTGGCCAGAGTCGCACCACCCCAATCAAAACGCAAAATGTCTCGACATCCACCAAGGCGCCGAGGAGGCAGAGAGGCATCGTTCGCCCGGCCGGGCGAAGATCGTCGTCCTAGCAAAACATCGAAGCCGTCGCGTATCGATCCACGGCCTCTGGGGTCATCGGAAGATCACCAAGGGCATCTTGGGCCCTAAACTACCCTCAAACCAAGAGTAGCGGACAAAGCCGGGCGGCGAGAGGCGGAGTCGCCGAGTAAATAGACTGAGCGGCAATCCACTCGTCCATGTCTCAGATCAAAAGGATCGGATCACCCCCACCCGAGGCCGGTAAGCATCGAGAAGTCATAAGGGGTCATCGTCATGTCCCCGGTCGCCGACAGGTGAAACGAATCTGTGGTGTCCCACCACCTCTCTGCCAGGGCGGCAAGAAGAGGCACGAAAGCGTAAGCCGGTAAGTCCTCGCAGAAACGCCGAAGCCCCCTCGCTCACGATGTAACGAACCTCCTCGAAGCTCACGTACCAAGTGCGAGCGACGACGTTCCCATACCCGCGGATGGTATGGGAATCCCCCTGTTTTCTCAAGTACAGTTGCGCACCACTGATGAATACACTGGTTTATCTTTTTCTAAAGGCATGAAAAAGTCTAGACGAAATATAGCATGCGTACAAGTTTTCTGATTTCTAACAAGATACCGGGTGCCGGTGTGCTTACAGTAAACTACAGGTACGTGATACATCAGTGTGTTTTGGATGCTCCTGTGTAAACTTGGTGCATGTGTGCACATTTTTTAGATTCAAGCAGATATCGGGTTTCAGTATCCCAAAGGTAGATTGCGTCTGCGTGATATGTCGCTGCTCTGTGAGGATCGGTGTAAACGACGTGTGATATGTCTGCGTGTTTGTGTAGTTTTCGCAAGTCCGCATGCGTCGAAGTTTTCGTTCAAATGAGCACCGGTGTTAGTAAATTTGCGGTGTGATGTATGCCGTGTGTTTGGGTCTAGTGCGGTGTGTATGCATGTGCGTCGGTCCTAGCAGATGTCGATTCTGTTGTCCACAATCAACTACAAGATAAGACATCAGATCAAGCGCTTGATGGGTTCGATTAGCTATGGCGGTTGACGTAAAATCCTACATTGCGTAAAAATAAGAGGCAAGAGTGTTACCTCGACGCCTAAAAGACAAGTGGGAGGCGGCTCACGCAGCAGTAACCTCTCGATCCAAAGCCCTCTCGGCCGCGAAGTGGCGGAGTCCGTCAGTGGTAGCACGTGGATGGTCGGGCGATAGGTCGCCGGATCGAAGGCGCCGCCGATGGCAGAGCTCGACCGGGATCCATCTCAAGATCCGGGAGTCCCGACATGTGGAACATCGTCCGCCATGTGTAGTGGTGGTGAAAAATGAGCCGAAGATGAAAACGGGCCGAATGCGAAAAGTCAACCGCAAAGTCAACCCGAGAGGGCCGAAATGGCCGGGAAGGTCGGAAGATGGGATTTTACGGAAATATAGACGATTATTTGAGGAAACTGAGTCGTAAAGGTGAAAATAGCAAAGGAAATCCCGAAACAAAGATTTGTTCGGTTGAAAATGTCCGAAACGCGAAGGAGATCGCGAATCCGACGACGAAAATGGCGCGAAAACTCAAAGAAATGAGCAAAGGAGGAGAGAAAGAGACTCTAGAGAGAGAGAGTGAGAGATCTCGGCGGAAGAAAAGTGAAGAAATAGGGCTTCAAGCCCTATTTTATAAAGCCCAAGGTGAAATGGCAGAACTGCCCCCGATCAGCAACTTTTTGCCGGTCGGCACATTTTTGTGCCGGTCGGCACTTTTTTGTGCCGATGAAGTTTTTTATCAGCCGGTGGCCAGCCGGTGGCCATTCCACCCAGCCGGTGGTGTTCCTTGGGCCTTGTTTGGGCTATATTATCAGCTTTGGGTCTTCAAGTCTCAAGAAAATACGAGAAAATGCGTCCCCGATGCTCAACCGGCCTCCGTTTTGACTTCGGACTGTCTCTACTATGCGTGGTGCTCAATTTCAAGCGAAGATTGTATCCTTTTGTATCCTTTTGTCATCTACGGAGATCCAAAAGTTGCCCTGTGTGTGTCACGTGCATCCATCATGTTGTCCGGCGCATCGTATCGCGCCACCTCGCACGTCTCTCGCGACTTGCACCGTTTTGCATTGTCATGTGGCATGCGTGTCATACCGCTTCATTTTGCACTTCATTTTCCATCAAATGAGGTACGTGTGCCTCATTTCGCATTTCATCGCATCTCGAGGCACGTACGCCTCGTTTTGCACTTCATTTTCCATCAAATGAGGTGTGCCTCATTTCGCATTTCATCGCATCTCGAGGCACGTACGCCTCGTTTTGCACTTCATTTTCCATCAAATGAGGTACGTGTGCCTCATTTCGCATTTCATTGCATCTCGAGGCACGTACGCCTCGTTTTGCACTTCATTTTCCATCAAATGAGGTACGTGTGCCCCATTTCGCATTTCATTGCATCTCGAGGCATGTAGGCCTCGTTTTGCACTTCATTTTCCATCCAATGAGGTATGCGTGCCTCTTGTTTCGTTTCTTCTTCACTCACATTGTTTTCGCATCCCGTGTGATACGTGTGTCACATTATACAATTGCCCCGCACGGTCTGGCGAGACCTTAAACACGCCTGGTCCGGCGGGACCAAGAATGCGCGCGGTCTGACGAGACCTTAAACCTGCTTGACTACATTGTCCCGTGCTTTATTACAAGCACTATCATGCATTTGCACTTTGCACCGTTGCCCCTTCGGGTCCGGCGAGACCTTAAACACGCCCGGTCTAGGAGACCTTAAATCCTCGGGAGGTGCAAGACCTTCGGTGTGTTAAGTCGCCCCTCATTGCATTTGGCACGCATTTCGTCGCGCCGTTTAGCGCACCCTCATTTGCATTTCATTTTCCATCCTTTGAGGCACGTGTACCTCATTGCACTCCATTTTCCATCTTTTGAGACACGCGCGTCTCAATTGCCCCATTTTGCATCGCATGCCCTTGAATACTGTGTAACAGTTGCCCCCCGGTCTGGCGAGACCTTAAACACGCACGGTCTAGGAGACCTTAAGTCCTCGGGAGGTGTAAGACCTCCGGTGCATTACAAGAGCACCTCATTGCATTTGGCATGCATTCCATAGCGTTGTGTTGTGCACCTCATTGCATTTGGCAAGCATTCTAACGCATTGGTTAGCGCACCTCATCGGTAGCCCCCCTAGGGCCGATGAGACCTTAAACCCGCTCATTTGCATTATCATGCATCTCAAAGCCGCGTTGGCAAGATTTCAAAAAAACACAACATGCATTGTCATGCATACGCCGCATCCGGTCTAGGAGACCTTAAATCCTCTGAAGGTGCAATTCCTTCGGTTTTGTCGTGCCTTAACGACTTTTCGTGGTCCGGTAAAGCCACCTGTCTATGCTCGCGGTGAGTTCCTAGAAGATCAACTGGGACGGTGAAAACTAGAGTTCGAACGGCTTATGCCTAGAACGCAAAGGTTCGGAATTTCCGAGACTAAAGTCTGGTTTAAATACCCAGGGGGATGTACCCTCGGCTTGAAATCTGTATGGTAGCCCCATAGGTTGAGGCGTCGTGTCTACGCCTCAATTCTGGATACTGAACCAACCTAGTGTATCGCCCGGTTGGTAAGATAGGGAAAATCGCAATCATAGTCATTGCATCAACATGCATCGTCATGCATCATTGTAAATATTGCATATGTCATGCATTGCATTACAAAAAACAAAAAAAAACATGCATATGTCATGCATCATTGTAGTATAGTGCATATGTCATGCATTTTCTGTAAATACCCATTGCATTGTAGCCGCATGCATCCATTGCATCACCTTCCATCTATGGCTTGCGCCTTTCCAAGTCGAGCTTGGTCTGGTATGTGCCCATGTTGTTCGTGGTCGGCCACGCTTGTCGAGCTTTTGTGTCCGAGCCTAGAGGGTAGCGGCACCGTTGCTGTGTTAGACATGGGTTGTATGTGTACATGCCTTTCCTAGGCAAGATTTGGTTTGGCCCGCGTGCCATATCCATTGTATCTATTCCATTGCATGCATCCATTGCATCACCTTCCATCTATGGCTTGCGCCTTTCCAAGTTGAGCTTGGTCTGGTATGTGCCCATATTTTTCGTGTCGAAGCACAGTTGTCGAGCTTTTGTGTCCGGGCCTTGAGGGTAGCGGCACCGCTTCTGTGTTAGACATGGGTTGTATGTGTACATGCCTTTCCTAGGCAAGATTTGGTTTGGCCCGCGTGCCATATCCATTGTATCATTTATCCATTTCCATTACATTGTAGTGTAATTGTTGCATCCGGCATTAGGATCATTGTTCTTTCATCAGCGGGTCGTCACCCCACTTATGTCAATCCACCCAATACTTGTTCTTGTGTCCGCGCAAAGTACTCATAGATCAGACATCGATCTATGGGAGACGGACTTGTTACCTCCATCAATCTATTTGACATTTGTGAGGTTTTGAACCGCTCATGATTGAATCATGATTCAATTGCCCTGCATGTAGTTCGCATTTAGTTTTAATTGCACTACATTTTCATTTGCATTATCTATACATAGTTTTGTATATATTGCATACCATTCAGCATTCACATTGCATATGACATGCATGTTGCTAATCATATTGTACCTGTTAAGTTTGTTTTCTTTCCAGCATCGATATTGTATGTACGGCTCATTTATCACCGTGAAACCGACGAGTCGCAGTATTGTATCTCTCCGAGTGAGACGCTTTGAGAATTGCATAATTCTCTTACATCCTTTCTACATTGTAGTGTAGATCGTTGCATGTTAGCTTATAACTGTCGCATGTGTGCCTCATTACGACTTTCTTTGCATGATCATAAGTTATGCTTGGCTTCTTGCATTTTCGGTTGCATTTTGCCCCGCCTCTGGTAGATATCTTATCGTTGGCATGTGTGCCTCTTGCATGAACTACGCTGATTTGATTCCTTGAGGGATACGTGGGCGGCTTCTTAGTTCAACCATTTGCGCTTTGCATGTTTGTCCAAGTCTTGGCCTTGTCAAAATGGGTCGCCTCTCGGCTTTGACATTCACTCCGTCATTGTTATGACTTTCGAAGTTCTGTCAAAGAGGGCAATCAGAGACACCCCATTTTTGACCGTCCTCAAGACTTGGCGCCACCGCTTGGACACTTGGTGATCATCCATGTGTGTGTTCGCTTGGAGTTCCTGAGTTCTCGGCTGCGTGCCGTGCCTCAGACCTCCGAACTCGACTGCTTGTGTTTGGTTTGCACCAAACACTGTGGTTTGCCTTTGAGGCGGGGAATGCCTTCGAGGCATCCCCACACACCACCGGGGCTAGAGGCTACCGGTGGTCAGAGTTGTCACCGGCACTATATTGTGCCGGTCGGCACTGTTTTGGGCGAAATGACCATTTTGCCCTGCCGACCATCAGGCACTTGCTTGGTGAGATATTTTCTCACAGCTGTTTGCAACTTGTTTCCCCTCCATACACGTGTATGGAGGGATGGGCTTGCTTAGTGGCCAAGCTTGTAAGCTTTTGGCCTATAAGAGGGAAGCTCTCCCTCTTGGCTTGGGGGTTAGCAATTTTCAGAAGGTTAGCCATTGTTAGAGAGCTAGAGCTCTGGTTTTAGGGTTAGAATAGATATAACTTCTATATCTCTCCCATTCTCTTGTTTAACTAGGTGTTTTGTGCCTTACTTTTGCACACTAGCACCTAGTGTCCCACCTTTCTCTTGGTTCAGAGGTTCTAGAGGTTAGTTTTTGGTGATTCTTGACTGTATTGGAGCTCAAGGGACCAAGCACAACAACCTTTGTGAAGGTAGTCAACAAGGGTAAGAAACTTACACTTTATTCCCCATTCTTGCAACTTGTTTTTACCTAGTTTAAAAACAGTTTTTGGCCTAGTGTTAGGCACATCAAATCTCTGTTTTAAGTCCTCTTTATTGTATATCAAGAGTGCTTTGTGGTTTGAGGAACTTTGACCACCTTTAGGCCTTGAAAAGGCCACTTTTTGTGCCATTTTGTGAGAGATCCGAGACTTTGGTCTTGGGATCTCTTCACCACCCAAATCTTGAGGATTTCAGTGGTGAAGAGCATGCCTTGAAGTCTCAAGAAGGAGAGGGCCACCCTCTCCTTGATGTCCTTGAAAAGGACAAATTTTGCTTCCTTAAGGAGCTTCATGCTTGAGTGTGTGTTGGGCATGTTTGACTTGTTTTCCATGCTTATTATACCATGTTTTAACTTGGTTTTAAGTTGGTTTTGGTCTCCTATACATGCTTAGTATAGTTGCCTTGTAATACCTCTTTTATGTCTCTACATGTCCGTAGTGTGTCTATATTTCTAGCATGTTTTAGGCTTGTATCCATGAAGGTTGTGTGCTTATTTTGCCATGATTTAGCTCTGTCCATAGCCTTTTGGGTCGATCCTATCATGCATTATATAGCTCCTTTGTATTTGGCTTGTTGGCCTTGAGAATATGAGTGTGTAGCATGCCATGCTTGCTTCATTTTTGGTGGTTTAAAACCATCCAACATGCCATTTCAGACCTTATGATGTGCTTGTATGCATGCTTTGGTTGCTTCTTTAATGCTTTAAAAGCATGTGTTGAATGCTCCTTGTTTTGGTCATGTTGTATGCCTTTGTGCTTGAGCCTCTTAGATGCCATCTAGGTGCTCCTTAGGATTTGTTTAGGTGCCTTGTGACCTATTTCAGTCCCCTTAGCCTTATGAGGCTTGGTAGATTTGGCCTTGGTTTAAGCCTTCATGGCTTGTTTCAAGTACTTGGGCCATTTATTGTGTATTTGGCTCGCTTTGTTGCATGTTTTGGCAACATGTTTTGCTTGATTTTCAGAGCTTACAATGCATGCTATTAGTCCATGTTTGGCTTGTTTAAGAATGCATGAGAGTTGCTTGTGAATGCCTAAGTGTTGGACCATAATTGTATACATGTGTGTGTACATTCTAGCCTTCATTTTCGAGCATGTTGGCCACTGTTCTTGGGCCTTTTAGAGCTGTCCAATTCATGTATAAGTCCATTCCTACTTTGCTTTGCATGCTTGTATGTTCATACAACAATATTCTTGCATTGTATCGCCATATTGCATGCTAGATGACATGCTTAGGGTTGCATTTGGCATTGTGCATGCCAAGCCTCTTGAAGTGAGTTTGATAGAGGTTTGGCACCTTTGTTTGCATTGCATGCATTTGAAATCAAAGTTGCATTCTTGGTCCTTAGGGCCATCACGCATGGAAATGCGCGATTGGTGGCCCGGGAATCGAGGCACATGCCCTCTTAAGTCCATAGCATGATTTGGGATGTGTTTGGTGCATATATACCTTGAATTGCATTGCCTTGCCTTTTGTTCCCTCTCATCGTGAGTTGCGTGTTCTGCGCAGGGACTTTGTGCCGACCGGCACTTTTTAGTGCCGACCGGCTGCCACTGGGCAGCCGATAATGAAATTCAGAGCCGGTGGATTCCTTCTTCAGCCGGTGGCTCCCTGACTCAGCCGATGATACTTCCCAGTGCTCTGAGAGGCACTCCTGAAGTTTTGGGAATTTTCAGAGAAAGAGAGCAGAGCGAACAGAGGGACACTTGCACTCAGGCGGTCTGATTCGAAGCGAGTCCGGGCGCTGCAATGACCCTCCTTCCGAGGCATTTATCGCTTAAATAGATTAATTATTTGATTTAATTAATTTAGTTGATTTGTAATATTTAATTAGCTAGTTTAGTTAATTATTTATTTATTCTGTAATTATTTATCCGGTCCCTCTGAGTGAGGGCAAAAATGTAATAAGTGTGTGTGAGTGGGCATGTATGTCTTCCAATCCCCACTTCTTTCTAACCCTTTTATTTACCCGCTTACAGTGGTAGATTAGGGCATTTTCAATTAGCATACCTTATGTAAATGCATGCGTGCATCATTCATAAGTATTGCATACATTGGGCTCGGCACATCACGCAAACTGCATCGCACTTTCGGTTTCCAAATTGAATACGTGCTATGTGGTAGCATTTCATATGCCATGTTAGGGTTAGCCGAGCCTAGTCTAGCTTACATCTATGCCTGTGTCGCATTAGCCACTTAACATGAAACTAGGTCATGCACGTTTGCTAACCGGGTTTTGTTTTTGGCGCGGAGTACGATGTAAGTCTTTATCGCTTTAGCATATCGCATGCGTGTGAATGTTAACATGACAATAGGATTGCCATGCGGCTAAGTGCTTATGTGATATAACTGTTTGTATGCCTGTGGGTGGAGGTTGGATTGTATGAGTTGGGAGTACTCGTTGAAATCCGTATTTTAGCCTACTTGCAAGTAGCAAAATCTAACACGTTTTTCAAAACAAAACGGATATGCAATGTTTATTTCCAAATTAGGCGATCTAGTCTATACTTTTGTGTTGTCCGCATCACATAGTGATTCTAGGTTAATAACAGGAATAAGAACGCATAAAGTTTTCAAAAACGGATATCACGGTTAGTAGAGGCCGGTCTTCGGACCGGGCGAAAGGGGGTGCTCATAGCTGACCTTCCCCGATCGTACCCAAGCTCCCGAGCCAAGACCACTTTGGTGATGACGGACGTGTGGCCTTCGGCACTGAGTCAGGGTTTCCTAAATTCCCCCATTTTAAAAATATTTTGGTGGCGACTCATGTCCGCAAAGCAGTCCATGTTTGGCACTACTTTTCGAAAAATCTGTTTTCCTTAAAACGATTTGCCAGAGGTGGACTCTTTGGTTCAGATTTAGAACCGCAACAAACTTAAAGAGTCCGAGCTGTAGCGAGGTCCCCCCGGGGCTTGTTACAATTACTTGTACACTTTACTGGTGATGCAGATTATGCAATCTGAGTTGTCACTTATTTCAAAGAATGTTAAAAGCTGGTGATTATTACATCTCCGTTTCTTGTTCTATAATATTTAATGGAAAGCGAGAATATATTTGATAGACCATTAGTAAATACAAAGTCCCTTCTGAAGATTTGTTTCACCAAATACTCTTTTTCCTGGTTGAGGGAAAACAAACATGGACTTGGATATAGCTTGTGCCATTCCAATAGAATATTGCAAGTAAGTCTATCCCGTTAAATGACATTGTGTAAAGATGTAAAGTAAATGGTACATCTATGAAATACCCATCCTGTATGACAATGATTGATGTTCCTAGGAATTCTGCTTTGATAAATAGGTAAAAAAATGACAGTCTTCTCTTATGGTGAACTTTTAGGCACTTATTTGCAAGAATAGCCTACTGTGGGTGATGTATCTGCTCTAAAATAGCGATTCCACAGTTAAGAGCATGAATCGAGTTGGAATTGCATTTCTATCAAGATAGAATTGAGGTTCCAATTGCGATGGGCCCATTCTCAAGCATATGAATCCCAAAGATACAAATAAAAATCAATGCAAAATAAATAAATAAATAAATAATACCAAAGCAAAGCCACCAGGGCAACTGAGATGAGACCGTTCTCAAATACCTACTTGGTGCTAGTTTTCTATGTCAGTGCTCTGTAGAGAAAATAAATAAATAAATAAAAGGTTAGAATACTGGCTAAGTATATACCCTCATGCACGTAGTTGGGCTCAGAATTATTTATTTATTTATTTTGACTCCTTGGACCATAGAAAATGCTATTTCCTGCTTATTACTAAATGGCTTATTTAAGGCGTATGAGTCTAGTAGTAACTAAAAAAGTAATTAAGTGTTTTATTAACTTTCATGCATTTTTTCTCAGAATAGAGATCTATTAATGAGCTTTATGTTAAAATTATTGCATGAAATAAAACGTATGATCATTAACAACCATTTAGTTACATACCAACAAAAAGAAACTTCCTGGTGCATCACCAACTTAAAAAAGGTGTAGAGTTTGTATAAAGAATTTCCAGGACTTCTAACATGCATAGAAGCTTTTTATTTATAGCAGGCACTTAGATGCATTGGTGATTTGATTGCCAGTCATACTAAGAATCTTGATGCCATGGCAAGCAAAGTTCTTTGAGAGGAGCCACAAGTAGAGCCTACACTGAATTCTATCCTTCGAATCATCTTGAGGACTTCCAGCATGCAGGAGTTTGTAGCAGCAGACTATGCTTTTAAGTGCTTTTGTGAGGTTTGTGTGGGGCATATTCATTTTTTCTTATTTTTTTTTACTTCATGAACTTCCCTACTGGATTGAATTTCTCGGTCATATATATAATTGAATCTGATCATATATATTCTTTCATTATTTCCTATTTTTCTTTTTTTTAATTATATTTAAATTGTTGATTTATCGTATTTGTGGCAGAAAAACCCTAATGGTCAAACAATGCTAGCATCTATATTAATCCCTCAACCACAGCCAACGACTCATGCTCTACCTGAGGAGGATGTGAATATGTCATTTAGAAAGTTTGTTTGTCCTCCTCTTTGCAATCAATACGTTATTTAAATTTTTTCTCTTTTTGAAGTGTAAGGGAATATTGTATTTCTTGGTTGGAAGATGTGTGCATTTATTCAATACTTTTTTTTAATTATTTTTTTATTTTTATAACTTTAGTTTGGACTTCCTGCTTCTGATGATTAATTCTTTGAAGAATTTGTTTGTGGCAGCATGCTATTACATGGTCTCACTTTGAGTCAAAATGATGGTGACCTCGAGGTAGCATGTACTTTTCATATCTTACCTTTCTAGATTAAAGACATGAACATAATCACATAACATACATCTTTTCTATTCTTTTTTTTCTTCTTCTTCAAGATGAGGATACCATTCTGCGTAACTAGATAGTATTCTATGTTGTGTCTTCTGACATTCTGTGCGTAGGTTTTTTTATGAGTTGGGTACGAGTCAGTTTGGAGTATTTAATCCTCATCAAGTATTCTTGTGCATTTGGAACGATATAAGTAGGAAATTATTGTTGAACCCTCAATTCTCAAGATGTGATTCCCTTACTGCAGGGCACCTTTCCCTTTTAGGGGGTAGGAGGAATTAGCCTCTTTTCTTGTTGATATTGTTGGCTTTGGTTTTGGCCTTCGATCTTGTTGTATGTCCCAGGTGTCCAAGGGCTTTTCCTGTTCATCTTTTCTCAATGAATTATTTTTTCATAATAAACTCTCTTTGAAGCCTCTTGTTTCAAACTAGGATAAGTATCTTGCAAAATTCTCTCTAAATGTTGTCATCCTTAGTAGTGGCAGAGCCACAAAAATAATTCAGAAGGGATACTTGGTAATTAAAATTTTGAAATTTTTTTTCTCATAATCAATAACAATAGATTATAATTTTTAAATTAGTATTAAGCACAAAATCTTAAATATTTAACATAAAAGCTTTAAAAATTTTGTTTTTACAATTGACCTTGTGAAAAATCAAAATTGAAAATATATGGTGTTACTTATAAGTAGTGCATTATAAGCAATGCAAAAGAGTCTTGTATGTCTAATGATAGATTATATAATAATATACAAATAATAATGATACTACATCATCATTGATATATGGTATCACTAACCAATAGTAAAATAATGCATAGAAGGTCAATCTTACTTGTCAAATATAATTAACAATTCAATAATTTCTCATTTTTGTTGTGGGGTTAAATATGTTTACATGTAACTGACGATTTGATATCACCGTTGCACTTAATTTTTTTTTATAATTTTTCATACATAATAATGTGCCTTGTTGTAGTTTCTTCATTTTTAATCAAAACAACCATCATTATATTCGTAATTTGAAAAAAGTCCTTAAGAAATCATTCTAAATATTATTTCTATATAAATTTTTTTTATTTGTTAATTATTTTCCTTATATGCAAAAAAAATGAAAAAAGAATTGCAAAAAATGAGAGGGGACGCGTGCCCCCCCTCCCCGACGGACCCTTCATACCTCCGCCACTGATCCTTAGGCCTTTTTTTCCCCTTCTTTTACTCCAGTTTTTGGGTCATGACACCATATGCCTTTTGGCTCGTAAGTATTTATCTTGACCGTACAGAACAAGGTTTTTTTTTTTTTTTTCTAGTGTTTTGTCTGTGAGATTCATCCAGAGAGTGTTCTGAAGTGCAAATTTGTTCCAGAGCTGCTAGTGTTCTTTCTCATGTGCTAAAGGACAATATGCAGTGCAAGAAAAGGGTATGTAATCTCACCTTGTTTTTTCTTCTAGTATTATTAGGGTCAGAAAATGTATGGAGAACAACTGCTTCAGAATACTAGTTATCTTTACATTTTAGGGTCAGATAATATTCCCCCCCTCCAATCTTAATGTAAAATTTACTGCAGGTTTTACGAATTGAATTGGAAGAACCTACACCATCTTTAGGAGCCCCAGAGCCATTATTGTACCGTGTAGTGAAATACTTGGCCCTTGCTTCTTGCATGAAAAGTAAAGAAGGAAAACCAAATGCATCAAGGAATACATATATACAAGCAATTATTTTGAAATTGCTAGTCATTTGGCATTCAGATTGCCCGAGTGTGGTGTAGTGCTTCCTAGATTCACGTCCTCATCTTACAGATCTGCTAGAGTTGGTATCAAATTCAACCACAACAGTGTGTATAAGGGGGTTAGCAACGGTTATATTAGGAGAATGTGTTATTTATAATAAATCCAGTGACAGTCGAAAGGGTGCTTTTACCATAGTTGATGCCATAAGTCAGAAAGTGGGGCTCACATCATACTTTTTGAAGTTTGAGGATATGCAAAAAAGCATAATTTTTTCTTCTACAAAACCGGCTGAGCCCCAGAAACCATTGACAAGATCCATCGTTGATAGTATGGCTGAGATTGAAGATGTTGAAGAGAAGGAGGCGAGTGATCTGAAGAATGAAGATCATTTGATGCTTGCTTCGATGTTTGATGCTCAATTTGTTGACTTCATCAGGAATTTGGAGGCAAATATTAGAGAGAGCATTGTAGATGTCTATAGTCATCCAAAGAGCAAGGTGGCGGTAGTGTCAGCAGAATTGCAACAGAACGGTTGAGAAAGTGATGGAGACTATGTTAGACGGCTGAAATCATTTGTAGAGAAGCAGTGCTCTGAGATAACGGTATGGTTGCATGAAATTATTTGCATATATATATATTTAACTTATATTTTGGCTTGTTTATGTTTTTCAAAGGATCTTCTTAGTCGCAATGCAACCTTGGCTGAAGACTTGGCCAAGATTTGGTAGGGGTGGTTCATCCCAGCCTGAGCATAGATCTAGTCGGGGCTCAAAAAGAGTCCTGTTGGAGACACTCCATAGAGATCTTCAAGAGGCATCATAATAGCTAGACACGCTTAAAACAAAGAAAACCAAGACTGAATCCGAGGCTTCAATGTACTGTAATTTGGCTGGTAAAATGAAATCCAATCTGGAAAGCTTGTCCGATGCTTATAACAGTCTTGAACATGCAAATTTCCATCTAGAGAAGGAAATGAAAGCTTTGAAGAGTGGAGAGGCCACACCTATTCCAGATGTGGAGGTTGTAAAGACAGAAGCAAGGGAAGAAGCCCAAAAGGAGAGCGAGGCAGAATTGAATGATTTGCTTGTATGCCTCGGGCAAGAGCAGAGCAAGGTAGAGAAGCTGAGTGTGAGATTGTTTGAGTTGGGTGAAGATGTAGACAGTTTACTTGAAGGAATTGGTGATGATATTGGGCTTCTAGAAGATGCTGAAGTCGAGGAAGACTGATGGTCCAAATAGGTTAATTGTGTTGATCTTTTGTACATCTTTAGTGAGTTGTACAGTACTTATAGTCTCCAATTGTTTTTTATGATGTTGACATAGTTGAATCTAAATTAGTTATTCTTTGGGACTGTCTTTTGTTGGTGGAAACATGATGTGTATTTTATTGTTGAAGCCTTCCCAAGAAGAGGTATATTGAGAGTAACTTCCACTGTTAATCATTTTTTCCAATTGTATTAGCATGTTAACTCCATTTCAATCTCACAAACTATAAGAGATTTTTTTTTTCATCCCATGCGATAGCGAATGCAGTGGTTTGAGTTGACTTTTTGTTGTATATATTTCACTATTTTGCAACATTCACACTACATTTAGTGCTCTAGATTATATCACTCTTATAAATATATATACGAGATGACAATCCGTTTTTTGGATGCTGATAAACAGATTCCTCTTTCTTTCCTTTGCCTTTGCCTTTGCCTTTTACATCAATAAAATTCTCTTTTCGCTGATTAAAACCCCCTCTTACTATAAATTGGATCTCACCACTTTCAACCTTAATCGTGCAATTAGTATATACTATATGCATTTTGTACGAGCACGAAATAATGTTCTCGTATGATCCTGTTGACCAAGTCTGCGCTCCTCCAAACGTCATCGCTTTACTTCCTCAAAACACAAACGTGAGCTAGCCGGCGGGTGTGTGCCGGATACCTCTCCGATGCCTAAGTCAGCAAAATAGACAAATAGACAAAAGCTCTGTGTCTTCGAGAATCAAAGTTGTGTTACCTGTACATAGGTTATGTTATGAGCTTTTATAGGTTCCGCGTGGCACAATCTTAGTAGGACTCTTATTCCTCTATGTAGAGTCCTCCTAGGAATCACACTCCTGAAAGATAATGCTTATCCTTCAACACCCCCCTTACTACTTAAACCAAGTGAGATGGTCTTGCTTCAGTTTGGATGAAGGTATGATCGAGCTAACACTAGCACTTTGTCATACTTAGTCCAACGCCTTCACATGCAACTCATAGCTCGACTCTTGTTCACTTGTACCTCAGTTGCTGTTAAGACTGAGCTAACTTTAGCAAGCTATTACCGTGTTAACCAGAGCGAGGTCCACCATGAGAAGCCATCATATCTTGGCTCTGAATACTATGACCGAGCTAACTATCTCCACTCCGACCGTGGTGACTGTAATCACACTTGGACCAAGCTAACACTTGGGTCCACTTGCTATGCCCTTTTCACCACAGCCCATAGAACGGCCCATTACCACACCTTGGCCTAGCTCGACCCTAATGCACATAAAAACTCCCTCTCAATTGCCCCTTAATTCCATCTGCGTAGCATGATTGGGATTACTTGTTATCAACCGAGCTAAAACCTTAGACCTTCAACCGAGCTAAGTTATCACCAGACTACCGAGTGGTTCGGTCAAAAAACGTCTCTTCAGTCACGCTGTATATCTGAATCGCTTGCTCTCTCATAGACACGTGGCTGGCCCCTACTGGTTGAGAACAACTGTCAACGCCGCCCTCGTACTTCAAAATTTTTGAACAGTCCCGCCTTTTCTTTGCCTTATACAAAAAACCTCCTTTCTGAATCAAACACACTCCTGTTCACCTTCTCTCTCACGCTTTCTGAGTTTCCATTTTTCCTCAACACTAAATCTGCAAAGCTCTTCCTTGCGATCTCAATCTTCTTCCTCTCGTCTTCAAACTATAAGTAACTCAATCCCATTTCCTTTTTGTTTTGTCTAGTTTATGTGGTACGTAGCATACTTATTCGTATGTTTTTCAAAATACATTATTTTGGCTTCCATTTTTCTGGGAAATAATCACAAAAAATCATGTAATAGAACCACTAGATTTACGAACAATCTGAGAAACAACGCTTTTGATTCAAAATAATACTCCAACCGAACTAGGATCTTGTTTGTAAAACTGGATAACTCCTCTAACAACCGGACTAAAACTTTATGCCATACCTATAGTTTCGATCGGTCTAAGAACCTTCTGTTTCATTTAGCCGAGCTAGCGAATTGTATTAGGTTTGCGCACTACCGAACTAGGAAGCCTTAACCAATGACCGAGCTACAACTTGGGACCAAAGTAGCTCTCTGACTTAGTCAAAACCGAACCAAGAATGTTGCACCCTAAGCTTCAACCGAGCTAAGAACGGATAGTAACCCATGTAGCTAAGCTAGGACTCTATTTATTTTGCCTTTGTTTCTTCTAGCACGGTTGAACGATCTGTGCTTAACACTTTTTCTTTTCACTTTGCATACTGACTTAGGTTGGCCAGGCACTCCTTTGAACGCTTCAACCGAGATACTTCAACACCATCTCAACACTGAGCTAATTTATACCTATTTTAAGTCCACAAGGGTAAATATAGATTCTTAGTAAACTCTCCATGGGCTATGGCCGAGTTCCGAAGGGACTACAACATCCCTAATGATGTTCATCTTAGTTTAGCCGAACTAGACACCACTCCCAGGAGAAAATCGGGCTTCGTTCCCTTCACCCTCATTTCTATTGTAGAAACCGGACTCCGATTCCCTATACAGCCTCTTCTTTGTAAATTCCTCAGACAAACTAGACTTTACCCTACCCAGCTATCCACAAATTCTTACAGAATAATAAATGGCATTGCCGAGCTAAACCGCCGGCTTGGCCTTAACCTCTATTTAGCCGAGCTATTTCACCAATACTCCATCGGCCAGAATGAAGACGGCTGGGTGTATTACTTAAGAATAAGATGTCGCCGAGAGAAAATAATTAAAAATACACCAGACAAAGATGTAAATGACGATGATTTTTTCTGGGTCTTGGGCAACTTTGAAAACCAGGAGGCCCAGATCCTGGGTGACCGAATTAACTGGAATAAAGGAGTAGCCGATATACATACCTCGGCTCACTTTGTGCATTCTTTACTCCGTTTGTAAGTTTTGAACCGCACTAACCGTTGTCTTTTTTCTTTATGCAGATTTGAACCATCTAAAGTTGCAGTACAGTTACCCCAACCTAGACGCCCTTTGTGCCGCGCTGCGGTACCACGAACGAGATTAGGCTCAATTACTCAATTTCGAACCGACATACCGATACAATAGCAGGAGGAAGACAAGAGTGACAGATTTCCTATTGGAACCCTCACCAGAGCCAGATCCAGCACTACCTCAAATCAATTTGATCCTACTAACAGAAGAGCAAGAGATGGCTAAGAAGAGAGTTGTCTGTGCCCTTATTACCGAAACGAATCAAGCCGAGGTACACCAAGCCGACCAAACACAAGTGGCCGTGGTGGCTCTTCCAATAGCCCAGCCCTCTTTATCTCGGCCAAGTAAGCGTGCTCGCACTTCCTCAACCGAGCCACGCCTTGTTGACGAAGAAGACATCATACTTCCTCAATCCACCCAGTTGAGCCCAGAACCATTGCATTCAAACTTTGCTAGCACTTCAAAATGAGTGCCCAAGATCACATACAAGGACCGAGCTATCACTAGCACTGACTCGGTGGAAAAAGACCATTAGTTGGCTTTTAACTTTGCCAAAAGTGTATGTCTGCCAGCCGATATGGAGCACCACGACCATCTCACCGAGCTAAAGGCCATCCGCTCGGCAACAAAATCGATGGTGCTAGTAAGTTCTCCCTTTGCTCATCCTTCTAATTTGTACATCTGTTTGCGCGGTTTTGACTATATTTGTTATCTCTTCTTTTACAGGCCATACAAAAGAACCACGTCGCCCACAAGCATATGTTGGAGCTACGCAAGACCACACAACAAGCCGTGGTAGAGGCGAATGCCAAGTCGGCCGAGCTAGAAGAGTCCTAGAAAAAGATGGCTGAGCTACACACTGAACTAGCCCGACTCACCGGACTAGTCAACTTGTCGGAGGCGGACAAACAAAAAGCCTTGGCCGAGCTGAAGGACCGCTATCTGCGTGAGTTGGCTAAGGTCGAGCAGAAGAAGAATGCCGAGATAATCGAGCTTGAGAAAAAGATGGAAGACGCGGAAGACCGCGGTTACAAGGAAGGTGAAGCCACATACGTCTTGCAGTGTGAAGTTGCCAAAGACATTTTCTTTAAGTGTGGGTGGAAGGCAGCTGTGGTGCAGCTCGGTCATAGCGAAGAGACCGAGGTCTTCCTAAACCCTTCTCCACATTTTATACTGAGCTACATGGTAGAGTATGCAAATGCCATTCAGCAAAAGTTTCTTCAAGTTGAGGACGAAGAAGAGGCATCCCCAGAACCCAACAATGCCCTGGTCGTCGCCAATGATCTCGCTGTTTAGTCAACTCGAGTGGAGCCACCGGTGGAAGACTTGGTTGAAAATGTGACCGAGCTACCTGCTAAAATCGGGCTTCGAGTCGATCTGGATGCGGATCTTGACAACCTTTTTGCTTGATCCCGTATTTTATTCCTTTTGCTTCTTTGGAAAGAATGTGTAATCGGGCTGAGGCCCCATCTTTTGTACCTTTGATTTGAATTTTCAATGAAATCTTCTTTTGTTCAACTGTTTGTTCGGTTAACTCTATGCTTGCGCTTATTTTCTTACCATAAATGCATTAAGTATAACATTTTCTGGCCGAGATACCTATCTCAGCCTTAACCTTGTAATCTGTTTGGCCATACCTGCCAACCTCTTCAGCCTAGATCCTTATCTCGACTGAAGAGTACTTAAATTTTGTTATTCTAGCCAACCATTCTTCAGCCTAGATCCTTATCTCGATTGAAGAGTACTAAAAGTTGGTTATTCCAACCAACCACTCTTCAGCCTAGATCCGTATCTTGGCTAAAGAGTACTAAAAGTTGGTTATTCCAGCCAACCACTCTTTAGCCTAGATCCTTATCTCGGTTGAAGAGTACTAAGTATTAGTTTTTCCAGCCAACCATTCTTCAGCCTAGATCCTCATCTCGGCTAAAGAGTACTAAGTGTTGGTTTTTTCAGCCAACCACTTCAGCCTTGATCATTATCTTGGCTGAAGAGCACTAAGTGTTGGTTTTTCCAGCCAACCACTTCAGCCTAGATCCTGATATTGGCTGAAGAGAGCTCAAAGTTGGTTATTCCTGCCAACTTAGAGCTAAGTGTTTGGTTATTCCTGCTAAACTTCTTCAGCCTAAATCCTGATCTTGGCTAAAGAGAGCTCAAAGTTGGTTATTCCTGCCAACTTAGAGCTAAGTGTTTGGTTATTCCTGCCAAACTTCTTCAGCCTAGATCCTGATCTTGGCTGAAGAGAGCTCAAAGTTGGTTATTCCTGCCAACTTAGAGCCAAAGTATTGGGTATTACTGCCAACCTTCTTCAGCCTAGATCCTGATCTTGGCTGAAGAGGGCTTAAAGTTGGTTATTCTTGCCAACTTAGAGCCAAGTGTTGGTTTTTCCGGCCAACCTCTTCAGCCCAGATCCTAATCTTGGCTGAAGAGAAATAAGTGTTGGTTTTTCCAGCCAACCTCTTCAGTCCAGATCCTTATCTTGGCTGAAGAGAGCTCAGTGTTGGTTATTCTGGCCAACCTAGAGCCAAGTGTTTGGTTATTCCTGCCAAACTTCTTCAGCCTAGATTTTGATCTTGGTTGAAGAGAGCTTAAAGTTGGTTATTCTTTCCAACTTAGAGCCAAGTGTTGGTTTTTCCAGCCAACTCTGTTTTCATTGCCCCTAGTTCACCAAAACTACTCTTTACAGAAGAAAACAATTTATGCTGAAAAAGGGAACTACTTGTTTTATTGAAAAAGAAAAACTACAAGTACTTTAATGAAAAGTTAAAAATAAAATAGTTTGAGATTGGCAGTATTCCATGGCCTGGGAATGGCCTTGCTGTCTTCATCTTCCAAGTGGTATGCCTCTTTTCCTGATAATCTAACCACTTTGTATGGTCCTTCCCAGTTGGGTCCCAACTTGCCATCTCCAGGTACCAAAGTGTTGCCCATTACTTTGCGCGGCACCCAATCTCCAATCTTAAATTGCCTCGGATGTACTGTCTTGTTATATTTTCTGGATAACTCTTGATGGTATGAGGCGATGTGAACCAGTACTCTTTCTCTTCTTTCTTCTACAAGGTTGAGCTCCAATGCTATGGCTTCTCCATTTAAGTCTGGATCAAAATTTTCACTTCTAATAGTGGGGAGGTCAACTTCTAGTGGGATTTCTACTTCTATGCCATAGGCCAAGGAAAAAGGTGTTTCTCTAGTAGACCGTCGAGGTGTGGTACGGTAAGCCCATAAAACATGAGGAAGCTCCTCAGCCCACTTTCTTTTTGCTTTCTCTAAACTTTTCTTCAATCCATCCAAGACGACTTTGTTTGATGCTTCCGTCTGGCCATTTGCTTGGGGGTATGCCGGTGTAGAGTTGTAGAATTCTATCTTGTATTCTTCACAAAAGCCTCTAAAAATTTTTCCATCGACTTGAGTGCCGTTGTCAGATATTAGAGCTTTTGGTATGCCGAATCGAGTGATGATATTCTGCCAAACGAACTTCTTCATATCTTTCTCCTTAATTGAGGCGAGTGTGTCTGCCTCCATCCACTTTGTGAAGTAGTCTGTTGCTGCAAGAAAGAACTTTCTGTTGTCCGGCACCGTTGGAAGTGGTCCTACTATGTCCAACCCCCACATTGTAAAGGGCCATGAGCTAGTTAATGGTAGAAGCTCTCTGGTTGGTTGATGTATTTGGTGTGTGAACTTCTGACATTTCTCATACTTCTTGACATACTTCTCTAAATCTACTTGCATGTATGGTCACCAATATCCTTGCGAAATTGCTCTGTAGGCCAATGATCTTCCTCCTTGGTGGCTTCCGCATACGCCTTCGTATATCTCGAACAAGAATGCTTCGACCTTGCTAGGATGAACACATTTCAAGTAAGGCCCTGTGAAGGATTTTTTGTACAAGGCCATTGATATGGAGAGCCAAAATCGCTGTGACTTTGCTCTTATCTTGTTGGCCTCTTTCTTTTCTTCGGGTAAGATGCTATCTTTTATAAATACTATAATGGGATCCATCCATGAAGGGTCTAGTGCGGCACAACATACCTCAGCTACTTCGGTTTTCTTCAATGCTTAGTCTTGGTAGGTAGTCAATCAGTAATGGATATGGGATGGATGTATCCGCCATCGAAGCGAAGCCTGCTAGTTCGTCTGCTCTACTGTTTTCTTCTTGGCCGATCTGCTCTATCCGCACTACTTCAAATTTCATGATCTCTTTTCTAACTAACTCTTGATATTTAGACATCCTCTCATCTTTTGCCTCGTAGTCGCCTGAAATCTGGTTTACTACCAGTTGGGAGTCACTGTAAACCATTAGCTCAGTGGCCTGCATAAAGAGTATTGATTTTAGGCTTGCTAAGATTGCTTCATATTCCGCCTCATTGTTTGATGCTGGAAAGCCCAAGTTGATTGCTTGTTCCACTACTAAGCCATCTGGTGGGATAAGGACTATGCCAAGTCCTGCACCGTACCTATTGGATGCTCCTTCCACGAAGAGTTTCCATATCTCTCCAACAAATAGCTTCCAGCAAGTGGAGGGGTTGGATGATGTCTTGGGGTCGTGCATGTTGCTTATGGTTTCTTCCAAGTCCCGGCCTGCTGTTGGGGTTTGCTCTTCACTGTCTGACTGCCCTAAGTTTTTTCCTTCCTTCTTCACTGTCTCATTAGGAATGGCATGGTTTATTCCTTCCTTCTGATCCTCAAGCCTGTATGGTTTGTAATGTGGCGGGGTATCTTGTATTAGGGGTTGCGCATTTCCTGCGGCACTTTCCGTCCCCATTTCAGTTGTACCAGTCAAGTCAACTGGGCATATGTGATAACTTCTTGGTGTGAACTCTACTACAAAGTCTGCCAAAGCTTGGGTTTTTATTGCGGTTCTGGGCTGAAACTTGATATCATACTGTCCCAATTCTACTACCCACTTCAAGATTCGCCCAGAAAAGTTCGCCTTCTCAATCAAAGCTTTTAGAGAAAAAGCAGTTAGGATGATTATAGTGTAGGCGTGGAAGTAATGCAACAGTTTCCTTGAGGCCATCATCAAGGCTAAGGCTAGTTTTTCCAATGGTAGGTATCTGGTTTTTGCGCCCAGCAAGGTTTTGCTTACATAAAAGATGGGCAGGTGTTGGATTCCTTCTGCTCTGACCAACACTGCGCTGACTGCGTGCTGTGAAACTGCTAGGTACAAAAAGAGCTCTTCTCCAGGTACTGGGGTTACTAGCAAAGGTGGAGAAGACATGTACTCTTTCAGACTTTCTAGGGTGTGGTCGCATTCTTCATCCCACTCAAACTTGGTCTTTAATGCTTGGAAGAATGGTCAATATCTGTCTGACGACCGACTTATGAACCGATTGAGCGCGGCTGCTAGTGTGACAACCGTCACCTCTGATTAGTGCTAATCTATGATTAAGCATGTTAACTGACTAATTGACCGAAGTTCTAAACTGATAGATTGAGTGTATTAGTTTTAATGCATGTCTATTTGTTTGACTACTAAATTATCTGTATTTGTATTATGTTTAAACTGCAAATTGAAGGCCTTATCGGCAGCTGAATCCAAAATTGATTAATGTTTCATGCTAATTAGAATTTATGTGATTTTATGATAAATTTAATTGAAATTTGATTTGGTATGATTAAATTAGATTAAATAATGTTGTATTGCATGAGTTGGACTTAACTACCAAAATACCACTTAGTGGACTAGCTCATGAGCCTTTTATTTGATCTCTTTATGCTAGCATTATAACATTTCTTCAGCCATTCTTGAGCCATAACCGACTAGAGAGAGGGAGTGAGAGGAAAAACTTAATTTCAACAAATTTAGCTTGGAGACTTGAAGATTTTGAAGAGAGATCGCATAATTGAGCTCCTAGACTTGAAATTGAGGACCTAAGGTAGAGAATTCATCTTCTCCATTATGAATTTGAGTCATATATTGCATGGTTCATGGGAGTTTAGTGATCTAAGTCAAGTTTTGGTCTAAAAATGTTGAATTGAAGCTTAATCCATGCATGCATGTACACATTTGTGAGTTTTGAGGTTGTTTTTATGGAAATTGTTACATGCACGCTCATATCTTGATTATAGTTTATGAATTCATCATGTTTTTGAAAGAATTGACTCATTTGGTCATGTATTTGAAGCTTTGAATTTGGTCGAACACATGCATGTTTCATACACTTTGTGTTTTTGAAGTTTTGTTTGAAATTGTGTTTAATTGAACTACCTTTGGGCTCTGATTTTGCAAAATGATCTTCAAAACATGTTATACTATGAGTTTACAAGAGTTTTCCAGAAAATTAGCCCAAGAGGATCGAAATTGATGCTTTAAAAGTTGATTTTGAGCTTGAGGTTCAAATCTGGAAATTCCAGATTTTGGACTCACGTTCGAGCGGGGAACTCCACGCTTGAGCGTACACTCTGAGTTCATGCAGTCCACTCGAGCGTGGAAAGTGACGCTCGAGCGGGAAATGCGTGCATCCAGTACTTTTGCCATGTTTACTGATGCCGAGCGGCAGTAAGTGGCCTTCGCCGAGGATCCTTTGTCTGCATGTCCACTCGAGCGTAGAAAGCCACACTCGAGCGTGAACCCTGTTTTCTGAAAATTTTGAAAAGTGTTTTAAAGTGTATCTTTGCATCCTCTTTCCATCATAGGCATTCCTAGGGCATATTTAAGGCATTTTAAGGAGGATATTGATGTAGAACCACACCGAGGCAAATTAGGGATTAAGTTATTATTTTCCCAACTGTGTAGCTTAGTGTGCGTTCGTTCTGTAACTGTAGGGTTGACATTCGAGGATGCTCTAGCCTATCTGTAGCCCAGTGCTCTGTGAGTAACAATGTTGTAAAGATATGTTCAATCATGACTATTTCTGAATGAACAACTATACTGCTTTCTGAAATGATATTTCTCACTGAATGAATGTTTGTCCTATTTGTGAACTGTATTTGTGGCATCCATAGTAATTTACTATTACTGTACTGTACTGCTACTGTCATAGAGATCTCTGTCGATTCCCATGTTTGGAACCACTATCACATCGATATGATGGCCATCAATCGATCGTTTCGGTCGGTTAAGACCTACTGTACTGTTGCTATTAGATGTACCACATATGACTATTATAGTTTCTGAATGACTGTCATGGCATGAAATATGAGCCACAAATTGAATGACTGATATACTGATAAATGATTGTTTTCAATACTGAAAGGACATTCATTCTTAACCTCTTTGCGCATATGTTATTCACTGGGCTTTAGCTCACTGTTTATATATATGTAGGTGTCCAGGCACCAGACCGAAGCTAGGAGCGTTGGGTGAAACTCCCTTTTTGTCAAGCCAACCACTGTGCCTCGCTGAGAGGTTCCAAGTCCTTCAAGGCAGGGCTTTTCCTTTTTTTTTTTGTATCTGTTTTCGTATTACTGTATAGACTGTACTTGTACTGTACTGTTATGGTAGGGATTCGGTCCCTAACTGAATATCTATATATGATGTATGTACATACTGTTTTGTTTTGAATGTGAATATGTTTGAAAAGTCTTTTTGCATACAGACTGTCACAGCTCATTGGACATCCTTGTATTACTGTTTTGGCTTCCGCCAGCCCCTGTACTATATATTATTGTTTTACTGTTAAGTAGGCCTTCGGTAATCTCGGATTACTAGCCGTTTGCAGTGCTAAACCCATAGGGGCGGGTTTGGGTCGTGACAGAGTGGTATCAGAGCATTGTTAAACCACGAGTTATACCGCACACACGTGTCCAAATGAGTTATAAGGTGTCCTAGAAAAGAGATTAGGGCATGACATAAGCATTGAAAGTGTGTGTGGCTATGACATGGATATATGTGCTAATGTGTTAACATGTTTAAAGTATGCAACTTCCTATGTTTATTATTACTGTGTTGTATATAGTGAAATGGATAATGCAAGAACTACTGATGAAACTGAATCATCCGAAACCAAAATGGCAAGATTGGAAAGAACAGTTAAACTGCTAACTGAGGCCTTAAGGCAACAACAGAACCAACAGGTCCCACCTCCTCCAGTACAGCCGGAACAGAATGTGAATGATGACATCATTGCTCTAACACAGAAGTTCAGTAAGATGAAACCGCCAACATTTCAGGGAGGCCTTGAACCATTGACGGCCGAAGCGTGGGTGCTAGAAACTGAAAAATTATTTGAAGTGTTTCCGTGTTCTGAAGCACACAAAGTGCTACGGGGCTACCTTCACCTTGCAAGAAGAGGCCAGAAGGTGGTGGATGCTGGTCTACGACACCAATACTGTTATGAATTGGGCTCAGTTTAAGGGAGCCTTCTTTGAGAAATACTTTCCATAGTGTGTCAAAGACTGTAAGGTAATTGAGTTTGAATAGTTGAGACAACGTACCCTGTCCGTGGCTGAGTATGAGCCAAAGTTTACTGAACTCGCTGGATATGCACCGCACATGATTGACACTGATTACAAAAAGGCCAGGAAGTTTGAAAGTGGCCTTAATGTAGAAATTCTTGACAGAATCAACATTTTGAAATTGCTGAAGTACGTGGATGTTCTTGATCGAGCAATAATGGCTGAGTCGAACATTGAAGCATTGAAACAGACTGAAACACCAGTGTCTAAATGGCGTGGTAAGAGACAGGGTTTTAAATTTAAGAAAGGCCGGAACAGTTCATTAAATAAAATGCAAAATACGGGGTCGATAACCAGTTCTAGTCAGGGAAGTGGTTCCATACTGCCCTGTTCCGAATGTGGTAAAAAACATAAAGGGGTTTGTTGTAAAATTTTAGGTGCTTGTTACAGGTGTGGCAAGGTGGGTCACATGGTCAAAGATTGCCCTTCTGCTTCTCAAGGCAGTAGCAAAGCTGCAGCCAGCATAGCAGCATCAACTGCTCCACCGAAAACCAACCCTAAAGCCGCTGGAAAAGAGCCTATGAGGCAAGGCCGAGTGTTCGCACTCGTACCAGGAGATGTACAGAATACCGAGACCGTCGTGTCAGGTATACTCTCAATTTGTGCTCAAAATACTTATGTTCTAATTGATTCGGGGTCTACACATTCATATGTATTGCATGCTTTTTTGTGAAAATTAAATAGACCACTAGAACCTATGAACTATCTGTTAGCTGTATCTTCATCTGTTGGGGGATCCATGACTTGTGCTTATATGTACCCTGTATGTGAGATTATTGTTGGAGATGCACATTTGTATATTGATTTACTGCCATTGAACATTGACCATTTTGATGTAATATTAGGAATGGACTGGTTATCAAAATATCATACTACCATAGACTGTGTAACAAAACAAGCTGTTTTCCGTCCATCTGGATTGCCTGAATTCGTGTTTAATGGAGTTGGAGTAATACCTCCCCCATATTTGATTTCATCCATGAAAGCTTTTAAACTGATTTGAAAGGGGTATAAGGGGTATCTATGTTCCATATTGACCGTACCCACTGATGCTAACACTAATGTGAACAGTATTCCTATAGTCAGAGAATTCCCAGATGATTTGCCAGGGGATTTGATTGACAAGGACATTGAGTTCACCATTGATACGATTCCGGGCACACAGCCAGTATCTAAAGCTCTTTCTAAAATGGCACCGACTGAATTGAAAGAGTTAAAAGTTCAACTGCAAGAATTGTTAGATAAGAAGTTCATCAGGCCCAGTACTTCACCATAGGGCGCACCAGTTTTGTTTGTGAAAAAGAAAGACGGCTCACTGAGACTCTACATTGACTACCGTGAGCTGAACAAGGTAACAGTGAAAAATAAATATCCATTGCCTCACATTGATGATTTATTTGACCAGTTACAGGGTGCCAAAGTGTTCTCCAAAATTGACCTTAGATCTAGATACCACCAGTTGAAAGTCAAGACAGGAGACATTGAAAAGACTGCCTTTCAAATGAGGTACGGACATTATGAATTCTTAGTTATGCCTTTCGGAGTTACCAATGCACCTGCTGCATTTATGGACCTTATGAACAAGTTTTCAAACCATACCTTGATGAATTTATAGTTTTTTTCATAGATGACATTTTGATTTATTCCAAAAGCACGGAAGAACATGAACATCATTTGAGAATTGCCTTCCAGACCCTAAAAGAACAGAAACTTTATGCAAAACTAACTAAATGTGAATTTTGGCTAGACAGTGTGAAGTTTTTGGGACATTTAATCAGTAAGGATGGTATTACAGTTGACCCACAGAAAATTGAAGCAGTAATGAACTGGCCTAGACCGACCAATGTTACCGAAGTCCGAAGTTTTCTAGGCTTAGCCGGGTATTACAGAAGGTTTGTCAAAGATTTCTCCAAAATTGCCCTACCACTGACACAGCTGACTCAGAAGGGGATATCATTTGACTGGACCGATCAGAGGGAATCAGCTTTTCAAGCATTAAAAACTCGACTAGTGACTGCACTGGTTCTCACCTTACCCTCAGGTATGGATGGTTATACGGTATATAGTGATGCTTCTTATAAGGGTTTGGGATGTGTTTTAATGCAGAATGGTAAAGTTATTGCATATGCTTCCCGACAACTGAGACCGCATGAAAAGAACTACCCGACCCATGATTTAGAACTTGCTGCAGTAGTCTTCGCATTGAAAATTTGGCGTCGCTACCTTTATGGGGCAACATGTGAGGTGTATACAGACCACAAAAGTTTGAAATACTTCTTCACACAGAAAGAATTGAACATAAGGCAGCGAAGATGGTTAGAACTGATAAAAGACTATGGCCTGCAAATTTTGTACCATCCAGGAAGAGCTAACACCGTTGCTAATGCATTGAGTCAGAAATCGATTGGAAATTTAGCCTGTTTACTCACCGGGCAGAAAGAATTGCTATGTGACCTTGAAAGACTTGAAATTGAGATTGTTTTGCATGAACAAGGTGGAACAATTGCCACTATTTCTGCTCAACTGGCGCTAATTGAAGAGATTAAGAAGAAATAGCAACATAATGAATTCTTGAAGAAGATCATCGAAGAATGGGAATCCAAACCGAGGCCGGATTTCAAATTTGAGAATAATGTGTTGAAATTCTAGGGAAGATTATGTGTATTGAGTGATTCTGAACTGAAAAGAAGAATTCTGCAAGAAGGCCACAATTCAAAATTGTCTATCCATCCAGGAAATACAAAAATGTACCAAGACTTGAAACTGAATTTCTGGTGGCCGGGAACAAAGAAAGAGATTGCGGATTTTGTGTCGAAATGTCTTCATTGCCAACAAGTTAAAGCTGAACATCAACGACCCGCAGGTTTACTGCAACCCTTACTGATACCGGAGTGGAAATGGGAACATATCACTATGGATTTCATTGTTGGTTTACCTCGCTCCAGTAAAGGTATGGATTCAATTTGGGTTATTGTTGATAGACTAACTAAATCTGCTCACTTCTTACCCGTCAAAACAATTTATAATGTAGACAAATTGGCTATACTCTATATTGATAAGATTGTGAGATTGCATGGAGTGCCTGTGTCTATTGTTTCTGATAGGGACTCGAAGTTTACAACGAGATTTTGGCAAAGTCTGCAAACTGCATTGGGTACTGAACTGAGACTGAGTAGTGCCTACCATCCTCTGACAGATGGCCAGTCAGAAAGAACCATCTAGACTCTGGAGGATTCACTGAGAATGTGTATTCTTGATTTTCAAGGAAATTGGAAAAGCCATTTACCGTTGGCTAAATTCGCCTACAATAATGTATGCGTCATGAGGGACCTCGGCTTCTGATTCGGACTTTTGTGTCGCGGTTCTAAATCTGAACCAAAGAGTCCGAATCCGGCAAATCGTTTTGAGAAAACAGATTTTTGAAAAGTAGTGCCAAACATGGACTGCTTTGCCAGATTACAGAGTCGCCACCTAAATATTTTATTTTTGGGAAATTTAGGAAACCCTGACTCGGTGCCGAAGGCCACATGTCCGTCATCACCAAAGTTGACTTGGCTCGGGAGCTTGGGTACGATCGGGGAAGGTCAGCTATGAGCACCCCCTTTCGCCCGGTCCGAAGACCGGCCTCTACTAATCGTGATATCCGTTTTTGAAAACATTACATGCTCTTATCCCAGTTATTAGCCTAGAATTACTATGTTATGCGCGCAGCAAACAAGTATAGACTAGATTGCCTAATTTGGAAATAAACATTGCATATCCGTTTTACCTCGAGAAACGTGTCAGATTTTGCTACTCGCAAGTAGGCTAAAATACGGATTTCAATGAGTCGTTCCAACTCAGGTAATCCAACCTCCACCCACAGGCATTCAAACAGTAATATCACATAAGCATCTAGCCGCATGGCAGGCATACTATCATGTTAACATTCACACGCATGTGGTATGCTAAAGCATAAAATACTTACATCGTACTCCGTGCCTAAAACAATAAACCGGTAAGCAAACATGCATCAGCTAGTTCATGTTAAGTGGCTAATGCAACACAGGTATAGATGCAATCTAGAGTAGGCTCGGCTAACCCTAGACATGGCATGGGAAATGCGCGAGTAGCACGTATTCAATTTGGAATTGAAAATTGCGATGCAGTTTGTATGATGTACCGAGCCCGGTGCATGTAAACAAATGCATGAATGCACACATGCATTGCATAAGGTATGCTAATTTAAATGTGCCCTAATCTACCAACATAAGCGGGTAAATAAAAAGGAGAAAGAAATGGGGATTGGAAGACATACACCCACTCACACACACTTATTACAATTAAGCGCCTCGCCGAGGGGCCAAATAATAATACAGACCGAATAAATAATTAACTAAACTAGCTAATTAAATATTACAAATCAACTAAATTAATTAAATAATTAATCTAATTAAGCATTGAATGCCTCGGGATGAGGGCTAATCGCAGGCCTACCGGACTCGCTTAATCGCACTACCATGCAAGTATGCCTCGCTTTCTCGCTATCCAACTCAAAATTACCAAAGTCCTAGAAACACTTTCTTTGGTATCGAGATCATCACCCACCGCACGTAATTTCCACCGTTGAAGGATTTGGCCATCGGCCTAATTGTTCCATCGGGTTGGAATGAATCGGCCGGCACTAAAAAGTGCCGGTCGGCACAAAATATTCGCAGATCCGCAACTCACAAAGAAGCAGAGGACAAACTATGCATGGCAATGTAATTCAAAGCATATATGCACCAAACACATCCCACATCATGTCAGGACTCAAGAGGGCATGTGCCTCGATTCTGACCACCAATCACAAGATTTCCATGCATGATGGCCCTAAGAACTAAGAGTGCAACTTCACTTTCAAATGCATTCAAAACATATAGGCACAAAAGGGTGCCAAACCTCTATCAAACTCACTTCAAGAGGCTTGGCATGCATGTCAATGTGGTGCAAACCTAAGCATGTCATCTAGGCATGCAAGATGTACAATGTCATGTGTCTATGCAAGTATACAAACAAGCATATAATGCAAGCATGCAAACCACAAGAGGGATGGACTTATACATGAATTAGGCAACTCAAAATGGGCCTAAAATCAATGGCCAAAGTGCCTAGAAAATGAGACCAAATGCACACACACACATGCAAGTGTTAAGGCTCAAGACTTAGGCATACAAAAGCAACTCTCATGCACACTTAAAGAGGCCAAACATGGGCAACTAGTATGCACTTAAAGCTCTGAAATTTAAGTTAAACATGATGCCAAATCATGCAATGAAGCATGCCAAACAAAGCATGCAAATGGCCTAGGCTTAAGGCTAGTCAATGGGGGTTTGAACCAAACCAAGACAAAGCAATTATGGCATGCATTGATCGACCCAAAACAGATTTCTAGCATGTCAAAACAAAGCCAAATGGCTACTTAGATGGCATCTAAGAGTCATTAAATCAAAGGCGTGCATTGAAGTCAAAACAAGGGGCATACAACACATGCTCCTAAAGCATTAACAAGACCACTAAGGCAAGGATACAAGCACATTATAAGGTCTGAAATAGCATGTAAGAGGGTTCCAAACCCTTGAAAACATGGAGGCAATGCATCCTACACATGCACATACTTGAAGCATACAAGCTACAATACAAAGGGGCTATACAAAGCATGTCAAGGTTGACTCAAACGACCATGGACAGAGCTAAACCATGGAAAAATAAGCATACAAGCTTCACAAACTCAAGTCTAAAACATGCTAGAAATAGGGACACACTTCCTAGACATGTTAAGGCAATAAGAGGCATTACAAGGCAACTATGTTAAGCATGCATAGGAGACCAAAACCAATTTGAAAACATGTTATATCATAGTAATATAAGCATGGAAAACAAGCCAAACATGCTCAACACACACTCAAACATGAAGCTCCTTAAGGAAGCAAAATTTGTCCTTTTCAAGGGCATCAAGGAGAGGGGGTGGCCCTCTCCTTCTTGAGACTTCAAGGTATGCTCTTCACCACCGAAATCCCTCAAGATTTTCAGTGGTGAAGAGATCCCATCACCAAAATCTCGTATCTCTCCAAAATAGCACAAAATGGGGCCTTTTCAAAGCCTAAAGGGGGGCAAACTTCCCAAACCTTACAACACTCTTAATGAACAATAAAGAGGACTTAAAACAGAGATTTTATGTGTTAATCACTAAGCACAAAAACTGCTTTTAAACTAGGTAAAAATGGAATGCAAAAATGGGGTAAATAAAGTTAGTTTCTTACCCTTGATGATCCCCTTCACAAAGGTTGTGGTTGATGCTTCCTTGAGCTCAAAATCAGTCAAGAACTCCAAGAACCAGCCCTTAGAACCTCAGTTGCAAGGAGAAGGTGGGACACTAGGTGTTTTAGTGCAATAGTGTGAACTAAAGCACCTAGTGTACTAAACAAGCAAAGAAAGAGAGAGATAGGATAGATACAACTATTCTAACCTAAAACCAGACCTTGGCTCTCTAACAATGGTTAAGTCTCTCAAGAAGCCAACCCTTGAGCAAAGGGAAGAGCTTTCCTCTTATAGGCCAAAAGCTACAAGCTTAGCCACTAAGCAGCTCATCCCTCCATACACGCATGGAGGGGAAGACACTGCACACACCGTCCGAAAATATCTCAAAAAGCAAGTGCACAGTGTTCGGCCGGCATAAAATGTCATTTTGACAAAATTTAGTGCCGACCGGCACAAAAGAGTGCCGACCGGCACAATAAAGTGCCGATGACAACTCTAGCCAGCCGGGGGCTTCCAGCCCCAAATGGTGTGTGGGGATGCCTCACAAAGCATTCCTCGCCTTCCAAGGAAAAACACAAGTGTTTGGTGCAAAACCAAACACAAACGGTCGAGTTCGGAGGTCCTGAGGCAAGGCGCGCGCAGCCGAGAACTCCGGGAGCTCCAAACGAACACAAACGTGGATAATCACCGAGTGTTCCAACGGCGACGTCCAAGTCTTGAGGACGGTCAAAAATGGGGTGTCTACAGCTGTTCTCTTGACGTAATCCCTAAGTCATAACAATGAGGGGAGTGAATGTCAAAGCCTAGAGACGACCCATTTTTGACAAGGCCGAAGACTTGGACAATCATACAAAGCGCAAAACAAGATATGCGCCCGAAGGCAGGGGCAAAATGCAACTGAAAATGCAAGAAGCCGAGCATAACTTATGATCATGCGAAGAAAGTCAGAATGAAGCATACATGCACAGCTTATAAGCTAACATGCAATCTACACTACAATGCAGAAAGGATGTAAGTGGATTATGGAATTCTCAAAACGCCTCACTCAGAGATACAATACTGGTATGCTCGCTCGTTCCACCAAATGTAAATGAGTCAGACATACAATATCGCGGCTCAAAAGAAAGCAAACTTAACAGTACAATATTATTAGCAATATGCATGACATATGCAAATGCGAATGATGATATGCAATATATACAAAATGATGCATGAATAATGCAAATGATAGTGCAATGCAATCAAACTATATGCAAGGCAAACTACATGCAGGCAATTGAATCATGATTCAAACCGAACGGTTCGAAACCACACATATGTCAAATAGATTGATGGAGGTGACAAGTCCGCTCCCATAGAACGATGTCCGATCTATGAGTACTTCGCACGACACAAGAACAAGTATTGGGTGGAATGACATAAGTGGGGAAACGACTACCGGGTGAAAATAATGATCCTAATGCCGGACGCAATGACTACACTATAATGTAATGGAAATGGATACAATGGATATGGCACGCGGGCCAAACCGTATTTTGCCTAGGAAAGGCATGTACGCATACAAGTCGTATCTAACACAGAAGCGGTGCCGCTACCCTCAAGGCTCGGACACAAAAGCTCGACAACTGTGTTTTGACATGAAAAAATATGGGCACATACCAGACCAAGCTCAACAAGGAAAGGTGCAAGCCATAGATGGAGGCGATGCAATGGATGCATGCAAGCTATAATGCACTGGATATGGATACAATGGATATGGCACGCGGGCCAAACCGTATTTTGCCTAGGAAAGGCGTGTACGCACACAAGCCGTACCTAACACAGAAGCGGTGCCGCTACCCTCAAGGCTCGGACACAAAAGCTCGACAACTGTGTTTTGACACGAAAAAAAATGGGCACATACCAGACCAAGCTCAACAAGGAAAGGTGCAAGCCATAGATGGAGGTGATGCAATGGATGCATGCAAGCTACGATGCAACGGATATGGATGTTTTACAGAAAATGCATGACATATACACTATATTACAATGAAATGCATGATATATGCATGTTTTGTTTTGTGTTTTCTTTTTTGTTTTGAAATGCATGACATATGCAGTATTTACATGATGCATGACGATGCAAGATGATGCAATGGCTACGATTGCGATTTTTCCTATCCTCCCAACGGGGCGATATACTAGGTTGGTTCGGTATCCAGAATTGAGGTGTAAACATGCCGCCTCAACCTATGGGGCTTCCATACAGATTTCAAGCCGAGGGTACACCCCGGTATTTAAACCAGACTTTAGTCTCGAAATTCAACCTTTATGTTCTAGGCATAAGCCGCTCAAACTCTAGTTTTCACCGTCCCCATTGGTCTCCTAGGAACTCACCAAGAACACGCACGGGTGGCTTTACCAGACCACCGAAAGTCGTTCGGGCACGACAAACACCGAAGGAATTGCATCTTCAGAGGATTTAAGGTTTCCTAGACCGTGCGTGTTTAAGGTCTCGCCAGACCCGGATGGGGCAACGATGAGATGCGCAAAACAACGCTATGGAATGCATGCAAAATGCAATAAGGTGCATCTTAATGCACCGAAGGTTTTGCACCTCCCGAGGATTTAAGGTCTCCTAGACCGTGCGTGTTTCAAAAGATGGAAAATGGAGTGCAATGAGGTACGCGTGCCTCAAAGGATGGAAAATGAAGTGCAATGAAGTACGCGTGCCTCAAAGGATGGAAAATGAAGTGCAATGGGGGTGCGCCAAACGGCGCGATGAAATGCATGCAAAATGCAATGAGGTGCACCTTAATGCACCGAAGGTTTTGCACCTCCCGAGGATTTAAGGTCTCCTAGACCGTGCGTGTTTCAGGTCTCGCCAGACCCGGATGGGTGCATGGTTTCAAAATGCGCGGCAATGCGCGGCTGCTGAGATGATGATACATAACAATGCATGCGCCAAAGGTTTTGCATCTTCGAAGGATTTAAGGTCTCCTGGACCGTACGTGTTTAAGGTCTCGCCGCATCGGCGCGTTTAAGGTCCCGCCGGACCCGAATCAAACTCTGAGGTGCGCGAAATAGCGCGATGGAATGCGAAATGCAAGATGAAGCACGCGAGGTAGTACACCTTACGTGGATTAAAATGAAATGCAAAACGAGGCACACGTACCTCGAGATGCAACGAAATGCAAAATGAGGCACGCATACCTCATTTGATGGAAAATGAAATGCAAAACGAGGCACACGTACCTCGAGATGCAATGAAATGTGAAATGAAACACGTGAGGTAGTACACCTTACGTGGATCAAAATGAGATGCAAAATGAAGCACGTGAAGTAGTACACCTCACGTGGATCAAAATGAAATGCAAGATGAGAGAGTATGACACGCATGCCATACGACAATGCAAAACGGCGCAAGTCGCAAAGGACGTGCAAGATGGCGCGATACGATGCGCCGAACAATGTGATGGATGCGCGTGACGCACACGGGGCAACTTTTGAATCTCTGTAAACGACAAAAGGATACAAAAGGATACAATCTTTGCCTGAATTTGAGCGTCACGCACAGTAGAGACGGTCCGAAGTCAAAACGGAGGCCGGTTGAGCATCGGGGATGCATTTTCTTGTACTTTATTGATCTATGGAGACCCAAGACCCTTCAATTTGCCTAAAAACATCCTTGGGAGCACCACCGGCTGGGCGGGGTAGTCACCGGCTACCACCGGCTGCATAAACTCATCTATCGGCACAAAATAGTGCCGAACAAAAGGTGCCGACAAAATGCCCGATCGGGGCGAATCGCCATTTCACTCGCTTTATAAAATAGGGTTTTAAACCCTATTTTCCACACTTCAAGCCGAAAACCCTCCTCTCTCTCTAGAGTGTTTTCCTTCGATTTTTGTCGATTTCTCTGCTTTCACGCCCATTTTCTCGCTCGATTCGCGATATTCTTCAAGGCTTTCGACATTTTCGATCGAACGAAACTTCGTTTTGGTGCATTTTTGCTATTTTCGCTTTTCGACTTGTTCCCTCGATTTTCTCTTCATTCTCGTGTCTTTCCTCATTCCCTCCCTTCCCGCCATCTTCGACCCTCTCCGGGCTGACCTCCCAGGTTGTCTTTTCGTATTCCACCCCGGTTTTCATCTTCCGGTCATTTTTCACCACCATTACCCATGGCAGACGATGTTCCACATGTCGGGACTCCCCCGGACCATGAGATGGACCCCGGGGTCGAGCTCCTCCCGTTGAGCGAGCGCCCATTCGATCCGGCGACCTATCGCCCGGCCATCCACGTGCTACCACCCGATGGACTTCGCCATTTCATGCTTTGATAGGCTTTGGACCCGGAGCTTTTGCTGCGCGAGCCGGCCTCCCACTTGTCTTCTGGCGCCGCCGAGGTAACATTCTTGTCTTTTATTTTCTGCAATGTAGGATTTCCTGTCAACTGCCATAGCTAACTGAACCCATTAACTGCTTAGTTCTGATGTACTGTACTGTAGTTGATTGTAGACAAACTCATAATCGACACTGCTTAGGACCGACGCACATGCACACACACTGCACTAGCCTGACTCACCCAAACACGGCACACACTATATTGCCAATTCGCCGACACCCGGTGCTTATTTGAATCTGAAAACTCACACGCATGCTAGTTTTGCACAAAACTACACAAACACACGAACACATCACACGTTGTTTACACTGATCCTCATAGGAGCACTGACATATCACAGGCCGTAGCCCACCCACTGGTATACTGAAACCTGACATTTGCTTGCATCTGAGACACGCATACGTGCACCATATTTACACCGCACCATTCAAAAATATCTTGACGCATCATATATTGTAGTTCATCAAAACACACCTTGGCACCCGGCCACGTTTGAATCAAAATGTGCATACATGCACCAAGTTTACACCGAGCATCTAAAACATATCGACGATCGCATGTCGTAGTTCATCAGAAGCACACCGGCACCCGGTTTTTGTTTGAATTTTAAAAATCTGCACGCATACCAGATTTATGCTGACTGCATATCTTCATATGGCTTTGCAATTTCTTGACTACAGGGAGACTCCCATACTCTCCGCGGGTATGGGAACGTTACCGCTCGCGATTGGTACGCCGAGTCTCGACGCCGTAGTCGCATTGTGGATCGGGCCGCCGTACCTTCTCGCAGGGACTCTCCGGGCTCTCGCTAAGACCTCTTCTTGCCGCTGGCAGAGAGGTGGTGGACACCACCGATTCTTTTCATCTATCGACCGGGACATGACGATGACCCTTATGACTTCTCGATGCTCACCGCAAGACGGGTGGGGGTGATCCGATCCTTCGAACGCAGACATGGACGAGTGGATTGCCGCCAGTTCATTTGCTCGGCGAGGCGCCGCCACTTGTTCGCCCGTGGTTCGCCCGCTACTCTGGTTCGAGGTTCGCTGAAAAGTGCATCTATGCCGTGGATGCAGCCGATGACCCAGAGGCCGCCGAGAGATACGCACGCGCTTCTCATGTTTTTGCTTTGCGACCGGCGAACACAAGGTTCTCTCGGCCGCTTTTGGTGGACGCCGAGAGGATTGTGCGGTATGATCGGGAGGCGCGGCTTTGGCCACCCTTTACGGTTATATGAGCTCGCCTCGTGGCAAAGGATACCGCTAGGAGGCTATCAAGCGAGCCCGAGGTACGTCTTTCCTCTCGCTTACATTTCGCTCAGATTCTCAGACATTGTAGTTCAGATAATCAGCATACACACAGCACACACATATTTCTACTTTATGAGCATCGATCAGACATCGTTTCGACACTAGACACTCGCTCAATACATCGCAACACAGCGGCTCGCTATTTCGCTTTATTCTCAGATTCGCTTCGATAATCATATCGACGCTATTTTGGTACCGTGGGTGTACGCCTACTTCCCCAGACTAGAGCTGTCGAGATCGAGACCCCTCGTCGCCCCTTCTCTCGCTACGACGGGCGATGTGTCCGGAGGCCCCGGGACACTTTTAGCTTCTTCCGCCGTTTCTTCGACACCATCACCCCCACCGAGGTATGTTTTACTTACAGTCCGTTTAAGCTTTGCTTTCAAGCGTACATTTCTATATCAGTAGATAATCAACTGTATTTCATTTCAGGTCACCTGGCAGCCGTGGGCTCCACTACCAGCGGTGATACGAGAGCGGTATGCCGGCGCCATCGAGACCTCTCGCTACCGGATTCTCCCGAGGGCCCAAATGTCTGCCCTGCACTGGTGAGCGTTTACACGCTGACCCTAGGATTGCCGGAGCAGATAGTTCCGATCCATCCTCCCGAGCGCATGAGGGAGACCGAGGGCACAGCTTCAAGAGATGGAGGACTACACCCTTGGTCGGGCTGTGGATGTAGATGCCGACAGGCGAGGGCGACACTGAGTACGTCCGGACCTTCTTGATGTGGCCTTTGAGCAGGGGATCCCGAGCCGATCCAGCGAGACCAGCAGCGCCAGGGGCCCGGGCAGAGGCAGGAGCAGGAGTGGGGTCGTCGCAGAGGGGTCGAGCCCGCGCAGAGGGGTGCAGAGGGACGAGGGATTTGGCCGGCCTCGCCTACCATGTTGACTTACAGGGCGAGCGGAGACCTACCAGATCCCGCTTGCTCTCCTCCGATCATGAGTTGGCTGGTATTCCTGACTTGCCACCGGTATGTATTACTTTATTTCTGCAGCTTGCATTGTTATTTCATTTCATTCATTCAGACATTCCACGTATCATCGATGTATTTAATACTTTTGCGAGCTTCCTCCGAGTATACCCGTCACCAGGAGTCAATGCCTCCTGATGGGGATGTTGCAATGACTCTCGGCGCTTTGGCCGTTTACGCCTACCGGTATGTTCTATCGACCCCAGCCTCAAATCATACTGCTTTGCATTAACTGCTCATCTTGCACTAATAAATCGCCACGGCATTCACATCGTACTCATACATCGCATTCTATATCGATAAACCGCCACTGATTCACACATCAGACTCATATTAATCGTGATTCTATATCGATAAACCGCTCACGGCATTCACACATAATCGTACTCATACACCGTGATTCTATATCGATAAACCGCCACGCCTTCGATATGTTTGTTTTTATATTTTCACCTCCTTTCCCGATCCTCCAAAGGTGGCGCTGCCCACTGGGCCTCCCTCTCTACCCGGGATGGCGTGATCTTCCTCGCACTAGAGGAGGACGTGGTCACGTGGGGAGCAGCTCACGAGCTCCAGCCTGAGAGATGGTGAGTCGGAGGCGGGACGAAGTCATTCATGAGGAGGCCGGATAGCTCTGCTCTGCCCGATAGTGACGGCTCCGACGATGCTTTTGTGCTTCGCCTTTAAGAGGGCGAGGATCGAATTAGGCATGATGCCTATCACGATGATGATGATTTTTGCTTTTCTTTTTTATTTCTTTTCTTGTACTTTTCTTTTTTGGTAGATAGAGTACTATGTATTACCACAGTGTGTTTTGCTTTCTTCAAAGTTTGTACTTTGAAAGAGATTATATAAAACAAACTTTTTATCCTAAAAGTGTTATGTTTACATATCTCCTACTTTGCATCGCATTGCATCATATTACACCTCAATGTAAATGAAATTTGATTTGTTGTCCTAAAATGGAGCATTTGCAATCAGTAATACTTTGATAACCAACCAACTAACGACAAGCAACCTGCATAAATCATCGCCAAACTTGGCAAATAGCCCGCGATTCTCATTGGGGATCATTCTCGCACAACTCACAACTCAAGATTTGGTTTATTCTACACACAAAGAAACTTTGAACAAACAAATTTAATCGACAAGCCGATCACAAAGAAGTGAACTGATCAAATTGAAACACACTCGGATGTCCCAAATTTTCCATTTCTTCTCTTATCTCAAGATGGATGTGGAGAATGGCATGGCATTCTCGAAAGCACAAGCGATTTTGAGGTAAAGAGAGGCTTTTAACACGGTATCGAACCTACAACCGACACCGCGGAGAACTCAAACAAAGTAAAAAGGCTCACGACCTAAACACAACGAGACATACTCGAAAAGACTCAAAACTAAGTTGGGACTAACAAACCAAAAGACACGACACACGGACGTGTTTGAAAACAAAAGACCTTGAGGAGCCAATTCTTCCGGGCAAGTTTCCCACCCTTTCGATTTGTGTGATTCTCACGCCGCCGCCCTTCAGCTCGTTTTTTTTTAAAAACCCTTTTCTCACTTTTCTCTCAACTCACACCTCTCTATTCTTTAATCTCTCATTTTATATCCCTCCCCGGTGGTTGATAGATGGATAGAAAGCGGGGATTCGTGTCTGATATGCTAGCTCATGGCTATTCCTTTCCGTAAATAGGGTGCCTTTTCTGGAAAGTGCATTGATGACAAGGAAGAGACAGAACACCGACTCGATCAGGCCCCTAGTTCATTACTCGACCATTCTTTGTTTTCTTTCTAAAACAGCTTTTGATCAAAATGAACGCCAGATTAGCGTTTGGGCAATTTTTGATTTCAAAATCATGCAAGTCAGTTGCAAGCATCGAAAGTTTTCTTTTGGGTCCAAACATGGCCCAATTTTGAAAATGGAATTGTTTTCGAGAAAATAGTCAACCTTAGTAAAAATTTTCAAAACCTATTTTGCATACGGTGAATGCTCAACAAGCACAGAACCTACCCTCGAGATACGCAACCTCGGATCGGAGGCAATTTGGGAAAATTGCCCCTTGCTTGAAGGGGCGCATGGCAACGGAAAGTTGCCCCTAGTTTAGGCGGCAACTCAGGGCAATTTTTATGGCAATGCGAGGCAACGGAAAGTTGCCCCTTGTTTGGACAATGCCGCAGCATGCTCAACAACGATTGATCTCGACCAGGCTCTCGGGCACGGAGAGGATGAAGACGGCCACAAACAATATATGGACATAGTCACCTTGAAGGCGTTGGTCGGGTTTCAGGAGGAGGTTGATCACGAACTCCAGCAAGCAACCGAGACATCGATTCTAAGAAGGCACAAGTGATCAAAACCATTACATGAACCGAGACGCTATGAAAGCGCTATATCGGACTTCAAGATGAAGTTGCTCACGATCCCAATCATGGGAATCAAGCCTTACGTAGTTCGGTTAAGGTACACTCGGTATTTAACCTCTCCTTTTTATGCTCTAACTTTTGCCAAGGCGCCCAATGCGGGTTTTCGACCTTGCGAGCTATATTCTTCTTCTTCATTCTTTTTCTTTTCTTTTGCATTTCTTTTTTTTATTTCTTTTGCTATATATATTTATTTATATATATATATATTTTTTTTCTTTGCTCTAACTTTTGCCTGGACCGCCCTTCCGGGTTTTCGACCCAGCGAGCCTCTCAAAGGATAAAAGTATAACAAATCCATGCCAAATGGTTTTGAGATTGACGCCTCCCCTTTTCCGGGAGAATGACGGTTGCAGTGCTCTGCAGGAGATTCCATCATGGTTGCTTTGCAAACTTCTTTTGGTGAAGTCTAATCTTTTGCTCGGATTTCGGTGCCTCTTGATCGAGGGCTGCTTCGAGTCTGGCTTCACAGGCCTTGCATTAATAACTAAATTCTGGATGCCGGTCCAAGGTTTGGAAAATGAAGGGTCGAGTCTCGAGACTGAGAGCGATCCTAAGTTGCGCAATCTCAAGAGCGATTCCACACAGGTCTTCGCAGGACTGCGCAAAACATTTTGTTTTTGAAAGTTTTTAAGGAGGCGACGAATCGCTCGTGTCAAGACAAGGAACCACCGATTAAACCAGGTCCTTCTCAAGACTACACGACCAAAGATGATTTGAATCATTAAGGGCTTAGCATGCCTCTCTTTCTCTCAATCGATCAAATTTTTGCAAATCCCAAGGAATTCCTTCCTCTTTGTTTTCACCACAGTGTTCAAAAAGTTTTGAAAAACTCAGGTCATTGCAATGATTTTTAAGGCACAAAAGAGCAGGTGGAATGCACTGTCACCCCATTCGAATTCTCTGGCACAACTAGCCCAACATGATCAATAAATATGGAAACACCAGAGCTACTACTGCTTTCGCTCAGATTTCCTGATGTAAATTGGCTCCAAAGCAGAGGCGCACCCAAAGAGAAAGCAAAAGAAGTAATTATAAACAAAACGGTGCTTGAGGCAACAACCCGGCCACCGGTATTCTATATAAGAGGGATCGACTCATTACAATTAGATGCATCTTAAACAAAAGGATCGACTCAAAACAATGAGACAGACTCAAGACAAATCAAAAGACCGACTCGACACCCAAGTCGTTTTACAAAACTAGCATCGGCGGTGCTCAAAAATGCGCCAAACGCCATATCCAAAATGTACCAGATATTGTTCGCAGCGTTGAATCCCAATTACATACTGCAGACGGTGTCCTCAGATTCGTGTCCTCACAATCCAAGAACTCAGAGGACCGACGGCCGAGGTAGGCGGAGGATGACCTTGTTATCAATCAAACTCAGACTTCATGCCAAGGCGGAAACAATTGTCGGTAGCATGGCCAGTTCGCTGATGGTACGACAAGATCGAAAGTGGCATCATGGCTCACGGAAGGGGTTTGGGGAGTGGCCTAGGATCGAGGGGTGTAAGATGCCCTTTTGGTCAAGATCGGTGCCCTAGACAAAGGCATGTAAAGAGGATGGAAGACCCCGCGCCTCAAGGTGTACTTGAATTTCGAGTATTCTTGCTCGACGATCGGGCGAATCGGATCGAAAGCGGCTTGATTTCGATCTTTTCCTGCAGATTGGGAGAGAGGAGCTATTCGCATGGCGGGCCCGTCCCGATTTTCGACCGACTTGGACTACCCTCGGGTAGAGTGGGAAAACATCATCCACAATTTTGGTTACAATCATGATACCGCTGTTTGCTCATTCCTGGCCAAAGCCCGGATCGCCTACGCTAGCTTGTTCTCGGTCGATCCACCTTCACTTTGTCTTTGCCTCTCGCCTCACCGTGAGAGGTTTGGGTTGGTACTGCACATCATGCTAGGGTGGAGGTCATCTCCGATCGATTAAGCTCGACAATCCGCCCCAAGACGGGGCTCTGGGTTCGAATTTCCAAGATACGGTGCAACCGTGGCGAGGTTGACATTCCGTAGCGAGATCCGCCACGACCTCTAGAGATCGCCTATCATCCCCATTAACTCGAATGTAGTGGGCTCATGAGCCCGATAGAACCGAGGGGTCCAGATTGGTGCAAGCGACCTAGGCGGTGCGGCATGTCAACAAGAGCCTTGTCTTGTGGGTGGTTCTTGACTCAAGGCGGCCATTATGACCACAATTTCTTCCGAAGTTCTCAGATCATGTTCGGTCCTCGCCAAAGAAGGAGAAGATACTAGCCGCTCGACTTAACTCTCAATCTCTAAATCAAACGGAAAACAAGCAAGATTTCATTTCAAACAGATCAAACACGGTGTAGTCGAACAATCGCACTTCTACTATCAACACTGCTCCCCAAAATCATCGCCCCAAATCAATCGATACCCGCAGATATAATCGATTCTCAAAACATCGACATCGGTGCCCTCAGTTCGATACCCAAATTTTGCAACCGATATATCCATTCCTCAGAGAGATACACTCTAAAAGCACATAGCATGTAAAAGAGAGCCAAAACACCCCTATGTTGGGGTAGGATTTCGCCCTATTTGTCGAGCTAGGGTTTCACTACGCACGCAATGTTTCAAACAACCTAACATCGGTAAGCAACCCGTCCTAGTTTGGAATGGTCACTATGGATTCCGACTATGCACTAGGTCGAATGGTCGAAGGGTGCCCCTAAAACCGGGTTTGTGTTCTATATCGCAGAGCCCGCAACCGTCAAACCTTATGGACATGCCTTGACAAGACAAGCCTTCAAAGAAACCGCCAGAATAGCAGATGGCCAACACGGTGTCCTAGGCGCACCAATGCACATGCAATGCAAAGAAACACATAAGTGTAGTCAAACAGATATCACGAAGTTCGAGTCAAGCTCTCTAAAATCCTCAAGAGTCGCCAGAATCAGAGGCACGCTGGGGACCTCGCTATAGCTCGACTTTTGTGTCGCGGTTCTAAATCAACCAAAGAGTCCAAATCCGCAAATCGCTTTGAGAAAACAGATTTTTGAAAAGTAGTGCCAAACATGGACTGCTTTGCAGACATGTAGTCGCCACCTAAATATTTTATTTTTGGGAAATTTAGGAAACCCCGACTGCGTCAAGGCCACATGTCCGCTATCACCAAAGTTGACTTGGCTCGAGCTTGGGTACGATCGGGAAGGTCACCATGAGCACCCCTTTCGCCTCGTCCAAGACCGCCTCTACTAACCGTGATATCCGTTTTTGAAAACATTACATGCTCTTATCCCAGTTATTAGCCTAGAATTACTATGTTATGCGCGCAGCAAACAAGTATAGACTAGATTGCCTAATTTGGAAATAAACATTGCATATCCGTTTTACCTCAAGAAACGTGTCAGATTTTGCTACTCGCAAGTAGGCTAAAATACGGATTTCAATGAGTCGTTCCAACTCAGGTAATCCAACCTCCACCCACAGGCATTCAAACAGTAATATCACATAAGCATCTAGCCGCATGGCAGGCATACTATCATGTTAACATTCACACGCATGTGGTATGCTAAAGCATAAAATACTTACATCAGACTGTACAAAACAAAAACTAGTTAGCAAACATGCATGACCTAGTTCATGTTAAGTGGCTAATGCAACACAGTATAGATGCAATCTAGAGTAGGCTCGCTAACCCTAGACATGGCATGTGAAATGCGCGAGTAGCACGTATTCAATTTGGAATTGAAAATTGCGATGCGCTTTGTATGATGTACCGAGCCCTGCATGTAAACAAATGCATGAATGCACACATGCATTGCATAAGGTATGCTAATTTAAATGTGCCCTAATATACCAACATAAGCGGGTAAATAAAAGGGAGAAAGAAATGGGATTGGAAGACATACACCCACTCACACACACACTTATTACAATTGCGCCTCGCCGAGGGACCAAAATAATAATACTGAATCAATAAATAATTAACTAAACTAGCTAATTAAATATTACAAATCAACTAAATTAATTAAATAATTAATCTAATTAAGCATTGAATGCCTCGATGAGGGCTAATCATAGCTACCGGACTCGCTTCTAATCGCACTACCATGCAAGTATGCCTCGCTTTTCTCGCTATCCAACTCAAAATTACCAAAGTCCTAGAAACACTTTCTTGGTATCGAGATCATCACCGGCCGCATGTAATTTCCACCGCCGAAGGATTTGGCCATCGGCACCAATTGTTCCATCGGGAATGAATCACGGTCGGCACTAAAAAGTGCCGGCCGGCACAAAATGTTCACAGATCCTGCAACTCACAAAGAGCAGAGGACAAACTATGCATGGCAATGTAATTCAAAGCATATATGCATCAAACACATCTCACATCATGTCAGGACTCAAGAGGGCATGTGCCTCGATTCCTGACCACCAATCGCGCAAGATTTCCATGCATGATGGCCCTAAGAACCAAGAGTGGAACTTCACTTTCAAATGCATTCAAAACATATAGGCACAAAAGGGTGCCAAACCTCTATCAAACTCACTTCAAGAGGCTTGGCATGCATGTCAATGTGGTGCAAACCTAAGCATGTCATCTAGGCATGCAAGATGTACAATGTCATGTGTCTATGCAAGTATACAAACAAGCATATAATGCAAGCATGCAAACCACAAGAGGGATGGACTTATACATGAATTAGGCAACTCAAAATGGGCCTAAAATCAAGCCAAAGTGCCTAGAAAATGAGACCAAATGCACACACACACATGCAAGTGTTAAGGCTCAAGACTTAGGCATACAAAAGCAACTCTCATGCACACTTAAAGAGGCCAAACATGGGCAACTAGTATGCACTTAAAGCTCTGAAATTTAAGTTAAACATGATGCCAAATCATGCAATGAAGCATGCCAAACAAAGCATGCAAATGGCCTAGGCTTAAGGCTAGTCAATGGGGGTTTGAACCAAACCAAGACAAAGCAATTATGGCATGCATTGATCGACCCAAAACAGATTTCTAGCATGTCAAAACAAAGCCAAATGGCTACTTAGATGGCATCTAAGAGTCATTAAATCAAAGGCGTGCATTGAAGTCAAAACAAGGGGCATACAACACATGCTCCTAAAGCATTAACAAGACCACTAAGGCAAGGATACAAGCACATTATAAGGTCTGAAATAGCATGTAAGAGGGTTCCAAACCCTTGAAAACATGGAGGCAATGCATCCTACACATGCACATACTTGAAGCATACAAGCTACAATACAAAGGGGCTATACAAAGCATGTCAAGATTGACTCAAACGACCATGGACAGAGCTAAACCATGGAAAAATAAGCATACAAGCTTCACAAACTCAAGTCTAAAACATGCTAGAAATAGGGACACACTTCCTAGACATGTTAAGGCAATAAGAGGCATTACAAGGCAACTATGTTAAGCATGCATAGGAGACCAAAACCAATTTGAAAACATGTTATATCATAGTAATATAAGCATGGAAAACAAGCCAAACATGCTCAACACACACTCAAACATGAAGCTCCTTAAGGAAGCAAAATTTGTCCTTTTCAAGGGCATCAAGGAGAGGGGGTGGCCCTCTCCTTCTTGAGACTTCAAGGCATGCTCTTCACCACTGAAATCCCTCAAGATTTCAGTGGTGAAGAGATCCTATCACCAAAATCTCGGATCTCTCCAAAATAGCACAAAATGGGGCCTTTTCAAAGCCTAAAGGGGGGGCAAACTTCCCCAAACCTTACAACACTCTTAATGAACAATAAAGAGGACTTAAAAACAGAGATTTTATGTGTTAATCACTAAGCACAAAAACTGTTTTAAACTAGGTAAAATGGAATGCAAAATGGGGTAAATAAAGTTAGTTTCTTACCCTTGATGATCCCCTTCACAAAGGTTGTGGTTGATGCTTCCTTGAGCTCAAAATCACTCGAGAACACCAAGAACCAGCTCTTAGAACCGCAGTTGCAAGGAGAAGGTGGGACACTAGGTGTTTTAGTGCAATAGTGTGAACTAAAGCACCTAGTGTACTAAACAAGCAAAGAAAGAGAGATAGGATAGATACAACTATTCTAACCTAAAACCAGACCTTGACTCTCTCTAACAATGGTTAAGTCTCTCAAGAAGCCAACCCTTGAGCAAAGGGAAGAGCTTTCCCTCTTATAGGCCAAAAGCTTACAAGCTTAGCCACTAAGCAAGCTCATCCCTCCATACACATGTATGGAGGGGAAGACAAGTGCACACAACCTGCGAAAATATCTCAGAAAGCAAGTGCACAGTGTCCGGCCGGCATAAAATGTCATTTTGGCAAAATTTAGTGCCGACCGGCACAAAAGAGTGCCGACCGGCACAATAAAGTGCCGATGACAACTCTAGCTAGCCGGTGGCTTCCAGCCCCAGCCGGTGGTGTGTGGGGATGCCTCACAAAGCATTCCCTGCCCTTCCAAGGCAAAACACAAGTGTTTGGTGCAAAACCAAACACAAACGGTCGAGTTCGGAGGTCCTGAGGCAAGGCGCGCGCAGCCGAGAACTCCGGGAGCTCCAAACGAACACAAACGTGGATAATCACCGAGTGTTCCAACGGCGACATCCAAGTCTTGAGGACGGTCAAAAATGCGGTGTCTACAAATAACAGTTTTCATTCAAGCAATAGTATGGCGCCTTTCGAGGCTTTATATGGCAGGAAATGTCGATCTCCTATCTGCTGGGAAAAAGTAGGGGATGGGCCTTTGCTTGGGCCCGAAATTGTACAAGAAACCACTGAAAAAGTGAAACTAATTCAACAGAGACTGAAAACCGCACAGAGTCGACAGAAAAGTTATGCGAACATTCGGACGCGAGACAGAGAGTATGAAGTAGGGGATCATGTTTTTGTTAAAGTGACACCGATGAAAGGACAGACCCATTTTGGGGTTAAAGGCAAGTTAGCGTCGAGATATGTCGGACCGTATGAGATTATTGAGAAAATCAATCCGGTGGCGTATCAAGTAGCGCTTCCTCCTGAAATTGAGCATATGCATAACGTGTTCCACATTTCAATGTTGAGGGATTACCTTCAGGATCCCTTCCATGTGATTGAGCATACCCTTGTAGTGCTAAGTGATGACTACACTTATGAAGAACGGCCTATTCAGATTGTAAACAGACGGATCAAAAGTTAAGGAACAAAGAGATCCCACTAGTGAAAGTTGACTGGCAAAACCATGGTGGCGTGTATGCCACTTGGGAAAGAGAAGACGATATGATCAAGAGATACCCTGAATTGTTTCCACTAAATCCTGTCTTCTTCTAGAATAAAGGTAACTCGAGTTTAGAGGACCAAACTCTTTATAAGGAGGGGAGACTGTGACAACTCTCACCTCTGATTAGTGCTAATCTATGATTAAGCATGTTAACTGACTAATTGACCGAAGTTCTGAACTGATTGATTGAGTGTATTAGTTTTAATGCATGTCTATTTGTTTGACTACTAAATTATCTGTTCTTGTATTATGTTTAAACTGCAAATTGAAGGCCTTATCGGTGGCCAAATCCGAAATTGATTAATGTTTTATACTAATTAGAATTTATGTGATTTTATGATAAATTTAATTGAAATTTGATTTGGTATGATTAAATTAGATTAAATAATGTTGTATTGCGTGAGTTGGACTTAACTACCAAAATACCACTTAGTGGACTAGCTCATGAGCCTTTTATTTCATCTCTTTATGCTAGCATTATAACATTTCTTCAGCAATTCTTGAGCCATAACCGACTAGAGAGAGGGAGTGATAGGAAAAACTTAATTTCAACAAATTTAGCTTGGAGACTTGAAGATTTTGAAGAGAGATCGCATAATTGAGCTCCTAGACTTGAAATTGAGGACCTAAGGTAGAGAATTCATCTTCTCCATTATGAATTTGAGTCATATATTGCATGGTTCATGGGAGTTTAGTGATCTAAGTCAAGTTTTGGTATAAAAATGTTGAATTGAAGCTTAATCCATGCATGCATGTACACATTTGTGAGTTTTGAGGTTGTTTTTATGGAAATTGTTACATGCACGCTCATATCTTGATTATAGTTCATGAATTCATTATGTTTTTGAAAGAATTGACTCATTTGGTCATGTATTTGAAGCTTTGAATTTGGTCGAACACATGCATGTTTCATACACTTTGTGTTTTTGAAGTTTTGTTTGAAATTGTGTTTAATTGAACTAGCTTTGGGCTCTGATTTTGCAAAATGATCTTCAAAACATGTTATACTATGAGTTTACAAGAGTTTTCCAAAAAATTAGCCCAAGATGATCGAAATTGATGCTTTAAAAGTTGATTTTGAGCTTGAGGTTCAAATCTGGAATTTCCAAATTTTGGACTCACGTTCGGGCGGGGAACTCCACGCTTGAGCGTACACTCTGAGTTCATGCAGTCCACTCGAGCGTGGAAAGTGACGCTCGAGCGGGAAATGCGTGCATCCAGTACTTTTGCCATGTTTTACAGTCTGCTCGAGCGAAGTAAGTGACGCTCGAGCGGGGATCCTTTGTCTGCATGTCCACTCGAGCGTAGAAAGCCACACTCGAGCGTGAACCCTGTTTTCTGAAAATTTTGAAAAGTGTTTTAAAGTGTATCTTTGCATCCTCTTTCCATCCTAGGCATTCCTAGGGCATGTTTAAGGCATCTTAAGGAGGATATTGATGTAGAACCACACCGAGGCAAATTAGGGATTAAGTTATTATTTTCCCAACTGTGTAGCTTAGTGTGCGTTCATTCTGTAACTGTAGGGTTGGCATCCGAGGACGCTCTAGCCTATCTGTAGCCTAGTGCTCTGTGAGTAACAATGTTGTAAAGATATGTTCAATCATGACTATTGCTGAAGGAACAACTATACTGCTTTCTGAAATGATATTTCTCACTAAATGAATGTTTGTCCTATTTGTGAACTGTATTTGTGGCATCCATAGCAATTTACTGTTACTGTATTGTACTGCTACTGTTACAGAGATCTCTGTCGGTTCTCATGTTTGGAACCACTACTGTTTACTAATATGATGGCCATCAACTGACTGTTCGGTCTGTTAAGACCAATTGTACTGTTGCTATTGGATGTACCACATATGACTATTATAGTTTCTGAATGACTGTTATGGCATAAAATATGAGCCACGAACTGAATGACTGATATACTGATAAATGACTGTTTTCAATACTGAAATGACATTCATTCTTAACCTTTTTACGCATATGTTATTCGCTAGGCTTTAGCTCACTATATATATATATATATATATGTAGGTGTCCAGGCACCAGACCGAAGCTAGAAGCGTTGGGTGAAACTCCTTTTTTGTCAAGCCAACCACTGCGCCTCGCTGAGAGGTTCCAAGTCCTTCAAGCTAGGGCTTTTTGGGGTGTTTTAGATTTCTTTTTTTTTTTTGTATCTATTTTCGTATTATTGTATAGACTGTACTTGTACTGTACTGTTATAGTAGGGATTCGGTCCCTAACCGAATATCTATATATGATGTATGTACATACTGTTTTGTTTCGAATGTGAATATGTTTGAAAAGTCTTTTTGCATACAGACTGTCATAGCTCATTGGACATCCTTGTATTACTGTTTTGGCTTCCGCCAGCCCCTGTACTCTGTATTATTGTTTTACTGTTAAGCAGGTTTTCGGTTACCTCGGATTACTGGCCGGTTGCGGTGCTAAACCCATAGGGGTGGGTTTGGGCCGTGGTCGCTAGGCCGGTGAGATGCTGCACTTCTTTTATTGTGTTAGCCTCTCTAGATCCTGGATTGCTTTGATCTAAGAAGAGTCTGCCTCTATACCTCGGTTGGTCAACAAGAAACCTAAGAATTTGCCTGATCCTATGCCGAACGCACACTTGGATGCATTTAGGCGTAACTTGTTCTTCTTCAGAATCTGGAACATTTCACCTAGGTCCCTGAGATAGTCGTTCTCATTCTTGCTTTTGACCACCATGTCATCTATGTAAGCCACCATTGTTTTGCCTAACAATGGTTCAAACATCTTGGTGACCATCCGTTGGAATGTTGCCCCTGCATTTTTTAGGCCAAAAGGCATGACCTTGTAATAATACAATCCTCTGGGCGTTGTAAAGGATGTGACCTCCTGATCTGGTTCATACATAGCGATCTGATGGTAACCTTTGTACGCATCAAGGAAGCTAAGTCGATTGTGTCCTGCCATCAGGTCTACCAGTTGGTCTATCCTTGGTAGGGAAAAGCTATCCTTTAGGTATGCCTTGTTGACTGTTTTGTAGTCTACACAGACACGCTATTTTCCGTTCTTCTTTGGCACTACTACGGTATTGGAGATCCACCTGTGGTTGTGCACTTCTCTAATAGCTCCTGCCTCCAGCAAGTTTCCCACTTCTTCTGCCACTATCTCGGCATGGTGGAGTGCTGATCTGCAGGTGTGCTATATAACTGGTCTGGCAGTTGGGTGGACGTTCAGTTGGTGACAGATGAAGTTTAGGTCAATGCTAGGCATGTCATACGGTGTCCAGGCAAACACTTAGATGTTACAGGTTAAAAATTTCATGACCTCTATTCTCTCAGTGCTGGACAAACACGAGCCGAGCAAAAAGAATTTTTCTGGGTATTTTTCATCTATCCTTACTTGTACCAAGTCTTCCACTGCCTTTTGTTCAGCTGCCTTGCCAACATCCGCAAATAGTTCGTTGTTCTCGGGTTCCTCCACCATCTGAACATACCCTTTTGTAGCGCGGCTGCCATTTATTATGATGTAGCATTGTTTTGACATGATTTGGTCTCCAAAGACTTCTTCAATTACTCCAGCTTCATTGGGGAACCGCAATACTTGATGATAGGTTGACGCTACCGATCGCATGGCATGCAACCATGTCCTTCCCAAGATTATGTTGTAGGTGGAAGGGACTTTCAATACCCATAATTCCACCTGTTTTTTCATGGTTCTTGCTTTGACTGGGAGGATTATCTTGCCCACTGGCCACTCTGGCATTGAGTTGAATCCGATTAGGGGAGATGTTGCAGTTGCCATGTCTTTATCCTCCAGTTTCAGTTGTTTGAAGGTTTCGTAATACATTATCTCACATGAGCTTCCTTGGTCAATCAAAATCCATTTGACGTCAAAATTCTTGACGCGTAGAGTGACAACTAGTGCATCATTGTGAGGGTAATATATCCTTGCCAAGTCTTTGTCCGAAAAAGATATGACATCCGTGGCCTTTGTTCTCCCCATTTTGATGGCAGGCTGTGCACTTAATACCTCCCTTAAGTGCTCAACCTTTTTGATCATCCCCCTAAGCTCACACACCCGCTCAGGTTCGAATACTCCATGTATTACGTTAATTACGCCTTGAGGTAGGGCATCGACTGGCATTCCGTTTGGGTTGTTGTGGTTCTGAGGGGCTGGTTGTGCCCCTCCTTCTATGTACTGGTCCAGGTGCCCAGCTGCTACTAACTCCTCCAAATGCTGCCTTAATGGTGTGCAATTTTTAGTGCGGTGTCCCTTTTCATCATGGAAGGTGCACCGGGACCTCTCGTCATAGTCTTTTTGTGCTTTTCTCAACTTAGCTGGCCATCAGACGAAAGGTTCATTGCGTATCTCACTGAGAATCCGGTAGATTGGTTTTTTGAATACTGTGGTAATGGCAGTGCGAACTCTTAACTTCCTCTTGTCTAGGTCTTCTCTGTTGGCCCGCATGCCTCGCCCATTCCTGTTAGGTTGCTCTACCGTGTTGACTTTCGCTGTAGTCTTCTTATTTGGCATTGCTGTTGTGCCAGATTTTGCCTTAGCACGGGTGCTATCTTTCTCCACGCGGATATGTTGGTGCACCCTCTCCATTAAGGCCTCTATCGTGAGAGAGGGCATCATAGTAATCGAGTCCCTTAACTTGTTTCCGACTGGTAGACCCCTTTTGTATTGCGCAATGGCGAGGTTTGTAGGGCAATCCCCAATCTGGTTGAAAGTTTCCCAGTAGCAACTGTTGTAGGATCTTAATGTTTCTTTGTCGCCCATGTCAATGGAGAGTAGCTGATCGATCTCCACTGGGGTTTTGGTGTTCATTCTAAACCTTGTGACGAACGCCTCTGCCAATTGTGCCCAGGACGCGATGCTACCTTCTGGTAGCCTTTCGAACCAAGTTAGACCTAGGTCGCCAAGGCTGGATGGGAATAAGATGCACATCAAAGCCTCGTTCTACCTGTATACTACCATAACCTGGCGAAAGTGGCTTAGGTGCATGTAGGGGTCTGTCTTCCCTTCATAAGTAGTGAATTTGGGCTAGTGAAAGCTCAAAGGTAGTGGTGCGTTCTCAATTGCCGGAATGAACGGCGAGCTCTGTAACCTTGCTAATGCTTTGTCTGTTGGTTCATAAGCAAGGCACTGTATTGGCATTCCTACCTCGACACTGTCATGCGTTTGAGTGGCCAACCGTTGAAGGGCTGAAACTCTGCGCGGGTCGCTTGCCCTGATGTCCTCCTTCCATCGTGCCCTTTCTTCAAGCACAGTTCGCAAGTCGGATGATCTGGGCAACTCCGTGTGCCTAGATGACGTTTGATGCATGTCTGAGGGCCGATAAGTGCTTCCCATAGTATATGACCTCTCTGTTCTCCTTCTCTCAGACCTGGAGTAACGAGTCTTGGAAGTCCTTGATTGAGTGTCGCCTGTTCTCAAGCTCCTACTCTCTGCTTGCGATGGTGTGGTATGCCTACCACGATCTTCCGAGTGGCGAGGGGGGCGTGTTACTTTTGCGCCCCTCTCCTGTCGCCACCTCTTTTCCTTTTATCTAGCGTTTCATTGACTCCATGTCCGCCACCATCCTTCGTATCAACTCATCTTTCTTCTTCACGCGATCTTCCAGAACTTGAGGGTCCATCTTCCACCTCTGTCTTTCAGGACTTTGAAAGCGACGGGGGCTATTAGCCCGCCTCCCGCTTGCATCCCTCAAGGGGTTCTGTCACTGGGGTTCTAAATCCGCCATGGGAGGGATAGAAGGCAAGCCTTCGCGCCTTCCACCCCCCTTCGGGGTTTGCCCATCAATAATTGATTGCGGCAACTCTTCATTGTGCGCCATTACTTCTAACTAGCGAGGAAAACTTGATCAAGAGATTTTGTTCTTTCTGGAATTCCCACAGACGACGCCAATTGTACGAGCACAAAATAATGTTCTCGTATGATCCTGTTAACCAAGTCTGCGCTCCTCCAAACGTCGTCGCTTTACTCCTTGAAAACAGAAATGCGAGCTAGCCGGTGGGTGTGTGCCAGATACCTCTCCGATACCTAAGTCAGCAAAATAGACAAATAGACAAAAACTCTATGTCTTCGAGAATCAAAGTTGTGTTACTTGTACATAGGTTATCTTGTGAGCTTTTATAGGTTCCGTGTGGCACAATCTTAGTAGGACTCTTGTTCCTCCATGTAGAGTCCTCCTAGGAATCACACTCTTGAAAGATAATATTTATTCTTCAACACCCCCCTCACTGCTTAAACCAAGTGAGATGGTCTTGCTTCAGTTTGGATGAAGGTATGATCAAGCTAACACTAGCACTTTGTCATACTTAATCCAACTCCTTCACATGCAACTCATAGCTCGGCTCTTGTTCACTTGTACCTTGGTTGCTGTTGAGACCGTGCTAACTATAGCAAGCTACTACCGCACAAACCAGAGCGAGGTCCACCATGAGAAGCCATCATATCTTGGCTCCGAATACTATGACCGAGCTAACTATCTCCACTCCGATCGTAGTGACTATAATCACACTTGGACCGAGCTAACACTTGGGTCCACTTGCTAAGCCCTTTTCACCACGGCCCATTACCACGCCTTGGCCTAACTCGGCCCTAATGCACATAAAAACTTCCTCTCACATTTATACTTATTTGAGTGGATCTTATTTTTTCATAACACACACTTTAACCTCAATGTTAGAGTGTCCATACATTTTCTCCATGAACAAATCTTTTACTCAAAAATTGGACTCCAATTTTAGTGTCGGTGTTGTCAAATGCTGGTGTATGCTGTGTCAATGAGTTAGCAGCTGAGAGAGGAGAGAAACGAGGAGAAGAATAGATTGTGGTTGGGAGGGATCAAGCATTTTATATATATATATATATTTTTCACATTTATGCACATTGGATATCACACTTATTTAACACACTTCAACATTTCTATTAAAGCAGCTCATTCACTAAATTAATAAACACTTAATACACAAAAGTAAGTCCTATTTTTACTAGTTTTTTGTCAAATTTAAGGTTTCCTTTTAAGAAATGCTCTTTCAAGGGCTACTACACAAATTTGGATAGCATACTAGAGGAGAAGTAGCTAGTGAGGGTGAGTATTGATTATGTGTGAAATAGAAATGGCCCATTTCTAAATATGAAACCAACTCATGGAAGTCTAGGGCCATTAATTTTATTTTTATTATTATTTTTTTTTTATGGTACTTTTTTAGGCTGGGTGATGAAGCCTAATTAGATTTCATCGACAACCCAAGTTCCAACACCCACATAATAAAAATAAAAATTGCAAGAGAGAGAATTAGCATATGTTATTTTAATAATGTTGATCAAATAAAACTAATGCAGGTGGAGTGTACATATAAAAATAATTAAGGATAAAATATATATTTAAATGTAAAATGTGTGACAATATCATTTTTTTCATAAATTATGTTGAAAAATAAAAAATAATAAGCGATTGACAACAATATAACTAGCTTTTTTACTCTTTCGTTGTAAAGATATTATTCTACCTTTCATTATCTTTGAAATTTTATGAAAGGCTCCTTTGGTACCTAATAAATTTACTTTTTTACTCTATTTGGGTCTGTACAAAGTCCCAAAAATCAGTTATTTTATTTTTTTTATTTTCTCAACCAAACACATCTGGTTTTTTTAATTTTTTTTTAATTAAATTAATATTAATGATACTATTGATTCCTAGAGGGAAAGTCAAGTTGACCCACATTTCCTACACCGATTATCGGTCATGGAGTTCACTAGAGTACCTGCAAAAGTGTCCAACAGGGAAACGGGAGTCCCCCAGCGGACCCTCCGACGATCAAGTTAGAAGTGAGTGAAGATGCGTAGAGAGAGAGAGAGAGAGAGAGTAAGAATTGAGAGCTTAACCTTTTGTGTGTCTTGGAAGGCTCCTTATATCCTTTGTTTATCATTTCCTTGTCCACTCCGACTTGTCATGTTGGCCGAAAGTCTATACTCTAGCTTGCCCTGTTGATGATAACGCTGTCCGTTCTGACGTGAAGGGTTTATCGCATTTAATGCTGTAGGAGCCTCATTAATGGCTGATATGTGGTCCAATAACTCTACAGGATCTTTGTCTGCTTATGTGGCTGGTTCCTTGCTCGACACGTGTTTGGATGCCATTGGTGGCTAGTTCAACTCTGGGTTCTCGAAGGTGTTGGGCTTTAAGTGCTTGAGCTGTGAGTTGGGCTTTAAGTGGTGGGCCAAAACCATTTGTGGGCCAACCGATGTCAGTAGTCCTTCATTCCCAAGTGCAGCTTCAGCCTAACGAAGGGAATAAGAAGAAGGATGGGGAGGGTGCAAGGCCAAGTGGGAGAGCCAACTATATGGAGAGCCAACCGCAAAGGGGGCCTCAGAAGAGAACCGATCAAGATGAGAGCCAACCGTAAGAAGGGACTGAGCGAGAGGTCTAACAGAGAGGAGAGTCGACCACGAAGGGGGGCAGAGCGAGAGGATCGACCGAGAGGAAAGCCGACCGCAAAGGGGGGCCGAGCGAGAGGACCGACTAAGAGGAGAGCCGACCGCGAAGGGCGGCCGAGCGAGAGAACCGACCGAGAGAAGAGCCGGCCACGAAGGGAGGCAGAGCGAGAAGACCGACCAAGATGAGAGCCGACAGCAAGGGGGCCAAATAAGAGGTGGTGACAGCGCACGGGGCTCGAGGAGTGACGAACACGTGATGATGTGAAATGGAATAGACGGGAAAGGGGAAAAGCATAGTGGATCATGGTTGTACACGTGGCATGATCCAACGGTGAGGGAAATGATGCGTTAACAGGAGATGAAGGGTTAGAACTAAGATGGGACTTGCAAAAGGTAGGGTTGGAAACTTTTGAAAATTTTCAAACTGGCAAAATTTAACTTCGATCCTTGGAATATAGGCAAACCATGGGCATTTGGGATTATTTGTTTTACATATCTCTTTTCAAAAAACCAACACGTCCCAGAGTTGAACTCATTTGTTTCGTGTGACACACCCCTCCAACACTTCGTGAACTTCCTCGTACCGGCATCCGAAGCAATACACAGAAACGTAGAAGAGATGGCTCAAGGTAAGGCGCCAGCCATGAGGCTAGAAGCATTGGGTAAAGACGATGCAGTGGAGTTGGCGGAGCAATACAAGACGGAGAGACGGGAGGAAAAGGGAGGGGACCAAGCGGTCCAAGTCTGACCGTCTACCATGATCGTGGCCGCAAAGTTGATTAGTGAAGTGCAACCTGACCACTGGCATACCAAGGCTGATAAGTCGACGTTTACCGCAGAGGAGTTAGAGAAAGTACGTAGGAAGTACCAGATCCCAGCGGAGATAGAGTTAAAATTGCCCACGTCTAAGGAGAGGGCGTCGGATGCACGTCCGATGGAATTTACATTGTACGAGGAAGCGTTGTGGGGGGTTTGAGGTTACCGCTGCCACAAATAGTTGTGGATGTGCTGAACCGTTTGGAGGTGGCGCCAGGGTAGTTGATGTCCAACGCATGGAAGATATTACTGGCCTGTGCAATCGCATGGCCACGGGCGACTAGGGGGGCAGAAATGATAGTGGAGGAGTTTTTTTCATGCTACAAGGCCTCCGGTCAACAAAAAACATAGGTGACCTTGTAGGCGGTGGCAGGTAAAGGGTTAGTGGCGGGTTTGCCATCGTCAGTGAAAGGGTGGAGACGAGAAGGTTCTATGTGTCAGTGAATGGCGGGAGTGGGGTGCGCACAATGTGGAAAGCTCCCACGAAGTCGGTGGAGCCAAGGTTTGAGGCAGAGGTCGAGAATAAGGTGAAGCGGGTAAAGGAGTGGAAGGAGAAGGAATGTGTGAAATTGGATGACCTTATTCGTCCTTTGACCTTGTTTGCCATGGGTCTGGGGCCGCAGCCGACCGAGGAGGATCCTACACTAGAGGAGTTGGAGGCTCTGAGAAAGGCACAGGAGGCAGAAGAGCGGAAAACTTTTGCCAAGGCAGACAATTATAAAGAATCGTAGTTAGGCCCTGCTCCTAAACTGGTCATGAAGGAGCGAGTCCGACCATGCCCCAAGCCATTAGAGGAGAAAGATCTGACTGATTTTACACCGCTGCTGCCCCAATGGATTCGCTGAAGGAGAAGAGCAAATAGGAGGTAGAGGTGGTGTTGAAGAAAATGAAGAAAAAGAGAGCAGCGGCAAAAGGGAGTAAGGGTGGCCCTGTTTTGAAGAAGACGAAGGAGGGAGGGCGGAGGAAGCCCCAAAAGTAGAGATGGGGGAAACAAAGATAGAGGGAAAAGAAGCCATGGGCCCAAATGCCCAAGTGGTGACGAGCGTGGCAGAGCCAAAGCAGGTGGCAGTAGGTGAGAGGTTGGGGCCGCAGTCACTCAAGTTGGGGCCTGTGCTAGAAGTATCCCCCAGTCCTAGTGAAGGGAAAGTTGGGGTTAGCAAATCAGAAACGAGTATCACGTTGAAGACCGCCATATACGACGTGCGCTTGGTGGCCGGTCGGTCGACAGAAGAAGGGGGTGAAGCCAAGGTCACTGCCGATCATCTCATTGGGGTAGTAGAGGATGCGGTCATGCGGTCGATGGAGCGATTAACAGAGGCTGACCTCCTGATAGGGTTCTGCTCAGCGCAGATAGAGGCAACGACCTTGGCGGCAGCCCTAATGAATAAGGCAGCACGCGCGAAAGTGAAGGCAGAAAGTGTGAAAGCGCAATTGCAAAACCTAAAGGTTGAGACAGTGGGCTAGAGGAAAGTCGCTCGGAGTGCGTGTGCAAAAGGGCTGGAGTATGCGCTAAGGGCAAAGAAGATGGAAGTACTGGCGGTGGTGTACAGAGCTACTTGGTAGAGCGTGCTACCGTCGAGCTCGCCGTTACTAAATCAGGGCCGGAAGCGACGCGATGCAAGGCGGTATCACTAGATTTTGAGTTGGCGAGTGAGCAGAGGAAGCTAGGCGTAGTCTAATAGGCCTGCACCACTGCCAAGGAAAGGTTGGAAGAGGCCCTTGCCAACAATGAAAATCTGCGTGACCAGGCAATTAAGGACAGAGAAGAAGCAAATGGTCGAATTGCAGAGTTAGAGAAGTCATTGGTAGAGAGAGAGCCAAAATGGCCTCCAAGAGGACAGCGTACCTCGACTTATGCGTGGCAGCAGTGGAGCAATTTAAGGGGTCTGTTGAATTTCAGATGCCCATTAACGCCACGGTCGCCAAGAGCTTGGCGAATGAGGGAGAAGGGGGTGTGAGGCCATCGGGAGTGGCCGCTGAAGGTAGGAGCAAAGAAGAAGTGATCCAAAGTTTTCAGTAGTCAGACTTCTACAAGCACGAGATGAGCCAGTACTGGGACAACGGCTGGATGAGCTTCAAGTATAAGGCACAAGAGCTGTTCCCAAACGTTGATTTCAGTCTCGTGAAGGTAGGAGAAGACGACGTTGCCCAGACTCCCTTGGATGAGGGGTTGAAGAGGAAGATCTCGCGTCCAGCGATGGGGATTAATCTCTATAATGAAGTGTAAAAAAAAAAATTTGTTTTTGTTTATTTTTGTTTATATATATATATATATATATTTTTGAAGTAAGTGTAATTTCTGTCATGAATTGTATAAAAGTGCAAGTTTGTTAACAAAACGACGAGTTGTGTTATTATTGTTGTTGTTGTTTTTTGGTGAATGGTAATGCTCAAGTGGTAAAAATGGATTAGTAAAATGAACAAATAAAGTTTGTGAATGTGAGATGGTAGAGCTCAAAACGGTAAGAAATGGACAAGTAAAGTTTTTGAATGTGAAATTGGACAAGTGACCTAACTTGCATAAATGGTAAAAAGTGGGTAAGCATGAACTGAGATTGAAACCAATCGAGCTAAGACTAATTATAACTAATTGTAATTACATGCTTTGTCTGGATGAGACTAGTGTTGACTTGGTCTGGCCGAGCTCTTCATGTCCAGTCTAGCTGAGGCTGGGAGGGCTCAGTCAGGTTGAGGCTTTAATTAACTCAATCTGGTTGAGCTCTTCACGCTCAGTCTGGCTGAGGCTTGGAGGGCTCAGTCGGGCTGAGGCTTGGGTTAACTCAATCTGGCTGAGCTTTTCATGCTCAGTTTAGCTAAGACTGTGAGGGCTCAGTCGAGCTGAGGCTTTAATTAACTCAGTTTGGCTGAGCTCTTCATGCTTAGTCTGGTCGAGGCTTTGAGGGCTCAGTCGTGCTGAGGCTTTGATTAACTCAGTTTGGCCGAGCTCTTCATGCTTAGTCTGGTCAAGGCTTGGAAGGGCTCAGTTGGGCTAAGGCTTTGATTAACTCAGTCTGGCTGAGCTCTTCTGCTTAGTCGGACTGAGGCTTAGGTTAACTCAGTCTGGCTGAGGTTGTGAGGACTCAGTCGAGTTGAGGTTTTGATTAACTCAATCTGGCTGAACTCTTTATGCTTAGTCTGGCTGAGGCTTGGTGTAAAACTTGCAATTGAAAAGCAAGACAGATAAATGGAGATATGAAATTGTTATCATTAAGGCATAATCTGTTGATCACAAATTTACATCGTGCATGGAAAACGCAAAAATGAACAAGTGCGTAGATCGGCAAAAGAGAACAGACAAAAATTGGATGATAGAAAAACAAGGGACGCCACTACTGGAAATAACGCTTCAAGTGCTCGGCATTCCATAGATGGGGGAGCTCTCTGCCTTCTATATCTTGGAGATGGTAAGTCCCCTGGTGAGGTCTGCTTTTGACAATATAAGGTCCTTCCCATTTGGCTGCCAGCTTGCCCTCAGTCAGATTTTTAGTGGCAAGCGTTGCTTCATGTAAGACTAGGTTTCCCACTACGAACTCTCGAAGTCGAACTTTGTGGTTATAATGTGTTCTCATTTTCTGTTGATATGAGGCCCGTCTGACTACAGTTGTCTCTCGGAGCTCTTCAATCAGGTCCAAGTCAGCCCGACGCAACTCTTCGTTTAGTTCTAGATTCAGGTGCAAAACCCGAGGGGTCGGCAGGCTGATTTCTACTAGGATGACTGCCTTAACACCGTATGTTAGGCGAAAAGGGGTCTCCCCAGTAAGGGTTCGGCTGGTCGTCCGATAAGCCCAGAGTATGTTCGGTAATTCCTCAGCCCAAAGTTTTTTAGCAACTTCCAACTTAGTCTTGATGATCTTTAGGAGGGAGCGATTAGTGACTTCGACTTGCCCATTAGCTTGGGGATGGCTGAGGGAAAAGAAACATGGTCTAATATTGAGCTCTTCAAAGAATTTCCTTAATTTGGCATTGTCGAATTGTTTTCCGTTGTCCGAAATGATGGCCTGGGGGATCCCAAATTGGCATACGATCGATTGCCAGATGAACCTAGTGGTGTTTCACTCAGTGATCGCAGCAAGGGGTTCTGCTTCCACCCATTTGGTGAAGTAGTCGATAGCAACCACAGCGAACTTGGTTTGGCCGCTTCCCGTGGACAGAGGACCAACTAAGTCGATGCCCCACTTAGCGAAGGGGTAGGGGCTGCTAAGCGTAATCAGTTCTGTTGGTGGAGCATGAGAAATGTTGGCAAAGCGCTGGCATTTATCACACTTGAGCACAAATTTGCTGGCATCTTGATTGAGAGTGGGCCAGAAGTAACCGGTGCGGAGGATTTTATGGGCCAGGGATCTACCACCCGAATGATTACTGTAAATGCCCTCGTGGACTTCTCTCATCACAAAGACTTCTCTCATCACATAGGTCGCTTGGTCGAGACTGAGACACCTGAGGTATGGGCACGAGAGTCCTCGTTTGTATAGTAGGCCGTTGATGAGAATGTAATTAGACGACTGAGCTTTGACTTTGGCGGCCTGCTATTAATCGTCTAGTAACTCCCCTTGTGTCAAGAACAGAAAGATGTTTGCTACCCATGGGATAGGCTTATTTTGGAGGAAGTGAACCTCCTGCTGGTTTGGCGAAGTAGCCAAATGGGTCAAGTATTCAATGCAGATGCCATGGCTGAGGTCTGACTGGTCGGCCGAGGCTAATTGGGCCATTTCGTCTGCCTTGGAGTTTTCTAACCTAGGGATGTGTCTGATCTGGAAAGTATTGAAAAGGCAAACAATCGGGAGGTTAATGTCCCTGTATGCCCGCATCGTGTCTTCTTTTACGTCGAATTCCTTGGTAATCTGCCCGCTGATCAATTGGGAATCACTGAATACCTGGATATGGCTTAGACCAATGTCTCTAGCCAGTCGAAGACTTGCTATCAAGGCATCATATTTGGCTTCATTATTGCTTGCGTCGAATAGGAAACGAAGGGCACACTTGAAATACCTGCCTTCTGGGGCGATGAGGATGGGACCGGCCCCACTACCTTGTTTACGGGATAACCCATCAACATTAAGCGTCCCGAAATAGAGGTCTTCTGCCTCAATGTTAGATTGCGTTGGCGGAGGGGGCACGTTCGGAGTGAGATTGATGAATTCCAAGATAAAGTCGACGATGACCTATCCTTTGATTGCTGCTCGAGGTCAATAAGAGATGTCAAACTGACTGAGCTCGATGGACCATTGCATAAGTCTGCCTGACGACTCTAGTTGTTGCATGATCTTTTTCAAAGGCTAGTCAGTGAGAACAACTATGGAGTGAGCTTGGAAATAAGGTCGAAGGTGCCTGGAGGCTATAACCAAGGCGAGGGCCATTTTTTCCAACAGGGGATAGTTCTGTTCTGCCCCCCTGAGAGCTCGGCTAATGTAGTAGACTGGATGTTGTACTAAGTTGTCTACCCTAATGAGGACAACACTAACAGTAGTGTTTGATACGGCTAAGTAGAGGAAGAGGGTTTCGCCTGGAAGCGCTTGAGAGAGGAGAGGGGCTTGACCATGCACTGCTTCAGTTGTTGAAAGGCCTCCTCAGATTCGGTGCTCCATTTAAACGCCTATCGGAGGACTTTAAAAAATAGAAGACACTTGTCTGTTGCCCGAGAAATAAAACGGTTAAGAGGCGGCGACTCTGCCCACGAGCCATTGAGCCTCCTTAACTGTTTTGAGAGATCGTATTTCTACCAGGGCCTTGATCTTTTCGGGGTTAGCCTCGATGCCCCGTTGGTTGACCATGAAGCCCAGGAACTTCCCAGATCCTACACCGAAGGCGCACTTCTCTGGGTTCAACTTCATCTAATATTTGCGTAAGGTTTTGAAGGTTTCTCACAGGTTTGCCAAATGATCAGAGGAGAATTTACTCTTGACTAGCATGTCATCGACGTAGACTTCCATGTTCCGGCCTATCTGGTGTTGAAAGACGGCATTGACCATACGTTGGTAAGTTGCTCCATCATTTTTTAAGCCGAACAGCATAACACAATAATGATAAGTTCCTCTATCTGTGATGAAGGAGGTGTGTTCCTGGTCGGCCGGGTGCATCAAAATTTGATTGTAACCGAAGAAGGCATCCATGAAACTAAGCATCTAGTGTCCGGCAGTTGCATCGACTAGCAGATCTATCCAGGGTAAAGGATAACTATCTTTGGGGCATGCCCAATTAAGGTCGGAATAGTCGACGCAGAGTCGCCATTTACCATTATTTTTACGAACCAACACTACATTGGACAGCCACCTAGGGTAGTCCACGTTTATTATGAACTGTGCCTTCAATAGTTTGTCTACCTCAGAAATGATGAGGGCATTGCGTTCCGGGTGAAAGATACACTGCCTTTGGCAGAAAGGTTGGAAGTGGGGCTCGATGCTGAGACGATGAGTGATGAAAGGCAAACACAACGTTGTGCTCGGCTAATAAAGCTGTGAGATCGACCTTGGCCTGGGAGGATAGTTTGTTACCGATCCTGGCTGTTTTGGTTAAGTTGGTAGGATAGGGTCGATAGGGACTTCAACAAGTTCTTTCACTGGTTCCTCTCTGACTGATTCTTCTTCATCTCTAACGTCTAGTCCTTCGATGATCAAAGCCTCCTTCCACTTAGCCTCTTTTAGTGAGGTGACGTAGTATTCTCTGGCCATTGTCTGCTCGCCTCTCACAGTGCTAACCCCAAGGTCGGTAAGGAATTTCATGGCTAAATGGTATGTAGAGGTGACAGCTTGGAAAGCGTTAAGAGCTGTGCGTCCGAGGATTATGTTATAAGCAGAAAGACAATCGACGACAAGGAAGGTGAGTAGTTTGGTGGTCTGTCGTGGATATTCTTTGATGGTGATGGGGAGATCGATAGAGCTTATAAAGGTCACCTAGTCGCCAATGAAACCGACTAGCGGAGTTTGGAGATGGGACAATTTTTCTTCTCCAACTTAGAGTTGGTGATAGGCGTTCAGGAAGATGATGTCTGAAGAGCTGCTGTTGTTGACAAGCACCCGTCTGATTTTATAATTGGATAGGAGAGCAGAGATGACGAGGGGGTCATCATGGGGGTAATGAATGCCTATGCAATCGGCCTCCGTAAAGGTGATGGGTTCAGTCCACTACTTGGGATGTTTGAAGGGGCAATCCAATGTCGTGACTTCTTTATCAAAGCCTCGCCTAATTTTTTTGAATTCAGCTCGCTGGGCTAATCGAGATAGACCTTCGCATGCGAGCCCGCCAGCGATGACTCTGATCTCACCAACTGGGAGAGCGGATTGCCTTGTGCTCGAAGAGGATGGTGGGGGCCGATCATTGGCTTGCTTAGTTATGTGGGTTGTCGGAGGGGGGTATGGCGGCAGTGGCCCCCCAGCGGGTCAGTCCTTGGCCGTTGCTGGGGTCGAGCTATCGTATCAAATCCTCTACCTAGTCTTTAAGGTTGACACATTTCTCAGTGTTGTGGCTGTGGTCCTGATGGAAATGACAGTACTTGGATTGATCTCGTCGGTTGGAGGGAGACCGTGATGGTTGGGGCCATTTCAGGTTGTAATCTCATTGGATCTGGTTCAAGACTTGTTCCATAGGGGAATTGAGGGGGGTGTATCGCTTGAACCGACCGGGCAGTCGGGTTGGTGCCGGTTGGTCAGCTCGAGCGAGTCGGTCGGTATACTGAGGGGTTTGTTAGGTATAGTGGAAGGGTCTGGTTTCGAATTCCTTTTTTTTCTCCCGAAGGGTTGGATATTTAGTTGTGGTATCTTGGCAGGTGTAACAAGTCCGCGGGGGACCTCGCTACAGCTCAGACTCGATTTGTGTCAAGGTTCTTAATCTTGAACCAAAGAGTCCAAATCTGGCAAATCGTTTTGAGAAAACAGATTTTTGAAAGAAGTGCCAAACATGGACTGCTTTGCCAGATACAGAGTCGCCACCTAAATATTTTATTTTTGGGAAATTTAGGAAACCCTGACTCGTTTGCCTAAGGCCACGTGTCCGTCATCACCAAAGTTGGCTCGGCTCAGGAACTTGGGTACGATTAGGGAAGGTCACTTCGTGAGCACCCCCGCTCGCCCGATCAAAGATCGGCCTCTACTAACCATGATATTTAGTTTTGAAAACATTGTGTGCTCTTATTCTGGTTATTAGCCTAGATTCACTATGTGATGCGCACAGCATACAAGTATAGACCGGGTCGCCTGAATTGGAACAAAACATTTCATGTTTGTTTTTGAAAGATGGTTTGCTACCCGCAGGTAGGCTTAAAATACAGATTTTGCCACCCTCAGGTGGGCTTAGAAAAACATGGTTTTGCCACTATCTAGTGGGCTTAAAACTCACAGTTGATGATTTGTCCCAATCCAAACAACCCAACCTTCACCCACAGGCATTCAAGGCAGTTATATCACATAAGCAGTTAGCCTCATGGTAAGCATGCTATTCATGGCAGTCACTCACGCGCATGCAAGGATGCTAAAGCATAAAACTCACCGAGTACTCCAAGCCAAAACAGAAACCGATTAGAAATCCATGCATGATCCTAACTATACAGAAATGCCTAATGCAACACATGCAAAAATGCAACTATAGCAGGCTCGGCTATTCTAAACATGGCATATGGAGTGCTACAGCTAACATGTATTCAACTTAGAATTGAAATACAAATGCAGTTAGTATGATGCGCCGAGCCCGATGCATGCAAAACAGATGAATGAATGCAAACATGCTATCATACTGTATGCTAATTGAAACATGCCCTAATCTAACCATCATAAGCAGGTAAATAAACGAAAAGAAAGACGTGGGGTTAGAAGACATACATCACACATACACACACTTATTACAACATTGCCCTTGCACAGAGGGTCCGAATAAAATAATATACAGTCCCAAATGAATAGTATAGTCCGAATAAATAATACAGTCCAAATATGTACAAAACCCTAATTAATTAACAAATTTAACTAGGAAAGCATTAAATTGGCATGCAATCCAAGGACTGTCTCGACTCTTCTCCGGATGATGAATGATGCATGCTCGAGTTGCCTTTGCGCAGAAATCCATGGCGATGCCCCAATTAGCCTCTGTTTGCAATTATTCTTGGAATGCGTGCCAAACTTCGAAAGGCTGCTGATTCTTGATTTGTTGCAACAGAGAGCAACAGAGGGGCATGGCAAAGTATTTTCACACATGTATGCATGCCTCAATCCTCGTGCCACCAATCACGCATCTCGATGCATGATGGCCGAGTCGAATTGCACAACTCAATATGGAATGAATGCACATGAAAATACAACTAAGACCTAACTCCATCATGGACAATCCGGAGTGTCGGTGACTAGGGAATTGAGACACGTTCCGTCACTCGAAGTACGAAACGTACCTCATTTTTCGTGCTCGAGCTAACTCCTATCCCAAACACAATGCAATATGCATGACATGCATAGATGCAACTAAGATACAACCTAACATGCACAATGCTATGATATGAAATAGCATACATGATGCACGAGGTTACATGGCATACACAATGCGCTAACATACAACCTAGCATACACAATGCTGTGAAATGAAATAGCATACACAATGCATAATGGGCATACACCAACACAAGTGGACCTCGGCCACACTTACATAGGAGGCCATTGGATGAAAATGAGACACTCGAGATGTGTGCATACGTGCACGCAAACCGAAGACCGACCCTAAGGCACCAAATGCCACTCTAAAAAAGCATGGCAAGGCATGGAATATGGCATACTAGCATGCAAATTTCAGCGCTAAAATATGATGCAAAACAGCCCCGAAACATGGAAACATGCACGAAATGAATCCCGAAACATGAAATTAGGTACATGGAATGACCTATGGCTATGCAAAGCATACGTTATTTGAACATGAAGTATGAAGATAGAATCATGACAGTCCCAAAACGAGCATACTTCCAGTTTTAAGCAAGGCCAAAGAGTGAACACAAATAGGACTAAGCTAGCATGCAAAAATGGCCCCGTAAGAGAGATAATGAAGCAAGTAGCAGCTTCTGGCCCTAAATGGCCAAGAGCCCTTCAACAAAGTTGAAGAGAGACTCAAAACGAAGCACTTTACAGTTTACAACAAGCCATGAAAAAAAACACAAGTATGGGTAAGCTATTATGCAAGAAATGGGCCAAAAAGGAGACAATGAAGCAAGTGATGGTTGCTGGCCTCAAACAGAGGAGGGCCCTTCAACAAAGTTTAATAGGGGCCCAAAACATGGTATTTTACAGTTAGTGACCAAACCCAAAACAGTGCACATGCAAGCTTAAAATACTATGCAAAATAAGGCCTAAAAAGATATTTAAACACAAAGAGCAAAAAGGGAGCTTCAAACAGAAAAAGTCCCTTGATCAAACATGAAGAGGGGGTCAATGTCACGACCTAAACCCGGCCCTATGGGTTTAGCACCGTAACTGGCCAGTAATCCGAGATTACCGAAGGCCTCTGAGATATCTGATGAAACAGAGTTCGAGAACTGGCGGAAGCCAATACAGTATATAACTAGTGTCCATTGAGCTGTGAAAATCTGTATGCCAAAAACATTTTTCATACATATATGCATTCAAACCAGTACAGTATATACAATCGTTACAAACATTCAGTACGGGGACTTGATCCCTCGATTACAGCAAGAAAAGCAGTCTATCTGATCTACAAGAATGTGCAACAAGACAAAACAAGAGGAGACTAGTGGGGACACAAAAACACCCCAAGCCATGACATGGCGTCTCGAACCTCACAGGAGGCACATTGGTGGTGACAAACCGGGGACCAATCCCACGCTCCTAGCTCTGGTTCAGCTGCTGAGAACCTACATATATATATAAACAGTGAGCTAAAGCCCAGTGAATAACATAATGTATAAAGGGGTTACGAATGAATGCCCTTACAGTAATGAAATCAATTCATTATACAGTAATTCAATCTCTCAGTATTGAAATCAATCAGTCATATGTGGTACATCCAATAGCCTATAAACAGTATGGTCCAAAGGACCGAGTCTTAACAGACCCAACAATAATGATGGCCATCAATCAGTATGGTTCCACAAGGGAACCGACAGAGCTCAGAATACCAATAACAAGAGGTGCTAAGGATGCCACAAGATGCTTCGTAAAATAGGACATACATTCATTCAATAAATAATATCATTTCAAGAACAGTTAAAATGCAGTATTCAAAAGATAACCATTTTGAACATATCTTTACACATCTGTTACTCACAGTGATTGGGCTATCAATAGCTAGAGCGTGTCCCCGAGAGCCAACCCTAAACAGTAAACAGATAGAACACACACAAAGTTTACAGCCTGAAGGATGATAATTAAATCCCTAAATTTCCTCGGTGTGGTTCTATGTCTATATCCTCATTAAGATGTCTTAAACTAGGCCTAAGAATGCCTAGGATGCGATGAGGATGCGAAAATGCACTTAGAAAACAATTTGAAATTTTTGAAACAGGTTCCCGCCGGCGCACAATTCCAGCTCGGCGTAAAAAACGTTACCCGCGGGCGTAACTTCCTCCGCTCGGCGGTCTGCAAAATATACTGGGTGGTCGAAAAACCCGCTCGAGCGTGAGTTTATCCGCCGGCGCCTGCATAAGGTATGCAACAATTCTTGGGAGTCACGATTTCCACGCCGAAGGCAGATACTCCGCTCGGCGGACAATAATCTGAAAAACCAGAATTGTGCTCAGAATTCAAAACCAAGGTTTCAACCTCCAAATCGATCCTCTTGGGCCCATTTTCTGGAAAACTCATAAAAACACATAATATAACATGTTTCAAACCTCAATTTAAGAAATCAAGGCCCAAGGGTGTTTAATTCAAACCCAATTTCAAACCATTTTTCAAGAACAATTCTCTAACATGTCAAGCATGGAATAAAAACTCTTTCAGGCTTTGATGCTAGCTCAATGAGCTCAATTCTTTGAAAAACATGATGAAAACATGAACTTATGCATGAACATGAGCATGCATGTAACAATTAGCCAAGAATTAAACTCAAAATCCAACAACACTAACATGCATGCAAGAATATGCTCTATTTCAACATGTTAGAACTTCAAACATGGCTTAGCTCTACCATGATGCATGAAACATGCAAGATTTAGCTCAATGACAGCAAGAAGATGATGACTTCCTCACCTAGAGTGTTGATTTCAAGTCTAGTAAGCTCTATATGCCAAGCCTCTAGCAAATTCTACAAGTTCTACAAGCTATCCCTCAAGATGAACTCTCTCTCTCTCTATCCTCTTCTTGGTCGGCTAGAGTAAGGAAGAAAGGCTGATCAAATGACTATGTGCAAGTGTATACAAGGCTCAAAGATAGTATTAAACTAATGCCCACTGACTATGGCAAACATGTAAATAAGCTAACCTTGGCAATTCTATTAATTAGGCTTAAATTAATCTAATTTAATCATTCCTAATTAATTTTCAGATAAATATACTATTAAATCACAAATATTACGCTGACTACAAAACATCAAACGGTTTCTAAATCGGCCGCCGATAAGGCCTTCAATTAGCAGTTTAAACATATAAATGCAAACAGATAATCAATCAATTAAACAGATAGGAATACAATACAATAGACAAACTTATTCAGTTTTCAGTTTCGGTTTCAATCAGTCTGTTCAGTAGTTCATCCAGTTCACTTATCAGTCATTATCAGTTTAGTTTAGCAACAATCAGTACATAATTCAGTGGTTATACGGTAATCAGTACGAGGGTTGTTACAGTCAAAATAAGGCTATTTACAGTTTGTACCAGACCCCAAAAATACAAACACAAGGGGCTAACAAAAATTGCAAAAATAAGGCCAAAAGAGGAATAAAGTGGCAAGTGACAAAAGGAAGCCTCAAACAGTGAAGAGCCCTTCAACAATGTTTAAGAAGGGATCAAAATAAGCCACTTTTCAGTTTATAACCAAGCTCAAAACAATTTACAAATGTGCCAAAAATACTATGCAAGAAAGAGGCATACAAGAGAGGTAAAGAAGCAAGTGGTAGCTGGAGACCTTAAACAGGGAAGGAAACTTAAACAAACATGAAAAAGACCTCAAAACATAACTATTTTCCATTAGCGTCGGAGCCCAAAAATGTAAGAAAGTATGGCTTAGAAAGCATGCAAAATAAGCTTAAAAAGAGGGAAAATATGGCTCACCCTTGAAGACCAAACTTTAGCAGCCTCTTGGCACAAGAAGTGGTGCTCCTAGCCTCTGGAAAGAACCTCCAAGCTGCTGGAATGGAGTGTGGATTGGTTGGCTTGGAGATGGAGTAGAATGGGTGTAGGATTTGAGAGGTTTTGAGGGTTGAAGTGTAGAGAGAGAGATACAATCTACGAGACTCAAAACAAATTTTCTAACCCTTAAAACTGAAGGGGAGGGGCTGGTTTTATAGGCAAAGGAGTGGAGAAAAGGGGGGGGGAAATGGGGGGAGATTCAAATTCAATTTCCCCCCCCCCCAAAAGGCCAAACCCTCGGACATGGGTGAAGTGCAGAACAAAATACATGGCTGGAATGCACTTGGGACAAGGATTATGGCCGGCCAGCTCAAAAGGGCAAAAAAGGTCATCCACCAGGTAAGTGGCCGGCCGGCCAGGTCAAAGGGGTAAAGTGGCCAGCCACCCCCTAGGATGAAACCCCAGAAGTTAGCTTTCCAATGCCGCAAACCTTGCATGAAAATTCCTCCTGTGGAAAAAGTTATGCCTGTTTCCGTGAAGCCGCGCAGATTCGGTCCAACCGGACTTCAACCAACCATATCTCCTCCCCCCGGACCTAGACTTAGGAGATTCTTGAGTGCAAAATGAAGCCCCGGAAGTAAGCTTTCCAATGGTGGTGGCCTCATATCTTAATTCCTCTTGTGCAAAGAGTTATGCCCATTTCAATGAAGCCGCGCAGATTTTTCTCCTTTCCAGATTCATGCTAAACCACTTTGGACTCAAAAAAAATTTGGCTTTTCAGCAAAATTGCTGGCCTCCCACCCTCCTACAAGATTTCTAACAATGAAAATAAGGTCCCTGCCAAAAATGGACCAAGACGGATGCAAAACGAAGGTTCGGGGGCCAAAACACGCAGTTCGGGGCCCCGAAAACAAGTCATAGGGCACCGAAGTGGTGTTCGACCACGAAGTTGGTCTCTCGGACCACAGTGTCCCTCAAAAGGGAGGAAATAAGGTATGTGCCAAAAACCAGAGCAAACGGAGGTGGTTAAACGGTCCCGAACCGAGGCACACAGCCAACGGGTCCGAAAAATCGAAAACCGGGCTCCAAACGGGCAAAATGGCGTACGACCACGAAACGTAGCCTACGGCCACTGAGAGATGATCTACGAGACCTCTCCCTCCCTTCGGCAAGAGAAAACAGAGAAAATAGAGCCTGGTTCGCAAACCGAGGCAAGAGATCCGGAAGTCCGGAGGCAAGGCTCGCAGCCGAGACTTTGAAACCTCTGAACGAGCACGATATGCAACATCACCAAGCGCTCAATCGATGACGTCTGAGTCTTAAGGTTGGTCAAAAATGGGATGTCTACAGTTGTACCTCTTTGACAGAACTCGAAAGTCATAAGTGACGGGAGTGAATGTCAAAGCCCAGAGACGACCCATTTTTGACAAAGCTGAAGACTTAGACAAGCAAACGAAGTATAGATAAATAAATGGTCGTGCCCGCAGGCTGCCTACGTATGTCTTTGCAAGGAATCAAACCAGCGTAGTTCAGGGGCAGGATGCAGAAATATTTTGATAATTGGACTTATACGCTACGCGAAGCCGATTTGATAATTGGACTTATACGCTACGCGAAGCCGGTTTGAAGATTGGACTTATACGCTGCGCGAAGCCGGTTTGATAATTGGACTTATACGCTACGCGAAGCCGGTATGAAAATTGGACTTATACGCTACGCGAAGCCGGTTTGAAAATTGAGGACTCATGCAATGCACTGCAATGTAGTGGCTAAGATGCAATGTAATAGCTAAGAGGTAAAGGTACCTTACAGGGGCAATTGGCAATAACTTACCTCGGCAATATCCTACCTCATGCTGATGTGGGAATCTTCCTCTTCTTCTCAGTTGAACCACAGGTACTACTTTTCTCCCTGACTATGGTTGCAGCTTACCCTATTCTCCAACAGGGTGACAGACTAGGTTGGATCAGTATCCAGAATTGAGGCGCATACAGATGCTATCTCAATGCCATACAGATTTCAAGCCGAGGATATACCCCTGGGTATTTAAACCAGACTTTAGTTTCGGAAATCCCGAACCTTTGTGTTCTAGGCATGAGTCATTCGAACTCTAGTTTCCACCGTCTCAGTTGGTCTCCTAGGAACTCACCGCTAACACAGGCAGGTGGCTATACCAGACCACCGAAAGTCGTTCGGGCACAACAAACACCAAAGGAATTGCACCTTTAGAGGATTTAAGGTCTCCTAGACCGGACAATAAAACAGACATGATGCCATGGATGTAATAGATGTGATGCAATAGATAATAGATGCGATGCAACAGAGAGTTCAATAGATGCAAAATGGTGACATACTCCAACCACGCTGGACTCGTGAGTGGAGGAAGAACAAAGAAAATTAATCAGGAGCGCGTTCCACGCGATCTAAGATAAATTCCAGAGTGAAATCGTGTGAAGAAGGGGACAAAGAGAGAAACATAGGGACTTATCCCAGTGTTTCAAAATGGTGTGAGCATTGGAACATATTCCGAACACTTTTAACCGAAGAAGGAGAAACCTAGGGACGTATCCCGGCGTTTCAGAATGGTGTGAGCATTAGAACGTATTCCGAACGCTTTTAACCAAAGTGGGAGAAACCTAGGGACGTATCCCGGTGTTTTTGAATGGTGTGAGCATTGGAACGTATTCCGAACGCTTTTAACCAAAGAGGGAGAAACCTAGGGACGTATCCCGGCGTTTCAGAATGGTGTGAGTATTGGAACGTATTCCGAACGCTTTTAACCGAAGAGGGAGAAACATAGGGACGTATCCCGGCGTTTCAGAATGGTGTGAGCATTGGAACGTATTCTGAACGCTTTTAACAGAAGAGGGAGAAACATAGGGACGTATCCCGGTGTTTCAGAATGGTGTGAGCATTGGAACGTATTCCGAACGCTTTTAACCAAAGAGGGAGAAACATAGGGACGTATCTCGGCATTTTAGAATGGTGTAAGCATTGGAACGTATTCCGAACGCTTTTAACCGAAGAGGGAGAAACATAGGGACGTATCCCTGCGTTTCAGAATGGTGTGAGCATTGGAATGTATTCCGAACGCTTTTAACCAAAGGAGGTCTAACCCATCGCACGCGCGAAGGGAAAGAATGATAATTGCAAGTGAAAAGGTGCATAACAATGCAAGTAATGAGCATAACAATGCTAGATAGATATGCATAATCAATGCAATGAATGAGCATAACAATGCTAGTGAAGTGGGTGCATAACAATGCAGGTGGAAGTGCATCGCAATGCAAGCGAAATGGGTGCATAACAATGCAAGTAAAGAGTGTTTATGACGATGCAATATAGGTGCACAAGGCAGTGCGAGTGAGGTGTACAGGAGAAGTGCAATAAAATGCACTTTCTATGCGAGTATGGGGGCATTTTCTATGCAACATGGAAAGCATATTCTATGCGATATTGAAGACAAGCATATTCTATGCAGAATCGAAAGCAAGCATATTCTATGCATGAATCATAACGAGGCGCGGCACGCATGCAACAAAAGTGTATATGAAAGCTCACATGCTATGCAATAGAGGGGCATCAAACATGTACTCTGGTGCCTCCGATTTACCTCTCAGAGGACTTGGCAACACGCTCAGCTCAAAAGGGGACACCCTGTCTATATTGGCGAGAGATAACATCTGCAGTTGCTTTAATCGCTGTTCTGACTTGAAGCAGGCTTAAGCTTGGGGTCGAGGTACACTCATACTCCAGAGAAATGGCGAGGCCTGAAAAGGTATATCTAGAATACAATCACGGAATTTTCTGAAGTTGAAGCACACTTAGATGCTTCCATTTTCCCTCTTTTCTTTTGCTTTGCAGTCTAGAACCCATGTAGCTTCAAATAGGTCCTAGTTTTACTGTTCTCACATGACCTGGGCTGAACCGTGCGGTTTTATGAAAGAACGAAACTTGTTTTGCACAAACGTGAAGAATGGCACAACACTTTGAGCACAAAACGATTTCATTTTTGAAATTGAGAGATGAGTTTTCGACCAGGTATTGGCCCTACGACTAAACACAGCAAAATGACTCAACAAGGAAATAAAAGGCACACAACCTAGACACATCGAGTAACACTCGAAATGACTCAAAACAAGAATCGAGATAAAACAAAAAGACACGACACTCAGACGTGCACAGGGAGCCTGTTTCACCGGGTAGTGTTTCCCACCCTTTCTCATTTGTGATTCTCACATCACTCGGCCCTCAGGCTCTGTTTTTCTGGAAAAAAAAAAAGCCCTTTTCCTCACTTTTTCTCTCAGTGCACATCTCTCTATTCTTTAACCTCTCATTTTTTTATCCCTCCCCTGGGTGGTCAATGGATAAACAGAAAGTTGCTAGCTCTTGCCCCCTAGCACTCAGCTAGATTCTTCTTCTTCTGCACGTAGCTAGTGCGTTTCTCCCACAGAGGGGCTGTGCTACAACTAGGTGTGTAGCAAATCTGCAGCTGACATCGGTTGACGATGCTCTGTTGGCAAGTTTAGACGTGATCAGATCTGTCCAGATGAGGGAGTGGAATATCTTGATCCATTCCAATTCGTGCTTCGCACTTGGCTCGATACCTCGCTGCTTGGAGGATGAGAGAGCTTTCAGCCCGTTGCAATTAGCTTCAGTGGTGCCCTTTTCTGGCGAATATGGTGTCCTTCTTGGCAAGTATGTTGATAATGAGGGAAAGACAGAACACCTGACTCAACTGTGCCCCTAGTTCATCATTTTGACATTTTTTTTTTTTTTGGTTTTCTAATAAAATAATTTTGACCAAAATGAGAGTTAGATTAACATGCTTGTTCAATTTTCTTATTTAAAGTCATGCAAGTCAAGCTATGAGCACTGAAAATTTTCCTTTTTGGGTCCAAGAAATGGTCCAGTTTTGAAAAATGAAATAATTTTCGAGAAATTAGTCAACCTCGGTAAAAATTCTCAAAAACTATTTTTGCAAACGGCCACTGCTCAACGAGCACGGAACCTACTCTTGAGATGCACAACCTCGGACCCATAATAATGGAAAATTGCCCCTTGTTTGAAGAACACTGCATGGCAACGGAAAGTTGCCCCTTGTTTGAACAAGCATCAAATACATTGAATGGCAACGAAAGTTGCCCTTGTTTGAACGACTGATCTTAGCGTATTTGTAATCAGTCCTCAGAGCGACGAACACAACCAGACTCTCGATTACAGAAAAGGCAAAGATGATCAAAACCATTACATGGACACAATTGATTTGGAAGTGTTTATGGCTGGACTTCAGAATGAAGTTGCCTACGTATCCCAAAGATGGGAATCAAGCCTCACGTAGTTCGGTTAAGGTACACTCGGTATTTAACCTCCTTTTTAGGCTCTAACTTTTGCCATATGCCTGCGCAGTGTTTTCAACCTTGCGAGCTTTGTTTTTCTTTTCTTTTCATTTTCATTTCTTTTCTTCTTTTTCCCTTTTTTCTTTTTCTTCATTTCTTTTTTTTCATTCTTCTCTTTTCTTCTTTTTTCTTTTTTGCTTTTTGTATATATTTTTCTTGCTCTAACTTTTGCTTGGGTCGCCCTTCCGGGTTTTCGGCCCAGCGAGCCTCTCAAAGGGTAAAAGTGTAGCTTGGTCCATGCCAAATGGTTGTAAGGTTTTGAGGCCATCCGTATCCAGGAGAGTTGCTGTTGATTTGCAAGAGGACTTATCTTCGGCTCTTCGAGCACATCCGACATCTTTGCCCCTAGTTCGAAGGGTACTTCTGTTCCAGCTTTGCAAGCTTCTTCTGATCTTCTAATCTTCTTGATCCGACTTTCCTGGCCTCTTGTTCGAGGGCTGCTTCAAATCTGGCCACACAGGCCTCACATTGTAGTTGACCATTGAACATTCTGAATCCCAGTTCAAGGTTTGAAAGTGAGGGGTCGAGTCTCGAGGCTGAGAGCGATCCTAAGCTGTAAAATGTCAAGAGTGATTCTACACAGGTCTTCGCAGGACCGCGCAAAACATTTTTTGAAAGTTTTTAAGAAAGCGACAAATCGCTCTCGCTGAAGACAGTGTAGAACCAATCTGGATCAAGCCAGGATCCTTCCCAGTACTCACACTAACAAGCATGATTTCATTCATTAAGGGCTTAGCACGCCTCTCTTTCTCTCAATTGATCAAAATTTTGCAAAACCCGAGGAATTCCTTCCTCTTCGTTTTCACCACAGTGTTCAAAAAGCTTTTGGAAAACTTAGGTCGATGCAATGAATTCAAGGCACAGAAAAGACACAGCTTCTAGTCAAATACTGCCATCTTATTTGGAATTTCTGGTATAACTGGCACACGACAGAAGCAAACACAAAAGCATGAAAAACCATTGTTGTTCATTCAAATCATATGCTATCGCTCCAAGGCGTAAATAGACTCAAAACAAAACGAAAAGACAAACACAAAACAAAATGGTGACGCCGAGGTAACACCCCTAATCACCCAACTCCTATACAACAGGACTGACTCGATACAGCAAGACAGACCCAAAACAAAAGAGACTGACTCAAAACAAAAAGACAGGCTCAAAAACAAAACAATAAGACTGACCCAATACCTAAGTCAGAATGTACAAAAACCAGTATTCACAAATGCTCAAAATAGTGTGTGCCATACACCATATCTGAAATAAACTGAACGCCGCCCGCAGGTGGTTCATCTCTCGATCACATCACATTATCCCCCACAAGTTCACTGATCAAGTGCCGATAGACTTTGCAGGACCTGGTGCGGGGATGACCCCGTTGTCAATCAAATTTTGTATCTCGTGGCGAAGACGGACGCAACTGTCGGTGTCATGACTGGTTTGTTGATGGAAAGCACAGTACTTAGTCGGGTCATGCTTTGGAGGGTAGAGGTCGTTGCTCTAACGGTTTCAGATGTCCTTTCCTGAGTAGTACCCCCAGGGCTTTAGACAAAGACATATAGAGTGAAGTGAAAACCCTCTTGCCTCGGGGTAGATAGTCTGAAGTTCGGGAGTTTAAAGGGGATGCACCAACAAAGGGAGTGGCTGCTCTTGGTGTGGTGGTGGCGACCATGCCCACTTCGGAAAATCTTACAGCTGCGTCACTGTAGGTGGTCGCATTCAAACTGCGGGTAAACGCCCTCCTGGGCTGTTCCTTCTCCTGGTCAATGAGGCCTTGCTTCATAGCGTCCTCGATCTTTATTCCCATCTCATGCAAATCTGAAAAGGTAGGGAAGGGGAGCACGATCATTTTCTGCATTAGTTTGGGCTGGAGGTTGCGCACAACCATCCGTATCTGATCCTTATCCGTTGGCCTAATGGTCATCATTGAGGCCTTGGCCCTCAAGCGGGCCACGAATTCTGAGAAGCTCTCCTTAGGCTCCTGCCTCGTCGTCTCAAGATCACGGGTCGTAATCTCAATTTGGGTATTGTATGAATATTGTGCGACGAAGGCCTCTGCCATCTCCTCCCAGCTTCGTTTCACTGAATCCTCCAATTTGGCGTACCAGATGGCCGCAACACCCGACAGGGTCCTGCCAAAAAGGGAGAGCTTCTGTAATCTTGTCAAGCCCATTGGGCGCAGAACATCTGAAAACAAACTCAAGTGGACCATGGGATCCCCTGACTCGTCAAAACGGTCGATGCGAGGCATCTTGAACCTGTCTGGCAGTCTCACAACTGCATTGGTGTACCCGTCCTCAATGTCCGGGATGGATTTTACCCCCTGGGATTTCTTGAACAACTTCTCAAGCTTGCTCAATTTCAACGCTGTAGGGTCGACCTCAGTCTCGAAGGGTGAGTCCAGTAGATTGGTAGGTGTTTTGGACAGCTGGGGTAAGATCGGGGGCGGGCCCAGAGGAATGTCTGTACCCTCCTGGGTATTCTGAACATTCGTCGTTTCCCCGGGTGCGGGAGCTCCTGCTGGAGGAGGAACTTGTTGGGAAGCAGACGCGCCGCTTTGCTGTTGCAGCCTGGTGATGAGCTCAGCCTGCTGAGCCATGATTGCAGCCTGCTGCTTGGAAAATTTCGCTTGGCGGACAGCGTCTTGCTGCATGAGTTTCATACTTTCTTGCATCTGACGCATCATTGCCTCCATCCCTGACGTGTTCTGCTGATCCATCTAACTGACTGGTATCTATCCCTGCAGTAGAAACTGAGACCTCAGCCTGACTGTTCACTGGCGGGGTGGATAAGGGCTACTGATCTGGTAACTGGTGATCTGTGCTTGACTGGCCCTTTTACCCTGCCTCTGGCAAAGGAACACTGATGGCCCTTGAACTGAATCTCTGACCTGACAAAGTCTATCAGCACAAGTTCGATGAACCTCGGGGGATATCGGAGCCTTCTGAAGCTATGGTTCCAGGACTACCTAGCAAAAGAGAAAACAGATAGCACCTCAGCTCAACTTCACCAAAACAGATACGAGCATAGTAGGATGACTGTGCCCTCTCTCTTGGTCTGCCCCAAATTCTACCTCAAATCGATACCCTCGGGTAAACTAAACCCCAAAATATTGAATCGGTGCCGCAGTTCGATGACCAAACCTGCAAACTGATACATGCATTCCTGTAAAGACGCACTCTAAAAGCACATAACAAGCAAGTGAGAGCCAAAACACCCCTATGTTGGGGTAGGGTTTCCCTGTCCTATTTTGTCAGGAGCTAGGGTTTCACTACGCACGCAGCGGTTTCAAACAACCTATATCGAGTAAGCAACCAGTCCTAGTTTGGAATGGTCACTATGGATTTCGATATGCACTAGGTCAAATGGTCAAAAAGGGTACCCCGGTAAAACCGGGGTTTGTGTTCCCACACTGGCAGAGCCCACAACTGGTCAGCCTTATGGATATGTCTTGACAAGACAAGCCTCCGGCAAACCGTTCAGGAATAGCAGATGGCAAACACGGTGTCCTAGGCGCACCAATGCAAATGCAATGCAAAGAAACACACAAGTGTAGTCAAAACGAGATATCATGAGTTCGAGTCAAATTCTCTAAATCCCCAGCAGAGTCGCCAGAAACTGTAACAAGTCCGCGGGGGACCTCGCTACAGCTCGGACTCGATTTGTGTCACGGTTCTCAATCTTGAACCAAAGAGTCCAAATCTGGCAAATCGTTTTGAGAAAACAGATTTTTGAAAGAAGTGCCAAACATGGACTGCTTTGCCAGATACAGAGTTGCCACCTAAATATTTTATTTTTGGGAAATTCAGGAAACCCTGACTCGTTTGCCTAAGGCCACGTGTCCGTCATCACTAAAGTTGCCTCGGCTCGGGAACTTGGGTACGATTGGGGAAGGTCACTTCGTGAGCACCCCCGCTCGCCCGATCAAAGATCGGCCTCTACTAACCATGATATTTAGTTTTGAAAACATTGTGTGCTCTTATTCTGGTTATTAGCCTAGATTCACTATGTGATGCACACAGCATACAAGTATAGACCGGGTCGCCTGAATTGGAACAAAATATTTCATGTTTGTTTTTGAAAGATGGTTTGCTACCCGTAGGTAGGCTTAAAATGCAGATTTTGCCACCCTCAGGTGGGCTTAGAAAAACATGATTTTGCCACTATCTAATGGGCTTAAAACTCACAGTTGATGATTTGTCCCAATCCAAACAACCCAACCTTCACCCACAGGCATTCAAGGCAGTTATATCACATAAGCAGTTAGCCTCATGGTAAGCATGCTATTCATGGCAGTCACTCACGCGCATGCAAGGATGCTAAAGCATAAAACTCACTGAGTACTCCAAGCCAAAACAGAAACCGATTAGAAATCCATGCATGATCCTAACTATACAGCAATGCCTAATGCAACACATGCAAAAATGCAACTATAGCAGGCTCGGCTATTCTAAACATGGCATATGGAGTGCTACAGCTAACATGTATTCAACTTAGAATTGAAATACAAATGCAGTTAGTATGATGCGCCGAGCCCGATGCATGCAAAACAGATTAATGAATGCAAACATGCTATCATACTGTATGCTAATTGAAACATGCCCTAATCTAACCATCATAAGCAGGTAAATAAACGAAAAGAAAGACGTGGGGTTAGAAGACATACATCACACACACACACACTTATTACAACATTGCCCTTGCACAGAGGGTCCGAATAAAATAATATACAGTCCCAAATGAATAGTATAGTCCGAATAAATAATACAGTCCAAATATGTACAAAACCCTAATTAATTAACAAATTTAACTAGGAAAGCATTAAATTGGCATGCAAGCCAGGGACTGTCTCGACTCTTCTCCGGATGATGAATAATGCATGCTCGAGTTGCCTTTGCGCGGAAATCCATGTTGATGCCCCAATTAGCCTCTGTTTGCAATTATTCTTGGAATGCGTACCAAACTTCGAAAGGCTGCTGATTCTTGATTTGTTGCAACAGAGAGCAACAGAGAGCAACAGAGGGGCATGGCAAAGTATTTTCACACATGTATGCATGCCTCAATCCTCGTGCCACCAGTCACGCATCTCGATGCATGATTACTGAGGAGTCGAATTGCACAACTCAATATGGAATGAATGCACATGAAAATACAACTAAGACCTAACTCCATCATGGACAATCCAAAGTGTCGGTGACTAGGGAATTGAGACACGTTCCGTCACTCGGAGTACGAAACGTACCTCGTTTCCCGTGCTCGAGCTAACTCCTATCCCAAACACAATGCAATATGCATGACATGCATGGATGCAACTAAGATACAACCTAACATGCACAATGCTATGATATGAAATGGCATACACGATGCACGAGGTTACATGGTATACACAATGCGCTAACATACAACCTAGCATACACAATGCTGTGAAATGAAATAGCATACACAATGCATAATGGGCTTACACCAACACAAGTGGACCTCGGCCACACTCACATAGGAGGCCATTGGATGAAAATGAGACACTCGAGATGCGTGCATACGTGCACGCAAACCGAGGACCGACCCTAAGACGCCAAATGCCACTCTAACAAAGCATGGCAAGGCATGGAATATGGCATACTAGCATGCAAATTTCAGCGCTAAAATATGATGCAAAACAGCCCTGAAACATGGAAACATGGCACCCGATGCACGAAATGAATCCCGAAACATGAAATTGCCAAGCATGCGTTATTTGAACATGAAGTATGAAGACAGAATCAAGACAGTCCCAAAATGAGCATACTTCCAGTTTTAAGCAAGGCCAAACAGTGAACACAAATAGGACTAAGCTAGCATGCAAAAATGGCCCCGCAAGAGAGATAATGAAGCAAGTAGCAACTGCTGGCCCTAAATGGCCAAGAGTCCTTCAACAAAGTTGAAGAGAGGCTCAAAATGAAGCACTTTACAGTTTACAACAAGCTACAAAATCAAACACAAGTATGGCTAAGCTATTATGCAAGAAATGGGCCAAAAGGGAGACAAAGAAGCAAGTGATGGTTGCTGGCCTCAAACAGAGGAGGGCCCTTCAAAAAAGTTTAATAGGAGCCCAAAACATGGTATTTTACAGTTAGTGACCAAACTCAAAACAGTGCACATGCAAGCTTAAAATACTATGCAAAATAAGGCCTAAAAAGAGATTTAAACACAAAGAGAAAAAAGGGAGCTTCAAACAGCAAAAGTCTCTTGATCAAACATGAAGAGGGGGTCAAAATAAGGCTATTTACAGTTCAGACCAGAGCCCAAAATTACAAGCATAAGGGGCTAACAAAACATGCAAAAATAAGGCCAAAAGAGGGATAAAGAGGCAAGTGACAAAAGGAAGCCTCAAAAAGTGAAGAGCCCTTGAACAATGTTGAAGAAGGGATCAAAATAAACCACTTTTCAGTTTATAACCAAGCTCAAAACAATTTATAAATGAGCCAAAAATACTATGCAAGAAAGAGGCATACAAGAGAGGTAAAGAAGCAAGTAGTAGCTGGAGACCTTAAACAGGGAAGGACCCTTAAACAAACATGAAAAAGACCTCAAAAAATTACTATTTTCAGTTAGGGTCAGAGCCCAAAAATGTAAGAAAGTATGGCTTAGAAAGCATGCAAAATAAGCTTAAAAAAAGGGAAAATATGGCTCACCCTTGAAGACCAAACTTTAGCAGCCTCTTGGCACAAGAAGTGGTGCTCCTAGCCTCTGGAAAGAACCTCCAAGCTGCTGGAATGGAGTGTGGATTGGTTGGCTTGGAGATGGAGTAGAATGGGTGTAGGATTTGAGAGGTTTTGTGGGTTGAAGTGTAAAGAGAGAGAGATACAATGTAGGAGACTCAAACCAAACTTTCTAACCCTTAAAACTGAAGGGGAGGGGCTGGTTTTATAAGCAAAGGAGTGGAGAAAAGAGGGGGAAAATGGGGGGGAGATTCAAATTCAATTTTTCCCCTCAAAAGGCCAAACCCTCGGACATGGGTGAATGTAGACGTCCCCGAATGCCCCGAGAAGGTTACTCCCGTTCCGTTCGTATCGGGTTTACTACAGTTCGAACTCGATTTGTGTCGGTTCTAAATCTGAACCAAAGAGTCCAAATCCGGCAAATCGTTTTGAAGAAAAATAGATTTTTGAAAAGTAGTGCCAAACATGGACTGCTTTGCCAGATTACAGAGTCGCCACCTAAATATTTAAAATGGGAAATTTAGGAAACCCTGACTCGGTGCCGAAGGCCACATGTCCGTCATCACCAAAGTGGTCTTGGCTCGGGAGCTTGGGTACGATCGGGAAGGTCACTATGAGCACCCTTCGCCCGAAGACCGGCCTCTACTAACCGTGATATCCGATTTTGAAAACATCATGTGCTCTTATTCCAATTATTAGTCTAGAATTACTATGTTATGCGCGCAGCAAATAAGTATAGACTAGATTGCCTAATTTGGGAATAAACATTGCATATCCGTTCGTTTTGAAAACAGTTTGAAATTGCTACTCGCAAGTAGGCTAAAATACGGATTTCAATGAGTTATTCCAACTCAAGCAATCCAACCTCCACCCACAGGCATTCAAACAGTTTATCACATAAGCACTTAGCCGCATGGCAGACATACTGTCATGTTAATATTCACACGCATGCGACATGCTAAAGCATAAAACTTACATCGTACTCCGCGCCAAAACAAGAAACTAGTTAGCAAACATGCATGTCCTAGTTCATGTTAAGTGGCTAATGCATCGCATACAGGGATGTAATCTAGACAGGCTCGGCTACCCTAAGCATGGCACATGAAATGTAACAACTATCACGTATTCAATTTGGAATTGAAAGTACGATGCAGTTTGTATGATGTACCGAGCCCGATGTATGTAAACAAATGCATGAATGCACGCATGCATTGCATAAGGTATGCTAAAATAAACATGCCCTAATCTACCATCGAAAGCGGATAAATAAAAGGGATAGAAAGAAATGGGGATTGGAAGACATACACCCACTCACACACACTTATTACAATTTTGCCCTCGCTCGGAGGGACCAAAAAATAATACAAATTAATTAACTACGCAAGCTAATTAAAATATTACAAATCAACTAAATTAATTAAATAAAATAATTAATCTAATTAAACAGTAAATCGCCTCAGGATGAGGGTCCAATGCAAAGACGCTCGGAATCGCCATGCACGGATTGCCTCTGTTTCCCCTACTATCCACCTCTGAAAATTGCCAAAGTCCCAGGAGTGCCTCTCAGGGCACTGGGGATCACCACCGGCTGGGGTAGGACACCATCGGCTGAAGAGGGAGGCCACCGGCACTAGATGAGGTTAACGGCCGGCACTAAATAGTGCCAGCCACTTAACACTGCACTCCGCAACCCACAAAGTAGAGGCCAACAACATGCATGGCAATGTGATTCAAGGTATTTATGCACTATACACACCCCTTATCATGTTATTGACTCAAAGGGGCATGTGCCTCGGTTCCCGGACCACCAATCGCGCATTTCCATGCATGATGGCCCTAAGAACCAAGAATGCAACTTTGATTTCAAATGCATGCAATGCAAACAAGCAAACAAGGGTGCTCAACCTCCATCATACTTCACTTCAAGAGGCCAAACATGCACAATACAAATGCAACCCTAAACATGTCAACTAGGCATGCAACATGGACTATGCAATTTGTTCATGCAAAGGGTTCAAGCAAGCATGCAAAGTAATCATGCAAACCAATGGAAGGATGGTCTTATACATGAATTAGGCAACTCAAATAGTCCTAAAATCAATGGCCAAAGTGCCTAGAAATGGAGACTAAACACACACACACATGCAAGTGTTATGGTCCAACCCCAAGGCATAAACATGGCAACCCCCAAGCACACTTGGAGATACCAAACAAGGACAATAAACACACATTGTAAAGCTTTGAAAATCATGCAAACCATGATGCCAAATCATGCAACAAAACAAGCCAAACAAAGCATGCGAATGGTCTAAGGTTCAAAGCAAATCAATGAGGCTTTAAACCACACTTAGCACAACCACACATGGCAATACTTAAACACTTAAAAACAAAGTTTTAACACATAAAACTAAGCCTAAGTGACCACCTAGATGGCATCTAGATGACATGAATCCAAAGGCATGCATTAAAGCCAAAACATGGAGCATTTAACACATACTCTTAAAGCATTAAAGAATCCACTTAGGCAAGCATACAAGCACACCAAAGGGACTGAAATAGCATGCTAGATGATTCTAAACCACCAAAATGATGCAAGCAAGGCATACTACACATGCATACTCAAAGGCTAGCAAGCCTAAAATGCAAAGGGGCTATATAATACATGCCAAGATCAACCCAAGCGACTATGGACAGAGCTAAAACATGTCAAAATAAGCACAAAAAATTCACAAATGCAAGCCTAAAACACGCTAGAAGCTAAGGCATACAACCTAGGCATGTTAGAGGATCAAAAGGCATTACAAGGCAACTATGCTAAGCATGCATAAGGGACCTAAACCAACACTTAGCAATGTCATATTAGGGCATAATAAACATAAAATGCAGCCAAGACATGCTCAACAAACAATCAAACATTATGCTCTCTCAAGAGGCCAAACTTGCCCTTTTCAAGGACATTAAGGAGAGGGGGTGGCCCTCTCCTTCTTGGGACTTCAAGGCATCATCTTCACCACTGAAATCCCTCAAGATTTCAGTGGTGAAGAGATCCTAACACCAAAGTCTCGGATCTCTCACAAAATGGCACAAAAAAGGGCCTTTTCAAGGCCTAAGGGTGGTCAAACTTGCTCAAACCACAAAACACTCTTAATGAACAATAAAGAGGCTTAAAAAACAGAACTTTTATGTGTTATAGACTAAGCACAAAAACTGTTTTAAACTAGGCAAAAATGGAGTGCAAAAAAGGGGTAAATAAAGTAAGTTTGCTCACCCTTGTAGACTTCTTCACAAAGGTTGGAGTTGTTGGTTCCTTGAGCTCCAAACCAGTCAAGAACTTCAAGAACAAGCCCTTAACACCTCAGTTCCAAGAGGAAAGTGAAACACTAGGTGTTGATGTGCAATAGTAAGGCACAAACACCTAGTGCACAAAATGAGCAAGGAAAAGAGAGATAGAATAGATATAGGATTTCTAACCTAAAACCAGAGCTTCTCCCTCTCCTAAAATATCTAACTCTCTAATTTTTCTAACCCCTTGAGCCAAGAGAAGAGAGCTTCTCCTTATAGACAACAAAGCATACAAGCTAAGTCACCAAAGGGGCTCATCCCTCCATACACGTGTATGGAGGGGAAAGAAATGCAAGAAAGCTGTCTGAAAATATCTCCAAACACAGCTGTAAAGTGGTCGGCAGGGCAAAATGGTCTTTTTGCCAAAAGTAGTGCCGACCGGCACAAAATAGTGCCGACCGGCACAATATAGTGCCGGTGGCAACAACAACCAGCCGGTGGCCTCTAGCCACTGCCGGTGGTGTGTGGGGATGCCTCAAAAGGCATTCCCTGCCCCTCCAAGGCAAAACACAGGTGTTTGGTGCAAAACCAGACACAAAGCGGTCAAGTTCGGAGGTCCTGAGACAAGGCGCGTAGCAGAGAACTCCAGGAACTCCAAACGAACACGAACATGGATAATCACCGAGTGTTCAAGCGGTGACGTCCAAGTCTTGAGGACGGTCAAAAATGGGGTGTCTACAGTGAAGTGCAGAACAAAATACATGGCTGGAATGCACTTGGGACAAGGATCATGGCCGGCCAACTCAAAAGGGCAAAAAAGGTCATCCACCAGGTAAGTGGCCAGCCGGCCAGAAAAAGGTGGCCGGCCAGCCAGGTCAAAGGGGTAAAGTGGCCAGCCACCCCCTAGGATGAAACCCCAGAAGTTATCTTTCCAATGCCGCAAACCTTGTATCAAAATTCCTCCTATGGAAAAAGTTATGTCTGTTTCCGTGAAGCCGCGCAGATTCGGTCCAACCGGACTTCAACCAACCATATCTCCTCCCCCCGGACCTGGACTTAGGAGATTCTTGAGTGAAAAATGAAGCCCCAGAAGTAAGCTTTCCAATGGTGGTGGCCTCATATCTTAATTCCTCTTGTGCAAAGAGTTATGCCCATTTCAGTGAAGCCGCGCAGATTTTTCTCCTTCTCGGATTCATGCTGAACCACTTTGGACTCAAAAAAAATTTGGCTTTTCAGAAAAATTGCTGGCCTCCCACCCTCCTACAAGCTTTCTAACAATGAAAATAAGGTCCCTGCCAAAAATGGACCAAGACGGATGCAAAACGAAGGTTCGGGGGCCAAAACACACAGTTTGGGGCCCCGAAAACAGGCTATTAGGCACTGGAAGTGGTGTTCGACCACGAAGTTGGTCTCTCGGACCACAGTGTCCCTCAAAAGGGAGGAAATAAGGTATGTTCCGAAAACTGGAGCAAACGGAGGTGGTTAAACGGTCCCGAACCGAGGCACACGGCCAACGGCTCCGAAAAATCGAAAACCGGGCTCCAAATGGGCGAAATGGCCTACGACTACGAAACGTATCCTACGGCCACTAAGAGATGATCTACGAGACCTCTCCCTCCCTTCGAAAAGAGAAAACAGAGAAAACAGAGCCTGGTTCGCAAACCGAGGCAAGGCATGAAAGAGTCTGGAAGTCCGGAGGCAAGGCTCGCAGCTGAGACTCTGAAACCTCTGAATGAGCACGATATGCAACACCACCAAGCGCTCAATCGATGACGTCTAAGTCTTAAGGTCGGTCAAAAATAGGGTGTCTACAGCGGGCTGCCAAAGAATCTTCGACATTCATAAATTTTTGGGTTTTGGAGAGGAGGGTGGCCATGGTGGTTGAAGGGTTTTTAGAAAGGGAGAAAAGGAAATCAGATGGTCGTAAACCAGCCATAAAGGCTGTGAGGATGACCTTGTCGTCGTTTTTCGCCACTTGTAGGGCCTTAGTGTTGAAACGGGTGACATAGCTACGTAATGACTCCCCTTCCATCTGACGGATGTTAAGCAGTTGAGTTGCTAGGCGCCATTGGCACTGAACACCAATGAAATGGCTCAGGAAGGAATCACTTAGGTGTTGGAAAGTAGAGACAGAGTCCGATGGCAGCTAACTAAACCATAGCCGAGTCGGCCCCTTAAGCATCATGGGGAAAACCCGACACATGATCTCGTCAAGAAAGGCATGGAGGATCACGAGGGTCCTGTAGGTCTCCAAATGGTCAACCGGGTTTGTTGTGCCGTCGAATGAGTCGATCGAGGGCATTTTAAACTTAGGGGGTAGGGGTTTGTCCCTGATGGAGGCGACAAACGAGGAGTTAGCTGTTATGGAGGGTTTGTTCTGTATGTTCTGCATGATTCCTTAAAGCTAGAGTTTCATGGCTCGGAGTTCCACATCCCAAATAGGAACATTGTCACCTCCAGAGTGTAGTGGAGGTTAAACACTACTAGTCTCTCCTTCAGGAGCGGGTGCTTGAACTGACGGATGAAAACCCCGAGGTGGTGGGTTCATATCTTGAGGTGGAGGCTACAGACCCTCTATGAAGAAGTGAGCTTGTTGGAAAAGATGGCTCGGGGTTTGTTCTCAATTGGGGGGGATATCTTATGGCGGTAGAGGAGGTATAAGGAGGTTTCGCTGGAGCAAGGCATTGATCAAGGCCTGGTTTTGCTCGGCTAAGCGGTTGATGCTGTTGGTGAGTTCTGTAAAGTACTAAGGTGGGTTGGGAGGGTTGGAAGGGTTGGCTTTGGGGTCGACGACGTTGAGTTGAGAAGCCATGGATCTCGTTGTGACCATCCACCTTGATGGCCGACAAGGAGGAGTTATCGGGAACGGGTCTCCGGCAACAATGAGCACAACTGTTACCCCGAGTGGCGTTCCCACAGACAGTGCCAACTAATGATACTGTTGATTCCTGGAGGACGAGTCGGGTTGACCCATGTTTCCTACACCAATTACCAGTCACGGAGTTCACTGGGTACCTACAAAAGTGTCCAACGGGGAAACGGAAGTCCCCCAATGGACCCTCTAACGATCAAGTTAAAAGTGAGTGAAGATGTGTAGAGAGAGAGTAAGAATTGAGAGCTTAACCTTTTGTGTGTCTTGGAAGCCTCCTAATATCCTTTGTTCATCATTTCTTTGTCCACTCCAACCTGTCATGTTGACCGAAAGTCTATACTCTAGCTTGCCTTGTTCATGGTGAGGCTGCTCGTTTTGACATGAAGGGTTTATCGCATTTAATGCCTCAGGAGCCTCATTAATGGCTGATGTGTAGTGCAATAACTCTGTAGGATCTTTGTCTGCTTATGTGGCTGGTTCCTTGCTTGACACATGTTTGGATGCCATTGGTGGTTCTAGGTTCTCGAGGGTGTTAGGCTTTAAGTGCTTGAGCTGTGAGTTGGGCTCTTAGTGGTGGGCCAAAACCATTTGTGGGCCAACCGATGTCAAATATAATTTGTACCAACTTTTAAATACATATAGTCCAGCATGAAAAACCTGTAATCTTTCTTTTACTGGGTGAAAAATAAAATTAAAAAAACCAAACTAATGACTAGCAATAGCTATCTTAATCATTATGCATATCAGTGGAATCTATGTCAAATGAAAATGCACAAAAGTAATACTATAACAAAAACAAGCATGTATAGGTCACAAAGTAAATCTCATTTGAAAAGGCCTTCTTTGGCAACAACTAATAAACTAAAAACTTTATATGTTCCACTACCAAATGAGGATTAAGACCTGCAATAATACATCTTCAATATTTTGAATGGGTAAAATATACTTTTCAGCCTTAAATTTTCACTTAAATTTCGTTTTGATTTCTTATATTTTAATTGCAATAATTAAGTCTATAAGTGCTCATTTGGTTATCATCTTTGGCTAAAAAATCACAAAAGGACAAAAAAAAATTGTCATTTCAAAGCCATAAAGCCAAAAAATCTAAATAAGAAAACCAAACAACCAAAAAAGTCCCAGGCAAAAAAAGTCCAAAAAAACCAAAAAGTTAACTTAAGTTTCAATATAGTTAGTCCTCTCCCATAGGGATGGCAAATTGGCAATTTGAACCCAGCTCGACGGGGACCCGACCCCCCGTCCCTAATTTGAATGGTTTTTCCCCGAAAAATACTCCCGACGGGTCGGGGATGATATCTAAAAATGCATCCCTGATCAATTTCAGGCCAAGGACGGAGATAGCTTTCGCAGCTCCAAACCCAGCTCGTTCTTGTCCCCGATTCTCTCCAAAATAAAATTACTTTTATACCCCTTCTATTTATTCACATATATACCTCTCTCTCTCTCTCTCTCTCTCTCACACTCATATTTGGATCACTCTCTCCCTCTCTCTTAGACCTCCTCTGTCACTCTCGCCCTCACTCTGTCTCTTAGATTTGATCACACTCTCTTTCAAACCTCTATTTCTTTCTCTCTCTCTCTCTTACATTCGAAACCTTAACCTCAAACCTACGTCGATCAAAACGAAGGAGCCACCAAAGATGACGATGTCCCACCGCTTCGGCCACCGCCTCTGCTGATCACCAACAGATCGTGAATCACTACCTCCGTTACTATGATAACTCTGTTCTGTATTATGTTAATTGATCTTAATTATAATCATGATTATGCGTTTGATATGATTTTGGGTGCCATTTATGTGAATATATGTGGTTTCGAATTTCTATCTGTTCATCGTAGGAATATATGTTCAACTTATTGTTATAAGTTAAAAATTAGAGGCCTTATCGGCCACAGAAATCGAAATTGACTATACCATTGTGATTAGCATAATTTTTAGAGCCTACGGTGTAATTTAATTGAAAATTTATTTGGATCATAATAATTAGATTCAGAACGATTAAATTAAGCTCAATTGCTTAGCCTTAATCAAATTTGATTAGGCACACATATATAAGGGCCTTATTACACTTAATTCCTCATCTTCAAGTCATTTTTGGATGAAATTAACTCTCTAGAGGGAGAGAGAACCGACTTTGAGAGAGAGAGAGAGAGAAGACATCTTTGTGCATTTTGGCTCAAGATTTGTGAATTTGGAAGCTACACTCAAGAATTAAGGCTCCTGGGCGAGTAACCAACCCTTAATTAATGGGTTTGAGTTTGTAACCATATGATTTCAATAAGGATAGCTAACCATGAACAAGAATTGTGTTATAATTGGTGAATTTGAAGTTAATATGCACATGCATGTATAGGATCACCATGATTTTGCATAATCAAGCATGTATTAAGTTGAATATGGGAAATATGAGTGTTAAAGCATACATACAAGCATGGTTTTGTTGATTTTCATGGTTATGAGCATCATTAGTGCTATTTGAAATGGAATTGGGGTCAAAGACTAACATGCATACTGAATTGATAGAGATATGAGTTTTGCATGAAGTTTGAATGCATGAGTTTTGATTATACAAAGGAAATGTTGGATAATTTGAGAATTAGATAATGATTTTGAGCAATTTGGTGTCATACTCTTTCATTCTCATGTAGTGTGTTGTATTTGCATGTTTTGAACCAAAGTCATGGGCTTTGGAACCTTTGAATGTCGAATTTGAGCACAAGAACAGTTCTAGGAAACCCAGAATTCTTGAAGTTCGCTCGAGCGAGGGAACTACCGCTCGAGCGTAGAATACGAGCTCCTAGAATATTTTGCAGACATTGATGTCCGCTCGAGCGGGGAGATTCATGCTCAAGCGGGGAGCCATGTAATGAGACTTTCAGCTCGAGCGTCCAAATTCACGCTCGAGCATAGAAATTAAGCAACCAGTACTTTTGCAGACCTAATGGGTCCGCTCGAGCGGGCAAGTCTACGCTCGAGCGGGGACCCCTGTTTATGAAATTGTGTAAATGTGTTCTGTGTTTCATTTTCCGCTCTCTTTCATTTCTAAACACTCTTAGGCATGCATTGGGCATTATGAATGAATTAAAAGGATAAGAAAGAAGCCTAAGAGGAATGTATGAATTAAGAACAGATTGAATTGTTTGTGACCCATATGTATTATGTAATGTGTAGGGTCGAGCTCAAGGGTGAATCCACCAGCAGAACATTGTGAGTAATATCTTAAAGATATTTGAAGTATGTACTTGTCCAATTGCTTACTTGTATGTAAGTCTTATAAGTTCATTAATTTGAATGGTAGACAAATGTTTGCTATACCGAATGGTTGGGCCAAAGGCCAGTCTGACATGAATGAAAGAATGGTTGGGCCAAAGGCCAGTCTGACGCGAATGAAAGAATGGTTGGGCCAAAGGCCAATGTGACATGAATGAAAGAATGGTTGGGCCAAAGGCCAGTCCGACATGAATGAAAGAATGGATGGGCCGAAGGCCGTTTGACATGAATGGATTGGGCCCGAGGCCGTCTGATGTGTTTGGAACTGCAATTACTTGACCTATATATTTATACTAGATAGAAATATGAATCGGGCCCAAGGCCGTTTGGTGCATGTTGTTCTAAATACTGTTCGTGTATCTTCTTTATTTGATATTATTCACTGGACTTTCGCTCACGCTCATTCATGTGTCTGTAGGTGAGCCAAGAGAGCTCCAAACCCAACCTCGGTGAAGTTTGTGTAAAACAGTCAAGATTTTGAAGAATCAGCCCAAACGTCTCACACGCGAGACTTGTCTTCGCCTCTTTTGCTCTTTTGATATGGTTTTGATATATTGGCGAAAACATTGGATTACTTTTGTATATAAACTTTGGGTTTGACCGATTTAGACTTAATGATCCTGTATGTACAGAACTTTGCGTTATTACATATTTTGATGTGAGTTATTAACATGTATACGTATGGATTGTTATGATGTGCCATGTAAGCACAGCTCTATGGACAAAAGTTTTGATTTTGCTTCTGTTTGACCCCTTAACTTTGTTAAAATATATTTGTTTGGTTTGAGGCCGTAGGTGATCTAGTGATTACTGGCCGGTTATGTCCTTAACCCATAGAGGCGGGTTCGGGTCATGGCAGAGTGGTATCAGAGCACGAGTTAATAACTCACACACTTGTCCAAAAGAGCAATACGCGTCGAGATAAGATCTAGGATGCATTCATGTGATAAGTGTGAATCTAAAAGCATTAAGAACATGCTTAAATGTTTCAAAGTGAACAACTATGTGCTATAAGTTTGTGAATTGTTTGCATTGCAAATTATTTGAATATGTATGCTCTTTAGTATATGCATACCTGTGAATCTTTTGTATAAAGTGTAATGCAAGTTTAATCAGTTGGTGAGAACAAGAGGTGATGAGATAGAGGAGTCTTCTACTGCCAGAATGGATATAATAGAAAGATTGATTCAGGAAATGGGAGAAACATTGAGGCAACAACAACAGTGGCAGCAAACACATCCTCTACCTTCACCTCCAGCACCACCCGTGCCCGACTTACAGAATGATGACCGAATAATAGCTCTCATCAAAGAGTTTAAGAAGATGAAACCGCCACAGTTCCATGGTGGATTAGATCCGTTGAAAACCGAAGCATGGGTTCTCGACATCGAAAAGCTATTTGAAGTGTTCCCTTGTTCGGAGACACAGAAAGTGCTTTTAGCCACCTTTATGCTAGAAGATGAGGCAAGAAGATAGTGGATGTTAATCCGTGAAAATCATAAGGATGTTGACTGGACCAAATTTCTAGAAATTTTCTATGATAAGTACTTCCCACAATGTGTTCGGAATAGGAAAGTATCAGAGTTCATGGAACTTAAACAAGACAGTATGACAGTGGCTGAGTATGAGGCCAAATTCACTGAATTGGCTAGATTTGCCCCACATGTGATTGATACTAACTATAAGAAAGCGAGGCATTTTAAAGGCTGGCTTCGAAGTGACATTTTAGAAAGGGTGAATGTCTTGAAGCTAGAAACCTATATTGGGGTGCTAGACAAGGCCATAATATCATAGGCTAACATAGCCAGACAGGCTAAGTCAACAACAGACTGGAAAGGTAGTAAAAGACAATGCTTCTTTTCGAAGAAGAAATTTTTGAAGAAACAGAATACAGGCTCCTCGAGTACTTCCAATTCTTCCCGAGATACATCCCCAATGTGTAATATTTGTAGTAAAAGGCATCGTGGGGTTTGTTACCGTGTGTCGGGAGCCTGTTTTAAATGTGGTAAATAAGGGCATATGGCCAGAGATTGTAATAAAACAGTGGGAAGATAGCTGCTAGTTCCACTGCATCGATCCCAAAATCGGGAAATACTATAAGATCTACTACAACCGGAGATACCGTGAGGCAAGGGAGAGTTTTTGCGCTTGTTCTGGGCGATACACGGAACGCTAACGTAGTTGTCTCAGGTACTATTTCTATATGTAATCAGAATGCCTTTGTGTTAATTGACTCTGGATCAACACACTCTTTCGTAACATGTGCATTTGCATCTAGACTGAGTAGATCCCTAGAATTATTGCCATATTTGCTATGTATATCTGCTCCATCTGGGGAATCTGTATTGTGTGAATCTGTATATCGTTTTTGTGACATGCGTGTTAGAAATGCCATTCTATATGTGGATTTGTTACCCTTGAACTTTAGGCACTTTGATATAATTCTGGGCATGGATTGGTTAACTAAATATTGTGCCACTAATGATTGCGTAACAAAACAGGTTGTGTTTAGACCACCAGAACAGGAAGAAATTGTGTTTGTGGGTAACGGGGTAGTACCTCCACCTTATTTAATATCTGCAATGAAGGCATGTAAATTGATCAGGAAAGGGTGCCAGGGTTATTTATGTTATGTGTTGTCTGAACAATCTGTGAATGTTGAATTGAACAGTATTCCTATTGTTAGAGAATTTCCAGATGTGTTTCCAAATGAATTACCAGGGGAATTGGTGGACAGGGAGATAGAGTTTACAATTGAAATTATGCCAGGCACTCAGCCTATTTCTAAAACTCCCTACAGAATGGCTACTGCTGAAATGAAAGAACTGAAAGAATAGTTGCAAGACCTGCTCGACAAAGGGTTTATCCGACCTAGTACCTTACCGTGGGGTGCACCGGTGTTGTTTGTGAAAAAGAAAGATGGAACCTAGCGTTTGTATATCGACTATCGAGAATTGAATAAGGTAACAATAAAGAGCAAATATCCCCTACCTCGTATTGATGACCTGTTTGAGAGGATTGTCCTGCAAACACTTAGAGAAAAGAAATTATTTGCCAAATTAAAGAAATGTGAACTTTGGTTGGATGAAGTTACCTTTATAGGGCATGTGATCAACAAGGAAGGAATTTCAGTGGACCCACAGAAGATAGAGGCAATTGTGAATTGGCCTACATCGACTAATGTGAGAGAAGTCCGCAGCTTCATAGGTTTAGCCGGGTATTACAGGAGGTTTGTGAAAGACTTTTCAAAAATAGCAGTGCTTCTTACCCAACTGACACGCAAAGGGCAGCCATTTGAATGGAACGATGAAAGAGAATCTACCTTTCATGAATTGAAAACGAGATTGACCACCGCACCAGTTCTGACATTGCCACCAGGTACAGAAAACTTTGTAATTTCAGTGATGCCTCTTATAAAGGTTTGGGTTGTGTATTAATGCAGAATGGAAGGGTAATTGCCTATGCCTCTCGGCAGTTGAGGCCGCATGAGAAGAATTACCCAACACATGATTTAGAATTGGCCGCAGTTATTTTCGCTTTGAAAATCTGGCGGCATTATTTGTATGGGGCAAAGTGTGAAGTCTACACGGATCACAAAAGTCTGAAATACTTCTTTATGCAGAAGGAGTTGAACATGCGACAAAGGAGATGGCTTGAATTGATAAAAGATTATGATCTTGAAATCCAGTACCACCTCGGGAAAGCTAATACAGTTGCAGATGCCTTGAGCAGAAAATCAATGGGGAGAATGGCTTGTTTGCTTACTGAACAGAAAGAGATCTTGCAGGATTTCGAGAATTTTGAAATTAAAGTGGTATTGTGTGAACAGGGCGGATTGATAGCCGCTATTTCAGCCGAGCCGGCGATCATTGACGAGATTAAACAGAAACAAAAAGAGGATGAATTCTTCAAAAAAGTGATTGATGAATTTGAGACAAGTCCGAAAGCAGAGTTTAGCATTGAAAATGAAATGTTGAGATTTCGAAACCGAATGTGTGTCCCAGATATTTCGGAATTAAAGAAAAGAGTTTTAGATGAAGCCCATAAATCAGTGTTTGCTATGCATCAGATGAAGCCCATAAATCAGTGTTTGCTATGCATCCGGGTAACAATAAAATGTATCGGGATTTGAAACAAAGCTATTGGTGGCCTAAAATGAATAAAGAAATTGCAGAATATATGTCCAAATGTCTTCAATG